>OU862913.1:28988529-30188529 GCA_917880885.1 Limnephilus marmoratus
CGACACTTCTAACAATTATCGTTATGTGTCAACCAATTTACACAAATCCTTGACAAATTACATACCTTCCTCTTGAAACACTCTATCTATTGGTGAAAACCGCATGAAAATCCGTTCAGTAGTTTTCGAGTTTATCGCGAACAGACAGACAGACAGACGACGCTGGGGACTTTAATTTGTAATATGTAGAGATGTAGAGATAGATATAATATAAAAGAAATTTAAAAAAAAATGGCGTTCCACAAATAAACTTAAAAACAATAAATTAGGTCATGTAATACTTAATTTTAAAGAAAAATGTTCTAATTTGGTTTATGGCATAATCTGATAACATGACGAACCTGCTAGTCTTCATCGCATCGCCTTATCAAAGTTCAGTATTTAAATGTTATCTTATCACCAAATACAAATATTAACAAAATGGTATCAATTATTTCCCGGTAAATCATTTATAGAAAAATGATCCTTATCATGCTTATTCAATGCAGCGTTTTTAGCCACATTTTGGCCGATTTGCAAACACCCTCGAGCGTTCACTTGCCAAAATGTGGCAAATTTGAAGAGATATTTTATAACATGTATTGAGCGCTTTTATTATTACCATAACGATTTACGGGTACGGTTCCAGTGAAGGCATAAAAAAGGCAATAAATATACGTTCACGTGCACAATAACGCTGCAGTTTTTTCAAAAGATGAGATACACAATGTGCGTAGGTCTGTTTCCTCCAAAGGAAAAAAGTTATAATTTTCTTTCATCTCTCTCACACACCACACCGTGACGTTTTCGTAGACCCCTACAATACTATTGGCCGTGACGATAATTTTGAAAGTATGGAATGTAGTTTTTTTATTTATTATAAAGACAAAGTAATACAAGACAGGAAAAAATATTAATATTTTACAGAAAAAAAAAGATAAACAACTTTTTAGTATTTTCGTTGTTTGTTTTTGGGGTGTTACCTCCTTCTTTAGCCAACGTTTCGGCCACTGCAACGATGTCCGAAACGTTGACTAAAGAAGGAGGCAGCGCAACACGGCATAACACCCCAAAAACAAACAACGAAAATGCTTTTGGCCGTGAAAATCTTAAAACTTATCTACTTTTTAGTAGTTTGTCAATGGGTGCTTTTATTTTGAAGATATAAATAAACATATTTTACTTTATTTTGCAGTAAGAATTTTTGTGTTAGTGTCTAATACAATTTTTTTCTTTCGGCGAGCCGATTCTTCAACATAATATTTGTCTTACCATTTGTACATTTTTTAATTTCAGCAGGTAACATATTTAATAAATTTGGTATCATGTAGTCCAGCGTTCTTTGTCCACATTTGTTTAAGTGCTTAGGTACAACTAGTTACAAGGATAATATTGAAGTGTGAGTGAATTCTGAAATTTCTTTAATGTCAATGCGTTGATGGTTTTGCTTTTGTTCTTAAACATATAATGCTGCAGCTCTTTCTTACACACTAAATAACAACAGAGAAAATGAGACAAACGGAAAAAGTCATCTCATCTGTTTCCTCCAGAGGAAAAAGTAGTATTTTAGAGGAAAGAGTAACACGTAGGTACTTTATGTGTCTCATCTTTTGACTCACCATTATTTAATGTGTAAGACAGAGCTGCAGCATTATAGCGATAAGAAACGTATTTTGTTACATTTTTCGCGGTCACGGTACCTTACGTGGATCGTCAAACAAACAAAAAGAGAAAACACCATGCTTTATATTCAAATCTAAAAATTAATTAAAAATTGGGTATACAGTGAAACCCTCTTAACAACAGTGCTGCTTCGAATTTTTTTTAAGAACAAAAAAATGTTTGTTTAGGTGTGTATACAGTGTTCTGTATTTTCAGTGTCATTGCACTTTAAAATAATATTCGACAGATAAATTGGTGTTGCCAGCGTACAAATTTTGTAGTTTCATTTTTATATTTTCTACTCTTATTTGACAGATTTTGAATAAATGTTATAACTAATATTTTTATTTTATTAATTGATAAAGTAATGAAAAATATTTATTCCCCATTTTTCATATGTTCACGAGACCTAAACAATATTTTAAACCAGTCAATATCAGTTACAATATTATTAAACAATAATAAAACAACAACAAAAAAATACTTGATAATAACATTTTAATTAATAGCATTTTATTAATAATAAATAAGAAACAAACAATAATTTCAGAACTTAATAATAACACATGATGTAAATTATTATTTCTATTAATTTAAAAGATAAATCAGATGGATTTCTACAAATTAAACCCAAATACAATTAATACTTATTTTATATTAATTTTATCTAATTGTTTAACATGATGTTGACATTTATCTAATTTATAAAATTGTTTAGCATGATGCGTACAAAATATAACTAATTTTGAAAAAATCTGTTCTTTTAAATGTCGAAGGACGCTAACTATTAATGTACAAAGGTTCCTATTTTATAATATTCTGCGTTTTTTTTAATGTAACTAATATCAAGAAATGGCCAAGTTCACTCTAAATGGGCAAATGCCAAATAATATATAAGTCTATAGGTTGTCTACGCCCAAAAAATATCGATTTGCATCAGGCTCGCCGCCAGCACGAATATTATTGCGCAATGATTGAGACCAGCCACATTGTACATTGTACATTGTACATTGTACATCTGTACACGGTCAAAACGCTTGCCACAAACAAAAAACCGCAATTAACTACTTGCTTGTCACAAGCCATTTTGATAGCGTCGGAATCTCTTAACTGATTTTCGAACAGATTGGTGGCGGTATTATTGCAGATCTGTCATCTGTCATTTACGGGTTGTATAATAAACGAGATTTTGAAAGCTAATATAGTCCAGTCAAGGAAGGAGGTGTAGAGTGCGTGAGCACTGAGCAGGGACTGAGGGACCTAAGCGATTCTTTCAGGACTTGTTTAGGGTGCTTAGGGTGTGAACATACTAAAAGTCCTGACGTCTAGGTGGTGAGCTAGGGGGGGAGGGGGGGGGGGAGGTCCCAATTTTCAGGTTTCCGCTTGTATCTCAAAAGCGGTGCGTCGCAGAGGAAAATTTTATGAGAATAAGTAAAAGCTAATAAAATTATCTACAACTTTTATTCTATATGTAATCTTCTAAATCCCAGCTGTTTTTGAGTTACTCGCTCCACAAATGTAGATATTTTCGAAAAAATCATTTGACGTCACATTTTTCATCAAACATTCCTTCATATCGTCTAAAATATTCATCAAACATAGAAATTTGTTGAGAAGAAGTTGTTAAGAATTTAATTTCCTTTTAGAATATATATACATATGCACATAATTCTCCAACCAGTAAATATTTACAGCTATTTAAAGTTTTTTCGTAAAATGTCATCATTTTCAGAAAAAGCTGTTTTAATCCTATTACCTACTAACCCACAGCTTTTGTTCGTTCACTTAAGAAATATGTGTGACCACACTTTAAAGCCAGTTATTAAATAAAGTAGACAAAAATCATATTACTTAAAAAAATTCAAATTGTGTTTTATAATGATAATGATAATTATGTCATGATAATTTTATAATATTTCGTTACATCAAGCACATAAAATTATAAACCTCATTGTTATCACTGTTCTCAATAACATAATGTTACACTATCATCCTCTTTGGACGTGAGGGTCCTGGTAAGCGTTGTTCATCCAAGGCATCTTCATCCTCAGTAGTGGATGGCTCTTGCTGAATAGGCTCTACGTTGTCTTCATCGTCGTCCTCGGCAACGCTATTGAGGCATCTCCCTTGGCAGTGGAGGCACGCTGTAGAACAGGTCAACATTGCTTTTCGGCATCCACATTTGCCAATTGCACAATCCTTGGTGCAGCGGCAAAATATCATATTCAGAAGGACCTCCGATGCTAGTGGTTCTTCTGTTGTAATTGGCAACAGGGTCTCTCCTTCATGATTCCACCCCCATTTTTCAGGGGGAGCTCAATCGGTGCACTGGGAATGCTGTTTAGCTGTGCTCTCTGTTGGAGGGAGGGAGCTGATGTCACGCTTCATATTTGGTCCACCGATCTTGTGAACGACTGGAAGCGGTACTGGTTAAGGGAGCTCTGTCTTGTTGGCGCCGCATACCAACTAAGGAAACATTTATTTCCAGCCTCTTCAACCTCGTCGCGAGTAGAGGAGGGGTTGTAAAAGAACATTTCCGCTTGCTTGATGATTTCTGACTCCAAGTACAAATTTGAGAAGCCCACCTTGCTTCTCCTGAAAGTTGCAGATGTTGTATCGCAGCCAGTAAATGAATGTAATGTGTGTTCAAATCCACGTGCTGCATCTCTTGAGTTTTCCCTCGTCCAGGTTTCAGCAGCAGAATATCTTGGGTGGGAGGAGTGGAAGCAATCAATAGGACAGTGAGTTCACATCTTCACCAACGACAGTCACAGAATTGTGAGAGGATTGTTCCACAGCAATCTTAACGACAAGGACATCGGCATCATCGGTGGCGTGAAGAGTCTGCGTCCCATTCTCCCGAAGCTTTGTCTCTAGGAGATGAAGTTAATTTTGTTGGTAGGATTGGATAAAAAATCTCCCTGTTTAACAGGTGTTCCAAGTCAAATTGATGTCAGCTGATCTTCTCAGTCTGTATCATCGTATCTGTTCTTTTGATTTCGTACTGTTGGCTGGGTTTGAATACCCATCAAATACCACAGTGCGAGTCATCCAGGATAGTGTTGGTTGACGTAGGTGATGTAACGATCACAAATTGTGGCAACGGAGGCATCTTTTTGCCAAATTACCCTATGTAGTAGAAATCCTCCGTCCACAACTATGTTCATCTGAGGTAGTAGATCAGTTTTTTAGTAGGTTCGAATAAGCTGTACAGGACAGATTTAGTGGTCTTTCGCATCCCACTTTCATTTAACAGTGCCAAGAGAAATGTGGCCAACTTATACTCAAAGAATTTAATCAAATCCTCATCTGATCGTCTGCTTATCAGTTTGCTTAATCGTTTGCTTATCCGCTAAAACAGCAATGTTGGGTCAACTGCAACCTTTTTTATCGTGAATTTTTATCGATGAGCTGACAGAAGACATTGGAAATTGACATTATTTCACTGGTTTGTGGGAAGGGAGGATGTGCATCAAACCACTGACCGAGTTTGGAAATGTCTGCTGTCTACTTCCGTGGGCTTGTCCGAGGTCCTTGTGCTGTTCACTTGACGTGAAGAAGATTCCACAAAACTCTTCAGGGGAAGTGCAGATCTCATGAGTTGCGCTCATACCAACTAACCAATTGCTGACTACATTATGCGAAACATCTCTGGCTCCTGTTATGCCTCTTTGGTTTTTGAATGATCGCATCAATGTGGTTTCAATGGTCATATTATCTGACTATAATAATCGTCGTTGCGCGTCGGTGTGTCAGTAATAAGATAAAAACAGCTTTTTCTGAAAATGACGACATTTTACGAAAAACTTTAAATAGCTGTAAATAATTACTGGTTGTAGATTTATTTGTTTATGTATATATATTCTAAAAGGGAATTAAATTTTTTACAACTTTTTTCAAATAAGCTTCTTTGTGTGATGAATATTTTATAAGATATGAAGGAATATTTGATGAAAAATATGAGGTAAAATGATTTTTTTCGAAAATATCAACATTTCTGGAGCGTGTAATTCAAAAACGGCTGCGATTTAGAAAATTACATAAAGAATAAAAGTTGTAGATAATTTTATAAGCTTTTACTTATTTAAAAAAAATTTCCTCTGCGACGCACCGTTTTTGAGATACAAGCGGAAACCTGAAAATTGGGACCTTCCCCCCCCCCCTCCCTTCCCTAGCTCACCACCTAGACGTCAGGACTTTTAGTATGTTCACACCCTAAGAACCCTAAACAAGTCCTGAAAGAATCGCTTAGGTCCCTGCTCACGCACTCTACACCTCCTTTTGGAGCATTCATTTACTGGACTTATAGCATTTCCCACACGTACACTTTGGAGCAACTGAGTCCCGCGTCACTTCTATCGGTCCTTATAGTCCAATCAACCTGTGTTGTAGAACACCAGTTGAAGGAAAAAAATAGTAGAAAGCTAATTTTTTCCCCATCGACTACTACCATTTAGATAAGTGTTTAGCTAAACGTCCCCCCCCCCCCCTTCCCTCTTGCTTCTATCCATGTGCCCCAAAACATGAAAAGTGTAAGGTTTTCGTCTATCTCGATTACTAAACAACATAAATATCGGATTGCAATATTTTTTATTCTCTTTGCTATAACATTGTCTACAATTAATGTCGAATTAATTTTCATCGTAACTTTCACCGTTTGTTTGTAATTTGTATGAAAAGGTAAAGATTTATATATTTTTTGGCACGTAATTTTACTTTTTGTCACAGAACTTTTCAGGCCGACATTTTATGAAAAATGTTTCCTACAAACGTTGTATCCCTTTCTATGGGCTGTAAAATAGTATATATTTTAATGTGTACTTTATGGCTAGGAAACGCCAGATATCAATCGTGAATGCTTGGTGCGCACTATCTCTGCAGCGCACCGCGGCAGCCGATTCATTGCCGCACTACTCATGTATGATGTTTATAGTCATTAATTGCTTGAAAGATATCAACCGTGAATGCTTGGTGCGCACTATCTCTGCAGCGCACCGCGGCAGCCGATTCATTGCCGCACTACTCATGTATGATGTTTATAGTCATTAATTGCTTGAAAGATATCAACCGTGAATGCTTGGTGCGCACCATCTCTGCAGCGCTCCGCGGCAGCCGATTCATTGCCGCACTACTCATGTATGATGTTTATAGTCATTAATTGCTTGAAAGATATCAACCGTGAATGCTTGGTGCGCACCATCTCTGCAGCGCTCCGCGGCAGCCGATTCATTGCCGCACTACTCATGTATGATGTTTATAGTCATTAATTGCTTGAAAGATATCAACCGTGAATGCTTGGTGCGCACTATCTCTGCAGCGCACCGCGGCAGCCGATTCATTGCCGCACTACTCATGTATGATGTTTATAGTCATTAATTGCTTGAAAGATATCAACTGTGAATGCTTGGTGCGCACTATCTCTGCAGCGCTCCGCGGCAGCCGATTCATTGCCGCACTACTCATGTATGATGTTTATAGTCATTAAGAGGACATAGGTAGAGAAACCCAGAAATATGTCATTTTCAAAAAAGTTTTTAGACGTATTGACTCTTTTCCACAAAAAATTATAAATGGATTTCGAAAGATTGTTCTTTTATCTAGCATAGTTATGTAATAAATTTTTAGAATTTTTTTTAATTTTTAGTATAATAAGGTTATTCCATAGGTCGTTGGCAGATTTGTTAAATTTTCAAAAAAGTTTTTGTATTATACCACACCCATTTCAAATAATGTAATCATGCAGTGAAATAAATCAATACATTATCTAGCAAAGTTATGTATTAGAATTTTAATTTTAGTTTCAATAAAATCATTAAAAAATATGTACGTACATGTGTTTCTTGACGAAAATTGGTCCATTTGTGTATTTATTTGCGCACTTATAAACTAATATATTTCATATTTTTTTACATACTTATTGTGCTAAGACATTATTGACAAATCATAAATAAGTTTGACCGAAAAATAATTTTGGGAAGCATTTAATTTTAATTAATTAACAGCTTCGCATTTGACGATTTTATCATAGCGCCGAAACACAAAATTTCGCAGTTCATTACGGTCCGAAACGTGGCCAGACGAGGACGTGTCCGCGTCGCTCTGAATTACAACAGTTTGAAATAATATTTTGGAAACGAAATGTAAATACATACGAATTCCTTGTTTCACGTTCGTAAAATCTACAGGGTTGACCGAATTTCATTTTCATTGAATATTTTTATGCAAAAAATTTTATATTTAAAAATAAATGTTTTTATTTGTCCCTTATTATACGATACAAAAAACAAGAGTCCCAAATGCCCCATTTTTTAAAAGTAAAACTTCTTCACGCATGCTCGACACATGGGGTTAACTGGTGAATCGTTACGAAAAGTGGTGATTGTTACGAAAAGTGGTGCTGGTTACAAAAAATGACATGCGAACGGTAATCGATGCGAACAGTGATCAATTGCTAGGCGGGTCGGGCCTTTAGGCTCGCTTGTTATTCGTGTTATTGTTATATTGTTAATGGACTATTTGTCCGTAAATAAATAAATAAATAAATTATATACAGCGGGTACCCGGCATGCATGGGTTCGGAAGTTATGTGCGTACATACATTTCGGCGATTCATTTTCATTTATATACTAGCTGGTGCCCGGCATGCGTTGCTATGCCGTTCAACAAAAATTGTTTCTCCCTGCGTGTCCTTTCCCATTCGTCCCGTTCACCTTCCGCTTCCCCTTCCTCTCCCGCGTCCCCTTCCCCTCAAACGTTCCCACTCCGCCTCCTCCACCTTCCGACTCCCCACTCCACTCCTCTTCCCCCGTCCCGCCAACTCCCCTCACGAATTCCCTTCCCCCCTCCCAGGTTCCCCTCCCCCTCCCTGGTTCCCGTCCCTTTCCACCCGCGGCACCAATACCCAAGTTCCTATCCCCCCTCCCGCATTCCATACATTCAGTTCTGGTACATTTAGTTTTCAAACAGCTCACGTGCCACCCATTGAATTTTTAGTATACACATTTTATAATGCCAGAGCTCACCAGTAGTTATATACAAACCTTGTCCTGGCAATAACAAACACAACAAAAAAAGAATTATCCAATTTGGTGTAGTCGTTCGGAAGTTATGCGCGTACATACATTTCGGCGATTCATTTTCATTTATTAGCATTTATATATATGCCGGGTACCAACCTTTGCCATTTAATAACGAAATTGTTTCTCCCTGCGCGTCCTTTCCCATTCGTCCCGTTCACCTTCCACCTCCCCTTCCTCTCCCGCGTCCCCTTCCCCTTTCGCGTTCCCACTCCTCCTCCACCTTCCTTCTCCTCACTCTACTCCCCCCCTTTTCCGTCCCGCGATCCCCCCTCCCGAGTTCCCCTCCCCCCTCCCATAATCACCTCCTCCCTCCCGCGGATCCCCCTCTCGAATTCCCCTCTCCCCTCCCGAGTTCCCCTCCACCCTCCCGGGTTCCCCTCCCCCCTCCTGCATTCCATACATTCATTCCCGATACATTCAGTTCTCATACAGCTCGTGTGCCACTTATTGCAATTTTATTATACAAATTTCATGATGCCAGAGCTCGTGTCCTTTCCCATTCGTCCCGTTCCCCTTCTGCCTCCCCTTCCTCTCCAACGTCCCCTTCCCCTCTCCTCACTCCCCTCGCCCGCTTCCCCTATCCCTTAAACCCCCACCCGTTTTCCTCTCCCCCCTCCCGAGTTCCCCTCCCACCTCCCGGGTTCCCCTCCCCAACCCATCCCGCGGGCCCCCTCTCCCGAGTTCCCCTCCCTTGTCCCCCTCCCCTTCCCTCCCTCATCCTTCACCCCTCTCCCATCCGCCACCTCCTCCCGCATTCCATACATTCACTCCCGGTACATTCAGTTTTCAAACAGTTTGCGTGGCACCAATTGCATTTTTATATACAAATTTCATAATGCCAGAGCTCACCAGTATATACAGAAACCTTTAGTCCAGTCAAGGAAGGGGGTGTAGAGTGCGTGAGCAGGGACCTAAGCGATTCCTTCAGAAACTTGTTTAGGGTGCTTAGGATGTGAACATACTAAAAATCCTGACGTCTAGGTGGTGAGCTAGGGGGGGGAGGGGGAGGGGGAGGTCCCAATTTTCGGGTTTCCGCTTATATCTCAAAAACGGTGCGCCGCAGAGGAAATTTTTTTAATAATAAGTAAAAGCTGATAAAATTATCTACAACTTTTATTCTATACGTAATTTTCGAAATCCCAGCCATTTTCGAGTTATTCGCTCCACAAATGTAGATATTTTCGAAAAAAATCATTTTACCTCACATTTTTCATCAAACATTCCTTCATATCGTCTAAAATATTCATCAAAGAAAAAAATTTATTCGAAAGAAGTTGTAAAGAATTTAATTTTCTTTTAGAATATATAGACATATGTAAATTTATCTTCAACCGTTCAACATTTACAGCAATTTGAAGTTTTTTCGTAAAATGTTGTCATTTTCAGAAAGAGCTGTTTTTATCTTATTACTGACACACAACACTTGTTCGTTCGCCTAATAATATGTGTGACCACACTTTAAAACCAGTTATTAAATAAAATAGGTAAAAATCATATTACTTGAAAAATACATAATTGTATTTTATAATCATAATGTTTATTCTATTTCGTTACATTAAGCACATAAAATTATAGATCTCATTGTTATCACTGTTCTCAATAACATCATGTTACATTCTCATCCTCCTTGGACGTGGGGGTCCTCGCAAGCGTTGTTCATCCATGGCATCTTCATCCTCAGTATTGGATGGTTCTTGCTGAATGGGCTCTATGTCGTCGTCATCGTCGTCCTCGGCAACAGGCACGCTATTGAGGCATCTCCCTTGGCAGGAGACTCGGAGACACGCTGCAGAACAGGTCAGCATTGCTTTTCGGCATCCACATTTGCCAATTGCACAATCCCTGGTGCAGCGGCAAAATATCATATTTAGAAGGACCTCCGGCGCTGGTGGATCTTTTGTTGTATTTGGCATCAGGGTCTCTCCTTCATGTTTCCACCCCCATTATTCAGGGGGCAGCTCAATCGGTGCACTGGGAATGCTGTTTAACTGCGTTCTCTGTTGGAGGGAGGGAGCTGATGTCAGGCTTCATATTTGCCACCAACCCTGTGAACGACTAAAAGCGGTACTGGTTAAGGAAGGTCTGTCTTTTTGGCGCCGCATACCATTTCAGGAAACATTTATTTCCAGCCTCTTCAACCTCGCCGTGAGTAGAGGAGGGGTTATAAAGATCATTGCCGCTTGCTTGATGAATTCTGACTCCAAGTACAATTTTGAGAAGCCCACCTTGCTTCTCCTGAAAGTTGCAGATGTTGTGTCGCAGCCGGTAAATGAATGTAAGAACAGGATGTGTTCAAATGCACGGTGCTGCATCTTTTGGATGGACAGTGGCATTGTTTTGGTTTTCCCTCGTCCGTTGTCAGCAGCAGAATATCTTGGGTGGGAGGAGTGGAAGCAATCAAAAGGAAGTGAAAGCTTCTCACAAAACTGTGAGAGGAATGTTCCACAGCAATCTTCACAACAAGGAAGTCAGCATCATGTCCTGAAGAGTCTGTATCCCATTCTCCCGAAGCTTCGTCTGTAGTAAAGAGATGAAGTTACTTTTGTTGGTAGGATTGGATAACAAATCTTCCTTTTTAACGGGTATTGAAGTGTTCCAAGTCAAATTGATGTCAGCTGACCTTCTCAGTCTGTATCATCGCATCTGTTATTGTGATTTTGTACCGTTGGCTGGGTTTGGGTACCAATCAAATACCACAGTGTGAGTCATCCAGGATAGTGGTGGTTGACGTAGTTGATGTAACGATCACAAATTGTGACAAGGAAGGCATCTTTTTTCCAAATTACTCTGTGTAGTAGAAATTTTCCGTCCACAACTATGTTCACCTGAGACAGTAGACCAGTTTTTTGGTAGGCTCGAATAAGCTGTACAGGACAGATTTAGTTGTCTTCCACATCCCACCTTCATTGAACAGTGCCAAGGGAAATGGGGCCAACTCATACTCAAAGAATTTCTTCAAATCCTCATCTGATCGTTTGCTTATACACATCCGGTGAAACAGAAATGTTGGGTCAACTGCAACCTTTTCATCGTGATTTTTTATCGACGAGCTGACAGAAGACATTGGGAATTGACATTATTTCATTGGCTTGTGGGAAGGGAGGATGTGCATTAAACCACTGACTGAGTTTGAAAATGTCTGCTGCATCTTTACTTCGGTGGGCTTGTCAGAGGTCCTTGTGTTGTTACTGGACGTGAAGACTCCACAATACTCTTCAAGGGAAGTGCAGATCTCATGAGTTGCGCTCATACCAACTAACCACTTCTAGTACATTGTGCAAAATACCTCTGCCTCCTGTTATGCCTTCTCGGCTTTTGAATGATAGCATCAATGTGGTTTCCATGGTCATATCTGATCATACGCCTTACTAAAAGAGCGTCGCATAATCGTCGTTGCACGTCGGTGTGTCAGTAATAAGATAAAAACAGCTTTTTCTGAAAATGACGACATTTTACGCAAAACCTTAAAATTGCTGTAAATATTTACTGGTTGGAGACTTATTTGCATATGTATATATATTCTAAAAGGGAATTAAATTTATTACAACTTCTTATAAATAAATTTCTTTCTTTGATGAATATTTTAGACGATATGAAGGAATGTTTGATGAAAAATGTGAGGTAAAATAATTTTTTTCAAAAATATCTACATTTGTGGAGCGTGTAAGTCAAAAATGGACGTGATTTCGAAAATTACGTAAAGAATAAAAGTTGTAGATAATTTTATGAGCTTTTTTTACTTATCCTTAGGAAATTTTCATGTGTGACGCACCGTTTTTGAGATATAAGCGGAAACCCGAAAATTGGGACCTCCCCCTCCCCCCCTTCCCCCTAGCTCACAACCAAGACGTCAGGACTTTTAGTATGTTCACACCCTAAGCACCCTAAACAAGTTTCTGGAGGAATCGCTTAGGTCCCTGCTCACGCACTCTACACCTCCTTTTGGAGCATTTATTGACTGGACTACTTTGCGGGCGTGCTCACAACAACTCACCAAAGTTTCATCGCAATCGGATGAACGGTTAGCAATTCACAGGAAAGTATGTAGTTTATATGGGAGAATTAAATTGTTGATTTTACTATCTTCCTCGCAACTTTTCCATATTTTCTCAACGTTTAAACCTTTCCTGGACTACGACAAACATTTCAAAACCAAAATCAGCTAAATCGGCCCAGCCGTTCTCGAGTTTTAGTGAAACTAACAAACAGCAATTGATTTTTATATAGGGGGGGGGGGGTAAAAGAGGCGGGGGGGTGGAGGGTGGTTAGAGGTTGTGGGGTGAGAGGGGGAGGGGGTTGAGAGGGATGGGGGGTAGGCTTTTTTATATCCATTTTTCGTATTACAAAAATAACAAACATGAGAATCGGGTATGGGTACCACCGCCCCGGGAACCATTTTTTTGATAACCAACACGTCTGCCGTAGGTCATCCTTAGTGGTTCGCAACGTTTGGTGACTAGCAGGGGTGCCTGGGTTCATGGGGTGAGGTTTTTTCAGGTCTTGGCGGCGGATGCGTCTGCGCACCAGCTGCATGGCAGGTTGGATCTAGAGAAAGTGGTTGAGGGAGTCCCTTTGACTTCTCCAGCCTTACTCTCTCGGAACATCGCTTTGCACCGCAGTGGGAGGGATGGATTCATACATCCGCTCTCCTGGACACGCTGACCCCCACATTTCTACCCACCCCTAATACCCTTTCCTTCTCAGAAGATCCTCTCCTCCCTTTCCCTGAAACGAACCTTCACACAGCATCCCCAAAGAAGAGATAGGCAATGTGTCGAGCGATTGTAAAAAAAGGTCTCTCCCGATCCGGCCTTCTACGTAGTTGGTGGGGCAGATTCCACCGCCGCCGAGATCCTGACAAACCTCGCCCCATGAACCCGGGCTACCCGTACGGTGTTGATAATCCAATACATGGTTCCCGGGACGGCGGTACCCATACCCGCCTTCCAAATTACTGATACTATTTATTGACGGCCGGCGTGGTCAAGAGGTAAGGCTCTTGACTCGCAATCCGAAGGTCGTGGGATCGAATCCCGGCGTGGGCAAATAAATTTTGTTTGACTAATTTGGGTTATTTCATATAAAAATAATATATTTGCGTCACGTTCCAGAGTGGAAGATACTTTAGTATCGCCCTGGTGTAAGACCACCATTCAGAATTGAAACGTTGCTAAAAATTACTTTGGCCGTGTTTGGTGACCAGATCTGAATAGCCAAGTAATTCTTCGCTTCCTCTTCCCCATCTCCTACCCTTCCCCACCACCTTCTGCCTCATACTATACCCCATAGTCATGTCATAGTCTCACTGGCTCCAGACGGGAGCATTTGGGTCTCTTGTGCGGTATTCACATAAATATAAAATTAAAAATTATGCACACGAATAAATATTTCAAAATGAGATATTTTTTACAATCCAACTGAATATTAGGTACTCTTTTTTTCATGAATACCGCACAAGAGTCCCAACTGCTCCCGTCTGGAGCCAGTGGGACTATCACCCCCAATTGGGGTATGTTGTGAGGCTGAAGGTAGTGGGGGAGGGGAAGGAGTTAGGGAAGATGGAGGTGGGGAAGTACCTGACTTTTCAGATCTGGTCACTAAACACGGCTAAAGCCATTTCAAGTAACGTTTCAATTCTTCCACTCTAATGGCCGTAAAATAAAATGAAAAAACAAAAACCAAAATATTAAAAAAATATAACAAATTGTTTTTTTGTGTAGGTATCTACTTTATACCTACTGTGTTTATGTATCTATTTATGTCTACGCACTTCAATACACAAATTACAAATAACTACTACTTATTAAAATTCTGGAAGCGAGAATTCAACATCTTTATCTGAACCATACTGTAGGTCCAGCTTCGCGTGAACTATAGGTACGTGAAACCCGGCTTCTAGCGGAACGAAATCTAGTTCCAAAAACGTCCGCTTGCAACGGCTGATGTGTGAGCGGTACAGTCGGAATCGAAATTATGATTTGCTGGTATGACAGCCTTAATTGCTTGAAAGATATCAACTGTGAATGCTTGGTGCGCACTATCTCTGCAGCGCTCCGCGGCAGCCGATTCATTGCCGCACTACTCATGCATGATGTTTATACTCATTAATTGCTTGAAAGATATCGAAGGAAATAATTTTGCAAATGTTAAATTGAAAAGAAAGAATAAAGTCAAAACTATAGGCTCCGTACTAAGTGGTATAGATGTGAGATCTGAAGAAGTGCCAATTAATCCCGATCAGCTGTTTAATAGGGTTATTTGTATGTCTCAAGGAACAAATAATCTCACACAATACTTCAACTATGAACTCAGCCCATAACCTTTGTCTTTATTTGAAAACAATAAAATGCCGAGAAAGGGAACTAAATCAAGTAAATGCCTGAAGTCAACAAATTAAGTTTATTTGCTTTATTATTATTATTATTTTTTTTTTTACATTCAAATTAAAAACAAATCTTTTGATAATTATTATGATAATATTTATATTTGGATGACCTATTTTCAACATCTCCATAAAAAGAGTCGTTCATTTATTTAGCTATCTATCGTGTTTAATGTATCTATTTTATTTAAACGAAACAGCAGTCTACAATAAGAATGGTTTATTTATATGTTTATTATTATATAAATATTATCTACTTAATTGAGAAACCATTTAAAAAATTCATTGTCATATAAAAACATTGTACCTAACTAAACTATATATTAACCAATAACAATTCTTACATTTATATAATTATATATTCACAATTCGACTACCATTAGGCGGCGGGAATGGGTACCGCCGCCCCGGGAACCTTTTAAATGGATAACCAACACCTCTGCCACAGGTCACCCCAAGTGGTTCGCTAAGTTTGGTGATTTAGCAGGGGTGCCCGGGTATATGGGGTGAGGTTTGTCTAGGTCTTGGAGGCGGATGACTAGGACACACTGAACCACAGATTCCTACCCACCCCTTAAACCCTTTTCCTTCCCAGAACTCTCCTCTCCTTCCTTTCCTTAAAAAACCCTCCACACAGCATCCCCAAAGATGATATAGGGCCTGAGGGAACTTATTTTCCTCAGGGCCTCCTCAGACATGTGTCTAGCGCGGTAGTCGAATCACCTGTAAAAACTATATAAAAAGTTATATGATGAATAAAGAAAATAAAAATTTTAAAAAAAATGTAAAAAACTTAAAGAACCTACAGAACTTTTTTTATTCGCTATTTATTTAATTTTTACACTTTTCCGCAACTAAAGGATTAAAAAAAATCACGAAAATTCTGACTTCGGACTTGATTTACTCGAAAACAAAAGCTCTAATCAAAAAAGTTATTCCAAAAATTGACTCCATATGTGATACATTCACCAGTTTTCCACTCGTACTACGAGTTTCCAAATACCGTGTATAGGTAGGTACCTACCTACTCATCAAAAATAACCCATTATCTTCGAAATCAATCAGTTATGGAATGAATTTTTGTATATTTCTTAGGAAAAGAGGCTAGATCTGAATGACCAGGTATTTTACCATCATCCTTTCTGTATCACAACTTTTCCCTTTTTGGGAATGCCATAGTCCCACTGTCTCCAGCCAGTCGGGACTGTCCAGCTGTCACATTCACTGTATTGTACTTGCCATCAATACTGACACCCCCTCATTTATATTTAATGGGACTCATTTATGTTGGAAAACTATTATTTAAAAATGATTATTTTGTTGGTTTTTAAATTTTTTTATTATGATAAAGATACAATTATAATATGCATAACATATTTCTACCAATAAAGCATATAAAATAATATAAACAATTGGATTATTTCTATAGCGCCATTTTTATGAGAAAATTACCTAATTAATATGAATAACCTGTACCGTATCACTTAGACTTATGTCTAATAACTTCTTTACTTGTGACTTACAACTAAGACTAATAACTAGTGACTTACATTCTTTACTTAATTTCTTTACTTTATTACTAATCAAGGAATACATTATAAACACAGGGGAAAACCAAAAAAGCAAATTTTGAAAATAGCCATATTTAATCCTGCTTTTGAAATAATAAAATTTTAGTAGATAAATAAGATAAGGTATTTTGCAAATAATTAAAAAACAACAACGTAAAAATTAGTACATAACTACAATATTGTGTTAAAAATATTTAAAAGTAAGTTACCAAACTGATACTTACATCGTTAGTAGAGAAAGTACATGTAATATAATATGTAAATACATTAAAAAATTCTCCTGTTCCCCCTAGTGGTATTTAAAACTAACTAACCATCCCCACAGGGGTAGGCAGAGACGATGGACCACCAAACAACTCTGTCTCGGCGCAAACTCCTTGCTTCATATGAGTCCTATAATTTCAAAACCCGCTATATCCGATTTTTGACGAAATGATCTGAGTATGACATCTTGTTCACATTTTTACGAAGAACAAGACAAACCTAAAATTGAGTTTTAAAATCTCCCTTATCACGACCAAAAATCATGTTAAAACTGACAAAAACAAAACCCGCTATATAATTCAAGAAGTTACTATCAAAACCCGCTATATCGGAATTAAACCAATCACGAGCAGTTATTTTGCCAAGTTGGCGGGTGTAGAAACACGCCCCTCAGGTCAGTTTAGTTTCAAAAACCTCTATATTCCATATAAATCACGAAGTGAGTATCAAAATCCGCTATATACATTTTATTTATGCAAATTTCTTAAATATTTCTAGACATATATTGAAAAATGAACACTTTTCAAATGTATATTACTCCAATTAATTATACAAAAATAAAAAAAATGCTATTTTTTATTTACGCTAGAGATGTGACAGTTTTTTGCGGTTTTCTCCGAATCAGTAAAAGTTGATATAGCGGATATAGAAATTAAACGACTCATATATTGCCTAATACTCTTCAGTTATTTTGACATGTCCCAACTCAAGTATTTGATTCCTCGGTCGTCCCTGAATACAAAGGACTATCTCATCAAAACTGTGCTTTCAACACTTCTCCCATTTTAACAACAACAAAATGACTGCAGTATTTTTGGCCACATTTTGTCCCGCGAGCGTCCGCTGTCCAAAATGTGGCCAATTTGAAAAGATAATTCAAAATATTTTTTGGAATTATTTTAAAGTATCTGCGCATTTTTTTTACATTATCTCCACACGGGAATATTATTTCCCTCAGGGCCTATGGTATTTTTAAGGGTGTTGATATGTTGGAATCATTGATCACAAAGCTAACTTAGTAGTTTACACTTTAACAAGAGATTGATATGTTTGGTGTATTTCTAAGTAGTATGAGGGCTCCATTGAAGCCAGAGTTAAGTTAGCCTCTCAGAAACTGGGCGTACTGTACAGGGCCCGCAGATACTGCAGATAGTACACAATTGCTAACTCTGAACAAATCGCAAGTGCGCCCCACGGTTGAATTTGGCAGCCACCTCTATTTTAGAGCCCCAAAATAACTAAAAAAAAATACACGACTCTGGTTAGAAACGGGCGGTCCGTTTGATAGATTCTCCTAACTAAACAGAAGGATTGCAATCTTTAGAGCACAGGCGTCAGGTGGGAATGCTATCCTTGTTCTACCGCTATTACAATGGAAGATTCTCAGAGGAACGAATGTCATTGATCCCCCCGGCACCGGTGCTACACGCCAAACACGCGCAACATATATACACAGTTGACAACTCGTTCTTGAGTTGAACAGCTCAGATGTGGAACGATTTGCCGGCCTCTGTGTTTTCTCCCTCCTAAAACATGGGTCTCTTCAAGATCCATTTTCACCCCTTCCTCTCCTCAAAAAGACCCTCCACACAGTATCTTCAAAGAGACATAGGCCCTGAGGGAAATTATTTTCCTCGGGGCCTCCTGTGTGGAGTTAATGTAAAAAAAGATGTCTTTCTGTGAAATGATATTATTGAAATTGATCATGTGTTTACATATAAAAAATACATGTTCAAATTAAAATTTATATCTGTAATTATCAACTAGGCCATAGACAATATTCAGTAGTCAAATATATTTTATATTGCTAAGTACTTACGTACCATGTACGGAAAATTTAAAGTAAATTTTCAATAGAAATCACTCGTTTTTAAATTTAATGATTTTTTTACCATTTTTTTATGAATCCTAAAAATATGGGAATATAGATTCATTCAATGTTTCTCACTATAAGTAGTAGTTCGACATTTACACAATGCATACTACACCTACCTACACACTACTTACCTACTACATCATAGACCCTGTATTTGTAGCTTGTTTTGTCACATGTTCCTTTCCTACCAATCCCGTATACCTGTCATTTTAACCTTCCCCTCAATCAGTCTTTAATCGACCATCGCCGCATATCACAGTAAATACAAGTGTATAATTATGCGAGTGTGTGAATAAAGACCACCCATGAGAGAAGAGAAGAAACACAAGATTTCACAGTAAGTCCCTTTCTTCCTTCCCTTTATGTGCATTCATTTTGCTTGTACAGTGATCTACAATACATCTCAAAACACATTAAAGGTCATAAGATATCCGCATTCACACAAACACACATCATTCATGGTCCTTCTTGCAAAATCATTCAAGTAGTTTATTTATCTCCATATTCAAATTTGGAGGTGTGATTTTGAAAGAGGACGGGAAATATCCAAACCGAATGCTTAAAAAATTCCAAGCGCTCAAGACTGAAATTGATTACATAGCGCCAGTAGTTATTCGAATTAGAAATAACATATTGCTACGTTCCCTTTCATTCTTTTAAAATTTACCGTTTGGCTCCCCAGATGTTACTATCTTTTGTCTGAAGTGGAAAATTTAGACACAATATTTTTTGGATATCTCTCTCTAAACATATAACATCTTTCAATCAAGTTTTTCTTAAAATTGCCTTCCCTCCATTCAACATTTCATCTATTCTGAGTCTGAGCTCGACTCCAATCTTCCATTAAATGTTTATGAAATTTTTCCTTGTAAATAAAATTTATGTTTCAATTTGCCTTTTCATTTCAGCATCTATTATATCTAACAATGGACAAGAACACCCTTGAACAGTGGAAGCCAAAAACATTTTTTTTAAATCCTCCAATTTTATATATTGTAAGAAAATAATGAAACCTGAAGATATTTTTCAAAACACTGAATTCATTAAAAGTAATTAAGCGAATATTCAAAATAAACTGGAGGGTGTTTTTCCTCTCAGTGGATGTCCTGATCGTCCAGAGTGATATAAATAAAGTGAGTGCCTTGAGAGTGTTGTCTCCTGAAGTGATGTCCAGGGACAGAGACAGAATGTGGCTATGTTAAGTGTTACTCCTTCAGATTATATCCAGATCCAGGGAGACAACATCTGTAACGAATAACAATGGCGTTATTAAACATAAGTCTACATCTTCAATTCAAACTGGAATGCCAGCGAAACTGTAGCGGATTATTACAAACTCACCGCAGTTGCTAACACTTTTTGGTATTTTGAAACTTGTAAAATGTTCCTAACGTACTAAAATAAAATTTATTAGTTTGGCAAGGAAATAATACATTTAATTATTATTCTAGCTCCTCGTTTCGTCACTTGGAAATATTCATTTTTTTATCTGTGAGAAAATGAATTTTGGGTCAAATGTCCTAATTTATCATTTTAAAGTAAGTTCTGTATTTATTTAAAAAAGGAAAGCTTGATTTGTTTTTTATTGTAAAGAATGCTCATTTAAGTGGAAAATATTTAAAAAAAAAATTCTTAGAATGTTTTCGTTTCTTTTCATTATTTTACGTATATTTTAAATAACGTTAAAGAGAACAAAAAACATTTTTCTGATTATGAGAAGCTATCCTTGGGAAACAACGTAGGACAGTTGTATTCGATTTTTATAAATGTACTAGCTGAAGCCCCCGGTGATGCCCGGGCTTTACAAAGAGTTTTCGAAATCAAATGTAGACAGTGACCTTCCTCTTGCTATGAAGGTCACATGTGCAAAATTTCATCAACCTCGGCATAAAACTATAGATTTGCATACAAATCAAATCCACACCACTTGCTCGTCCATCACATACAGACATTCTCCTTTATATATTATATTTTTCAACCAATTTACACAAAACCTTGATAAATTATACCTCTACACCTTCCTCATGAATCACTCTACCTATTGATGAAAAGCGCATGAAAATCCGCTGAGTAGTTTTTAAGTTTATCGCGAATGAATAGACAGACTTGGCGGAGGACTTTAATTTATAATATCTAGAGCTAAACACATTATTTGGTCAGACAATAAAATTTACAAAAACATCATTTTGCAATAAACGAGTAAGTTATTACTAAAACAGTGTCGGTGCATGGCGGAGTGCTCGAGGTTTACGCTGGCCCACTAAGATAAGCTAATGTGTAGTGCAGTGCGCCAGTAATCAAAATAAGTAATGTTTGGGTGGTAGCAATGTGAGGAAGTTAGTACCTGATGGGGATTGGAGGGATGGAAGGGAGTACATGGTGGAGGACGGTGGATCCACCTTTAGGCAACTACAGGTCTCTGACTCTGTGTTCTCCACTGGAGGTCAGCTCTCTCTTGTATCAACGCCTCGAAGCGGTTAAACCAGTTGAGGGTATAAGAATGGGGAGATGGACCTCGCTGGCCTTGGACACAACCTATCCAGGAGATAACTATGATTATAAATCCTTGTAGCTGGTAGCGGCCAGTACTGACTTGGCCTTGAATATGATTGACATTGGAAAGGTTCAAGACTACACAAACACAGGCTGAGTTGCAACAACAGAATGGCTATGGGACTGCGCTGGGCAGTGGGGGGGTACTAGGGACTCCAACACAACTAACTACCACAACACGCCTAGGAATCATGGTGTTTAAACACTTATATCCCTGATACCTGCAAGATAAATGATATTGAAAGATACAGAACCACAGCTAAGACCCAGTTGTTTCACAGATATTCAAATATTCAAGAATTTCAACAAATGGTCATTTTGTTTTATGACATTTGAAAAGTACCGTAAAACGCCGATCCTATCAAATTGTAACATGCTTAACAACGTGGTATTTGTTCTCTTCTGTTAATCTTAAGACATAGAATCGGCATTTAACAGCAAAATTGCATTGGATGGTCATTTCATGACCACATCATAAAATGGACGCAAAATCCAATTTTTGCGAAATAATTGGTCCTTAGAGAAATGGGTAAAAGCAAAAGTAAAATGCCGTAAAGAGAAATGCTTCAGAAAAGATGTTCAGATATAATAAGTTGGAAACCTGCCTTGGAAATGGTGATCTCCTCACGTGGTCCACAGGAGCAGAAATAGAATGTGGTTGCCTTTAAAGTGTTGCTCCACTCAAGTGGTGTCCAGGGATTGACTTCTGTATAAACAAATTATTATTTAAAATAAGCATTTAACATAATATAATGTGCAGGTTTTGATAAAACATGATGACGCCTGAAATTATTTGAGATTTTCACGGCCAAAAATTTCATTGTGATATTTTTTTGGATTATTATGCCGTGCCGTGCTCGCTCCGTATTTAGGCAAAGTTTTGGACAGAATTACTGTGTACATCTCGGGTCAGATATGATGCAGACATTGACATCGACCTTGATTATGGACACTGTAACGCTCTTTCAAATATTGGTAAAAGGAGAAGGAAGCGCAACATGGCATAATTCCCCAAAAATTTATACCTACAATAATGAAACCTGATTTGGAAATTACATTCCCCAATGAATGAACAAGGAAGAGATTTATTAGGTATTTGATTTACTTAAAGGACATCCAATATCCATTACCAGTTATTGAATGAGCATAGCCGAGTTAAAACGGAACTCGACTATTTGGCATTAAATCTGTCTCTAAATTTGTGCACTCCGTTTCCAGTTAAGAAACTCTGCCACATTCACTTCATTATTCAAGCAAGACTTACTTTGCCTAGATGACTTTGACTGAAGTTTTCAATACGATATCTTCCTGTGAACCCACCACCAGAAGAATGTTTAAAAAAATAATTGTCAATGAGACAGTGACTTTTCTTTCGACAAATTGTATATTTCTTTACATGAAAAAAAAATTTAAACAAACTATTTATATGGTGTAATGAAAATCAAATAACTTCGTTTACCCCACTATATAAATAACAATATGGACATGTTTCAATAACAATGTTATCTTCATCAGGACAAGATGTTAATTTAAAAAAAAAATGACAAACAAGTGATTTGACATTTATCATTTTTTTAAATTATCATCTTTTCCTGATGAAGATAACATTGATATGTCATAATCGAAACAGTCACAAATATGCAGATTCAATTATTACAACATGAAAGGTTTTACTTGTTAAAGTGTTACTCCCCTCAACGGTAGTTTAGGAGCTTCATGTCTCATTTTTATTTAAAACTAGCTTTTTCCCGCGGCTTCGCTCGCATGGTGTAAGGAGGGTTCCCACTCCGCCTCCTTCACCTCCCCCCCCCCTCCTCTCACCGCCCTCCCTAATATAGGTACCTATTTAAAATATCTAAAATTCTTGATTCGAATCAAACTATTATGGAAGTATCTACTTTAAATAAATTTATCAACTTAAAGATTTTCAAAAATAGAATCCTGATTTAAAATGTCATTCTCAAACACGCGAACTGTCAAACGTGCGATAATCGTTAGGTTTTCTGAAATTATCCAATTTTCTGCGCAATTTTCTTAATTTTTCTCTCCGTAAGAACCATCCTCACACTTCAAGGAATATTCTCAAAAAAGAATTAGCGAAATCGGTTCAACTGCTCTCGACATTTGCGCTTAGCAACACATTTAGCGATTCATTTTTATATATAAAGAAAATTAACGTCTATGTATAAAGGAACAATACTTTGTGGAAAGATCTGTGTTTTCAACATCAAACAGAGCAATAATAAAATTCAATTGGGCGACATTTATTAAACGGCTCTCACTGATAAAATACAATAAACCTGCCTTGGAAGTGTTGCTCCCCTAGATGGATGTCCCGAGATAGATGAGACTGTAGGTACCCTTAAATGATGTCCTTGTAATAAGTTTCTTTGTTTAAAAAACTATTTTTAAAATATTAAAAATACTCGTATTTTAATGTATTTGTGATATTATTTAAGATTCTAACAGCAGTATTATGTTTTATTGCAAATGATACGATCTTCATCTGATCTGAATCAGGACGCTGCAAGGCAGTCTGAAGTCTGAAGGGATGGCTCAAGAGGAGGAAGCACTAACGCAACTTTTCACAAAAAACAACAATGAGCATGAAGAAAATTATTTAAAGCATAAAAACTGTCGTGTTAAATGTATATGGCAAGGTTTAAAACACAATTGTAGAACTACCTTGCAAAAGTTTTATCAAGTGATGACAGGAGCCAAAAATGAAAAATAGTGCTCCTCAAGTAATGTCGATAACATATATATAGTATGTGCCTGTCTTGAGCGTGCTGGCAGTAACACCTCAGGTGAACGAACCACTCAGGTGGTTTTGGTGCTGGTCCCCTCAAGTGATGTCGAGGACAGAGACGGAATGCGGAGAGCGCTGGTCCACTCTGCAGGATAGAGAAGGATTTGGTTTGGGTTGAGTGTAATTGCTCCCAGTGATCGGTGACAGGGATCTGTAGATGAAACAAGTAATTATAACAGTTGTAATTTAAAAATTGTTACAAGAGTATGAAGTATGTATGTTTATATAAACTCTGCGGATATGATAAAATGCAATAAATTCAGATTTATTTCGAAATAAGTGCGCAAAAACGTCTTATAACCAAATATATCAATGAACAATGAACATCAGTGTGGCATAAAAACATTAGTGAACCTACCTTGGAAAAGTTTCCTCGGTCATTGGCCAAGAATAGAAAGTGGCTGACTTCATTCAGAGTGCTATCGAGAACAGATAAAGAATTTCCACTTATAGAGTGGTGGTCCCTGAGGTTATCTCAAGGGACATCGATAGAATATGGCTTGGTTGAGAGTGCTGGTTCTTTCGAGTGGTGTCCAGGGACATAGCTAGAATGTGGCTTTATTGAGAGTGATGGTACTCTCGAGTGGTATCCAGAGACATGGCTAGAATGTGGCTTGGTTGAGAGAGTGGCCTAAGAGTGACTTGAGAGAGCCCTCTCAAGTGGTGTCCAGAGACATCGACGAAATGTGGCTGATTTGAAAGTTCTGGTTCCTCAAATAATTTCGTGTAATAAAGGGAATGAACGTTTTTATTAGTGTAGGTCTCTCCTCAGTGATGCCCAGGAACAGAAATCTGTAGACGAAACAAATAATTAAATAACAGCTTTTTAAAATAAGTAATTTCATTTCTAATATCATTATTAAGCTAAGCAGGATTTTTTAATTGAATAATGGTATCAAAATTATATTATCTGAAAAATATTAAACATGAAGGTTTAATAACGTCATGAAACGTATTGGGAGTATTACTCTCATCAATAGCAGTTCAGGGACAGAGTATCTATGTACTCGTATAAATGAATCCGATCTATGAAGGTGGAATATTTTTAGAGAAGATCTGTGTTTTTGTCATTTATTAAATTCATCTAGTGACGTCTGTAAAAAGACAGTTCTCACGGATAAAATGTAATTTGCAACTTGCCTAAGAAGTGTTGTCCCCTCTAGCGAAGTCATAAGACAGAGTGCTAGTTCCCTCAAGGGATGTTTAGCGACGGAGATAGAATGTGGCAGCCTTGAGAATGCTGGTATCCGCAAATGAGATCTGAATAAAAAGTAAGTAAATATGAGTACCTTCAATATTATTAAAGATTCTAACCGCAAAAAGTATTTTGTTTTACTGCATGTGACAATCTTCATCTGACCCCTTTATAAAGCATTAAAAAAGCGAAGAATAAAAAACAATGGTAAACCTGCCTTGGAAATGTTGCTTCTGTCAAGTGATGACAGGGGCCAGAAATAAAATGTGGCTGCCTTGAGAGTGCTGGCAATACAGCCTGAGGTGGTTTTGGTGCTGATCCCCCCAAGTGATGTTGAGGACAGAGACAATCGGTGACAGGTATCTGTAGGAGAAGCAAATAATTATAGCATAACAGTAAAAAAAATGAATTTGAAATGAATAACTCCGCAAGACGAGATTACGATATTTTAAGAAATTATAGCTTTGTTTATTTAATTGTTGGTTTTAAAAACGATTATTAAAAATTATTCAATATTTTTCAATAAACTGCTATATCATTATTGTGTACTATTATTTCATTAATTTAATAAATGAATATTAATTATTTATAAATTGAAGATATCCTCCTGGTATAACGTAGTTGAATCCGAAAGCATATCAATGAAAGTAGTTCTGAACTATCAAATGCATCCTTTAGTATTTGATACATGAACAGTGAGTCAATGTAAATCCTTCTGTCAAATAATTTAAACATATTATTCATATTTTAATCATTTAAAAGTAGTTCAACAAAATTGCTGGAATACCCACTATATTATTACAGGACAGAAACTTCGTAGAAGTTAAATAATTACAGAACTTGAATAAAACCTTCACAAAACGTGAAAATTAACTTCATATATTTGATGAATTTTTAATTTTTTTTTAAACAACCCAACTTAGGTCTTTAATTTGTGAATTTATCAAGAGCATTGTTATCTACATATATGGTAATTAAAGATCGCTCGGTTTTTTATTCGAGAAAATCTGACTAGTTATTTGGAGTTACGAGATCATTTTTATCATCATTGCACCAAAATTGACAATTTATTGATAATATCTAAAACAACAATTAATATTTTGAAAAATTATTTTGAGGATATCTCTTGTCTGTGACTAGCTTAAAGCATTAAGAGGAACGGCTGGGGAGCTTTTTTCATACAAAACTTATTTTGGATTTGAGGCCAAAATACCCAACCAAATTAAATAACATTTTTTATCAAAAGTTATAGCAAGTACTTCATTGGAATTTTGCTACTGTATGTTTTCTGTTTTAAATTATAAAATATAGGCCATTAAATAATTCAATTTGGCTTCATAATGAAGCCGAATTTGAAATTTTTGTGTTTGTTAATTTTTATTATTAAGAATCTCTTTCCTTATCTACTGCGTTATTATAATATAAAATTATACAATATTATATCTGTATTCCGATATAAAGGGGTATTTTATACATTAAATTTACGCCATCAAAATGGTTTTTCTTAAAACTTTTATTTTCTACATTATATATCATCATATTTTTGATACTGTAATTTTTTTTATATATTAATCTTTTATCCACAAATAATTAACCAAGTTGCCTCTATAATCATTAATATTGAAATGTATTTATTGTTATTAAGTTTATTTTGTAGAACTCCATTTTATTTTTTTTATTTTTTGTATGAATTCAATAATATTATTATTTATTGTATCAAAACTTTTTTTCATAAACAGTTCTGCGTCGTAATTATTATTATGCGTTACAGCTGTTTCGCCCTCTGGGGCATTATCAAACTGTAACGCATAATAATAATTACAAAGCAGAACTTGTTTATAATAAACTGTTTTTATACATTAAATAATAATATTATTAAATTTATACATTAAAAAAATTAAAATCTATTATGGCATATACTTCATAATTTAGAAGACAAATAAAATGGCATGTACCCATACTAGATATTTAACGTTATTCTTTATTACAAAAAAATTCATCTTGGTTTGGTATGTTAGCCCCAAATTTAAAATTAAGATTTGTAAGAAACGGGCAACGCAGCTGTTCCTCTTAACTCCTCAGTCATTTGTCCGTAATTAATGAACATGAACATAAACTTTAGGAAACCTGCCTTAAAAAAGTGGCTTCCTTCAACTGACGTCATTGGCCAGGGAGAGAATGTGGCTGGCTTGAGAGTGCTGATATTCTCTAGTGGTGACCAGGGACATGGCTAGAATGTATCTTGGTTGAGAGTGCTGGTTTTCTCGTGTGGTTTCCATATTGATGGAATGTGGCTGGTTTGAGGGTGATGGAGGTTCCCTCAAGTAATTTCCAGTAACAAAGGAAGTGAATGTGTTTATTGATTGTAGATCTCTCCTCAGTGATGCCCAGGAACGGAGATCTGCAGATGAAATAAGTTACTGTGATGGATGACACTAATAGATGCATTACAGCTGTTTAAAACAAATTATTTCACTTCTGATCTGCAGGAATGAAAAACCTAATGTTGCTTCCACGTGATGTATTATTTAAACAATACTAAACATGAAGCTTTAAACACGTCATGAAACATTTTGGGAGTGTTGCTCTGCTCAATGGTCGTTCAGGGACAGAGCACCTGTCTATGAAGGAACAATATATTCAGGTAAGATTTGTGATTTCATCTTCACACAAAACATTTATTAAATTCAACTGGTGAGGTCCGTAAAAAGACAGTTCTCACTGATAAAATGTAATGAACCTGCCTAGGGAGTGTTGCCCAATCAAGCGAAGTCATAAGACAGAGTGCTAGTTCCCTCAAGTGATGTTCAGCGATAGAGATAGAATGTGGCTGCCTCGAGAGTGCTGGTATCCGCAAATGACGTCCTTGTTTAATATGTCTGTATTTGAAAAAAAAAGTAAGTTAATAAAAATTTGTCAATATTATTAAAGATTCTAAGAGCCTAAATTATTTTGTTTCACGTCATTTGACATAATCTTCATTTGACCCGTTAATAAAGCATTCAAATGTTGATAAAGTATTTAAAAGGCAAAGTAAGGAACAGAAAACCTGCCTTGGAAAAGTTGAATCTGTCAAGAAATGACAGGGGCCAGATATAAAATGTGGCTGCTTGAAGAGCGCTGGCAAAACAGCCTAAGGTAGTTTTGGTGCTGGTCCCTCAAGTGATGTCGAGGACAGAGACAATCGGTGATAGGTATCTGTAGGAGAAGCAAACAATTTTATAACGCAACAGTAAAAAAATGGTTTTTAAAATGAAGAACTACGCAGTTATGATAAAATGCAATAATTTTAAAACATTCACCAATTCACCGCTGCAAAAGGCAGAGAGCAAACACGGATAGTAAAAAAAAATCAATAAACCCAATGAATTGCTGGAATACCCATTTCAAAACATTTCAATGGCTTGAATACGAGTATTGCAAAATTTGTAAGCCCTTGTTAAAAACTTCCGTGATCAAATGAAGGATTTGATTGAAAATTGATAAACAAGGACGGTTTATTTAAAAAAATTTCAACAATTCATCAAATATTTTAAGTTAATTTACACTTTCTGCATATTATGTTCTAATCAAGTTCTGGTGTTGTATCATTACCAAGGGCGTAGCGAGGTAGAGGGGGGGGGGGCAGCTTCCCCCCCCCCCCTAGAAGGTGCAGGAATGGTCACAAACCTTACAGTTTACGTCGGTAGCCTATTGTTTGTGAGAATCAATTTAATTTTTATTATTACCTTTTTAGTTGATCATGATTAATGAAGTTACATTGCGCTGTTATTAAATCAGTTTTCATTATATGTGTTCAACTGATAGCCAAGTACTCAGGCATATTGGAACCTATTGCCAATGCTTTACAATCGGAAACTATCAATATGTACGCATGTATGAGTCATTTTAAAGGTATAATTTCTGTTATAAATGATCATCGAAGCAACGTAGACATAGAGAGCCAAAATATTTTAGATATTTCAATTAGAACTGCAGCTGCCTTTGGAACTAATATACAAGTCCCACGAATTGTATCTTGCCAACAACATCGGTCCAATTACCTTGCTGAGACTCCATGCAATTTTGGGAAGCGATTGATTATCATTCCTTATTTAGATTCCCCAATATCTGCACTGGAGCAGCGTTTTGGTGAAATGAATAACACCGCAGGTAAAAAAAAGAATGTTGAAATCACACCAAACACTGCGGTAAAAGGCAGAAGTGCAAACACAGCTAATAAAATAAAAATAAAATCAATGAACTCGATGAAACATGTGTTTGAAGCTAGTCATAGACGAGCATTATATGCATTATTTATTCAATTATTATCTCCTCTTTTGGCGGCTTTTACACATGAATGGCAAAATATATACAATATTTGAAACCGAACTGCCACAGTAAAAATCTCATTGATTAATTAAATTAATATTAATCTTAATATATAAAAATGAATGTTTCTTTGTTTGTTTCTTAAAAAAACCATAGTAAACCTGCCTTGGAAATGTTGCATCTGTCATGACAGGGGCCAGAGATAAAATGTGGCTGGCTGGAGAGTTCTAGCAATACAGACTTAGGTGGTTTTGATGCTGGTCCCCTCAAGCGATGTCGAAGACAGAGACGATGGTGACAGGTATCTGCAGGAGAAGCAAATAAGTATAATGAAACGGTTTAAAAAAATATATTAGTAATAGATAAATTCCCAGGTATAATAAAATGCAATTAGTTAAAAGCATTCACCAGAACACCGCTGCTAAAGGCAGAGGGCTACACGTTTAATAACAAAATAAATCAATGAGCATAGTGAAAACCTGTATTTAAAGCCAGTCACAAATGAGATAATTATATATATATATATATATATTAATTTCATTTGTTTATTTAATTGTGGTTTTAAAACAAATACTTAAAATTATTCAATATTTAATACAACGAACTGGACCTGTAAAATTTTTATTGATTTAATATATGAATATTTATAAATAATAAATTGAAAATATCCTCCTGGTATAACGTAGTTGAATCCGAAAGCTTATCAATGCAAGTAGTTATGGAATAAAATCCATCCTTTAGTATTTGATACATGAACAGCGAGTCAATGTAAATCCTTCTGTCCAACAATTTAAGCATATTATTCATAATCATATCATATAAAAGTAGTTCGACAAAATTGCTGGAATACCCATTTTATTATTACAGGACAGAAACTTCGTAGAAATTAAATAATTACAGAACTTGAATAGAACCTTCACAAAACGTGAAAATTAACTTCATGTATTTGATGAATTGTTAATTTTTTTAAACATCCCATCCAAGGTCATTAATTTGTGAATTTCTCAAGAGCATTGTTATCTATATGGTAATTAAAGATCGCTGGGTTTTTTATTCGAGAAAATCTGACTAGTTATTTGAAGTTATGAGAAATATTAAAAATCTACTTTCATTCAGGAACGGCTTTGCTTTTCATACAAAACTTAATTTTGGATTTGAGGCCAAAATACCCAACCAAATTAAATAACATTTTTTATCAAAAGTTATAGCAAATACTTCGTTGGAATTTTGCTACTGCATGTTTTCTGTTTTAAATTATAAAATATAGGTCATTAAATAATTCAATTTGGCTTCATAATGAAGCCGAAATTGGAATTTTTGTGTTTGTTAATTTTTATTATTAAGAATCTCTTTCCTTATCTACTGCGTTATTATAATATAAAATTATACAATATTATATCTGTATTCCGATATAAAAGGGTATTTTATAGATTGAATTTACGCCATCAAAATGGTTTTTCTTAAAACTTTTATTTTCTACATTATATATCATCATATTTTTGATACTGTAATTTTTTTATAAATTAATGTTTTACCCACAAATAATTGCCCAAGTTGCCTCTATAATCATGAAATATTAAAATCTATAATGTATTTATTGTTATTAAGTTCATTTTGTAGAACTCCATTTTACTTTTTTATTTATTATATAAATTCAATAATATTATTATTTATTGTATAAAAACTGTATTTGTAAACAAGTTCTGCTGTGTAATTATTGTAATGCGTTACAGCTGTTTCGCCCTCTGGGGCATTATCGAACTGAAACGCAAAATAATAATTATAAAGCAGAACTTGTTTATAATAAACAATTTATAAAATAAAAATAAAATAAAAATCTGTAATTGCCTATATTTCATAATTTAAAAGACAAATAAAATGGCATGTATCCAATGTAATTTGTTATAACAAAAACAATTTTCATCTTGGTTTGGTATATAAGCCCCAATTTTAAAATTAAGATTTGTAAGAAACGGGCAACGCAGCTGTTCCTCTTAACTCCTCAGTCATTTGTCCACCTTTAGTCCTTAATGAATCCTTTGGGAAATTGTAAAGTTTTGCGTATTTTTATAAAATTATTTTTACACTAAAAGACAAAAAAGTGCGGGGATGAAACCATTTATAATATGATATTCTAATAACACAAGTTTTTGCTATTTTTTTCATTGTCAAAAAAAATTGTTCGAACGAAAAGTCCCTTTATACCTTTAAACCTTTTATAACGATTGCATTAAAAAAAATTATGTATAAAAAAAAACTTGTTTGTTTCTAGTAATTAAATTTGAAAGTTTATTACTTCACTTTTTAAAAATAGTTTTAGTTTTCAGATAAATTCAGAAATATTCCATTTATTTGGATTTTATCGCAAAGCGGAAATTTTAAACTTCTGACAAAATGTGCCTGAAACCTGAGGGGTCAAAGCCGTAATTATTATACATGAACATAAACTTTTGTAAACTTGCCTTAAAAAGGTGCTTCCATCAACTGACGTCATTGGCCAGGGAGAGAAAGTGGCTGGCTTGAGAGTGTTGATATTCTCAAGTGGTGACCAGGAACATGGCTAGAATGTGGCTTGGTTGAAAGTGCTCATTCTCTCGTGTGGTTTCCATAGACATTGATGGAATGTGGCTGGTTTGAGGGTGCTGGTTCCCTCAAGTAGTTTCCAGGTACAAAGGAAGTGAACGTGTTTATTGAGTGTAGATCTCTCCCCAGTGATGCCCAGAAACAATGATCTGCAGACAAAATAAATTACTGTGAGGGATGACACTAATACATACATTACAGCTATTTAAAACAAATTATTTCACTTCTGATAATTAGCGGGATTAAAAAAACCTAATGTTGTTCCCACGTGTTATATTATTTAACAAATACTAAAGATGAAGCTTCAAAGAGTCTATGTTTGAAAAAAAAATAATGTTAATAATTTTGTTTTCAGTGATAGGTTTTTTTTTTAATTATTATTTCATAAATGATTAAATGTTACATTTTTGGCCATTTTTGACTACCATACTAGGCTAATTGCCCGTGTTGTGGTAGTCATACATGTAATATAATTTTATATAAACAGATAATAAAATATAAGAAGAGAAAAGAAAAAAATAACATATTTAGGGATAAATAAAACTAAAAACAGATAAAAATATAAGAATTGCAAGTTATCTAAGAAATAAAGAAAATTTAAAGAAGATTGAAATAAACATTGGTGAGCATTATTCTTCTTGAAATAAAAATAGAAATAAAATTTGGTAAGTAATCTTCTGCACGAGAGTACATGTTTGTAGTCATTTTTGATATTTGTTCTATGAAAGAAATTGGAAAGAGTATTAGAGAAAGTAATTTTTTGTTTGATTTTTTAAAAATGCAATATTAAGTTAAAGTAATTGATTAATTAAATTTGTAATATTTTTTTAATTAATATTAAAATTATTTGTTTTTTATTGTAATATTAAGCTCTCATGTGTTGTTTGAAGAAATCTCTTCCCTTTTCAAATATCCAATGATTATAGATTCTAACAGCCAAAATTATTATGTTGTACTGCAGATGACGTAATCGTAATCTAACCTGATGATGGGTGCTGCAAGGCAGTCTGAAGCGTTGGCTCAAAAATAAGAAGCCGTATTACGGCTTTTCACCCAGAACACTTATGCGCAAGAGAAAACCTGTTTTAAAACCGTAAAAATGGTATATAAGTCTAATAAAGCCGTGTTTAAAAAACAATAGTAAACTTGCCTTGAAACATTTTTTATTGTCAAGTGATGTCAAGGGCCAGAATTAAATATGGCTGCCTTGAGAGTGCTCTTAAAACAGCCTAAGGTGGTTTTGGTGCTGGTTCCCTCAAGTGATGTCGAGGATAGAGACGTAATGCAGCTGGCTTGAGATTGATCGTTGACAAGTATCTGTTGGTGAAAAGAAAACATAATTACAAACAAAAAATTAGGTACAGTATTTGAAAGGAATAACTCCGCAGTATGATAAAAAAACAATTAGTTGAAAACACACCAAACACCGCGGTAAAAGGCAGAAGTGCAAACACAGCTAATAACATAAAAATAAAATCAATGAACTCAATGAAACATGTGTTTGAAGCTAGTCACAGACGAGCATTATATGCATTATTTATTTAATTATTTTCTCCTGTTTTGGCGGTTTTATTTTAAATATTGTGATATATGCAATTATATCTATGTAGTAATTCGGAAATGTTCGGGTCCGCCGAACGTTGCCGAAAGGGCTTACGAGCCGGGACAGCGCTCTAGCGGCAGCCGCCAGACCCATTCTAACTTCCGTTATAATCAGTCGCTACCGAGACAAATAATATACTACTGATTGAATCTATTGTACATTGGAATAAAGACGAAGAACTTACGTTTATCTCTCAATTATTATTGTGTGGCTAGTAAGGCCACAATAAAAGTACATTACAATTGGCGCAGCCGTATTAAAGTACAAAATTGGATTACCAAATTGGATCACAAAAAAAAAATTACCAAAGCCGGGAGAACTAAGTCACCCCGAAAAATTTTTCAAGGCTACCTACAGCCGAGGCGGAACATTGGAGTATTTTTTGGGTTTGTCTGACCGAGAGAAAGGACCGGCAGAACAAACCGAGGATATCTCTGGCTATTCCTGGAGCCACAGTCAGAGTTCTGGAGTACCATCCAAGGGTACTCAGAAGCAAGAGGCAGTGGTCGTTTTTGGGGCTCAATAGAGCCTTTCCACGAAGGTGAAGTTCCGAGGGAGTGCCGAAGGAATTCATTCACACAAGGCAAACAGTGCTAGTGTCGAGGAAAGGTCACTCACTCATCGAGAGGAAACAATCTGGAGACGTTGCAACCGCAATTTCTAAGTTAGGTTTTGCATTTCTTACTTGTGGAGGATTTGTCTGGGTTTTTTGTAATTTTTTCCGGGGTAGTATTGTTGTCGTAGCTTCGCGTGATTATTTTTTTTCCTTTTGTGAAGATGGAATCGGCGAGAATTCCACCGTTCTCTCACATAAACGGAGATTGGGATGTGTTTCAACTCAGATTAGAGCAGTTTCTCGTGTTACATGATGACATTACCGAGATTAAGAAAAAGGCTTATCTGATAAACTCGCTTGAAACGGAGACCTTGACTCTTCTGTCCAACTTATGTTTCCCGATTAAAATCACAGATGTTACGTTTGAGAAATTAATTGAGTTGCTAAAAAAACATTGTGGTATATGTAGATCTCTTTTTCAAGAGCGGGAATCATTTTTCCAAGCTAAACAGAATCATAACGAATCGATAAGGGATTTCGCCGCAAGAATCCGAGGGCTCAGCTCATTCTGTCAGTTCGGAAACAGGCTGGAGGATAATCTTGTAGACGTGTTTGCAATCGGTCTACTTCCGGGTCCAGTACGGGTAAAATTGTTTGTTGAAGGGCCTAAACAAAACTTTAATCAACTAGTTGAACTTGCAGTGACCGCGAAAGGTCCTGAGGTCGATTCAATCAAGATGAAGTTGGAAGTAAATTTGGTAAAGGAATTTGGAAGATCGGCTTCTCCGGCGCGAGAAATAAATTCGGTAAGGAGATTTGGTAGATCGGCTTCTCCGGCGCGAAAACTTTATTATCGGTCGAATAGTTCCGATTCATGTAGGTCGGATAAACAAGTTAAAACCGGTTCATCTCTAAAAAGTGTAAGATCTGTGGGAAATCAAATCATGACACTCATAACTGTAAGTTTAAGCAAGCTAAATGTTATTCTTGCGGTAAATTGGGTCATTTACAGAGATTTTGTAAAAACGGGTCAGTAAAATCAGTTATGAATTGTAATAATGAAAATATTGAAAATGTAGCTTTTGTTAAGGCAATCAAGGCACAATTGAAATTAAATGGGAAATCCTTCGAAGCGATGATTGATTCAGGTTCATCAGTTTGTGTCATTCCGGAGACATTGTTTTGTAAACATTTCAGTAATATAGAGTTGTCACCCGAAACACGAAAAATTTCAGGTTACGACGGGAATATGTTGACTGTTGTGGGTAATGCAAATTTCAAGGTCGAATACAATAATCTAGTTAGGTTAATAACATTTATCGTTGTGACAAACGGATCGGTTCTGGTTGTAGGAAGAGATTTCATGGAAATCTTTAACCTCAACATTAGTTCAAAACAAAGTGCTATCAATTCAGTTTCGTCAGAAGTTTTTGAGAGAAAACTAGGGCGATTTAATAAATTCAAAGTGAATTTTAAAGTGAAGAAAGAAGACTACGGGTCTGATTTCGTAAGTTTTGTTAGCAATTGTGAACATCTTGACGTTAATTCGATTAGGGAAGCCACTAAAGTAGATACGGTCATTCAAGGCGTAATGGCGTGTTTAAGGCAAGGGTGGCCCAAACGGGTTAAACGCGAGGAGGAATTATGGAAATTCTGGATAAAAAGGAACGAACTTTCGATTGTTAAGGATTGTTTATTTTGGCAACATAGAATTATTGTTCCAAGTTCGTTGCATAAAAAAGTGTTAGAGCTCGTGCACCGTTCACACTTAGGTATTGTAAAGATGAAAGGGTTAGCAAAAGGTTATTTTTGGTGGTCATCGCTGAGCAAAGATTTAGAGAAAATTGTTCAGGAATGTCCAGAATGCGCGTCGACGAAACAATCTCCGCCAAAGAGTCAATTATCGGTATGGCCTAATTCTGGGAAGGTCTGGAGTAGGTTACACCTGGATTATAGTGGACCGCTGGCAGGGAAAATGTTTCTGGTCGTCTGCGACTCATTCACTAAATGGGTTGACTGTATTGAAGTTCAAAGGGCAGATTCAGCTAATACTATATTTGAATTGAGGAAATTATTTTCAAATTTTGGCTACCCTGAACTCATAGTGTCAGATAACGGAACTTGTTTCACGAGTGAAATTTTCCAACAGTTTCTTCGGGAAAACAATATTAAATTCATGTCATCTCCAGTTATGCACCCAAAAAGTAATGGTATCGCTGAAAATTCAGTGAAAACTACTAAGAGTTTTCTTAAAAAACTTATGGTAGGAAATAAATTTCAGGTTGATTACAAGGATAAATTGTTACATTTTTTGTCCGATTATAGAAATACTCCACATTGTACGACGGGAGTCGAGCCAGCAGTTTTATTGTTTGGTAGGAAACTTAGATCTACTTTTGACAGTCTCATTCCGAAAGAGAATGAACGGGTTGTGTCAAAACAACATGATTTGGCGAATAAAAATATTGAGGCAAATCAACGTAAACAAACTAAGTATTATGGTGGTGTAAAAACAAGAAATTTTATTGTGGGACAAAAATGTGTAGTTAAAGATTTCAGAAAAAATAATAAATTTACATGGGTAAAGGGAATTGTTACAGATAAAATTGGAAAAAAATTATATTTGGTAAAAACTTGTGATTCTCAATTAATTTGGAAACGTCATGTGGATCAGATGAGGAACTTGTCAGTGTCTTGGAGTGATGTTGAGTCAGATTTGCCAGATTCCGCGTCTGATGACACGAGGACTGAGCACTCTGAGAAAGAGTTGTCCAATCTGTGGAGTGAGTTAACGGTGTTTTCTCCTGATTTCAGATTTGCGGAGGGAGGAGAGAGGTCACCGGAGGTCACAGACACGGCAATCGCTGGTCCAAGTAAAAGTTCAAATCCCTGGTTGGGGAGACTCCGCCCAAGATAGTCCACAAGGAAGGAACGGAAAGCCTTCTAACTTAATATAATTTTGTGTGAAATATTAATAATGATGTGTTTATGAAAAAAACATTATAAGAACTTGAGTGAAATATCAGTATAATATTTACAGTGTTTGAATTATATAGAATCATGAAATACTTGAAATACTTAAATATGTAGTGACTGATTTACAGGGGGAAGGGTGTGATATATGCAATTATATCTATGTAGTAATTCGGAAATGTTCGGGTCCGCCGAACGTTGCCGAAAGGGCTTACGAGCCGGGACAGCGCTCTAGCGGCAGCCGCCAGACCCATTCTAACTTCCGTTATAATCAGTCGCTACCGAGACAAATAATATACTACTGATTGAATCTATTGTACATTGGAATAAGGACGAAGAACTTACGTTTATCTTTCAATTATTATTGTGTGGCTAGTAAGGCCACAATAAAAGTACATTACAAATATGAATAGCAAAATTTATACAATGTTTTAAACTGAACTGCCACAGTAAAAATCTCATTGATTTAATAAATTTATATTTGAAATTAATAAATGAATGTTTCTTTGCTTGTTCCTTATGCATTCCTAAACTATTGATCAGACTGCGATGAAACTTTGGGGATTTGATGTGCGCGCCCGCGATGGTTTATACATATAACTAGATGACCCGGCAAACGTTGCTCTGCCATATACATTTTTTCTAGTGAATATGTTAGTTGTTAAATAAAAAAAAAAAACAAATCTATTTTCAGTGTGTGGGGATGAGATCTATGACAGAAAGAGAAATGGAGCGCTGTAGACGATGACCGCAGATAAAAACAAAAAAAAAATACCGTCTTAAAGACAAATAAAGAAAAGAAAAAAATAAAGAAAATCCATATGAATTTCGAAGAACAATTGAGTGTACGATATTTTTTGTAAGTTCGTCTTTAGCCAATACAAATACGCTCGATGGTTTGCCCACACGAGAACATGATGCAGAATGAAGTAACAAAATGAGGCGACGCTTCTCGTGGATGTCTCGCGCATGTACTCTCGTGAAGGTTTCAATATCTTGCGTTTATTTAAATTTGTTTAAAAATTTTGGCAATGAAAAATAAGTGGCAGACGAGTTGGTTGAAAAATTGGTGTGTTTTATATAGTTTATCGGCAGGGCGAGAAGGAGGGAAAGCGAGGGGAAGGGGAACGGGATGAATAGGAAAGGACACGCGGGGAGTAACCATTAATTTATTAAAGTGGCATTGCAACGCATGACGGGAACTCGCTAATTAACAGTAAATTGAATATATCCTCCTGGTATAACGTAGTTGAATCCGAAAGCTTATCAATGCAAGTAGTTCTGGACTATCAAATGCATCCTTTGATAAGCTGTTTGGCAAGCTGTTTACAAAAAAGCTGAAACGGATATAAACATCATAAAAAAGTGGTTAGATACAAATACGCTCACATTGAACACTGAGAAAACTAAATATGTCACATCAAGCATAAATATAACAGGTCAACCTCATGATGACGCCTCTATTAGAATACACACATGTTTAAATTCCGATGAATCTTGTCAGTGTCCCTACATTGAGCGCACTACACAGATGAAGTATCTCGGCCTGACAATTGATCCATATCTCAAATGGAATATTCACACTCAAATAATTGCAAACAAAATAAGAAAAACCATGCACTTTTTCAGAACGATACGAAACTTTCTCGACTTACAACACTTGAAAATGATTTATTTTGCAGTCTGTCAATCTATTATTGAGTATGGTATCATAGCATGGGGAGGCGGTACTGCATCAGCACTAGACCCAATCATAAAGGCACAGAAAACTATTATAAAATTAATTCTTAGACTACCTCTAATTACAGACTCGAACTTAATCTTCAATATTATGAATGTGTTTGACGTTCGGCAGATATATGCAAAAACAATCCTCACTCATCTATATACAAATATACACAAATACTATGAAAAAAGATTAAATATTCGCTGTACTCGAAACAATAACAAAGATTTACTACAAATTCCCATAACTCATACTACTTTTGGTCAACGAAGCTTCAGATACCTTGCAACAAGACTTTACAACATTCTTCCAATTAGTATAAAAAAATGTGATTCACAAAAAAATTTCAAAAAAAACATAAAAATTTGGATAAAAAATAATGATAGAGCATTTACCGGTGCACTCACCCAAATTCGAAATTAGTATTGAACCAATGCTGTTATTATTGTACCAATATTATTGTTATTATTAATGCAACCATTGTATTGCGTGATTTTATTCTAATATAAGTGTAGGTATGTTCACAGTATAATAAATTTACGTAAAATTACTGTCTCAACACAGGCTAGCCTAGTGAGGCAGGTTACGAGAAACCTAAATTTATAATTATAAATCTCTATTGTTTAAGTACCTACTGCATATATGTATTTTGTTTTCTGTTATTAACTTATGTCATTATCCAACTTCTAAACTCCTCTTTTACTGTACTTATGATGTACTTTTTGTTTTTGTAGTTATAAATCTTAATTTTTTTTGTTCAATAAAGATATATTATTATTATTATTATGAACACCAAAGCTTAAAGCATTAGGAACGGCCTCAAGGATTTTTTCATAGAAAATTTAATGTTGAATTTGATGTCAAAATACCCAACCAAAATGAAAATATACTTTTTTTAAATCAAATACCTCGAACGAATTTATATTACTTTATTTATTTGTGGTTTATACTATTAAATATATGACATAAAACTGTTCAATTTTGCTTCATTTTAGAAGCAACTTTGGAATTTTGTTGACAGTTAATTTTTTTAATTAAAAAAATTCCTGGCTTCATCTGCAGTTATTATATATAATAAAACTTCGAAAAACATAGGTTTTTGGGTAGAATATTTAATACATGTATGACATATTTATGTTTGAAAAGGGTAATTTATAATTTAAATTTAAGCCCATCACAATACTTTTTCTAAATATTTTTATTATCATATTTTTACATTAAATAGACTAAAATTATGTTTTTAATATTTATGCTTTACCCACAAATAATGACCCAAGCTGCCTCTGAAATCATGAAATATTGAAATCTGCAAATCCGTCTATTAATATAATATTAAGAGTGTATTTTTATTTTTTTCATTATCAGGAATTTTCGTTAAAAAAATGTAAGGTGAGCCGTTCTTATAACTTTTTTATGTGAGCAAATTAAATATTTAAACATCGCCATCAGAACTGATGATGGACATTGCAAGGCAGTCTGAAGCGTTGCGTCGTTTCATGTAAGAAAGCAATTGCGAAAAGAAAACCTATTTTTCATCACTGGAGCGATTTTTGCAACATATTGGCGCCATTTAAAAAAAAATATATATTTGTTCCTAGCACGTTTGTTATTTTAGACTTAAAACCAAGCTATTGAAATGCTTTATCTATTATGATCATATATGTCACAAATGCGAATTTCGAAGACTTTTTTATAACGATGTTAAAAATAATTTTTTAATAATTTTTTTCACGCAGAATTTCTGATCAGCTGTTTACGGTTAAAATTAAGTTCTTATTGCATAGATATGCACCTTTATCAAGTATACTACAGACAATATACAGAAATCGAAAATATTCTATGTAAACACGCATAAGTACTTCTCACGGCAGTTTTAAAGTAACAACCACGCAGTAAAAAGTTACTGTGATGGATGAAACTAATAAATACAAAACAGCTGTTTAAAACAAATTATTTCACTTCTGATAATCAGCAGGATTAAAAAAACTAATGTTGTTTCCACGTGATATATTAGTTAAACAAAAGTAAACATGAAGCCTTTAAACACGTCATGAAACGTGTTGGAAGTGTTACTCCGCTCAATGGTAGTTCAGGGCACGAGCACCTATCGCATGAAGATACAATATTTATTAAATTTAACTGGTGAGGTCCGTAAAAAGACAGTTCTCACTGATAAAATGTAATGAACCTGCCTAGAGAGTGTTGCCCAATCAAGCGAAGTCATGTGACAGAGTGCTAGTAAAATGTTGATAAAGTATTAAAAAGTGAAGTATAAAAATCAATGGTAAACCTGCCTTGGAAATGTTCATATGTCAATAAATGACAGGGGCCAGAGATAAAATGTGACTGTCTTAAGAGCACTGGCAAAACAGCCTAAGGTGGTTTTGGTGCTGATTCCCTCAAGTGAAGTTGAGTACAGAGACAATCGGTGACAGGTATCTAAAGAAGAAGCAAATAATTATAACATAACAGTAAAAAAAATTGAATTTGAAATAAATAACTGCGCAGGAAGAGATTACGATTATTTAAGAGATTCTACGCTTTGTTTATTTAATTGTGGTTTAATTATACAATAAACTGCCACAGTAAAAATATTGTGTATAATTATAAAGTATTGTGTATTTTAATAAAATTATTTTTAGAGGAACGACAAGAAAGTGCGGGGATGGAATAACATTTAAAATATGATATTCTAATAACACAAGTTTTTTTTTAAATACTTCTCATTAGTTAATTTTCGAAAAAAAAAACGTAAAGTGGGCCGAATTCTTATACCTTTATACTTTTGCATTAAAAAAAATTATATTTAAAAAAAAAAACTTGTTTGTTTCTAGTAATTTAATTTGAAAATATATTTCATCATATTTTTAATTAATTTCATTTTCCGGATTCATTCAGAAATATTACATTTATTTGGATTTTATTGCAAAGCGGAAATATTTTGACCTTCTGACAAAATGTGCCCTTGGACCTGAGGGGTCAAAGCCCTAATAATGAACATAAACTTTAGTAAACCTGCCTTGGAAAAGTTGCTTCTGTCAAGTGATAACAGAGCCAGAGATAAAATGTGGCTGCTTTGAAAGTGGTGGCTATACAGCTTATGGTACATGGGTGGTGGTTCCCTCAAGTGATGTTGAGGACAGAGACAATCGATGACAGGTATCTGCAGGAGAAGCAAATAATTATAACATTGCAGAAAAAAAAAAGATTTTGAAATGAATAACTCCGCAGTTATGAAATAATGTAAATAGTTAAAAACATTCACCAAAACACCGCTACAAAAGGCAGAGGACAAACACGGCTAATAACAAAATAAATCAATAAACACAATAAAAACCTGTATTTTAAGCTAGTCACAGACAAGATTATTATATTTTAAGAGATTACTCGCTTTGTTTATTTAATTGTGTGTATATTCAATATTATACAATAAACTGCCAGAGTAAAAATTTCATTGAATTAATAAATGAATATTGATAAATAATTAAGATAGTTAATAAAATAATTGAAGATATCCTCCTGGTATAACGTAGTTGAATCCGAAAGCTTATCAATGCAAGTAGTTCTGGACTATCAAATGCATCCTTTAGTATTTGTTACATGAACACCAAATCAATGTAAATCCTTCTGTCCAACAATTTGAGCATATTATTCATAATCATATAATTTAAAAGTAATTCTACAAAATTGCTGAAATACCCATTTTAATAGCTTGTACACAAGTATTGTCACATTTGTAAGCCCTTGTTAAAGACTTCCGTTATGTGGTCAAATGAAGGATTTGATTGAAAAGTGATGAACAAGGACGGGTTATTTCAAAAAAATTGTACAATTCATTAAATCTTTTTAGTTAATTTTCATACTCCGTATCACGGAATGTGAAAATTAACTTCATATGTTTGATGATCTGTTAAATTTTTTGGAAACAGCCCATCCTAAGTCTTTAATTTGTGAATTTCTTAAGAGCATTGTTATCAAGGTTGTAATTAAATATCATGGGATTTCTTATTCGAGAAAATCTGACTAGATATTTGAAATTATGAGATACATTAAAAGTCTGTTTTTCATTTGAGGCCAAATACCCAACCAAATTTAATTATTAAATAATTCATGGCCTTGTCTACTGCATTATTATAATAAAAAATAAACAGTAACATATCTGTAATCCGATACAAAAGGCTCATTTATAAATTAAATTTACGCACGTAAAAATGGTTCTTCTTAAAATTATTATTTTCTACTTTAATATATTCATATTTTTATAATAAATCAGGTAAAATTATTTTTACAATAGCATGTATCCATAAAACTTATTTAATATAACTTTTGATTACAAAAATAATTTTTCAATTGGTTTGGTATGTTGGCCTCAAATTTAAAATTAAGATTTGTAAGAAACGGGCAACGCAGCTGGTCCTTTTAACTCCTCAGGCTAATTTGTCCACCTTTGGGAACAACTCAAATAGGTCTCGTAAAAATACTTAAATCTCCCTAACCGTATTATCATGAGAAATTGTGATCTGATCGGTGTTAGAAAGAAAAAACACCTCGCTTTATATTCAAAACTAAAAGTTAACGACAAAATAATTAACGTGTAAAATTTTATAAAATCAAACTTTACATTTAGAAATATTCCATTTATTTGGATTTTATTGCAAAGCGGAAATATTTTAACCTTCTGACAAACGTGCCTGAGACCTGAGGGGTCAAAGCCGTAATTAATAAATATTAACATAAACTTTAGTAAACTTGCCTGAAAAAAGTTGCTTTCATCAACTGACATCATTGGCCAGGGAGAGAAAGTGGCTGGCTTGAGAGTGCTGATATTCTCAAGAGGTGACCAGGGACATGGCTTGAATGTGGCTTGGTTGTGAGTGCTGGTTTTCTCGTGTGGTGTCCATAGACATTGATGGAATGTGGCTGGTTTGAGGGTGCTGGTTCCCTCAAGTAGTTTCCATGAACAAAGTAAGTGAACGTATTTATTGAGTGTAGATCTCTCCTCAATGATGCCCAGGAATAGAGATCTGCAGATGAAATAAGTTTATGTGATTATGGATGACACTAATAGATATATTACAGCTGTATAAAACAAATTATTTCACATCTGATAATCAGCCGGATTGAAAAACCTAAAGTTGTTTCCACGTGTTATATTTTTAAACAATAATAAACATGAAGCTTTAAAGTGTCTGTGTTTTAAATAAAAGATTGTTAGTGTCTGTGTTTTTGTTAGTGTTAGTGTCTGTGTTAGTGTCAGTGTCTGTGTTTTAAATAAAAATTTTCAGCGATAGGTATTATACGAGTATTATTGATTCTAACAGCCAAAATTATTGTGTTGTACTGCAGATAGCATCATCGTCATCTGACCTGATGATGGGTGCTGCAAGGCAGTCTGAAGCGTTGGCTCAAAAATAAGAAGCCGTATTACGATTTTTCACCAAGAACACCTACGCGCAAGAGAAAGTCTGTTTTAAAACCGTAAAAAATTGTATAAAAGTCTAATAAAGCCGTGTTTGAGAAACAATAGTAAACTTGCCTTGAAATAGTTTTTTGTCAAGTGATGACAGGAGCCAGAGATAAAATGTGGCTGGCTTAAGAGTGCTCGTAAAACAGCCTTAGGTGGTTTTGGTGCTGGTTCCCTCAAGTGATGTCGAGGATAGAGACGTAATGCAGCTGGCTTGAGATTGATCGGTAACAAGTATCTGTAGGTGAAAAACTCATAATTACAAATCAAAAAATTAGTTACGGTTTCTGAAATGAATAACTCCGCATGTAAAAAAACAATTAGTTGAAATCACACCAAACACTGCGGTAAAAGGCAGAAGTGCAAACACAGCTAATAAAATAAAAATTAAATCAATGAACTCGATGAAACATGTGTTTGAAGCTAGTCACAGACGAGCATTGTATGCATTATTTATTTAATTATTATCTCCTCTTTTGGCGGCTTTTACACATGAATGGCAAAATATATACAATATTTGAAACTGAACTGCCACTATAAAAACTCATTGATTAATTAAATTAATATTAATCTAAATATATAAAAATGAATGTTTCTTAGTTTGTTCCTTAAAAAAACAATAGTAAACCTGCCTTGGTAATGTTGCATCTGTCATGACAGGGGCCAGAGATAAAATGTGGCTGCCTGGAGAGTTCTGGCAATACAGCCTTAGGTGGTTTTGATGCTGGTCCCCTCAAGCGATGTCAAAGACAGAGACGATGGTGACAGGTATCTGTAGGAGAAGCAAATAAGTATAATGAAACAGTTTAAAAAAAATCATAGTAATAAATAAATTCCCAGGTATAATTAAATGCAATTAGTTAAAAGCATTCACCAGAACACCGCTGCAAAAGGCAGAGGGCTACACGTTTAATAACAAAATAAATCAATGAGCATAATGAAAACCTGTATTTAAAGCCAGTCACAAATGAGATAATTATATATATTAATTTCATTTGTTTATTTAATTGTGGTTTTAAAACAAATACTTAAAATTATTCAATATTTAATACAACGAACTGGACCTGTAAAATTTTTATTGATTTAATAAATGAATATTTATAAATAATAAATTGAAGATATCCTCCTGGTATAACTAAGATGAATCCAAAAGCTTATCAATGCAAGTAGTTATGGACTAAAATCCATCCTTTAGTATTTGATACATAAACAGCGAGTCAATGTAAATCCTTCTGTCCAACAATTTAAGCATATTATTCATAATCATATCATTTAAAAGTAGTTCAACAAAATTGCTGGAATACCCATTTTATTATTACAGGACAGAAACTTCGTAGAAATTAAATAATTACAGAACTTGAATAGAACCTTCACAAAACGTGAAAATTAACTTCATGTATTTGATGAATTGTTAATTTTTTTAAACATCCCATCCAAGGTCATTAATTTGTGACTTTCTCAAGAGCATTGTTATCTATATGGTAATTAAAGATCGCTGGGTTTTTTATTCGAGAAAATCTGACTAGTTATTTGAAGTTATGAGAAATATTAAAAATCTACTTTCATTCAGGAACGGCTGGGGAGCTTTTTTCATACAAAACTTAATTTTGGATTTGAGGCCAAAATACCAAACCAAATTAAATAACATTTTTTATTAAAAGTTACAGCAAATACTTCGTTGGAATTTTGCTACTGTATGTTTTCTGTTTTAAATTATAAAATATAGGCCATTTAATAATTCAATTTGGCTTCATAATGAAGCCGAAATTGGAATTATTGTGTTTGTTAATTTTTATTATTAAGAATCTCTTTCCTTATCTACTGCGTTATTATAATATAAAATTATACAATATTATATCTGTATTCCGATATAAAAGGGTATTTTATAGATTAAATTTACGCCATCAAAATGGTTTTTCTTAAAACTTTTATTTTCTACATTATATATCATCATATTTTTGATACTGTAATTTTTTTATAAATTAATGTTTTACCCACAAATAATTGCCCAAGTTGCCTCTATAATCATGAAATATTAAAATCTATAATGTATTTATTGTTATTAAGTTCATTTTGTAGAACTCCATTTTACTTTTTTATTTATTATATAAATTCAATCATATTATTATTTATTGTATAAAAACTGTATTTGTAAACAAGTTCTGCTGTGTAATTATTGTTATGCGTTACAGCTGTTTCGCCCTCTGGGGCATTATCGAACTGAAACGCAAAATAATAATTACAAAGCAGAACTTGTTTATAATAAACAATTTATAAAATAAAAATAAAATAAAAATCTGTAATTGCCTATATTTCATAATTTAAAAGACAAATAAAATGGCATGTATCCAATGTAATTTTTTATTACAAAAACAATTTTCATCTTGGTTTGGTATATAAGCCCCAATTTTAAAATTAAGATTTGTAAGAAACGGGCAACGCAGCTGTTCCTCTTAACTCCTCAGTCATTTGTCCACCTTTAGTCCTTAATGAATCCTTTGGGAAATTGAAAAGTTTTGCGTATTTTTATAAAATTATTTTTACACTAAAAGACAAAAAAGTGCGGGGATGAAACCATTTATAATATGATATTCTAATAACACAAGTTTTTGCTATTTTTTTCATTGTCAAAAATTATTGTTCGAACGAAAAGTCCCTTTATACCTTTTATAACGATTGCATTAAAAACAATTATGTATAAAAAAAAACTTGTTTGTTTCTAGTAATTAAATTTGAAAGTTTATTACTTCACCTTTTAAAAATAGTTTTAGTTTTCAGATAAATTCAGAAATATTCCATTTATTTGGATTTTATCGCAAAGCGGAAATTTTAAACTTCTGACAAAATGTGCCTGAAACCTGAGGGGTCAAAGCCGTAATTATTATACATGAACATAAACTTTTGTAAACTTGCCTTAAAAAGGTGCTTCCATCAACTGACGTCATTGGCCAGGGAGAGAAAGTGGCTAGCTTGAGAGTGTTGATATTCGCAAGTGGTGACCAGGAACATGGCTAGAATGTGGCTTGGTTGAAAGTGCTCGTTCTCTCGTGTGGTGTCCATAGACATTGATGGAATGTGGCTGGTTTGAGGGTGCTGGTTCCCTCAAGTAGTTTCCAGGTACAAAGGAAGTGAACGTGTTTATTGAGTGTAGATCTCACCCCAGTGATGCCCAGAAACAATGATCTGCAGACAAAATAAATTGCTGTGATGGATGACACTAATACATACATTACAGCTATTTAAAACAAATTATTTCACTTCTGATAATTAGCGGGATTAAAAAAACCTAATGTTGTTTCCACGTGTTATATTATTTAACAAATACTAAAGATGAAGCTTCAAAGAGTCTATGTTTGAAAAAAAAATAATGTTAATAATTTTGTTTTCAGTGATAGGTTTTTTTTTTATTTATTATTATTTCATAAATGATTAAATGTTACATTTTTGGCCATTTTTGACTACCATTCTAGGCTAATTGCCCGTGATGTGGTAGTCATACATGTAATATAATTTTATATAAACAGATAATAAAATATAAGAAGAGAAAAGAAAAAAATAACATATTTAGGGATAAATAAAACTAAAAATAGATAAAAATATAAGAATTGCAAGTTATCTAAGAAATAAAGAAAATTTAAAGAAGATTGAAATAAACATTGGTGAGCATTATTCTTCTTGAAATAAAAATAGAAATAAAATTTGGTAAGTAATCTTCTGCACGAGAGTACATGTTTGTAGTCATTTTTGATATTTGTTCTATGAAAGAAATTGGAAAGAGTATTAGAGAAAGTAATTTTTTGTTTGATTTTTTAAAAATGCAATATTAAGTTAAAGTAATTGATTAATTAAATTTGTAATATTTTTTTAATTAATATTAAAATTATTTGTTTTTTATTGTAATATTAAGCTCTCATGTGTTGTTTGAAGAAATCTCTTCCCTTTTCAAATATCCAATGATTATAGATTCTAACAGCCAAAATTATTATGTTGTACTGCAGATGACGTAATCGTAATCTAACCTGATGATGGGTGCTGCAAGGCAGTCTGAAGCGTTGTCTCAAAAATAAGAAGCCGTGTTACGGCTTTTCACCCAGAACACATATGCACAAGAGAAAACCTGTTTTAAAACCGTAAAAATGGTATATAAGTCTAATAAAGCCGTGTTTAAAAAACAATAGTAAACATGCCTTGAAACATTTTTTTTTTGTCAAGTGATGTCAGGGGCCAGAATTAAATGTGGCTGCCTTGAGAGTGCTCGTAAAACAGCCTAAGGTGGTTTTGGTGCTGGTTCCCTCAAGTGATGTCGAGGATAGAGACGTAATGCAGCTGGCTTGAGATTGATCGGTGACAAGTATCTGTTGGTGAAAAGAAAACATAATTACAAACAAAAAATTAGGTACAGTATTTGAAAGGAATAACTCCGCAGTATGATAAAAAAACAATTAGTTGAAAACACACCAAACACCGCGGTAAAAGGCAGAAGTGCAAACACAGCTAATAACATAAAAATAAAATCAATGAACTCAATGAAACATGTGTTTGAAGCTAGTCACAGACGAGCATTATATGCATTATTTATTTAATTATTTTCTCCTGTTTTGGCGGTTTTATTTTAAATATGAATAGCAAAATTTATACAATGTTTTAAACTGAACTGCCACAGTAAAAATCTCATTGATTTAATAAATTTATATTTGAAATTAATAAATGAATGTTTCTTTGCTTGTTCCTTATGCATTCCTAAACTATTGATCAGACTGCGATGAAACTTTGGGGATTTGATGTGCGCGCCCGCGATGGTTTATACATATAACTAGGTGACCCGGCAAACGTTGTTCTGCCATATACATTTTTTCTAGTGAATATGTTAGTTGTTAAATAAAAAAAAAACAAATCTATTTTCAGTGTGTGGGGATGAGATCTATGACAGAAAGAGAAATGGAGCGCTGTAGACGATGACCGCAGATAAAAACAAAAAAAAATACTGTCTTAAGTAGAAAATAAAGAAAATCCATTTGAATTTCGAAGAACAATTGAGTGTACGATATTTTTTGTAAGTTCGTCTTTAGCCAATACAAATACGCTCGATGGTTTGCCCACACGAGAACATGATGCCGAATGAAGTAACAAAATGAGGCGACGCTTCTCGTGGATGTCTCGCGCATGTACTCTCGTGAAGGTTTCAATATCTTGCGTTTATTTAAATTTGTTTAAAAATTTTGGCAATGAAAAATAAGTGGCAGACGAGTTGGTTGAAAAATTGGTGTGTTTTATATAGTTTATCGGCAGGGCGAGAAGGAGGGAAAGCGAGGGGAAGGGGAACGGGGATGAATAGGAAAGGACACGCGGGGAGTAACCATTAATTTATTAAAGTGGCATTGCAACGCATGACGGGAACTCGCTAATTAACAGTAAATTGAATATATCCTCCTGGTATAACGTAGTTGAATCCGAAAGCTTATCAATGCAAGTAGTTCTGGACTATCAAATGCATCCTTTAGTATTTGATACATGAACACCAAAGCTTAAAGCATTAGAAACGGCCTCAAGGATTTTTTCATAGAAAATTTAATGTTGAATTTGATGTCAAAATACCCAACCAAAATGAATATATACTTTTTTTAAATCAAATACCTCGAACGAATTTATATTACTTTATTTATTTGTGGTTTATACTATTAAATATAGGACATAAAACTGTTCAATTTTGCTTCATTTTAGAAGCAACTTTGGAATTTTGTTGACAGTTAATTTTTTTTATTAAAAAAATTCCTGGCTTCATCTGCAGTTATTATATGTAATAAAACTTCGAAAAACATAGGTTTTTGGGTAGAATATATAATATGTAATTAATAAATGTTTGAAAAGGGTAATTTATATTTAAATTTAAGCCTATCGCAATACTTTTTCTAAATATTTTTATTATCATATTTTTACATTAAATAGACTAAAATTATGTTTTTAATATTTATGCTTTACACACAAATAATGACCCAAGCTGCCTCTGAAATCATGAAATATTGAAATCTGCAAATCCGTCTATTAATATATTAAGTGTGTATTTTTATTTTTTTTCATTATCAGGAATTTTCGTTCAAAAAATGTAAGGTGAGCCGTTCTTATAACTTTTTTATGTAAGCAAATTAAATATTTGAACATCGCCATCAGAACTGATGATGGACATTGCAAGGCAGTCTGAAGCGTTGCGTCGTTTCATGTAAGAAAGCAATTGCGAAAAGAAAACTTATTTTTAATCACTGGAGCGATTTTCGCCACGTAATGACGTCATTTTAAATGTCTCCGATTGATTTTCGGATAAAAACGCCATTATCTCGTTGATTCCGAAAGATTAAAAAAATATATATTTGGACCTTTTACGTTTGTTATTTTTGACTTAAAACGAAGTTATTAAAATGCTTTATTTATTATGACCATAGATGCCGCAAGTCCAAATTCGTAGACTATTTTATGACGATGATAAAAAATAAATTTATCACTCAGAATTTCACATCAGCTGTTTAAGGTTAAAATTAAGCCAATTTCCATAGAAATGCCTTTCATTATCAAGTATACCACAGACAATATACAGAAATCGAAAATATTCTTTGTCGACTCGAATAAGTACCTCTCACGGCAGTTTCAAAGTGACAACCACGCAGGATTCACGCGGTTATAAACTTTACGTTTTTTTATTTTTTTTTATAAATCTTACAAATATGAGATAAACGGTAAAAATACAGGTTAATTCATTGGTTATATAGCACTATAGTAAGTTTTTACATCTTCATGTTAAAATTCGAAGGAATGAATTTTTTTAACATTGGCAAAAAATATAAAAAATTATCTTCTGAAAATGTCGAGCAAACGGAGAAAAAAGTTTTAAAATGCGCTGTCGCTCTAGAGGTTAAAGCATAAGAATAAAAAAGGTTTGAAAAACAATATTAAACCTGCCTTGGAAAAGCTGCATCCGTCAATTGACAGAGGCCAGAGATAATATGTGGCTGCCTTGAGAGTGTTGGCTAAACAGCCTAAGGTGGTTTTGGTTCTGGTCTCCTCAAGTGATGTCGAGGATAGAGACAGAATGCAGCTGACTTGAAATTGCTCCCCAATGATCGGTGACACGTATCTGTAGGTGAAAAGAAAACGGTAAAAAAATTAGTACATTTATTTGAAATACGTACTTCTGCAGGCATGATCAATGACAATTAGTAAAAAATTCACATCAGAACTTAAAAAATTGACTTCAAACGAAAAAAGTTCAGGCTTATAACAAATTAAACCAATTACCACAATGAAAACCTATTCTTTAAGCTAGGCAATTGAAAAAAAAACTTTTGTAATATATACCTATATTTTCCCATTGTCAGGTTATATCTCTCGTCCGTGATAGGGATGGCCAGGGAGAGAAAGTGGAGTGCTGGTCCTCTCAAGAGATATGTATGACGAAGAAGACTTCTTTTGTTAAGCGCATTATTCCTCAGTGATGGATGAAAGGGATCTGCAGATGAAAATAAATAAATATTTGAAACAGTAGGTACTTAAATCAAAAATCGTGCCCTATGTTTGAAATACCTGTAAAACTTCGAAGGTAAAAAAACGTTCTAAAACGCTTAAATTAAACATTTTTTCAACAGGAACAAGTGCGAACACTGCTCATTATCAATTAATCCCTGTACTTAAAGCATAAAGCCCGTAATTATTACAGACAAACATACTTCACAGTAAAGCAGCCTTCAGTAAAATAAACATTAATTTTTTTATAATTTTAGTGACCTGCCTTTGAAAAACTGCTTTTGTCAAGTGAAGGCGTGGGTGAGGTATAGAATGCGGCTAACTTGAGAGTTTGTTCAATCAAATTCAAAATCATCAATTCAAAAAAAGGTGTAAAATAGAAAATATTTATATATGCTACTGTAAAAGCATGTAAATTGGTACATCTTAGGTTTTAGTAGTAAATCTTAAGATTTACCAACTTTTAAAAGTCTTAGAAAGTAGTGGTAAATCTTAAAATTTAACGTAGTACGAGCTTTTAAAAATATTAATATTTAAAATTCTACAAGCCAAGAGTATTATATCGTTATTATTATTAATTGATTTAACTAATGTTTAAGAAAAGATTTTTAGGGTTCAGGATTCACAAGGGGTTTTCTCGGGAGATTTTTTCAATGTATATGAGTGTTGCAGGCTAATAATTATTACTTATAATAAGTATTATATTGTATTGCAGAACATATAAAAGTCATCCGATGGATGTCGAAGATAATGGCTTTTCATCCATAACAACCCTGACTATGAGCCAAACCTGTTTTTAAAGCGAAAAATCTGTCATAACATAACAGTAAAAAAAATGTATTTGAAATTAATAACTACGCAGTGATAATAATAATAAATATTTTAATAATCAAAAGTAATAGCAAAATTTTCGTAAGAATTTGTACTACTTTATTTATTTGAGTTTTAAATTATAAAGTATGGGCCATTTAAGAATTCAATCATCTTTAATTTCAGTTTCCCGATTCATTCAGAAATATTCCATTTATTAAGATTTTAGTGCAAAGCGGACATATTTTGACCTTCTGACAAAATGTGCCCTTGGACCTGAGGGGTCAAACATGAACATAAATTTTAGTAAACCTGCTTTGGAAAAGTTGCTTCTGTCAAGTAATAACAGGGCCAGAGATAAAACGTGGCGGCTTTGAAAGTGGAGGCTATACAGCCTAAGGTGCTTTGGTGCTGGTTCCCTCAAGTGATGTCGAGGACAGAGACAATCGATGGCAGGTATCTGTAGGAGAAGCAAATAATTATAACATTACAGTAAAAAAAATGTTTTTGAAATGAATAACTCTGCAGTTATGAAATAATGTAATTAGTTAATAATGTAATTAGTTTTACAATAAACTGCCACAGTAAAAATTTCATTAACTTAATAAATGAATATTGATTAATAATAAATTGAAGATATCCTCCTGGTATAACGTAGTTGAATCCGAAAGCTTATCAATGCAAGTAGTTCTGGACTATCAAATGCATCCTTAAATATTTGATACATGAACAGCGAGTCAATGTAAATCCTTCTGTCCAACAATTTAAGCATATTATTCATAATCATATCAATTAAAAGTAGTTCTACAAAATTGCTGAAATACCCATTTTAAAACATTTTAATAGCTTGTACAAAGGTATTGTAACATTTGTAAGCCCTTGTTAAAAACTTCCGTTATGTGGTCGAATGAAGGATTTGATTGAAAAGTGATGAACAAGGACGGGTTATTTCAAAAAAAATTGTACAATTCATTAAATCTTTTTAGTTAATTTTCATACTCCGTATCATGGAATGTGAAAATTAACTTCATATGTTTGATGATCTGTTAAATTTTTTGGAAACAGCCCATCCTAAGTCCTTAATTTGTGAATTTCTTAAGAGCATTGTTATCAAGGTTGTAATTAAATATCATGGGATTTCTTATTCGAGAAAATCTGACTAGATATTTGAAATTATGAGATACATTAAAAGTCTGTTTTTATTGCACCAAAATTGACAATTTATTGATATATTATCTAAAACAACAATAAATATTTTGAAAAATTATTCTGACAATATATCTCGTCTGTGTCTAGCTTAAAGCTTTAATGGAACGACTGGGCAGCTTTTTTCATACAAAACTCAATTTTTCACTTGAGGCCAAATACCCAACCAAATTTAATTATTAAATAATTCATGGCCATGTCTACTGCATTATTATAATAAAAAAATAAACAGTAACATATCTGTAATCCGATACAAAAGGCTCATTTATAAATTAAATTTACGCACGCAAAAATGGTTCTTCTTAAAACTATTATTTTCTACTTTAATATTTTCATATTTTTATAATAAATCAGGTAAAATTATTTTTACAATAGCATGTATCCATAAAACTTATTTAATATAACTTTTGATTACAAAAATAATTTTTCAATTGGTTTGGTATGTTGGCCTCAAATTTAAAATTAAGATTTGTAAGAAACGGGCAACGCAGCTGGTCCTTTTAACTCTTCAGGCTAATTTGTCCACCTTTGGGAACAACTCAAATAGGTCTCGTAAAAATACTTAAATCTCCCTAACCGTATTATCATGAGAAATTGTGATCTGATCGGTGTTAGAAAGAAAAAACACCTCGCTTTATATTCAAAACTAAAAGTTAACTACAAAATAATTAATGCGTAAAACTTTATGAAATCAAACTTTACATTTAGAAATATTCCATTTATTTGGATTTTATTGCAAAGCGGAAATATTTTGACCTTCTGACAAAACGTGCCTGAGACCTGAGGGGTCAAAGCCGTAATTAATAAATATTAACATAAACTTTAGTAAACTTGCCTGAAAAAAGTTGACAAAAAATCAACTGACGTCATTGGCCAGGGAGAGAAAGTGGCTGGCTTGAGAGTGCTGATATTCTCAAGAGGTGACCAGGGACATGGCTAGAATGTGGCTTGGTTGAGAGTGCTGGTTCTCCCGTGTGGTGTCCATAGACATTGATGGAATGTGGCTGGTTTGAGGGTGCTGGTTCCCTCAAGTAGTTTCCATGAACAAAGTAAGTGAACGTATTTATTGAGTGTAAATCTCTCCTCAATGATGCCCAGGAACAGAGATCTGCAGATGAAATAAGTTTATGTGATTATGGATGACACAAATAGATATATTACAGCTGTATAAAACAAATTATTTCACATCTGATAATCAGCCGGATTGAAAAACCTAAAGTTGTTTCCACGTGTTATATTTTTTAAACAATAATAAACATGAAGCTTTAAAGTGTCTGTTTTTTAAATAAAAGATTGTTAATCTTTTTTTTCAGCGATAGGTATTATACGAGTATTATTGATTCTAACAGCCAAAATTATTGTGTTGTACTGCCGATAGCATCATCGTCATCTGACCTGATGATGGGTGCTGCAAGGCAGTCTGAAGCGTTGGCTCAAAAATAAGAAGCCGTATTACGATTTTTCACCAAGAACACCTACGCGCAAGAGAAAGTCTGTTTGAAAACCGTAAAAAATTGTATAAAAGTCTAATAAAGCCGTGTTTGAGAAACAATAGTAAACTTGCCTTGAAATAGTTTTTTGTCAAGTGATGACAGGAGCCAGAGATAAAATGTGGCTGGCTTAAGAGTGCTCGTAAAACAGCCTTAGGTGGTTTTGGTGCTGGTTCCCTCAAGTGATGTCGAGGATAGAGACGTAATGCAGCTGGCTTGAGATTGATCGGTAACAAGTATCTGTAGGTGAAAAAATCATAATTACAAATCAAAAAATTAGTTACGGTTTCTGAAATGAATAACTCAACAGGTAAAAAAAATTTTTTGAAATCACACCAAACACTGTGGTCAAAGGCAGAAGTGCAAACACAGCTAATAAAATAAAAATAAAATCAATGGAACTCGATGAAACATGTGTTTGAAGCTAGTCACAGACGAGCATTATATGCATTATTTATTTAATTATTATCTCCTCTTTTGACGGCTTTTACACATTACATGAATGGCAAAATATATACAATATTTGAAACTGAACTGCCACAATAAAAACTCATTGATTAATTAAATTAATATTAATCTAAATATATAAAAATAAATGTTTCTTTGTTTGTTCCTTAAAAAAACAATAGTAAACCTGCCTTGGTAATGTTGCATCTGTCATGACAGGGGCCAGAGATAAATGTGGCTGCCTGGAGAGTTCTGGCAATACAGTCTTAGGTGGTTTTGGTGCTGGTCCCCTCAAGCGATGTCAAAGACAGAGACGATGGTGACAGGTATCTGTAGGATAAGCAAATAAGTATAATGAAACAGTTTAAAAAAAATTAATATTAATAAACAAATTCCCAGGTATAATTAAATGCAATCAGTTAAAAGCATTCACCAGAACACCGCTGCAAAAGGCAGAGGGCTACACGTTTAATAACAAAATAAATCAATGAGCATAGTGAAAACCTGTATTTAAAGCCAGTCACAAATGAGATAATTATATATATTAATTTCATTTGTTTATTTAATTGTGGTTTTAAAACAAATACTTAAAATTATTCAATATTTAATACAACGAACTGGACCTGTAAAATTTTTATTGATTTAATAAATGAATATTTATAAATAATAAATTGAAGATATCCTCCTGGTATAACGTAGTTGAATCCGAAAGCTTATCAATGCAAGTAGTTATGGACTAAAATCCATCCTTTAGTATTTGATACATGAACAGCGAGTCAATGTAAATCGTTCTGTCCAACAATTTAAGCATATTATTCATAATCATATCATATAAAAGTAGTTCAACAAAATTGCTGGAATACCCATTTTATTATTACAGGACAGAAACTTCGTAGAAATTAAATAATTACAGAACTTGAATAGAACCTTCACAAAACGTGAAAATTAACTTCATGTATTTGATGAATTGTTAATTTTTTTAAACATCCCATCCAAGGTCATTAATTTGTGAATTTCTCAAGAGCATTGTTATCTATATGGTAATTAAAGATCGCTGGGTTTTTTATTCGAGAAAATCTGACTAGTTATTTGAAGTTATGAGAAATATTAAAAATCTACTTTCATTCAGGAACGGCTGGGGAGCTTTTTTCATACAAAACTTTATTTTGGATTTGAGGCCAAAATACCCAACCAAATTAAATAACATTTTTTATCAAACGTTATAGCAAATACTTCGTTGGAATTTTGCTACTGCATGTTTTCTGTTTTAAATTATAAAATATAGGCCATTTAATAATTCAATTTGGCTTCATAGTGAAGCCGAAATTGGAATTTTTGTGTTTGTTAATTTTTATTATTAAGAATCTCTTTCCTTATCTACTGCGTTATTATAATATAAAATTATACAATATTATATCTGTATTCCGATATAAAAGGGTATTTTATAGATTAAATTTACGCCATCAAAATGGTTTTTCTTAAAACTTTTATTTTCTACATTATATATCATCATATTTTTGATACTGTAATTTTTTTATAAATTAATGTTTTACCCACAAATAATTGCCCAAGTTGCCTCTATAATCATGAAATATTAAAATCTATAATGTATTTATTGTTATTAAGTTCATATTGTAGAACTCCATTTTACTTTTTTATTTATTATATAAATTCAATAATATTATTATTTATTGTATAAAAACTGTATTTGTAAACCAGTTCTGCTGTGTAATTATTATTATGCGTTACGGCTGTTTCGCCCTCTGGGGCATTATCGAACTGAAACGCAAAATAATAATTACAAAGCAGAACTTGTTTATAATAAACAATTTATAAAATAAAGATAAAATAAAAATCTGTAATTGCCTATATTTCATAATTTAAAAGACAAATAAAATGGCATGTATCCAATGTAATTTTTTATTACAAAAACAATTTTCATCTTGGTTTGGTATATAAGCCCCAATTTTAAAATTAAGATTTGTAAGAAACGGGCAACGCAGCTGTTCCTCTTAACTCCTCAGTCATTTGTCCACCTTTAGTCCTTAATGAATCCTTTGGGAAATTGTAAAGTTTTGCGTATTTTTATAAAATTATTTTTACACTAAAAGACAAAAAAGTGCGGGGATGAAACCATTTATAATATGATATTCTTATAACACAAGTTTTTGCAATTTTTTTTAATGTCAAAAATTATTGTTCGAACGAAAAGTCCCTTTATACCTTTATACCTTTTATAACGACTGCATTAAAAAAAATTATGTATAAAAAAAACTTGTTTGTTTCTAGTAATTAAATTTGAAAGTTTATTACTTCACCTTTTAAAAATAGTTTTAGTTTTCAGATAAATTCAGAAATATTTCATTTATTTGGATTTTATCGCAAAGCGGAAATTTTAAACTTCTGACAAAATGTGCCTGAAACCTGAGGGGTCAAAGCCGTAATTATTTTACATGAACATAAACTTTTAAACTTTTGTAAACTTGCCTTAAAAGGTGCTTCCATCAACTGACGTCATTGGCCAGGGAGAGAAAGTGGCTGGCTTGAGAGTGTTGATATCTCAAGTTGTGACCAGGAACATGGCTAGAGTGTGGCTTGGTTGAAAGTGCTCGTTCTCTCGTGTGGTGTCCATAGACATTGATGGAATGTGGCTGGTTTGAGGGTGCTGGTTCCCTCAAGTAGTTTCCGGGTACAAAGGAAGTGAACGTGTTTATTGAGTGTAGGTCTCTCCCCAGTGATGCCCAGAAACAATGATCTGCAGAGAAAATAAATTACTGTGATGGATGACACTAATTAAAACAAATTACAGCTATTTAAAACAAATTATTTCACTTCTGATAATCAGCAGGATTAAAAAAACCTAATGTTGTTTCCACGTGTTATATTATTTAACCAATACTAAAGATGAAGCTTCAAAGAGTCTATGTTTGAAAAAAAAATAATGTTAATAATTTTTTTTTCAGTGATAGGTATTATATTATAGATTCTAACAGCCAAAATTATTATGTTGTACTGCAGATGACGTAATCGTAATCTAACCTGATGATGGGTGCTGCAAGGTAGTCTGAAGCGTTGGTTCAAAAATAAGAAGCCGTATTACGGCTTTTCACCCAGAACACCTATGCGCAAGAGAAAACCTGTTTTAAAACCGTAAAAATGGTATATAAGTCTAATAATGCCGTGTTTAAAAAACAATAGTAAACTTGCCTTGAAACATTTTTTTTTGTCAAGTGATGTCAGGGGCCAGAATTAAATGTGGCTGCCTTGAGAGTGCTCGTAAAACAGCCTAAGGTGGTTTTGGTGCTGGTTCCCTCAAGTGATGTCGAGGATAGAGACGTAATGCAGCTGGCTTGAGATTGATCGGTGACAAGTATCTGTTGGTGAAAAGAAAACATAATTACAAACAAAAAATTAGGTACAGTATTTGAAAGGAATAACTCCGCAGTATGATAAAAAAACAATTATTTGAAAACACACCAAACACCGCGGTAAAAGGCAGAAGTGCAAACACAGCTAATAACATAAAAATAAAATCAATGAAACATGTGTTTGAAGCTAGTCACAGACGAGCATTATATGCATTATTTATTTAATTATTTTCTCCTGTTTTGGCGGTTTTATTTTAAATATGAATAGCAAAATTTATACAATGTTTTAAACTGAACTGCCACAGTAAAAATCTCATTGATTTAATAAATTTATATTTGAAATTAATAAATGAATGTTTCTTTGCTTGTTCCTTATGCATTCCTAAACTATTGATCAGACTGCGATGAAACTTTGGGGATTTGATGTGCGCGCCCGCGATGGTTTATACATATAACTAGGTGACCCGGCAAACGTTGTTCTGCCATATACATTTTTTCTAGTGAATATGTTAGTTGTTAAATAAAAAAAAAACAAATCTATTTTCAGTGTGTGGGGATGAGATCTATGACAGAAAGAGAAATGGAGCGCTGTAGACGATGACCGCAGATAAAAACAAAAAAAAAATACCGTCTTAAGTAAAAAATAAAGAAAATCCATATGAATTTCGAAGAACAATTGAGTGTACGATATTTTTTGTAAGTTCGTCTTTAGCCAATACAAATACGCTCGATGGTTTGCCCACACGAGAACATGATGCCGAATGAAGTATCAAAATGAGGCGACGCTTCTCGTGGATGTCTCGCACATGTACTCTCGTGAAGGTTTCAATATCTTGCGTTTATTTAAATTTGTTTAAAAATTTTGGCAATGAAAAATAAGTGGCAGACGAGTTGGTTGAAAAATTGGTGTGTTTTATATAGTTTATCGGCAGGGCGAGAAGGAGGGAAAGCGAGGGGAAGGGGAACGGGGATGAATAGGAAAGGACACGCGGGGAGTAACCATTAATTTATTAAAGTGGCATTGCAACGCATGACGGGAACTCGCTAATTAACAGTAAATTGAATATATCCTCCTGGTATAACGTAGTTGAATCCGAAAGCTTATCAATGCAAGTAGTTCTGGACTATCAAATGCATCCTTTAGTTTTTGATACATGAACACCAAAGCTTAAAGCATTAGGAACGGCCTCAAGGATTTTTTCATAGAAAATTTAATGTTGAATTTGATGTCAAAATACCCAACCAAAATGAAAATATACTTTTTTTAAATCAAATACCTCGAACGAATTTATATTACTTTATTTATTTGTGGTTTATACTATTAAATATAGGACATAAAACTGTTTAATTTTGCTTCATTTTAGAAGCAACTTTGGAATTTTGTTGACAGTTAATTTTTTTATTAAAAAAATTCCTGGCTTCATCTGCAGTTATTATATATAATAAAACTTCGAAAAACATAGGTTTTGGGTAGAATATTTAATATGTAATTAATAAATGTTTGAAAAGGGTAATTTATAATTTAAATGTAAGTCCATCGCAATACTTTTTCTACATATTTTTATTATCAAATTTTTACATTAAATAGACTAAAATTATGTTTTTAATATTTATGCTTTACACACAAATAATGATCCAAGCTGCCTCTGAAATCGTGAAATATTGAAATCTGCAAATCCGTCTATTAATATATTAAGTGTGTATTTTTATTTTTTTCATTATCAGGAATTTTCGTTAAAAAAATGTAAGGTGAGCCGTTCTTATAACTTTTTTATGTGAGCAATTTAAATATTTAAACATCGCCATCAGAACTGATGATGGACATTGCAAGGCAGTCTGAAGCGTTGCGTCGTTTCATGTAAGAAAGCAATTGCGAAAAGAAAACCTATTTTTCATCACTGGAGCGATTTTTGCCACATATTGGCGCCATTTAAAAAAATATATATATTTGTTCCTAGCACGTTTGTTATTTTAGACTTAAAACCAAGCTATTGAAATGCTTTATCTATTATGATCATATATGTCACAAATGCGAATTTCGAAGACTTTTTTATAACGATGTTAAAAATAATTTTTTTATAATTTTTTTCACGCAGAATTTCTGATCAGCTGTTTACGGTTAAAATTAAGTTCTTATTGCATAGATATGCACCTTTATCAAGTATACTACAGACAATATACAGAAATCGAAAATATTCTATGTAAACACGCATAAGTACCTCTCACGGCAGTTTTAAAGTAACAACCACGCAGTAGAAAGTTACTGTGATGGATGAAACTAATAAATACAAAACAGCTGTTTAAAACAAATTATTTCACTTCTGATAATCAGCAGGATTAAAAAAACTAAAGTTGTTTCCACGTGATATATTAGTTAAACAAAAGTAAACATGAAGCCTTTAAACACGTCATGAAACGTGTTGGGAGTGTTACTCCGCTCAATGGTAGTTCAGGGCACGAGCACCTATCGCATGAAGATACAATATTTTCAGGTAAGATTTGTGTTTTCATCTTCACACAAAACATTTATTAAATTTAACTGGTGAGGTCCGTAAAAAGACAGTTCCCACTGATAAAATGTAATGAACCTGCCTAGAGAGTGTTGCCCAATCAAGCGAAGTCATGAGACAGAGTGCTAGTAAAATGTTGATAAAGTATTAAAAAGTGAAGTATAAAAATCAATGGTAAACCTGCCTTGGAAATGTTCATATGTCAATAAATGACAGGGGCCAGAGATAAAATGTGACTGTCTTAAGAGCACTGGCAAAACAGCCTAAGGTGGTTTTGGTGCTGATTCCCTCAAGTGAAGTTGAGGACAGAGACAATCGGTGACTGGTATCTAAAGAAGAAGCAAATAATTATAACATAACAGTAAAAAAAATTAAATTTGAAATAAATAACTGCGCAGGAAGAGATTACGATTATTTAAGAGATTCAACGCTTTGTTTATTTAATTGTGGTTTAATTATACAATAAACTGCCACAGTAAAAATATTGTGTATAATTATAAAGTATTGTGTATTTTAATAAAATTATTTTTAGAGGAACGACAAGAAAGTGCGGGGATGGAATAACATTTAAAATATGATATTCTAATAACACAAGTTTTTTTTTTTTAAATACTTATCAGTAGTTATTTTTCGAAAAAAAAAACGTTAAGTGGGCCGAATTCTTATAACTTTATACTTTTGCATTAAAAAACATTATATTTAAAAAAAAAACTTGTTTATTTCTAGTAATTTAATTTGAAAATATATTTCATCATATTTTTAATTAATTTCAGTTTCCGGATTCATTCAGAAATATTCCATTTATTTGGATTTTATTGCAAAGCGGAAATATTTTGACCTTCTGACAAAATGTGCCCTTGGACCTGAGGGCTCAAAACCCTAATAATGAAAATAAACTTTAGTAAACCTGCCTTGGAAAAGTTGCTTCTGTCAAGTGATAACAGAGCCAGAGGGAAAATGTGGCTGCTTTGAAAGTGGTGGCTATACAGCTTATGGTACATTGGTGGTGGTTCCCTCAAGTGATGTTGAGGACAGAGACAATCGATGACAGGTATCTGCAGGAGAAGCAAATAATTATAACATTGCAGAAAAAAAAAAAGATTTTGAAATGAATAACTCCGCAGTTATGAAATAATGTAATTAGTTAAAAACATTCACCAAAACACCGCTACAAAAGGCAGAGGACAAACACGGCTAATAACAAAATAAATCAATAAACACAATAAAAACCTGTATTTTAAGCTAGTCACAGACAAGATTATTATATTTTAAGAGATTACTCGCTTTGTTTATTTAATTGTGTGTATATTCAATATTATACAATAAACTGCCAGAGTAAAAATTTCATTGAATTAATAAATGAATATTGATAAATAATAAAGATAGTTAATAAAATAATTGAAGATATCCTCCTGGTATAACGTAGTTGAATCCGAAAGCTTATCAATGCTAGTAGTTCTGGACTATCAAATGCATCATTTAGTATTTGTTACATGAATACCAAATCAATGTAAATCCTTCTGTCCAACAATTTGAGCATATTATTCATAATCATATAATTTAAAAGTAATTCTACAAAATTGCTGAAATACCCATTTTAATAGCTTGTACACAAGTATTGTAACATTTGTAAGCCCTTGTTAAAGACTTCCGTTATGTGGTCAAATGAAGGATTTGATTGAAAAGTGATGAACAAGGACGGGTTATTTCAAAAAATTGTACAATTCATTTAATCTTTTTAGTTAATTTTCATACTCCGTATCATGGAATGTGAAAATTAACTTCATATGTTTGATGATCTGTTAATTTTTTTGGAAACAGCCCATCCTAAGTCTTTAATTTGTGAATTTCTTAAGAGCATTGTTATCAAGGTTGTAATTAAATATCATGGGATTTCTTATTCGAGAAAATCTGACTAGATATTTGAAATTATGAGATACATTAAAAGTCTGTTTTTATTGCACCAAAATTGACAATTTATTGATATATTATCTAAAACAACAATAAATATTTTGAAAAATTATTCTGACAATATATCTCGTCTGTGTCTAGCTTAAAGCTTTAATGGAACGACTGGGCAGCTTTTTTCATACAAAACTCAATTTTTCATTTGAGGCCAAATACCCAACCAAATTTAATTATTAAATAATTCATGGCCTTGTCTACTGCATTATTATAATAAAAAAATAAACAGTAACATATCTGTAATCCGATACAAAAGGCTCATTTATAAATTAAATTTACGCACGTAAAAATGGTTCTTCTTAAAACTATTATTTTCTACTTTAATATTTTCATATTTTTATAATAAATCAGGTAAAATTATTTTTACAATAGCATGTATCCATAAAACTTATTTAATATAACTTTTGATTACAAAAATAATTTTTCAATTGGTTTGGTATGTTGGCCTCAAATTTAAAATTAAGATTTGTAAGAAACGGGCAACGCAGCTGGTCCTTTCAACTCCTCAGGCTAATTTGTCCACCTTTGGGAACAACTCAAATAGGTCTCGTAAAAATACTTAAATCTCCCTAACCGTATTATCATGAGAAATTGTGATCTGATCGGTGTTAGAAAGAAAAAACACCTCGCTTTATATTCAAAACTAAAAGTTAACTACAAAATAATTAACGTGTAAAACTTTATGAAATCAAACTTTACATTTAGAAATATTCCATTTATTTGGATTTTAATGCAAAGCGGAAATATTTTGACCTTCTGACAAACGTGCCTGAGACCTGAGGGGTCAAAGCCGTAATTAATAAATATTAACATAAACTTTAGTAAACTTGCCTGAAAAAAGTTGCTTTCATCAACTGACATCATTGGCCAGGGAGAGAGAGTGGCTGGCTTGAGAGTGCTGATATTCTCAAGAGGTGACCAGGGACATGGCTTGAATGTGGCTTGGTTGTGAGTGCTGGTTTTCTCGTGTGGTGTCCATAGACATTGATGGAATGTGACTGGTTTGAGGGTGCTGGTTCCCTCAAGTAGTTTCCATGAACAAAGTAAGTGAACGTATTTATTGAGTGTAGATCTCTCCTCAATGATGCCCAGGAATAGAGATCTGCAGATGAAATAAGTTTATGTGATTATGGATGACACTAATAGATATATTACAGCTGTATAAAACAAATTATTTCACATCTGATAATCAGCCGGATTGAAAAACCTAAAGTTGTTTCCACGTGTTATATTTTTTAAACAATAATAAACATGAAGCTTTAAAGTGTCTGTGTTTTAAATAAAAGATTGTTAATCTTTTTTTTCAGCGATAGGTATTATACGAGTATTATTGATTCTAACAGCCAAAATTATTGTGTTGTACTGCAGATAGCATCATCGTCATCTGACCTGATGATGGGTGCTGCAAGGCAGTCTGAAGCGTTGGCTCAAAAATAAGAAGCCGTATTACGATTTTTCACCAAGAACACCTACGCGCAAGAGAAAGTCTGTTTTAAAACCGTAAAAAATTGTATAAAAGTCTAATAAAGCCGTGTTTGAGAAACAATAGTAAACTTGCCTTGAAATAGTTTTTTGTCAAGTGATGACAGGAGCCAGAGATAAAATGTGGCTGGCTTAAGAGTGCTCGTAAAACAGCCTTAGGTGGTTTTGGTGCTGGTTCCCTCAAGTGGTGTCGAGGATAGAGACGTAATGCAGCTGGCTTGAGATTGATCGGTAACAAGTATCTGTAGGTGAAAAACTCATAATTACAAATCAAAAAATTAGTTACGGTTTCTGAAATGAATAACTCAACAGGTAAAAAAAAATTGTTGAAATCACACCAAACACTGTGGTCAAAGGCAGAAGTGCAAACACAGCTAATAAAATAAAAATAAAATCAATGAACTTGATGAAACATGTGTTTGAAGCTAGTCACAGACGAGCATTATATGCATTATTTATTTAATTATTATCTCCTCTTTTGGCGGCTTTTACACATTACATGAATGGCAAAATATATACAATATTTGAAACTGAACTGCCACAATAAAAACTCATTGATTAATTAAATTAATATTAATCTAAATATATAAAAATGAATGTTTCTTTGTTGTTCCTTAAAAAAACAATAGTAAACCTGCCTTGGTAATGTTGCATCTGTCATGACAGGGGCCAGAGATAAATGTGGCTGCCTGGAGAGTTCTGGCAATACAGTCTTAGGTGGTTTTGGTGCTGGTCCCCTCAAGCGATGTCAAAGACAGAGACGATGGTGACAGGTATCTGTAGGAGAAGCAAATAAGTATAATGAAACAGTTTAAAAAAAAATAATAGTAATAAATAAATTCCCAGGTATAATTAAATGCAATTAGTTAAAAGCATTCACCAGAACACCGCTGCAAAAGGCAGAGGGCTACACGTTTAATAACAAAATAAATCAATAAGCATAGTGAAAACCTGTATTTAAAGCCAGTCACAAATGAGATAATTATATATATTAATTTCATTTGTTTATTTAATTGTGGTTTTAAAACAAATACTTAAAATTATTCAATATTTAATACAACGAACTGGACCTGTAAAATTTTTATTGATTTAATAAATGAATATTTATAAATAATAAATTGAAGATATCCTCCTGGTATAACGTAGTTGCATCCGAAAGCTTATCAATGCAAGTAGTTATGGACTAAAATCCATCCTTTAGTATTTGATACATGAACAGCGAGTCAATGTAAATCCTTCTGTCCAACAATTTAAGCATATTATTCATAATCATATAATTTAAAAGTAATTCTACAAAATTGCTGAAATACCCATTTTAATAGCTTGTACACAAGTATTGTCACATTTGTAAGCCCTTGTTAAAGACTTCCGTTATGTGGTCAAATGAAGGATTTGATTGAAAAGTGATGAACAAGGACGTAGACGAATTAGAATAATTGAAGATATCCTCCTGGTATAACGTAGTTGAATCCGAAAGCTTATCAATGCAAGTAGTTCTGGACTATCAAATGCATCCTTTAGTATTTGATACATGAACACCAAAGCTTAAAGCATTAGGAACGGCCTCAAGGCTTTTTTCGTAGAAAATTTTATGTTGAATTTGATGTGAATATACCCAACCAAAATGAATATATACATTTTTTAAAACAAACACCTCGAACGAATTTATATTACTTTATTTATTTGTGGTTTATACTATTAAATATAGGACATAAAACTGTTCAATTTTGCTTAATTTTAGAAGCAACTTTGGAATTTTGTTGACAGTTAATTTTATTTATTAAAAAAATTCCTGGCTTCATCTGCAGTTATTATATATAATAAAACTTCGAAAAACACAGGTTTTTGGGTAGAATATTTAATATGTAATTAATAAATGTTTGAAAAGGGTAATTTATAATTTAAATTTAAGCCCATCGCAATACTTTTTCTAAATATTTTTATTATCATATTTTTACATTAAATAGACTAAAATTATGTTTTTAATATTGACAAATAATGACCCAAGCTGCCTCTGAAATCATGAAATATTGAAATCTGCAAATCCGTCTATTAATATATTAAGTATGTATTTTTATTTCTTTTCATTATCAGGAATTTTCGTTCAAAAAATGTAAGGTGAGCCGTTCATATAACTTTTTTATGTGAGCAATTTAAATATTTAAACATCGCCATCAGAACTGATGATGGACATTGCAAGGCAGTCTGAAGCGTTGCGTCGTTTCATGTAAGAAAGCAATTGCGAAAAGAAAACTTATTTTTAATCACTGGAGCGATTTTCGCCACGTAATGACGTCATTTTAAATGTCTCCGATTGATTTTCGGATAAAAACGCCATTATCTCGTTGATTCGGAAAGATTAAAAAAATATATATTTGGACCTTTAACGTTTGTTATTTTTTACTTAAAACGAAGTTATTAAAATGCTTTATTTATTATGACCATAGATGTCGCAATTGCAAATTTGTAGACTATTTTATAACGATGATAAAAATAAATTTATCACTGAGAATTTCACATCAGCTGTTTAAGGTTAAAATTACGCCAATTTCCATAGATATGCCTTTCATTATCAAGTATACCACAGACAATATAAAGAAATCGAAAATATTCTTTGTTGACTCGAATAAGTACCTCTCACGGCAGTTTCAAAGTGACAACCACGCAGGATTCATGCGGTTATAAACTTTACGTTTTTTATTTTTTTTAATAAATCTTACAAATATGAGATAAACGGTGACAATACAGGTTAATTCATTGGTTATATAGCACTATAGTAAGTTTTTACGTCTCCATGTTAAAATTCGAAGGTATAAATTTTTTTAACATTGGCAAAAAATATACAAAATTATCTTCTGAAAATGTCGAGCAAACGGAGAAAAAAGTTTTAAAATGCGCTGTCGCTCTAGAGGTTAAAGCATAAGAGTAAAAAAGGTTTGAAAAACAATATTAAACCTGCCTTGGAAAAGTTGCATCCGTCAATTGACAGAGGCCAGAGATAATATGTGGCTGCCTTGAGAGTGTTGGCTAAAGAGCCTAAGGTGGTTTTGGTGCTGGTCCCCTCAAGTGATGTCGAGGATAGAGACAGAATGCAGCTGACTTGAATTTGCTCCCCAATGATATGTGACAGGCATCTGTAGGTGAAAAGAAAACGGTAAAGAAATAAATACATTTATTTGAAATACATACTTCTGCAGGCATGATCAATGACAATTAGTAAAAAATTCATAACAGAACTTAAAAAATTGACTTCAAACGAAAAAAGTACAAACACGGCTTATGACAAATTAAACCAATTACAACAATGAAAACCTATTCTTTAAGCTAGGCATATGAAGAAAAAAAAACTTTGTAATGTATACCTATATTGTGCCCATTGTCAGGTTATATCTCTCGTCCATGACAGAGATGGTCAGGGAGAGAAAGTGGCTGACTTGAGAGTGCTGCTCCTCTCAAGTGATATGCATGACGGAGTAGACTTCTTTTCGTTAAGCGCATGCGCATGTGCATGCATTCCCCAGTGAAAATAAATAAATATTTGAAACAGTATGTACTTAAAGCAAAAATCGTGCCCCGTGTTCGGAATACCTGTAAATCTTCATAGGTAAAAAACGTTCTAAAATGCTTAAATTAAACATTGTTTTCAACAGGAACAAGTGTAAACACTGCTCATTATCAATTAAACCCCTGAATTTAAAGCATAAAGCCCGTAGTTATTACAGACAAACATACTTCAGTAAAGCAGCGTTCAGTAAAATAAATATTAATTTTTTTATAATTTTAGTGACCTGCCTTTGAAAAACTGCTTTTGTCAAGTGAAGGCATGGGTAAGGTAGAGAATGCGGCTAACTTGAGAGTTTGTTCAAACTGTGTTTTTGTAAAAATGTCCGTCTTTGGAAAAAAAAGGTGTAAATTGAAAATATTTATATATGCTACTGTAAAATAATGTAAATTTGTATATCTTAGGTTTTACTAGTAAATCTTAAGATTTACCAACTTTCAAAAGTTGGTTAATCTAAGAAAGTAGTGGTAAATCTTAAAATTTAACGTAGTACGGGCTTTTAAAAATATTAATATTAAAAATTCTACAAACCAAGAGTATTATATTGTTATTATTATTAATTGATAAACTAATGTTTAAGACAAGATTTTTAGGGTTCAGGATTCACAAAGGGTTTTCTCGGGAGATTTTTTCAATGTACGAGTAATAATTATTACTTATAATAAGTATTATATTGTATTGCTGATCATATAAAAGTCATCCGATGGATGTCGAAGGTAATGGCTTTTCATCCATAACAACCCTGACCATGAGCAAAACCTGTTTTTAAAGCGAAAAATCTGTTATAACATAACAGTAAAAAAATGTATTTGAAATTATAACTAAGAAAACAGTGATAATAAATATTTTAATAATCAAAAGTAATAGCAAAATTTTCGTAAGAATTTGTACTACTTTATTTATTTGGGTTTTAAATTATAAAGTGTAGGCCATTTAAGAATTCAATTTTACTTCATAATAAAGCCGATATTGGAATTTTTGTGACTGTTTTAATTATAAGTTAAAATATTTAATCCCTTTCCTTTTATACTGCGTTAGTATAAAAAATATAAAACAATAATATATCTGTATTCCGAAATAAAAGGGTATTTTAAAAATTAAATTAATGCCATTTAAGTGATTTTTCCTAAAACATTCATTTTCTGCATTATATATCATCATATTTATGTAATAAATAGGGTAAATTTTTATTATATTAATCTTTTACCCACAAATTATTACCGAAGTTGCCTCTATAATCATGAATTTTTAAAATCTATAATGGCCTATATTTCATAATTTAAAAGACGAATAAAGTAGTATACATCCATACTAGATATTTAATATAATTTTGGTCAAAAAAATAATTTTTCAATCTTGGTTGGGTATTTTGGCCTCCAATCAAAAATTAAGATTTGTATGAAACGGGCAATGCAGCTGTTCCTCTAAATCCCTCAGGCTAATTCGTCCACCTTTGGAAACAACTCATATAGGTCTCGTCGAAATTGTTGTATTTCCCTTATTATTATCGTGAGAAATATAATTTGATTGGTTTTAGAAAGAAAAAGCACCTCGCTTTATATTCAAAACTAAAAGTTAACTACTGAAGAATTAATGTGTACACGTACACCTTTATGAAACCAAAGTTTGCGACCGGATTTGAAAAAAAATTATAAAGAATTGTGTATTTTAATTAAATTATTTTTACATGAACATTTAAAATACGATATTCTAATAACACAATTTTTTTTTTCAAATTTTTTTTTGTGAATAATTATTTTTAGAAAAAAACGTAAAGTGGGCCGAATTCTTATAAGTTTTACCGTTTGCATTAAAAAAATTATAATAAAAAAAACTTGTTTATTTCTAGAATTTAATTTGAAAATATATTTCATCACATATTTTTTTTAATTTCAGTTTCCGGATTCATTCAGAAATATTCCATTTATTTGGATTTTATTGCAAAGCGGACATATTTTGACCTTCTGACAAAATATGCCCTTGGACCTAAGGGGTCAAAGCCGTAATAAATAAACATGAACATAAACTTTAGTAAACCTGCCTTGGAAAAGTTGCTTCTGTCAAGTGAACAGGGCCATAGATTAAATGTGGCTGCTTTGAAAGTGGTGGCTATACAGCCTAAGGTGCTTTGGTGTTGGTTCCCTCAAGTGATGTCGAGGACAAAGACAATCGATGGCAGGTATCTGTAGAAGCAAATAATTATAACATTACAGTAAAAAAAATGTTTTTGAAATGAATAACTCTGCAGTTATGAAATAATGTAATTAGTTTTACAATAAACTGCCACAGTAAAAATTTCATTGACTTAATAAATGAATATTGATTAATAATAAATTGAAGATATCCTCCTGGTATAACGTAGTTGAATCCGAGAGCTTATCAATGCAAGTAGTTATGGACTATCAAATGCATCCTTTAGTATTTGATACATGAACAGCGAGTCAATGTAAATCCTTCCGTCCAACAATTTAAGCAAATTATTCATAATCATATCATTTAAAATATTAGTTGTACAAAATTGCTGGAATGCCCATTTTAAAACATTTTTATAGCTTGTACACAAGTATTGTAACATTTGTAAGCCCTTGTTAAAGACTTTCCGATTTGATTGAAGAGTTATTTCAAAAAATTTGAACAATTCATTAAAAAAATTACGTTAATTTTCACACTTCGTATCACGGATTGTGAAAATTACTTCACATGTTTGATGAATTGTTAAAATTTTTTGAAACAACCCATCCTAAGTCTTTAATTTCTTAAGAGCATTGTTATCAATGTTGTAATTAAAGATCATGGGATTTTTTATTCGAGAAAATCTGACTAGATATTTGACTTTATGAGATACATTAAAAGTCTGTTTTCATTGGACCAAAATTGACAATTGAATGACAAATTATCTAAAACAACAATAAATATTTTGAAAAATTATTCTGACAATATATCTCCTCTGTGACTAGCTTAAAGCATTAATGGAAAGACTGGGCAGCTTTTTTCATACAAAACTTAATTTTTCATTTGAGGCCAAAATACCCAACCAAATTGAATAATTATTTTTTAATCATAGTAAATACTTCGTACGAATTTGTGCTGCTTTATTTATTTGTATTTTAAAATTTAAAATATAGGTCATTAAAGAATTCAATTTTGCTTCATAATGAAGCCGATATTGGAATTTTTGTGTCTGTTAATTTTAATTATTAAAAAATTCATGGCCTTGCCTAATGCGTTATTATAATTTAAAAAAATTAAAAGTAATATATCTGTAATCCGATACAAAAGGCTCATTTATAAATTAAATTTACGCACGTCAAAATGGTTTTTCTTAAAAATATTATTTTCCTCTTTATTTATCTTTATATTTTTATAATAAATAAGTTAAAATTACAATAAAAACACATAAATTTGTTTAAGACCACTTTTATTTTAAAACACTCTACCGGTTTCAGAAGCACCCTTCCTTCATCAGGAGAACATTATAATGTAATGAACATTATAGTTATAATGTTCTCCTGATGAAGGAAGGGTGCTTCTGAAACCGGTAGAGTGTTTTAAAATAAAAGTGGTATTAAACAAATTTATGTGTTTTTATTGTAAATCATGGCGAGCCACAAAGTTAGTGCTTTTTACAAAGTTAAAATTATTTTGAAAATAGCATGTATCCGTAAAAGATATTTAATATAATTTTTTATTACGGAAATAATTTTTCATTTGGTTAAATATGTTTGCCTCAAATCCAAAATTAAGATTTCTAAGAAACGGGCAACGCAGCTGGTCCTCTTAACTCCTTAGGCTAATTTTTCCAGCTTTGGGAACAACTCACATAGGTCTCGTTAAAATAGTTATATCTCCCCAACCGCATTATGATGGGAAATTGTGATCTTATCGGTGTTAGAAAGAAAAAAACATCTCGCTTTATATTCAAAACTAAAAGTTTACTACAAAATAATTAACGTTCACGACTTTATGAAACCAAACATTTTGAACTTTGCATTCAGAAATATTCCATTTATTTGGATTTTATTGCAAAGCGGAAATATTTTGACCTTCTGACAAAACGTGCCTGAGACCTGAGGGGTAAAAGCCGTAATTAATAAACATGAACATAAACTTTAGAAAACCTGCCTTAAAAAAATGCTTCCATCAACTGACGTCATTGGCCAGGGAGAGAAAGTGGCTGGCTTGAGAGTGCTGATATTCTCAAGAGGTGACCAGGGACATGGCTAGAATGTGGCTTGGTTGAGAGTGCTGGTTCTCCCGTGTGGTGTCCATAGACATTGATCGAATGTGGCTGGTTTGGGGGTGCTGGTTCCCTCAAGTAATTTCCAGGAACAAAGTAAGTGAACGTGTTTATTGATTGTATATCTCTCCTCAGTGATGCCCAAGAGATCTGCAAATAAAATAAGTTACCGTGATGGATGAAACTAATATATACATTATAGTTGTTTAAAACAAATTAATACACTTCTGATAATCAGCAGGATTAAAAAACCTAATGTTGTTTCCACGAGTTATATTTTTGAAACAATACTAAACATGAAGCTTTAAAGTGTCTGTGTTTGAAAGAAAAGAATGTTAATCTTTTTTTATAATCTATAATACTCGTATAAAGGTATTATATGAGTATTATAGATTCTAACAGCCAAAATTATTATGTTGTATTGCAGATAGCATAATCGTCATCTGACCTGATGATGGGTGCTGCAAGGCAGTCTGAAGTGTTGGCTTAAAAATAAGAAGCCGAATTACGATTTTTCGCCAAGAACACCTACGCGCAAGAGAAAGTCTGTTTTAAAACCTTAAAAATGGTATAAAAGTCTAATAAAGCCGTGTTTAAGAAACAATAGTAAACTTGCCTTGAAAAAGATTTTTTGTCAAGTGATGACAGGGGCCAGAGATAAAATGTGGCTGCCTTGAGAGTGCTCGTAAAACAGCCTAAGGTGGTTTTGGTGCTGGTTCCCTCAATTGATGTCGAGGACAGAGACAGAATGCAGCTGGCTTGAGATTGATCGGTGACAAGTATCTGTAGGTGTAAAAATCATAATTACAAATCAAAAAATTAGTTACGGTTTCTGAAATGAATAACTCCGCAGGTAAAAAAACAATTAGTTGAAATCAAACCAAACACTGCGGTAAAAGGCAGAAGTGCAAAAACACAGCTAATAAAATAAAAATAAAATCAATGAACTCGAGGAAACATGTGTTTGAAGCTAGTCACAGACGAGCATTATATGCATTATTTATTTAATTACTATCTCCTCTTTTGGCGGCTTTTACATGTGAAAAGCAACATTTATACAATATTTTAAACTGAACTGCCACAGTAAAAATCTCATCGATTTAATATATTTATAATAATCTTAATATATACAAATGAATGTTTCTTTGTTTGTTCCTTAAAAAACCATAGTAAACTTGCCTTGGAAGTGTTGCATCTGTCATGACAGGGGCCAGAGATAAAATGAGGCTGCCTGGAGAGTTCTGGCAATACAGACTTAGGTGGTTTTGGTGCTGGTCCCCTCAAGCGATGTCAAAGACAGAGACGATGGTGACAAGTATCTGTAAGAGAAGCAAATAAGTATAATGAAACAGTTTTAAAAAAATATTAGTAATAAATAAATCCCCAGGTAAAATTAAATGCAATTAGTTAAAAGCATTCACCAGAACACCGCTGCAAAAGGCAGAGGGCTACACGTTTAATAACAAAATAAATCAATGAGCATAATGAAAATCTGTATCTAAAGCTAGTCACAAATGAGATAATTATATATATTAATTTCGTTTGTTTATTTAATTGTGATTTTAAAACCAATAGTTAAAACTATTCAATATTTAATACAACGAACTGCAACTGTAAAATTTTTATTGATTTAATAAATGAATATTTATAAAATTAAAATTGATGTATATAGGTATAACTTGGTTGAATCCGAAAGCTTATCAATGCAAGTAGTTCTGGACTATCAAATGCATCCTTTAGTATTTGATACATGAACAGCGAGTCAATGTAAATCCTTCTGTCAAATAATTTAAGCATATTATTCATATTTTAATCATTTAAAAGTAGTTCAACAAAATTGCTGGAATACCCATTTTATTATTACAGGACAGAAACTTCGTAGAAGTTAAATAATTACATAACTTGAATAGAACCTTCACAAAACGTGAAAATTAACTTCAAATATTTGATGTATTGTTATTTCTTTTTAAAAAACCCATCCTAGGTCTTTAATTTGAGAATTTCTCAAGAGCATTGTTATCTACATATTATATGATAATTAAAGATCGCTCGGTTTTTTATTCGAGAAAATCTGACTAGTTATTTGGAGTTACGAGATCATTTTTATCATCATACTTTCATTGCACCAAAATTGACAATTTTTTGATAATATCTAAAACAACAATTAATATTTTGAAAAATTATTTTGAGGATATCTCTTGTCTGTGACTAGCTTAAAGCATTAAGAGGAACGGCTGGGGAGCTTTTTTCATATAAAACTTAATTTTGGATTTGAGGCCAAAATACCCAACCAAATTAAATAACACTTTTTATCAAAAGTTATAGCAAATACTTCGTTGGAATTTTGCTACTGTATGTTTTCTGTTTTAAATTATAAAATATAGGCCATTAAATAATTAAATTTGGCTTCATAATGAAGCTGAAATTGGAATTTTTGTGTTTGTTAATTTTTATTATCAAGAATCTCTTTCCTTATATACTGCGCTATTATAATATAAAATTATACAATATTATATCTGTATTCCGATATAAAAGGGTATTTTAAAGATTAAATTTACGCCATCAAAATGGTTTTTCTTAAAACTTTTATTTTCCACATTATATATCATCATATTTTTGATACTGTATTTTTTTTTATATATTAATCTTTTATCCACAAATAATTGCCCAAGTTGCCTCTATAATCATTAATATTGAAATCTATAATGTATTTATTGTTATTTTTTTTTTTTTTTTTTAATGTTCTTTATTCAGTAAAGTTTATACATTACAGTAAATGGATAATTTTTTGGCCATCACACTAGGCACATGCCCGTGTTGTAGTGGTATTAAGTTTATTTTGTAGAACTCCATTTTATTTTTTTTATTTTTTGTATGAATTCAATAATATTATTATTTATTGTATCAAAACTGTTTTTCATAAACAGTTCTGCGTCGTAATTATTATTATGCGTTACAGCTGTTTCGCCCTCTGGGGCATTATCAAACTGTAAAGCATAATAATAATTACAAAGCAGAACTTGTTTATAATAAACTGTTTTTATACATTAAATAATAATATTATGAAATTTATTCATTAAAAAAATTAAAAAATTAAAATCTATTATGGCATATACTTCATAATTTAGAAGACATAAAATGGCATGTATCCATATAAGATATTTAACGTTATTCTTTATTACAAAAAAATTCATCTTGGTTTGGTATCTTAGCCCAAATTTAAAATTAAGATTTGTAAGAAACGGGCAACTCAGCTGTTCCTCTTAACTCCTCAGTCATTTGTCCGTAATTAATGAACATGAACATAAACTTTGGGAAACCTGCCTTAAAAAAGTGGCTTCCTTCAACTGACGTCGTTGGCCAGGGAGAGAATGTGGCTGGCTTGAGAGTGCTGATATTCTCTAGTGGTGACCAGAGACATGGCTAGAATGTGTCTTGGTTGAGAGTGCTGGTTTTCTCGAATGGTTTCCATATTGATGGAATATGGCTGGTTTGAGGGTGATGAAGGTTCCCTCAAGTAATTTCCAGGAACAAAGGAAATGAACGTGTTTATTGATTGTAGATCTCTCCTCAGTGATGCCCAGGAACAGAGATCTGCAGATGAAATAAGTTACTGTGATGGATGACACTAATAGATACATTACAGCTGTTTAAAACAAATTATTTAACTTCTGATCTGCAGGAATAAAAAACCTAATGTTGCTTTCACGTGATGTATTATTTAAACAATACTAAACATGAAGCTTTAAACACGTCATGAAACATTTTGGGAGTTTTGCTCTGCTCAATGGTCATTCAGGGACAGAGCACCTGTCTATGAAGGAACAATATATTCAGGTAAGATTTCTGTTTTCATCTTCACACAAAACATTTATTAAATTCAACTGGTGAGGTCCGTAAAAAGACAGTTCTCACTGATAAAATGTAATGAACCTGCCTAGGGAGTGTTGCCCAATCAAGCGAAGTCATAAGACAGAGTGCTAGTTCCCTCAATTGATGTTCAGCGATAGAGATAGAATGTGGCTGCCTCGAGAGTGCTGGTATCCGCAAATGACGTCCTTGTTTAATATGTCTGTATTTGAAAAAAAAAGTAAGTTAATAAAAACTTGTCAATATTATTAAAGATTCTAAGAGCCTATATTATTTTGTTTCACGTCATTTGACATTATCTTCATTTGATCTCTGAATAGAGCATTCAAATGTTGATAAAGCATTTAAAAGTCAAAGTAAGGAACAGATAACCTGCCTTGGAAAAGTTGAATCTGTCAAGAAATGACAGGGGCCGGAGATAAAATGTGGCTGCCTGAAGAGCGCTGGCAAAACAGCCTAAGGTTGTTTTGGTGCTGGTCCCTCAAGTGATGTCGAGGACAGAGACAATCGGTGATAGGTATCTGTAGGAGAAGCAAATAATTTTATAACACAACAGTAAAAAAAATGTTTTTGAAATGAAGAACTACGCAGTTATGATAAAATGCAATAATTTAAAAACATTCACCGCTGCAAAAGGCAGAGAGCAAACACGGCTAGTAACAAAATAAATCAATAAACACAATGAATTGCTGGAATACCCATTTCATAACATTTCAATGGCTTGAACACGAGTATTGCAACATTTGTAAGCCCTTGTTAAAAACTTCCGTTATGTGATCAAATGAAGGATTTGATTGAAAAGTGATAAACAAGGACGGGTTATTTAAAAAAATTTCAACAATTCAGCAAATATTTTAAGTTAATTTACACTTTCTGCATATATTTTGTTCTAATCAAGTTCTGGTGTTGTATCATTACCAAGGGCGTAGCGAGGTACAGGCGGGGGGGCAGCTTCCCCCCCTAGAAGGTGCAGGAATGGTCACAAACCGTAAAGTTTACATCGGTAGCTTATTGTTTGTGAGAATCAATTTAATTTTTAATATTACCTTTTTAGTTGATCATGATTAATGAAGCATCAAGAAAACGTGCTTATCAGTTACATTGCGCTGTTATTAAATCAGTTTTCATTATATGTGTTCAACTGATAGCCAAGTACTCCGGCGTATTGGAATCTATTGCCAATGCTTTACAATCGGAAACTATCAATATGTACGCATGTATGAGTCATATTAAAGGTATAATTTCTGTTATAAATGATCATCGAAGCAACGTAGACATAGAGAGCCAAAATATTTTAGATATTTCAATTAGAACTGCAGCTGCCTTTGGAACTGATATACAAGTCCCACGCATTGTATCTTGCCAACAACATCGGTCCAATTACCTTGCTGAGACTCCATGCAATTTTGGGAAGCGATTGATTATCATTCCTTATTTAGATTCCCCAATATCTGCACTGGAGCAGCGTTTTGGTGACCAAAATTAGCCTGCTTTCGGATTAATGTCGCTACATCCCTGTACAATGCATTGTTGAATACGTCGTTAATTGATTTTAGAGAAAAAGCGCAAAGTTTTTGCCTATACTACGATTTACTTAATTTTAATCAAGAAGCCGAACTATGGTATAAAAAATGGCAGAACAAGGGTATGAAAGGAGGCGAACATTTTCTTTCCCGCAACAAAAAAAGCAATACTTATTTTCTTGGCACAACCTTGCACTACAAGTAACATAGAGAGGTCCTTTTCTACATTGCGTCGTGTTAAAACAGGGCTGAGATCAACGATGACTGAAAACCGTTTGAACGCAATAGCTTATCGGACCGGTTGTCGGATTTTGAAACTAAGCAAAAAAGCATTCAAATTATTCGAAAAATCACATTTGCACAAGTACAAGTACATAGTCACCTGATGTGTAACACTAATCCTCAAAATGGCTCGAAAACAGTGAACGCGTGCACGAAGCGGCAACATCGCACAAACTCAGTAAGGATGCTACGCAACATCGATTGCCGATTGCGTCAAATCTGATAGTTGAATCGTTTATTAGGGAGAAAAATTGATCAGAAAAAAATACCGAACCGCTCATACTTCGGTATTTTTGTCATACCGAACACCTAACACGGTGCTAAAATATCGAATGGTTTGGTAGAATACCGAACACCTGGCAACCCTGGGTGCCACCCGACGGAGAGGTGACACTACTAAAGATGTTGTCACAAAAATATTGAATACGGTGTTATTTATATGTTCGTAGCTCTATGGCTCCCCGTCATGAATCGGGGAGAATTTTGTGCCTGACGGTCTTTTTATAGACGAAAATAGCCTATTTTCTCTAGCCCCCCCCCCCTCCAGTAGGTATTATTTTCTTGCAGCTTTTACATTTACATTAGATATATTCTTGGTTTGTCTATACCTGCCCCCGCCTTAACAAATTCCTAGCTACGCCCTTGATCAATGATCATTACAGGACGGAAACTTCGTAGAAGTTAAATAAATAAAGAAATTGAATACAACCTTCACGAAACGTGAAAATTATCTTCATGTATTTGATGAATTGTTATTTTTTTTTAAACAACCCATCCTAGGTCTATAATGTGTGTATTTCTCAAGAGCATTGTTATCAATATTTTAATTAAGATCACTGGATTTTTAATTCGAGAAAATCTGACGAGTTATTTGAAGTTATGAGATATTTTAAAAGTCTACTTTCATTGCAACAAAATTGGCAATTTATTGATATTATATAAAACAACTATAAATATTTTGAAAAATTATCCTGACAATAAATCTCGTCTATGTCTAGATTAAAGCATTAAGAGCAACGGCTGGGGAGCTTTTTTCATACAAAACATAAATTTGGATTTGAGGCCAAAATACCAAACCAAATTGAATAATATATTTATTTATCAAAAGTTATAGCAAATACTTTGTGGGAATTTGTGATACTTTATTTATTTGTGTTTTAAATTTTAAAATATAGGCCATTCAAAAATTTAATTCTGCTTCATAATGATGCCGAAATTGGAATTTTTTGTTTGTTAAGTTTTATTATTAAGATGGTATAACCAGGGAAAACCAGAAATTTGTAATTTTTAAATCAGATTTTAGACGTATGGATTCCACAAAAAAAATAAAATTGATTTCGATAGATTGTTATTTTATCTAGTAAACGCATGTTTTAAATTTTTAGAAAAAAATGTTTATTTTTAGTAAGGTTATACCATAGGTCGATGGCAGATTTGTTAAATTTTCAAACAAGATTTTGTATTATACAATACCCATTTCAAATCATATAACCATGCAGTAAAATAAATCAATACATTATCTGGGAAATGCATGTTTCAGAATTTTAATTTTATTTGTAATAAAATCACTAAAAAATATATCTGTACGTGTGTTTCTTGACGAAAATTGGTCGGTTTATGTGTTTTTTGTCGCACTTACAACCTAATATATTTCAGATTCTTTTTACATTCTTATTTATCTTAGACATTGTTGAAAAATGATAAATACTTAAGATCAAAAAATAATTTTCAAAAAGTACATAATTTTAAAAGTTTTATCATCACGCCTTTCAGCATTTTTGGATGTAGGTAAAAGTTAAAGCAAATTTGGAATAAAATAAAATCGAAATTGAGTTATAATTTTAAAAACCTGGTACGGAGAATAATTAATCGTGCGAAAAACTTTTAGAAGAAATGTGGATTTTTGGCCGCTGGCTGGTTAAATGCCCTTAAGAATCCTTTTCCTTATCTACTGCGTTATTATAATAAATAAAAAAAATATATATATCTTGTATTCCGATACAAAAGGGTATTTTATAGATTAAATTAACGCCATCAAAATGGTTTTTCTTTAAACTTTTATTTTTATCATCATATTTTTGTAATAAATAGAATAATTTTTTTTACGTATTTACCTTTTACCCACAAATAATTACTGAAGTTGCCTCTATAATAAAATATTGAAATCTATAAAAGACAAATAAATCAGCATGCATCCATACCAGATATTTAATGTAATTTTTTATTACAAAAATAATTTTCATCTTGGTTGGGCATGTTGGCTTCAAATACAAAAAATTAAGATTTGTATGAAACGGGCAATGCAGCTGTTCCTCTAAATTCCTCAGACTAATTCGTCCACCTTTAGGAACAACTCATATAGGTCTCGTAGAAAATTTTGTATTTCCCTTACTATTATCGTGAGAAATATGATTTGATTGGTGTAAGAAAGAAAAACACATCGCTTTATATTCAAAAGTAAAAGTTAACTACTAAAGAATTAACGTGTACACCTTTATGAAACCAAAGTTTCCGACCGCGTTTAAAAAGAAATTATGAAGTATTGTGTATTTTCATAAAATTATTTTTACAGGAACGACAAAGAAAGTGCGGGGATGGTATAACATTTAAAATATGATATTCTAATAACACAAGTTAATTTTTTCAATTTTTTTTTGTCCGTAATTATTTTTAGAAAAAAACGTTAAGTAAGCCGAAATCTTATAACTTTTTACTTTTGCATTAAAAAAATATATATTTAAAAAAAATTGTTTATTTCTAGTAATTAAATTTGAAAATATATTACATCATTTTTTTTTTTAAATCTTTGATTCCGGATTCATTCAGAAATATTCCATTTATTTGGATTTTATTGCAAAGCGTAAATATTTTGACCTTCTGACAAAATGTGTCCTTGGACCTGAGGGGTCAAAGCCGTAATAAATAAACATGAACATAAACTTTAGTAACCTGCCTTGGAAAAGTTGCTTCTGTCAAGTAATAACGGGGCCAGAGATAAAATGTGGCTGCTTTGAAAGTGGTGGCTATACAGCTTAAGGTGCTTTGGTGCTGGTTCCCTCAAGTGATGTCGAGGACAGAGACAATCGGTGACAGGTATCTGCAGGAGAAGCAAATAAATATAATTTTATCGAAGGAAGCAAACACTTTGTGGTGCGACATTATATATTAAATGAAAGAACACACTTTGTAAAACACCACTTTTTATTATAATTGATATTTAAAAGCCAACCAGGTTTCGCTCGATCTCGAGCTTCATCAGGGCTATTATAATATATGCTATTTTATAATAGCCCTGATGAAGCTCGAGATCGAGCGAAACCTGGTTGGCTTTTAAATATCAATTATAATAAAAAGTGGTGTTTTACAAAGTGTGTTCTTTCATTTAATAAATAAATATAACATTAATATAATATACAATAACTCCGCAGTTATGAAATAATGTAATTAGTTAAAAACTTACACCAATAACCGCTACAAAAGGCAGAGGACAAACACGGCTAATAACAAAATTAATCAATAAACACAATGAAAACCTGTATTTTAAGCTAGTCATAGACAAGATTATGCTATTTTATGAGATTATTCGCTTTCATTATTTAATTGTGGTTTTTTAAAACGATTTTTAAATATTATTCAATGTTATATAATAAGCTGAAACAGTAAAAATTTTAATGATTTAGTAAATAAATATGAATTATTGATAAAATGAATATATCCTCCTGGTATAACGTAGTTGAATCAGAAAGCTTTTCAACGCAAGTAGTTCTGGACTATCAAATGCATCCTTTAGTATTTGATACATGAACAGCGAGTCAATGTAAATCCTTCTGTACAACAATTTAAGCAAATTATTCATAATCATATCATTTAAAATATTTTTTTTTTTTTTTTTTATTTATCAAAAGTATACAATACAGAATATAGTATATTATATAAAGCATTGTACTCCCAGGAGTTAATAATCTCATTGCGGGAATGATACGCATTACATGAAACATATAGCTGTATGTATTAAATGGACATATGATGGGGACATACACAACATTATTATTTCAGATAGTCATTAATAAGATGAAGTTTGAGCATGTTAGTTTGGGTCTTTTTACATTGACTTGCACATTTGATCTCGTTGGGTAGTTGATTATATTTTGTGTGAGCTATGTATTCTAGGGATCTTAGTCCATATTTTGTTGATTTGATTTTTGGTATATGAAGTTTGTTGTGATTTCTTGTGTTGTGTTGGTGTACGTCGCAATTGTAATAGAGTGTAGTGTTGGAATGTACCGAGTGTTGAATTACTTGTAATATAGTTTTCGTTATTTCAAAAGTGGGAATGGTATTAAAAGGAAGTATTTGGGTGTTTCTGTAGATGTCTTTGACATGTGTGTCCCAAGGTAGACTGAAAATATTTCGCAGGGCTCTATTTTGGACGACTTGGACTTCAAAATCATTTTTTTTTGTAGCAAATCCCCAGATTCCGGCGAGATATATTAGATGTGAGTGAATCATAGCATGGTAAATCGATTTTAATAGAGAGGGAGGAAGTAACCCGCGAAGTCTATATAAAACACCAGTTATAGGAGTAATTTTGGATAGAACATGTTTAAATTGGTGATTCCATGTGAGTTGTGAATCAATGAAAAGGCCAAGATATTTTGTAACATCAGCCCTTTCAAGGCGGTTATTATCAAAACTTATATTAAGACTTACATTTTTTTTATTTGCAAACAGTATGTAATGTGTTTTTTTATGTTTAGGCTAAGTTTGTTTAATCGCAGCCAGTTTGCCAGGCAAGCTATATCCCTTTCCATTTCCTTTTCAAGTTCGTTTAAATCATTATTGTGATAAAGAATCACTGTGTCATCTGCATAGAGTTGTATTGTACCCTTAAATCCCCATTTAGCAATATCATTTATATATATTAAAAATAGTAATGGTCCAAGTACGGAGCCCTGAGGCACGCCACATTTTATCGTTCCCATGCTGTTTGTCCCTTTTCCAACAAAGGTCTGACAGTGTCGGTTAGAGAGGTAGCTACACAGTTACTTCAGGGGAGTGCCTACAATGCCTAGGTGTTCTAGCTTCTTTAGTAGTATCCCATGGTCAACCGTATCGAAAGCCTTTTTTAAATCTATAAATAAGCCTGCAGCATGCTTACCCTGGTCTATATGGTTTTGGAGGGCGTATACAAAATCAAAGGCAGCACATTTTGTGTTAGATTGGTTTCTGAATCCATACTGTTGGGATGCGAGTAAATTGTTTGATAAGAGATATTTATTGAGCCTAAGCTTAATAACCTTTTCAAAAACTTTAGAGAAGACAGAGAGGATGGATATAGGACGATAATTAGAAGGATTTTTTTTGCAATCATCTTTGTAAATCGGAATTATTTTTGCTATCTTTAGTTGATCTGGGAAGATTCCACTATCCAGGGATTGATTAATAAGAAAAACAAGGTGGTCAGCTAATATATCTTTGCAAAAGTTCAGGTACACTGGTGTAATTCCATCTAAACCTGGAGATGCAATAGACTTTAGTTGAGAGATGATACTGAGAACTTCTGTTTTATTTGTTTTGGCCATATATAAGGACTGGATTGCTTTTTGGTCCGTGTTTATAGTGATAGAATCATCTGGATATGATGCAATTGTAGCTGCTAAGTTTTCCCCAACTGATATAAAGAAGTTGTTAAAAGTTGAAGCTATCTGTGTTGGGCATGTTATTTCTTCATTTTTAATGAGAAGACATTCAATTTCATCTTTCTGGGGTGTCGAGCTATTTGTTAGAATTGCATTTATTATTTTCCATGTCTGTCGCGGATTACGCAGGTTTTCCTTAAATATAGTCGTGTAGTATTTGGTTTTAGCATATCTTCTATAGTTGGTAACTTGATTTCTTGTTTTATTTCTCAGTGCTGTGAGTGTATCACTTTGCTGATTTTTTTTCCAGAGGTTAAACGCATTGTTGCGCTGTTTGATAAGTGCATTTAATTTTGCATCAAACCATGGAGTATTACCCCTCCGTTGGTCTCCTATGCGCAACTCAGATTTATGTTAGGATGATTTTATTGCTGTTTTGATGTATTCATTAAAATGATTATAGTTTTCATTGGCATTACTGGTGGTTTCGTGTGGAAAGTTGTGGGATTCTAAATATGTTTTTAACATGTTTTTATCGGTTTTGGTGTTGTTTGAAAAAGAATGTATTCTATTATTAGTGTGATGTTTCAAGCTGTTTTGGTAATCTAATATCAAAATGTTATGATCACTTAGGTGGGCATCTATATTTGCAGTAGTTGAGGAAATATTTTGTCTGTTTGAGATGATATGGTCTATTAAAGAAGTAGAGGTATCTGTTACTCGTGTAGGATAGGATGTGTTACATATGAAACAGTTGTATGAGTCTAGCGTGTTGAAGTACTTAAGAGATGTATTATTTTTTTGAAGAATGTCAATGTTGAAGTCACCAAAGATAAGGGTATCATTTCTACAGTTATTTAAAATAGATTCAAGATACATTAAGAATTCGTTAATGTTTGAGGTAGGCTTTCTGTAGATAACATAAATATTTAACGGTTTAAAATTTCTATTACGGATATTAATTCCTAAGAAAGAATTTTCACTACAATGTTTTTCAATAGTTGTAGCATTTAGTGAATGGTGCGTGTAGAGAATCACCCCTCCTCCTCTTTCATTGGTGCGAGACGCAAATGCACTTTGGTAGCCGTCGATGTTGAAGAAGCACTCCTCACCATCTTCCAACCAGGTTTCGGATATTGCAAGTACGTGTACAGTGGGTTTGATGCTCTTGAAAGTTTCTTCAATCTCGTCAATTTTATTTCTGATCCTTCTCGCGTTAAGATTCATTATTCGAAGGCTATTTTTTATTGGCTTATAGTCTTCAATTTTCTCATATTTGTATTCATTTATACTGGCCTGGGTCCCGGATGCTGTAGTTACAGTTGAGTTAGCCATAGTCAACTCTCTCCATTGTGCGTGACATCATTATGGTACGGTAGGGGCAGTCCCTATCGTTTGATCTATGTTTTGGTGCCTCAATTTTGCCTTTGGCCATTTTAAAGCAGTTCCAGCAACGGAATTCTTCTTTTTGTTCCTTTTTTATACAGTCAGATGATTTGTGTTCATCAGCACAGTGTAGACAACGATCTTTTGATTCAGTACATCTCGTGGCGGAGTGACCGTATCCCATGCATTTATAGCACTGCATGATTGGACAGCTATCTTCGACTCGGACTCGCTGGAAACCTATATTTATTCTTTCTTGTTTTAACATAGCTGAATGTACTTCTTTTTTGACGATCAGAAAAACATTTCGTAGCCTATCGTTTTTCCTGTTGTTTGTGAATCTTAGAATTTTAATAGCTTCCATATCATTTCCAGTGGCTTCGTAGATAGTATCATTTTGTTGCAAGATCATGTCTAATATTTCGGAATCTTGTGTTTCTTTTTCGATCCCCTTCAAGATAACATTAGGTCTAAGACGTTTGCCCTCATGAGCAACCAAGTTACCATTGGTCAGCCCTGGAATTGCTGTTAGGATCTTATGTGCATCTGACTTTTTAGGGCAGGTAATTATGACCTTGTTATTTTTGGCCTTAGACATTCCACTGACACCCACTCTGAGGTCGGCTGGCTTGATAATATCCTTTATTGTTGAAGTGATGGATTCTGACGTCGCTTCTTGGTCTGATGATGACACTATTACGACATGTCTGGTGCGATCTCCTCGATTCCCTACTGCCGAGGCGTAACTGAGTACGGGTTCTTTTTGAGCGTTGGCGCAGAAAGCTGACATTTCCCTACAGTGTCTTTCTTCCATCTTCAGTTGACATTCTGCATTCTGCACCTTGGTTTCAAGTAATTCGACTTCCAGAGCATGAAGTTTTTTTCCCAGTGTGGCTCCTTTCTCAATTATCTCCAGTAAAGATGAATTATTAGTTGTACAAAATTGCTGGAATAACCGTTTTAAAACATTTTTATAGCTTGTACACAAGTATTGTAACATTTGTAAGCCCTTGTTAAAGACTTTCCGATTTGATTGAGGAGTTATTTCAAAAAATGTGAACTCATTAAAAAAATTACGTTAATTTCCACACTTCGTATCACGGATTGTGAAAATTACTTCACATGTTTGATGAATTGTTAAAATTTTTTGAAACAACCCATCCTAAGTCTTTAATTTCTTAAGAGCATTGTTATCAATGTTGTAATTAAAGATCATGGGATTTTTTATTCGAGAAAATCTGACTAGATATTTGACATTATGAGATACATTAAAAGTCTGTTTTCATTGGACCAAAATTGACAATTGAATGACAAATTATCTAAAACAACAATAAATATTTTGAAATATTATTCTGACAATATATCTCGTCTGTGACTAGCTTAAAGCATTAAGGGAGACTGGGCAGCTTTTTTCATACAAAATTTAATTTTGAATTTGAGGCCACACACCCAACCAAATTGAATATTTATTTTTTAATCAAAAGTTATAGTAAATACTTCGTACGCATTTGTGCTGCTTTATTTATTTGTATTTTAAAATTTAAAATATAGGTCATTAAAGAATTCAATTTTGCTTCATAATGAAGCCGACATTGGAATTTTTGTGTCTGTTAATTTTAATTATTAAAGAATTCATGGCCTTGTCTACTGCTTTATTATAATTAAAAAATTAAAAAGTAATATATCTGTAATCCGATACAAAAGGCTCATTTATAAATTAAATTTACGCGCGTCAAAATGGTTTTTCTTAAAAATATTATTTTTTCTTTATGTATCTTTATATTTTTATAATAAATAAGGTAAAATTATTTTTAAAATAGCATATATCCATAAACGATATTAAATATAATTTTTTATTACAAAAATAATTTTTCATTTGGTTTGGTATGTTGGCCTCAAATTCAAAATTAAGATTTGTAAGAAACGGGCAACGCAGCTGGTCCTCTTAACTCCTCAGGCTAATTTGTCCACCTTTTGGAACAACTAATATAGGTCTCGTAAAAATAGTTTTAACTCCCTAACTGCATTATCATGAGAAATGTGATCTGATCGGTGTTAGAAAGAAAAAACACCTCGCTTTATATTCAAAACTAAAAGTTAACTACAGAATAATAATTTTTTTAAACTTTACGAAACCAAACATTCCGAAAATATTTACATTCAGAAATATTTTATTTATTCGGATTTTATTGTTTTAGTGCCTGAGTCCTGAGGGGTCAAAGCCGTAATTATTATACATGAACATAAACTTTAGTAAACCTGCCTTAAAAAAATTGCTTCCATCAACTGACGTCATTGGCCAGGGAGAGAAAGTGGCTGGCTTGAGAGTGCTGATTTTTTCAAGTGGTGACCAGGGATATGGCTAGAATGTGGCTTGGTTGAGAGTGCTGGTTTTCTCGTGTGGTGTCCATAGACATTGATGGAATGTGGCTGGTTTGGGGGTGCTGGTTCCCTCGAGTAATTTCCAGGAACAAAGAATAAAATGTGTTTATTGAGTGTAGATCTCTCTTCAGTGATGCCCAGGAACAGAGATCTGCAGATGAAATAAGTTTATATGATAATGGATGACACTAATAGATATATTACAGCTGTATAAAACAAATTATTTCACATCTGATAATCAGCCGGATTGAAAAACCTAAAGTTGTTTCCACGTGTTATATTTTTTAAACAATAATAAACATGAAGCTTTAAAGTGTCTGTGTTTTAAATAAAAGATTGTTAATCTTTTTTTTCAGCGATAGGTATTATACGAGTATTATTGATTCTAATAGCCAAAATTATTGTGTTGTACTGCAGATAGCATAATCGTCATCTGACCTGATGATGGGTGCTGCAAGGCAGTCTGAAGCGTTGGCTCAAAAATAAGAAGCCGTATTACAATTTTTCACCAAGAACACCTACGCGCAAGAGAAAGTCTGTTTTAAAACCGTAAAAATGGTATAAAAGTCTAATAAAGCCGTGTTTGAGAAACAACAGTAAACTTGCCTTGAAATAGTTTTTTGTCAAGTGATGACAGGAGCCAGAGATAAAATGTGGCTGGCTTAAGAGTGCTCGTAAAACAGCCTAAGGTGGTTTTGGTGCTGGTTCCCTCAAGTGATGTCGAGGATAGAGACGTAATGCAGCTGGCTTGACATTGATCGGTGACAAGTATCTGTAGGTGAAAAAAATCATAAAACATCAAATCAAATAGTTACGGTATTTGAAATGAATAACTTCGCAGCACGATAAAAAACAATTAGTTGAAATCACACCAAACACCGCGGTAAAATGCAGAAGTGCAAACACAGCTAATAAAATAATAATAAAATCAATGAACTCAATGAAACATGTGTTTGAAGCTAGTCACAGACGAGCATTATATGCATTATTTATTTAATTATTATCTCCTCTTTTGGCGGCTTTTACACATGAATAGCAAAATTTATACAATTTGCTGACAGTTAATTTTATTTATTTAAAAAAAAATCTGGCTTCATCTACAGTTATAATATAAAATTAAACTTCGAAAAACATAAGTAGGTATTTTTGGGTGGTATTTTAGGTCCTCACATATGAAATTGGCGTTTTGCCGTAATGGCAACTTTGATCTCAAATATCTTCTCTATGGTTAGGAATTCCAAATTCAAATTTATACAGCTATTTACTAGTGTATTTGCGTTTCGAAAATTGTAATTTATTTGTTTTTTCGTAATTGTTTTTTTTTTCTTTGTGTCACTTAGTTTACAAAATGGAAAACTTGACTGCTGCGTTGCATTACTCAACCGGCACAATAATGAAGGGATTTTAAATCGAATCATTACCTGTGATAAAAAGGGGATCCTGTATGATAATCGGAAGCGTTCATCGCAATGGCTGAACCAGCCAAACCATGCCCCGATAGTTTCGATATTTCAAGTTTTCCATTTTGTAAACTAAGTGACGCAAAGAAAAAAAAACAATTAAGGAAAAAACAAATGAATTATAATTTTCGAAACACAAATACATGAATAAATAGCCTTATAAATTTGAATTTGGAATTCATAACAAAAGAGAAGATATTTGAGATCAAAGTTACCAGCACGGCAAAACGCCAACTTCATATGTAAGGACCTAATATTGAATACATGTACGACATATTTATGTTTGAAAAGGGTAATTTATAATTTAAATTTAAGCCCATTCCAATACTTTTTCTAAATATTTTTATATTAAATAGACTAAAATTATGTTTTAAATATTTATGCTTTACCCACAAATAATGGCCCAAGTTGCCTGTAAAATGATGAAGTATTGAAATCTGCAAATCTGTCTATTAACATATTAAGTGTGTATTTTTTTTTCATTATCAAGAATTTTCGTTCAAAAAATGTAAGGTGAGCCGTTCTTATAACTTTTTTATTTAAGCAAATTAAATATTTAAACATCGCCATCAGAACTGATGATGGACATTGCAAGGCAGTCTGAAGAGTTGCGTCGTTTCATGTAAGAAAGCAATTGAGAAAAGAAAACCTATTTTATCCACTGGAGCGATTTTTGCCACATAATGACGCCATTTTAAATGTTTCCGATTGCTTTTCGGATAAAAACTGCAATTATCTAGTTGATTCGGCAAAAAAAAAATTAAAAAATATTTTTCCTCCGATGTTTGTTATTTTTGACCTTAAACAAAGCTATTGAAATGCTTTAACTATAATGATCATAGATGTCACAAATACAAATTTCGTAGACTTTTTTATAACGACGATAAAAATAATTTTTTGATCAGCTGTTTACGGTTAAAATTAAGTCCTTTTTCCATAGATATGAGCCTTTATCAAGTATACTACAGATAATAATATACAGAAATCGAAAATATTCTATGTTGACTCGAGTTGGTACCTCTCATGGCAGTTTCAAAGTAATAGCCACGCAGGATGTGCGCCGTTATAAACTTATAATTTTTGTTTTTGTTTTATTAATCTTACAAATATGAGATAAACGATAAAACACAGGTCATTTCAATAGCTCTATAGCACCATAATATTTTTTAACGTCTCTATGTAAAAATTCGATGGTATGATTTTTTTATGTTGGTGAAAAATATTAAAAATGATCTGAAAATATCGAGCAAACGGAGAAAAGAGTTTTAAAATGCGCTCTCGCTCCAGTGGTCAAAGCATAAGAGTAAGCAAGGTTTGGAAAACAATATTAAACCTGCCTTGGAAAAAGTTGCATCCGCTAAGTGACAGAGGCCAGAGATAATATGTAAGTGCCTTGAGAGTGTTGGCTAAACAGCCTAAGGTGGTTTTGGTACTGGTCCCCTCAAGTGATGTCGAGGACAGCGACAGAATGCAGCTGGCTTAAAATTGCTCCCCAATGATCGGTGACACGTATCTGTAGGTGAAAAGAAAACGGTAAAAAATAAGTACATTTATTTAAAATACATACTTCTGCAGGTTTGATCAAAGACAATTAGTAAAAAACTTACATCAAAACTTAAAAAATTGACTTCAAACGAAAGAAGTTCAAACACGGCTTATAACAAAGTAAACCAATTACCACAATGAAAACCTATTCTTTAAGCTTCGCATACGAAAAAAAACTTTTGTAATATATACCTATATTATGCCCATTGTCAGGTTATATCTCTCGTCCGTGATTGGGATGGTCAGGGAGAGAAAGTGGCTGACTTGAGAGTGCTGATCCTCTCAAATAATGGCTTTTCATCCATAACAACACTGACCATAAGCAAAATCTATTTTTAAAGCGAAAAACCTGTCATAACACATAAACAAAGCAAATTCTTTAAAGTTTAAAAAACAATAGTAAACCTGCATTGAAAAAATTCTGTCACTTGATGACAGGGGTCAGAGATAAAATGTGGCTGGCTTGAGAGTACTGGTTCCCATAAATGGTCTCAAGGGATATCGTAAGAATGTGGCTGATTTGAGAGTGCTAGTCCCCTCAATTAATTTCCAGGAACAAAGGAAATAAACGTTTTTGTTGAGTGTAGGTCTCTCCTCACTGATGCCCAGGAACAGAGATCTGTAAACAAAACAAATACAACTAATTAATAAATTACAGCTGTTTAAATAAATAGTTTTAATTCTGATATAATAATTACTAAGCCAAGTAAGATATTTAAATCAAATATTATTTGTACATATTATATTATATGAAAAATATTGATCATGAAGATTTAAACACGTTATGAAACGTGTTGCGAGTGTTACTCCCATCAATGGTAGTGAACGAACAGAGTATCTACTTTTATGGATGAATCATATCTATGAAGGTACATTATTTTAAGGAAAGATCTGTGTTTTACTCTTCATACTATGCATTTATTAAATTCAACTGGAGACGTTGGTAAAAAGACCGTTCTCACAGTAAAATGTAATGAACCTGCCTAGGAAGTGTTGCCCCCTCAAGTGAAGTTATAAGATGGAGATAGAATTAAGATGCCTTGAGAGTCGTCCTTGATTAAAATTTCTGTGTTTGAAAAAAAAATAACTGAATAAAAATACGTTCAGTATTATTAAAGATTATTAAGAAAACAGCCTGAAGTATTTTGTTTTATTGCAGGTGACAAAATCTTCATCTGACCAGTTGATATAGCGTTAAATTGTTGATAAAGTGTTAAAAAAACCATAGTAAACTTGCCTTGGAAATTTTGCATCTGTCATGATAGGGGCCAGAGATAAAATGTGGCTGCAAGAAGAGTTCTGGCAATACAGCCCTAGGTGGTTTTACTGGTCCCCTCAAACGATGTTGAAGACAGAGACGATGGTGACAGGTATCTGTAGGAAATGCAAATAATTATAAAGAAACAGTTTTAATTTTTTTTATTTGTAAAGAATAAATCCGCAGATATAATGAAATTCAATAAGTTAAAAGCATTCACCAGAACACCGCTGCAAAAGGCAGAAGGCAAACACGTTTAATAACAAAATAAATCAATGAGCAAACTGAAAACCTGTATTTAAAGCTAGTCACAGATGAGATAATTATATACTATATAATCTTTATATTAATTTCATTTGTTTATTTAATTGTGGTTTTAAAACCAATAGTTAAAACTATTCAATATTTAATACAACGAACTGCAACTGTAAAATTTTTATTGATTTAATAAATGAATATTTATAAATAAATAAATTGAAGATATCCTCCTGGTATAACGTAGTTGAATCAGAAAGCTTATCAATGTAAGTAGCTCTGGATCTCTCAAATGCATCCTTTAGTATTTGATACATGTACACCATGTCAATGTTAATCCTTCTGTCCAACAATTTAAGCATATTATTCATATTTTAATCATTTAAAAGTAGTTCAACAAATTTCTGGAATACCCATTTTATTATTACACGACAGAAATTTCGCAGAAGTTAAATAATTACAGGACTTGAATAGAACCTTCACAAAACGTGAAAATTAACTTCATATACCTATTTGATGAATTGTTAGTTTTTTTAAACATCTCATCCTAGGTCATTAATTTGTGAATTTCTCAAGAGCATTGTTATCTATATGGTAATTAAAAATCACTGGATTTTTTATTCGAGAAAATCTGACTAGTTATTTTAAGTTATGAGATATATTAAAAGTCTACTTTCATTGCACCAAAATTGACGATTTATTGATATAATCTAAAACAACAATTAATATTTTGACAAATTATTCTGAAGATGTCTCTCGTATGTGACTAGAACGGCTGGGGAGCTTTTTTCATACAAAACTTAATTTTGGTTTTGAGGTCAAAACACGCAACTAAATTGCATAATATTTTTTGTATCAAAAGTCATGGCAAATACTTCGTTGGAATTTTGCTACTATATTTTTTAAATAATAAAATATAGGCCATTAAATAATTCAATTTGGTTTCATAATGAAGTTGAAATTGGAATTTTTGTGTTCGTTAATTTTTATTATTAAGAGGGTATAACCAGAGAAATATCTAATTTTTAAATCAGATTTTAGACGCACTGATTCCACAAAAAGATATAAATTGATTTCGAAACATTGTTCTGTTATCTAGTAAAAGCATGCTTTCAATATTGTGAAAAATGTTTATTTTTAGTATAACTAGGTTATACCATAAGTCGTCGGCAGATTTGTATATTTTCAAAAACGATTTTGTATTATACAACACCCATTTCAAATCATATAATCATGCAGTAAAATAAATCAATTCAATTCAATTAGAATTTTAATTTTAGTTTACATTCTTATTTGAAAAAGGATCAAAAAAAATTTTTTTAAATGTACATAATTTTGATAGTTTTATCATCACGCCTTTCAGCATTTTTGGATGTAGGAATAAGTTAAAGCAAATTTGGAATGAAATAAAATCGATATTGAGTTGTAATTTTAAAAACCAGGTACGGAGAATAATTGATCTTTCTCATTGGAACCACCCTGTACGATCGTAAGAACAACTTTCGAAGAAACGTGGATTTTCGGCCGCTGGCTGGTTAAACGCCCTTAAGAATCTATTTCCTTATCCACTGCGTTATTATAATAAAAACTAAAACAATAATATATCTGTATTCCGATATAAAAGGGTATTTTATAGATTAAACTTACGCCATCAAAATGGTTTTTCTTAAAATTTTATTATTATCATCATATTTTTGTAATAAATAGGGTATTTTTCTTACGTATTAATCTTTTACCCAAGTTGCCGAAGTTGCCTCTATAATCATGAAATATTGAAATATATAATGACCTTTATTACATAATTTAAAAGACAAATAAAATAGCATGCATCCATACTAGATATTTAATCTAATTTTTTTATTACAAAAATAATTTTCATCTTAGTTGGGCATGTTGGCTTCAAATACAAAAAAATAAGATTTGTATGAAACGGGCAATGCAACTGTTCCTCCAAATTCCTCAGGCTAATTCGTCCACCTTTAGGAACAACTCATATAGGTCTCCTAGAAATTGTAGTATTTCCCTTACTATTTTCGTGAGATATATGATTTGATTTGTGTTAGAAAGAAAAAACACCTCGGTTTATAATCAAAACTAAAAGTTAACTACAAAAGAATTAACATGTACACCTTTATGAAACCAAAGTTTCCGACCGCTTTTGAAAAAAAAATTATAAAATATTGTGTTTTTTAATAAAATTATCTTTACAGGAATGACAAGAAAGTGCGGGGATGGTATAACATTTAAAATATCGTATTCTATTAACACAAGATTTTTTATTAAATTTTTTTGTTAGTAGTTATTTTTCGAAAAAAACGTTAAGTGGGCCGAATTCTTACAACTTTTTACGTTTGCATTAAAACAAATTACATTTTAAAAAAAACTTGTTTATTTCTAGTAATTTAATTTGAAAATATATTTTCTCGTATATATATTTTTTTTATATCAGTTTCCGGATTCATTCAGAAATATTCCATTTGTTTGGAATTTATTGCAAAGCGTAAATATTTTGACCTTCTGACAAAATGTGTCCTTGGACCTGAGGGGTCAAAGCCGTAATAAATAAACATGAACATAAACTTTAGTAACCTGCCTTGGAAAAGTTGCTTCTGTCAAGTAATAACGGGGCCAGAGATAAAATGTGGCTGCTTTGAAAGTGGTGGCTATACAGCCTAAGGTGCTTTGGTGCTGGTTCCCTCAAGTGATGTCGAGGACAGAGACAATCGGTGACTGGTATCTGCAGGAGAAGCAAATAATTATAATGTAGCAGATTTTTTTTTTAACTTAATAAGTCCGCAGTTAAGAAATAATACAATTAGTTAAAAACATTCACCAAAACACCGCTACAAAAGGCAGAGGACAAACACGGCTAATAACAAAATAAATCAATAAACACAATGAAAACCTGTATTTTAAGCGAATCATAGACAAGATTATGATATTTTAAGAGATTATTCGCTTTGTTTATTTAATTGTGGTTTATTAAAACGATTTTTAAATATTATTCAATATTATACAATAAACTGCCACAGAAAAAAATTCATTGATTTAATAAATGAATAATAATTATTTATAAATTGAAGATATCCTCCTGGTGTAACGCAGTTAAATCCGAAAGCTTATCAATGTAAGTAGTTCTGGACTATCAAATGCATCCTTTAGTATTTGATACACGAACAGCGAGTCAATGTAAATCCTTCTGTCCAACAATTTAAGCAAATTATTCATATTAATATCATTTAAAAGTAGTTCTACAAAATTGCTGGAATACCCATTTTAAAACATTTTAATAGCTTGTACACAAGTATTTTAACATTTGTAAGCCCTTGTTAAAGACATCCGTGGTCAAATTAAAGATTTGATTGAAAAGTGATGAACAAGGACGGGTTATTTCAAAAAATTTGAACAAAACATCAAATATTTTTAGTTAATTTTCCGTTTTTCATTCCGTAGAGTGTGAAAATTAACTTCTATGTTTGATGAATTGTTAAAATTTTTTGAAACAGCCCATCCTAATTTGGGCTTTAATTTGTGAATTTTATAATAGCATTGTTATCAATGTTGTAATTAAAGATCATGGAATTTTTTATTCGAGAAAATCTGACTAGATATTTGACATTATGAGATACATTAAAAGTCTGTTTTCATTGGACCAAAATTGACAATTTATTTATTTAAAAATAAAACAACTATTAAAATTTTGAAAAATTATTCTGACAATACATTTCGTATGTGACTGGCTTAAAGCGTTGAGGGAATGACTGGGCAGCTTTTTTCATAAAAAAACTTAATTTTTCATTTGAGGCCAAATACCCAACCAAATTGAATAATTTATGCTGCTATATTTATTTGTATTTTAAATTAAAAAATATATAAAACCTTAATATTATTTATCAAGTGTTATATTTAAGTATAAGACAATATTATAGTCAACACACTAATTTTTTATGTAAAAAATCTGTTCATTTTGACCGTTCTAAAACGGGCAAATTGCCTAGTTGAACAGCCATAGTTCATTATAACGATGTAAAATGTAATGTTTTTCAAATTAAAATAAAGATAAATAATTAAAAAAATAAAATCAAGGTCATTAAAGAATTTAATTTTGCTTCATAATGAAGACGGTATTGGAACTTTTGTGTCTGTTTATTTTAATTATTAAAGAATTCATAACCTTGTCTTCTGTGTTATTATAATAAAAAAATTAAACATAAAATTAAACCATATATCTGTAATCCGATAGAAAAGGCTTACTTATAAATTAAATTTAAGCACGTCAAAATGGTTTTTTTTTTTAAACTATTATTTTATACTTTATTTAGGATCATGTTTTTATTATAAATAATGTAAGATTATTTTTAAAATAGCATGTATTCATTAAAGATATTAATTATAATTTTTCATTACAAAAATTACTTTTATTTTGGTTTGGTACTCGTATGCAGGCCTCAAATTCAAAATTATGATTTGTAAGAAACGGGCAACGCAGCTGGTCCTCTTAAATCCTCAGGTTAATTTGTCTACCTTTGGGAACAACTCATATAGGTCTCGTTAAAATAGTTATATCTCCCTAACCGCATTATCATGAGAAATTGTGATCCGATCGGCGTTAGAAAGAAAAAACACCTCGCTTTATATTCAAAACTAAAAGTTAACTAGAAAATAATTAACGTGTACAACTTTATGAAACCAAACTTTCCGAACTTAACATTCAGGAATATTCCATTTATTTGGATTTTATTGCAAAACGTGCCTGAGACCTGAGGGGTCAAAGCCGTAATTAATGAACATGAACATAAACTTTAGTAAACCTGCCTTTAAAAAGTTGCTTCCATCAACTGACGTCATTGGCCAGGGAGAGAAAGTGGCTGGCTTTGGAGTGTTGATATTCTCAAGTGGTGACCAAGGACACGGCTAGAATGTGGCTTGGTTTAAAGTGCTCGTTCTCTCATGTGGTGTCCATAGACATTGATTAAATGTGGCTGGTTTGAGGGTGCTGGTTCCCTCAAGTAGTTTCCAGGAACAAAGTAAGTGAACGTGTTTATTGAGCGATGCCCAGGAACAGAGATCTGCAGATGAAATAATTTTCTGTGATGGATGACACTAATAGATACATTACAGCTGTTAATAACAAATTATTTCACTTTTGATAATCAGCAAGATTAAAAAACCTAATGTTGTTTCCACGTGTTATATTTTTTAAACAATACTAAACACGAAGCTTTAAAGTGTCTGTGGTTGAAAAAAAAAGATTGTTAATAATTTTGTTTTCAGCGATAAGTATTATATTATAGATTCTAACAGCCAAAATTATTATGTTGTACTGCAGATGACGTAATCGTAATCTAACCTGATGATGGGTGCTGCAAGTGCTGCAAGGCAGTCTAAAGCGTTGACTCAAAAATAAGAAGCCGTATTACGGCTATTCAGCCAGAATACTTATGCGCAAGAAAAAGCCTGTTTTAAAACGGTAAAAATGGTATAAAAGTCTAATAAAGCCGTGTTAAAAAAACAATAGTAAACTTGCCTTGAATAATTTTTTTTGTCAAGTGATGACAGGGGCCAGAGATAAAATGTGGCTGCCTTGAGAGTGCTGGCAAAACAGCCTAAGGTAGTTTTGGTGCTGGTTCCCTCAAGTGATGTCGAGGACAAAGACATAATGCAGCTGGCTTGAGATTGATCGGTGACAAATATCTGTAGGTAAAAAAAATCATAATTACAAAACAAAAAATTAGTTACGGTATTTGAAATGAATAACTCCGCAGACATAATTAAAAAACAATTAGTTGAAAACACACAAAACACCGCAGTAAAAGGCAGAAGTGCAAACACAGCTAATAAAATAAAAATAAAATCAATGAACTCGATGAAACCTGTGTTTGAAGCTAGTCACAGACGAGCATTATATGCATTATTTATTTAATTATTATCTCCTCTTTTGGCGGCTTTTACATATAAATAGCAAAATTTATACAATATTTTAAACTGAACTGCCACAGTAAAAATCTCATTGATTTAATAAATTAATAATAATCTAAATATATACATGAATAATAACAATGAATAGTTCTTTGTCTGTTCCTTAGGCGTTCCTTAACTATTTATCAGACTGTAATGAAACTTTGGGGATTTGATGTGCGTGCCCGCGATGGTTTATACATATAACTAGGTGACCCGGCAAACGTTGTTCTGCCATATACATTAACTTCTAGTGAATATTTTGTTTGTGAAATAAAAAAATAGCAAGTGTATTATAAGTATGTGGGAATGGGATCTATGACAGCAAGGGGAATAGAGCGCTGTAGACGATGACCGCCGATAAAAACAAAAAAAAAATATCAACTTAAGTAGGAAATAAAGAAAATCAATATGAATTTCGAAGAACAACTGAGTGTATGATATTTTTTGTAAGTCCGTCTTTAACCAACACAAATAGGCTCGATGGTTTGCCCACGCGAGAATACGATGCCGAATGAAATATCAAAATGACACGACGCTTCTCGTGGATGTCTTGCGTGTGCGTGGATGAAAGTTCGATGAGGCGTACGTAGCGCCATCTGTCATTCTACGACATCAATAATTTCGTTCTGTTTGAAATACGAAAGAATTTGTTCAAACAAAAATGCTAAAATCGCGATTAAAAATGGGAGGGTGGAGGTGGGAGGGTTAAAATTTGGGGTATCGGTATTCCTTTAAATATTTTTTTTACATAAAAAATTTCATAAAAATCGGTGAAGCCGTTTCTGAGGAGTGCGACCATAAACACCGTGACACGAGATTTTCAAACATAAGATAGTTAGCTCTGGCGTTATGAAATTATTTTCTGTACTATTCATCCGATTGCGATGAAACTTCGGTGAGTTGATGTGGCACACCTGTGAAGGTTTCTATATATACTGATGAGGTCCTGCGTTAATTTAAAATTGTTTAAAAATTTTGCAATAGGTGGCACATGAGTTGGTTGAAAAATTTGTGTATTTTATATAGTTTAGCGGCAGGGCGAGAAGGAGGAAAAGCGAGGGGAAGGGGAACGGGGATGAATGGGAAAGGGCTCGCAAGGAGAAATTATTAATTTATTAAAGTGGTATTGCAACGCATGACGGGAACTCGCTAGTTAATAATAAATTGAATATATCCTCCTGGTATAACGTAGTTGAATCCGAAAGCTTATCAATGCAAGTAGTTCTGGACTATCAATTGCATCCTTTAGTATTTGATACATGAACACCAAGGCTTAAAGCATTAGGAACGGCCTCAAGGCTTTTTTCATAGAAATTTTTTATGTTGAATTTGAGGTCAAAATACCCAACCAAAATGAATTTACATATTTTTTAAATCAAATACCTCGAACGAATTTGTTTTTTTTTGTACTTTGTTTATTTGTGGTTTCAACTATTTATGATTTTATTTATTTTAGAAGCAACTTTGGAATTTTGTTGACAGTTAATTTTATTTATTTAAAAAATTCCTGGCTTCATCTGCATTTATTATATATAACTAGCTGGTCCCGGCATGCGTTGCTATGCCATTTAATAAAGAAATTGTTTATCCCTGAGTGTCTTTTCCCATTTGTCCCATTCCCCTTCCGCCTCCCCTTCTACTCCTGCATCCTCTTCCCCTCTCGCGTTCCCACTCCGTCACCTCCACCTTCCCTCTACCCACTCCACTCCCCCCCTTTTCCCGTCCCGCGAACCCCCCTCCCGAGTTCCCCTCCCCCCTCCCAGGTCCCCCTCCCCGCTCCCGCGTTCCCCTACCACCTTTCCCGCCTTCCCTCTTCCCTTTACCGCTTCTTCGTCCCGCCAACCCTCCTCCCGTGTTCCATATATTCAATCCCAGTACATTCAGTTTTTAAACAGCCCGCGTGCCACCTTTTACAATTTTTATTCAAATTTCCATTTTTCATGTATATCAAATTTGGTTCCTAACATAGGTACCTATTTAAAATATCTAAAATTCTTGATTCGATTCAAATTATTAGGGGAGTACTTACTTTAAATAAATTTTTCGCCTTTTCAAAAATAGAATCCTGATTGAACAATCATTCATTGTTTTGCAAAATGTCATTCTCTAACACGCGAACTGTCAAACGTGCGATGTTTTCTGTTATTATCTAATTTTCTGTGCAATTTTCTCAATTTTTCGCTCCGTAAGAACCATCTTCGAACTTTAAGGAATATTCTAAAAAAAGGGAATAATTTCGGTTTAGGGGCGAAATTCCTAGAAAATCAAACTAATTATTTTTATACTAATTTGGGGTCGGGGAATCCGAATCTGAAAGAATTAGGCGGCGGCAAGCAATAATAACTGAATTAAACGACTTTAAAATTTTCTATACACACACTCATGAAAATAGTCACTTTGACACACGAAGTGCGAAAACCATAGAAAAACAACATAGATATTTTTACCACACAGAATTAAGTGTTGCCATTAAACAATAATATCATCGAACATACCTTAAATCGAACAAGTTTTCTTCGTCCGTTGTATCCCTGTCCAACTCGTCTAATGTCTCCAAGGGTTCCTGGCGAATACGCGGGTCATATAAGAGACCAGCTAAGCGGTAAAACTCCAGAGTAGGATCCTGCAGGCGTTCTTTGCAACTTTTCAGAAACATGTATCGAGCTGCGTAACCTAACCTAACCTAACCTAACGCTAGGTTTGTGTAACATGGTTTGTGCCCCTTTATACCGCCTGCTCGCGTCACGGCAAAAAACATCCCTGTTTTCAAGTAGTTTAGCGGCTACGCTAGGTTTGTGTAATATGGTTTGTGCCCCTTTATACCGCCTGCTCGCGTCACGGCAAAAAAACATCCTTGTTTTCAAGTAGTTTAGCGGCTACGCTAGGTTTGTGTAACATGGTTTGTGCCCCATTACACCGCCTGCTCGCGTCACGGCAAAAAAACATCCGTGTTTTCAAGTAGTTTAGCGGCTACGCTAGGTTTGTGTAACATGGTTTGTGCCCCTTTATACCGCCTGCTCACGTCACGGCAAAAAAACATCCCTGTTTTCAAGTAGTTTAGCGGCTACGCTAGGTTTGTGTAACATGGTTTGTGCCCCTTTATACCGCCTGCTCGCGTCACGATACGCTGGGTTACACGATACGCTCGCGCTACGCTGGGTTTATGTAACATGGTTTGTGATACAAAAGTGAGTAAAATTTATAAAAAATAAGTACTTAAAATATAAACATGTTATTTTACGTTATTGATATTACTGCTTAATGGCAACACTTAATTTTGTGTGGTAAAAACATCTATGTTATCTTGTTTTTCTATGATTTTTGTACTACGTGTGTCAAGATGTTTCCGAAATGAATATTTTCATGTGTGTGTGTATAGAAAATTTCAAAGTCTTGTAATTCAGTTAATATTGCTTGCCGCCGCCTAATTCTTTCAGATTCGGATTCCCCGACCCCAAATTAGTATAAAAATAATTAGTTTGATTTTCTAGGAATTTCGCCCCTAAACCGAAATTTAGCCAAAAAAGAATTAGCGAAATCGGTTCAGCCGTTCTCGAGATTTGCGCTTACCAACAAATTTAGCGATTCATTTTTATATTATAGATAAAACTTCGAAAAACACACGTTTTTGGGTAGAACATTTAATACATGTATGACATATTTATGTTTGAAAAGGGTAATTTATAATTTAAATTTAAGCCCATCGCAATACTTTTTCTATATATTTTTTTTATATTAAATAGACTAAATTATGTTTTTTAATATTTATGCTTTTCCCAAAAATAATGGACCAAGTTGCCTGTAAAATCATGAAATATTGAAATCTGCAAATCTGTCTATTAACATATTGTGTGTATTTTTATTTTTTTCATTATCAGGAATGTGCGTTCAAAAAATATAAGGAGAGCCCTTCTTATAAGTTTTTTATGTTAGCATTCAAATTATTTAAAAATCGCCATCAGAACTGATGATGGACATTGCAAGGCAGTCTGAAGAGTTGCGTCGTTTCACATTAGAAAGCAATTGAGAAAAGAAAACTCATTTTCAATCACTGGAGTGATTTTTGCCACATATTGACGCCATTCTAAATGTCTCCAATTGCCTTTCGGATTAAAATGGCAATTAACTCGTGGATTCGGAAAGATTAAAAAATTATATATTTGTACCATTTACCGTTTGTAATATTTGTTAAAAAAATCTGAAATATATTAGTTTGTAAGTGCGCAAATAAATACACAAACGGACCAATTTTCGCCAAGAAACACATGTAAGTACATATTTTTTAATGATTTTATTAAAACTGAAATTAAAATTCTTAAAAAAACGTTTGCTAGATAATGTATTGATTTATTTTACTGCATGATTTTATTATTTGAAATGGGTGTGGTATAATACAAAAACTTTTTTAAAAAATTGAACAAATCTGCCAACGACCTATGGAATAACCTTATTATACTAAAAATTAAAAAAAATTCTCAAAATTTATTACATACGAATGCTAGATAAAAGAACAATCTTTCGAAATCCATTTATAATTTTTTGTGGAAAAGAGTCGATACGTCTAAAAACTTTTTTGAAAATGACGTATTTCCGGTTTTCTCTGGTAATGCCCTCTTAAGGTTAAAATTAAGCCAATTTCCACGAACTTTTCATTATCTAGTATACCACGGACAATATACAGAAATCGAAAATATTCTTTGTTGACTCGAATAAGTTTCTCTCACGGCAGTTTCAAAGTGACAACCACGCAGGATTCACGCGGTGATAAACTGTACGTGTTTTTTATTTTTTTTATAAATCTTACAAATATGAGATAAACCGTTAAAATACAGGTTAATTCATTGGTTATATAGCACTATACTAAGTTTTTACGTCTCCATGTTAAAATTCGAATGTATGAATATTTTTTACATTGGCGAAAAATATTAAAAAATGATCTTCTGAAAATGTCGAGCAAACGGAGAAAAAGTTTTAAAATGCGCTGTCGCTCTAGAGGTTAAAGCATAAGAGTAAAAAAGGTTTGAAAAACAATATTAAACCTGCCTTGGAAAAGTTGCATTCGTCAAGTGACAGAGGCCAGAGATAATATGTGGCTGCCTTGACAGTGTTGGCTAAACAGCCTAAGGTGGTTTTGGTTCTGGTCCCCTCAAGTGATGTCGAGGACAGAGACAGAATGCAGCTGACTTGAAATTGCTCCCCAATGATCGGGGACACGTATCTGTAGGTGAAAAGAAAACGGTAAAAAAATAAGTACATTTATTTGAAATACATACTTCTGCAGGCATGATCAAAGACAATTGGTAAAAAATTCACACCAGAACTTAAAAAATTGACTTCAAACGAAAAAAGTTCAAACACGGCTTATAACAAATTAAACCAATTACCACAATGAAAACCTATTCTTTAAGATAGGCAAATGAAAAAAACCTTTGTAATATATACCTATATTGTGCCCATTGTCAGGTTATATCTCTCGTCTGTGACAGAGATGGTCTGGGAGAGAAAGTGGCTGACTTGTGAGTGCTGCTCCTCTCAAGTGATATGCATGATGGAGTAGACTTCTTTTTGTTAAGCGCATTATTCCCCAGTGATGGATGAAAGGGATCTGCAGATGAAAATAAATAAATATTTGAAACAATAGGTACTTAAATCAAAAATCGTGCCCTATGTTTGAAATACCTGTAGAACTTCGCAAGTAAAAAAACGTTCTAAAACGCTTAAGTTAAACATTTTTTCAACAGGAACAAGTGCAAACACTGCTCATTATCAAATAAATCATTGAATTAGAGCATAAAGCCCGTAATTATTACAGACAAACATACTTCAGTAAAGCAGCCTTCAGTAAAATAAACATTAATTTTTTTATAATTTTAGTAACCTACCTTTGAAAAACTGCTTTTTTCAAGTGAAGGCTAGGGTAAGGTAGAAAATGCGGCTATCTTGAGAGTTTGTTCAAACTGTGTTTTTGTAAAAATGTTTGTCTTTGGAAAAAAAAGTGTTAATTGAAAATATTTATATATGCAACTGTAAAAGCATGTAAATTGGTATATCTTAGGTTTTACTAGAAAATCTTAAGATTTTCCAACTTTTAAAGTTGGTTAATCTTAGAAAGTAGTGGTAAATCTTAAAATTTAACGTAGTACGGGCTTTTAAAAATATTAATATTTAAAATTCTACCAGCCAAGAGTATTATATTGTTATTATTATTAATTGATAAGTATTATATTGTTTCACAAAGGGTTTTCTCGGGAGATTTATTCAATGTATATGAGTGTTGCAGGCTAATAATTATTACTAAGTGTATTATATTGTATTGCAGATCATAAAAAAGTCATCCGATTGATATCTAAGATAATGTCTTTTCATCCAAAACAACACTGACCACGAGCAAAACCTGTTTTTAAAGCGAAAAATCTGTCATAACATAACATTAAAAAAAATGTATTTGAAATTAATAACTACGCAGTGATAATAATAATAAATATTTTTTATAATCAAAAGTAATAGCAAAATTTTCGTAAGAACTTGTACTACTTTATTTATTTGTGTTTTAAATTATAAAGTGTAGGCCTTTTAAGAATTCAATTTATATTCTTCATAATAAAGCCGATATTGGAATTTTTGTGTCTGTTTTAATTATTTTTAATCACTTTCATTTTTATACTGCGTTAGTATAATAAAAAATAAAACAATAATATATCTGTATTCCGAAATAAAAGGGTATTTTAAAATTAATGCCATTTAAGTGATTTTTCCTAAAACTTTTATTTTCTACATTATATATCATCATATATATGTAATAATATAATCATATTTATTATATTAATCTTTTATTCACAAATTATTACCGAAGTTGCCTCTATAATCATGATTTTTTTTAAATCTATAATGGCCTATATTTCATAATTTAAAAGACGAATAAAGTAGCACACATATATACTAGATATTTAATATAATTTTTGGTCAAAAAAATAGTTTTTCAATATTGGTTGGGTTTTTTGGCCTCCAATCAAAAATTAAGATTTGTATGAAACGGGAAATGCAGCTGTTCCTCTAAATCCCTCAGGCTAATTCGTCCGCCTTTGGAAACAACTCATATAGGTCTCGTCGAAATTGTTGTATTTCCCTTATTATTATCGTGAGAAATATAATTTGATTGGTTTTAGAAAGAAAAAGCACCTCGCTTTATATTCAAAACTAAAAGTTAACTACCAAAGAATTAACGTGTACACCTTTATGAAACCAAAGTTCCCGACCGCGTTCGAAAAAAAATTATAAAATATTGTGTTTTATAATAAAATTATTTTTACAGTAACGACAAGAAAGTGCGGGAATGGTATAACATTTAAAATACGACAATTAATTAATTAATAACACAATTTTTTTTTGTCAGTAATTATTTTTCGAAAAAAAACGTTTAGTGGGCCGAATTCTTATAAATTTTTACATTTGCATTAAAAAAAATATATTTAAAAAAAAACTTCTTTATTTCTAGTAATTTAATTTGAAAATAAATTTCATCATAAAAAAATTTCATTTTCCGGATTCATTCAGAAATATTCCATTTATTAAGATTTTAGTGCAAAGCGGACATATTTTGATCTTCTGACAAAATATGCCCTTGGACCTGAGGGATCAAAGCCGTAATAAGTAAACATGAACATAAACTTTAGTAAACCTGCCTTCGAAAAGTTGCTTCTGTCAAGTGAACAGGGCCAGAGATAAAATGTGGCTGCTTTGAAAGTGGTGGCTATACAGCCTAAGGTGCTTTGGTGCTGGTTCCCTCAAGTGATGTCGAGGACAGAGACAATCGATGGCAGGTATCTGTAGGAGAAGCAAATAATTATAACATTACAGTATAAAAATGTTTTTGAAATGAATAACTCAGCAGTTATGAAATAATGTAATTAGTTAAAAACATTCACAAAACACCGCTGCAAAAGGCAGAGGACAAACACGGCTAATAACAAAATAAATCAATGAACACAATGACAACCTCTATTAAGCTAGTTATAGACAAGATTATGATATTTAAGAGATTATTCGCTTTGTTTATTTAATTGTGTGTGTATTCAATATCATACAATAAACTGCCACAGTAAAAATTTCATTGACTTAATAAATGCATATTGATTAATAATAAATTGAAGATATCCTCCTGGTATAACGTAGTTGAATCCGAAAGCTTATCAATGCAAGTAGTTCTGAACTATCAAATGCATCCTTTAGTATTTGTAACATAAACACCGAGTCAATGTAAATCCTTCTGTCCAACAATTTAAGCATATTATTCATAATCATATCAATGAAAAGTAGTTCTACAAAATTGCTGAAATACCCATTTTAATAGCTTGTACAAAGGTATTGTAACATTTGTAAGTCCTTGTTAAAGACTTCTGTTGTGGGGTCAAATGAAGGATTCGATTGAAAAGTGATGAACAAGGACGGGTTATTTCAAAAAATTTGAACAATTAATTATATCTTTTTAGTTAATTTTCACACTCCGTATCACGGAATGTGAAAATTAACTTCATATGTTTAATGATCATATGTTCAACTTCATATGTTTAACTTCATATGTTTAATAATCTGTTAAAATTTTTTGAAACAGTTCATCCTAAGTCTTTAATTTGTGAATTTCTTAAGAGCATTGTTATCAATGTTGTAATTAAAGATCATGGAATTTTTTATTCGAGAAAAACTGACTAGATATTTCAAATTATGAGATACATTAAAAGTCTGTTTTTATTACACCAAAATTGACAATTTATTGATATATTATCTAAAACAACAATAAATATTTTGAAATATTATTCTGACAATATATCTCGTCTGTGACTAGCTTAAAGCGTTAAGGGAACGACTGGGCAGCTTTTTTCCAACAAAACTTAATTTTTCATTTGAGGCCAAATACCAACCAAATTGAATAATTATTTTTTAATAATAAATACTTCGGACGAATTTGTGCTACTTTATTTATTTTTATTTTAAATTAAAAAATATAGGTCATTAAAGGATTCAATTTTGCTACATAATGAAGCCCACATTTGAATTTTTGTGTCTGTTAATTTAAATTATTAAAGAATTCATGGCCTTGTCTACTGCATTATTTTAATAAAAAATAAACAGTAACATATCAATAATCCGATACATAAGCTCATTTATAAATAAAATTTACGCAAGTCGAAATAGTTTTTTCTAAAACTATTATTTTCTACTTTATCTTATCTTCATATTTTTTATAATAAATAAGGCATAATTATTTTTGAAATAGCATGTATCCAAAAAAGATATTTAATATAATTTTTTATTACAAAAATAATATTTCATTTGGTTAAATATGTTTGCCTCAAATCCAAAATTAAGATTTGTAAGAAACGGGCAACGCAGCTGGTCCTCTTAAATCCTCAGGATAATTTTTCCACCTTTGGAACAACTCATATAGGTCTCGTAAAAATAGTTATACCTCCCTTACCGCATTATCATGAGAAATTGTGATCTGATCGGTGTTAGAAAGAAAAAACATCTCGCTTTATATTCAAAACTAAAAGTTAACCACAAAATAATTAACGTTCACGACTTTATGAACCAAACTTTCTGAACTTTGCATTCAGAAATATTCCATTTATTTGGATTTTATTGCAAAGCGGAAATATTTTGACCTTCTGACAAAACGTGCCTGAGACCTTAGGGGTAAAAGCCGTAATTAATAAACATGAACATAAACTTTAGAAAACCTGCCTTGCTTGAAAAAAATGCTTCCACCAATTGACGTCATTGGCCAGGGAGAGAAAGTGGCTGGCTTGAGAGTGCTGATATTCTCAAGTGGTGACCAGGGACATGGCTAGAATGTGACTTGTTTGAGAGTGCTGGTTCTCCCGTGTGGTGTCCGTAGACATTGATCGAATGTGTCTGGTTTGAGGGTGCTGGTTCCCTCAAGTAATTTCCAGGAACTAAGGAAGTGAACGTATTTATTGATAGTCGATATCTCCTCATTGATGCCCAGGAACAGAGATCTGCAAATAAAATAAGTTACCGTGATGGATGAAACTAATAGATACATTACAGCTGTTTAAAACAAATTAATACGCTTCTGATAATCAGCCTTATTAAAAAACCTCATGTTGTTTCCGCGTGTAATATTATTTAAAAAATACTAAACATGAAGCTTTTAAGTGTCTGTGTTTGAAAGAAAAGAATGTTAATCTTTTTTTTTCAGCGATAGGTATAATACGAGTATTATAGATTCTAACAGCCAAAATTATTATGTTGTACTGCAGATAGCATAATCGTCATATGACCTGATGATGGGTGCTGCAAGGCAGTCTGAAGCGTTGGCTCAAAAATAAGAAGTTGTATTACGATTTTTCACCCAGAACTACTATGCGCAAGAGAAAGTCTATTTTAAACCGTAAAAATGGTATAAAAGTCTAATAAAGTCGTGTTTAAGAAACAATAGTAAACTTGCCTTGAAAAAGGTTTTTTTGTCAAGTGATGACAGGGGCCAGAGATATAAGGAGGCTGCCTTGAGAGTGCTGGCAATATAGCCTAAGATGGTTGCTGTTGTGGTGGTGTGCTGGTTCCCTCAAGCGATGTCGAGGACAGAGACATAATGCAGCTGGCTTGAGATTGAGCAGTGACAAGTATCTGAAGGTGAAAAAAATTAATAATTACAAAACAAAAAATATTAGTTACGGTATTTGAAATGAATAACTCCGCAGATGTGATTAAACAAAACAATCAGTTAAAAACACACCAAACACCGCGGTAAAAGGCAGAAGTGCAAACACAGCTAATAAAATAAAAATAAAATCAATGAACTCAATGAAACATGTGTTTGAAGCAAGTCACAGACGAGCATTGTATGTTTTATTTATTTAATTATTATCTCCTCTTTTGGCGGCTTTTACATATGAATAGCAAAATGTATACAATATTTTAAACTGAACTGCCTCATTGTTTCTCAATTCTCAAAAAATCTCATTGATTTAATAAATTAAAATTAATCTAAATATATAAAAATGAATGTTTCTTTGTTTGTTCCTTATGCGTTCCTAAACCATTCATCAGACTGCGATGAAACTTTGGGGATTTGATGTGCGCGCCCGCGATGTTAATGCATATTACTAAATGACCAAATGTTGTTCTGCCATATAAATTACTAGATGGTCCCCGGCATGCGTTGCTAATCCATTTAATTAAAAAAAAAAAGGTTTCCTTGCATGTCCTTTCCCATTCGTCCCGTTCCCCTTCCGCCTTCCCTTCCTCTCCCGCGTCCCCTTCCCCTCTCGCATTCCCATTCAATGAAAAATCAATCAATCTCCCACTCACTCAACAGCGAGTCAATGTAAATCCTTCTGTCCAACAATTTAAGCATATTATTCATAATCATATCATTTAAAAGTAGTTCAACAAAATTGCTGGAATACCCATTTTATTATTACTGGACAGAAACGTAGTAGAAGTTGAATAATTACAGAAATTGAATAGAACCTTCACAAAACGTGAAAATTAACTTCATATATTTGATGAATTATTATTTTTTTAAACATTCCATCCAAGGTCATTAATTTGTGAATTTCTAAAGAGCATTGTTATCTACATATATGGTAATTAAAGATCAATGGGTTTTTTATTCGAGAAAATCTGACTGGTTATTTGAAGTTATGAGATACATTAAAAGTCTACTTTCATTGCACCAAAATTGACAATTTATTAATATTATCTAAAACAACTAAAAATATTTTCAAAAATTATTCTGAAGATATCTCTCATCTTTGACTAGCTTAAGCATTAAGGGGAACGGCTGGGGAGCTTTTTTCATACAAAACTTAATTTTGGATTTGAAGTCAAATTACCCAACTAAATTCCATAATATTTTTTGTATCAAAGTTCATGGCAAATACTTCGTTGGAATTTTGCTAGTATATTTTTTTTCTGTTTTAAATAATAAAATATAGGCCATTAAATAATTCAATTTGGTTTCATAATGAAGTCGAAATAGGAATTTTTGTGTTTGTTAATTTTTATTATTAAGAGGGTATAACCAGACCCAGAATGAAGACCCAGTAGAAAGCGCATTACAGCCGCTAACAAAACTTACTTCGCGTTGCTGCCAGTGTTCAAATCCCGAAACGTCCATAGGAAAACCTAAATAACCTCATATAAAACAATTATCAGAACGGTCTTGGCCTATGGATGTGAGGCGGGAACACTGACAGCAAAGTCAGCAGAACAGCTGGACATCTTCGAAAGAAAGGTACTTCGAAGAATCTTAGGAGCGGTGCGAGAGGGAGAGGCATGGAGAATCTGCCACAATAATGAGCTCTATGATATTTACCAAGCTCCCAGACTCTCCACCCATTTAAGACTCCAAAGATTAAGATGGGCTGGACATGTGCACCAAATGCCAAGCACACAAGTACCGAAGAAGGTTCTGACAGGACACCCGGGAGGTAAACGAAAGGCGGGCAGACCTAGATTGAGATGGGAGGATGATGTCAGGAAGGATGCAAGAGGATTACTCCATGTTGCAGATTGGAAGACGATGGCCGAGGATAGAGGGCGGTTGAGCCTTATTTTGAAGAAGGCCAAGGCTCGAAATGGGCTGTAGCGCCATTGAAGAAGAAGAAGAGGGTTTAACCAGAGAAATATGTAATTTTTAAATCAGATTTTAGACGTACTGATTCCACAAAAAAATATAAATTGATTGCGAAAGATTGTTCTGTTATCTAGTAAACGCATGATTTCAATTTTGTGAAAAATGTTTATTTTTAGTATGACTAGGTTATACCATAGGTCGTTGGCAGATTTGTTAAATTTTCAAAAACGATTTTGTATTATACAACACCCATTTCAAATCATATAATCATGCAGTAAAATAAATCAATTCATTAAAGAAATTTAATTTTATATTAAATAAAATCATTAAAATATATATGTATATATGTTCATGTGTTTCTTGACGAAAATTGGTCCGTTTATGTATTTTTTTCGCACGAACTAATATATTTCAGATTTTTTTTACATTCTTATTTAAAAAAGGATCAAAAATAATTTTTAAAATGTACATAATTTTGATAGTTTTATTTTCACGCTTTTCAGCATTTTTGGATGCAGGAATAAGTTAAAGCAAATTTGGAATGAAATAAAATCGATATTGAGTTGTAATTTTAAAAACCAGGTTGGGAAAATAATTGATCTTTCTCATTGGAACCGTCCTGTACGATCGTAAGAACAACTTTCGAAGAAACGTGGATTTTCGGCCGCTGGCTGGTTAAACGCCCTTAAGAATCTATTTCCTTATCCACTGCGTTATTATAATAAAAACTAAAACAATAATATATCTGTATTCCGATATAAAGGGGTATTTTATAGATTAAACTTACGCCATCAAAATGGTTTTTCTTAAAATTTTATTATTATCATCATATTTTTGTAATAAACAGGGTATTTTTCTAACATATTAATCTTTTACCCAAGTTGCCGAAGTTGCCTCTATAATCATGAAATATTGAAATCTATAATGACCTTTATTACATAATTTAAAAGACAAATAAAATAGCACGCATCCATACTAGATATTTAATCTAATTTTTTTATTACAAAAATAATTTTCGTCTTGGTTGGGCATGTTGGCTTCAAATACAAAAAAATAAGATTTGTATGAAACGGGCAATGCAGCTGTTCCTCTATATTCCTCAGGCTAATTCGTCCACCTTTAGGAACAACTCATATAGGTCTCGTAGATATTGTATTATTTCCCTTACTATTTTCGTGAGAAATATGATTTGATTTGTGTTAGAAAGAAAAAACACCTCGGTTTATAATCAAAACTAAAAGTTAACTACTAAAGAATTAACATGTACACCTTTATGTTAATTCTTTAGTAGTTAACTTTTAGTTTTGATTATAAATTATAAAACCAAAGTTTCCGACCGCTGTTGAAAAAAAAATAATAAAATATTGTGTTTTTTAATAAAATAATTTTTACAGGAACGACAAGAAAGTTCGGGGATGGTATAACATTTAAAATACGATATTCTAATAACACAATTTTTCTTTTAAAAATTTTTTTGTCAGTAATTATTTTTCGAAAAAAACGTTTAGTGGGCCGAATTCTAATAACTTTTTAGGTTTGCATTAAAAAAAGTTATATTTAAAAAAAAATGTTTATTTCTAGTACTAGTATTAATATTTTGAAAAATTATTCTGACAATATATCTCGTATGGGACTAGCTTAAAGCGTTAAGGGAACGGCTGGGCAGCTTTTTTCATACAAAACTTAATTTTTCATTTGAGACCAATACTTAACCAAATTGAATAATTGATGCTGCTATATTTATTTGTATTTTAAATTTAAAAATATAGGTCATTAAAGAATTTAATTTTGCTTCATAATGAAGCCGACATTGGAATTTTTGTGTCTGTTAATTTAAATTATTAAAGAATTCATGGCCTTGTCTACTGCGTTATTATAATAAAAGTAATATATCTGTAATCCGATACAAAAGGCTCATTTAAAAATTAAATTTACGCACGTCAAAATGGTTTTGTCTAAAAACCATTATTTTATACTTTATTTGGCATCATATTTTTATAATAAATAATGTAAAATTATTTTTAAAATAGCATGTATCCATTAAAGATATTTAATATATTTTTTGATTACAAAAATAATTTTTATTTTGGTTTGGTACTCGTATGTTGACCTCAAATTCAAAATTAAGATTTGTAAGAAACGGGCAACGCAGCTGGTCCTCTTAACTCCTCAAATCAATTTGTCTACTTTTGGGAACAACTCATACAGGTCTCGTTAAAATAGTTATATCTCCCTAACCGCATTATCATGAGAAATTGTGATCTGATCGGTGTTAGAAAGAAAAAACACCTCGCTTTATATTGAAAACTAAAAGTTAACTACAAAATAATTAACGTGTACAACTTTATGAAACCAAACTTTCCGAACTTAACATTCAGGAATAATCCAGTTATTTGGATTTTATTGCCAAACGTGCCAAGACCTGAGGGGTCAAAGCCGAAATTAATGAACATGAACATAAACTTTAGTAAACCTGCCTTAAAAAAGTTGCTTCCATCAACTGACGTCATTGGCCAGGGAGAGAAAGTGGCTGGCTTTGGAGTGCTGATATTCTCAAGTGGTGACCAGGGACATGGCTAGAATGTGGCTTGGTTGAGAGTGCAGGTTCTCCCGTGTGGTGTCCATAGACATTGATCGAATGTGGCTGGTTTGAGGGTGCTGGTTCCCTCAAGTAATTTCCAGGAACAAAGTAAGCGAACGTGTTTATTGATTGTAGATCTCTCCTCAGTGATGCCCAGGAACAGAGATCTGCAAATAAAATAAGTTACCGTGATGGATGAAACTAATAGATAGATTATAGCTGTTTAAAACAAATTAATACACTTCTTTTAGTCAGCAGGATTAAAAAAACCTAAGCAACAATACTAAACATGAAGCTTTAAAGTGTGTGTGTTTGAAAGAAAAGAATGATAATATTTTTTTATAATCTATAATACTCGTATAAAAGTATTATACAAGTATTATAGATTCTAACAGCCAAAATAATTATGTTGTATTGCAGATAGCATAATCGTCATCTGACCTGATGATGAATGCTGCAAGGCAGTCTGAAGCGTTGGCTCAAAAATAAGAAGCCGATTTACGATTTTTCAACAAGAACACCTACGCGCAAGAGAAAGTCTGTTTTAAAACCTTAAAAATGGTATAAAAGTCTAATAAAGCCGTGTTAAGAAACAATAGTAAACTTGCCTTGAAAAAGTTTTTTTTGTCAAGTGATGACAGGGGCCAGAGATAAAATGTGGCTGCCTTGAGAGTGCCCGTAAAACAGCCTAAGGTGGTTTTGGTGCTGGTTCCCTCAAGTGATGTCGAGGATAGAGACGTAATGCAGCTGGCTTGAGATTGATCGGTGACAAATATCTGTAGGTGAAAAAAAATCATAATTACAAAACAAAAAACTAGTTACGGTATTTGAAATGAATGACTTCGCAGACATGATTAAAAAACAATTAGTTGAAAACACACAAAAAACCGCTGTAAAAGGCAGAAGTTAACACAGCTAATTAAATAAAAATAAAATCAATGAACTCAATGAAACATGTGTATGAAGCTACTCACAGACGAGCATTACATGCATTATTTATTGAATTATTATCTCCTCTTTTGGCGGCTTTTACACATGAATGGCAAAATGTATATAATAAATGTTTAAACTGAATATACAATAAAAATTTAAACTGAACTGCCAAAGTAAAAATCTCATTGATGTAATAAATTAATATTAATCTAAATATATTTCTTTGTTTGTTCCTTAAAAAAACCATAGTAAACCTGCCTTGGAAATGTTGCATCTGTCATTACAGGGGCCAGAGATAAAATGTGGCTGCCTGGAGAGTTCTGGCAATACAGCCTTAGGTGGTTTTGATGCTGGTCCCCTCAAGCGATGTCGAAGACAGAGACGATGGTGACAGGTATCTGTAGGAGAAGCAAATAAGTATAATGAAACAGTTTAAAAAAAATTATTAGTAATAAATAAATCCCCAGGTATAATAAAATACAAATAGTTAAAAGCATTCACCAGAACACCACTGCAAAAGGCAGAGGACTACACGTTTAATAACAAAATAATTCAATGAGCATAATGAATACCTGTATTTAAAGCCAGTCACAGATGAGATAATTATATACATAAATTTCATTTATTTATTTAATTGTGGTTTTAAAAAAAATAGTTAAAATTATTCAATATTCAATACAACGAACTGGACCTGTAAAATTTTTATTGATTTAATAAATGAATATTTATAAATAATAAATTGAAGATATCCTCCTGGTATAACGTAATTGAATCCGAAAGCTTATCAATGCAAGTAGTTATGGACTAAAATCCATCCTTTAGTATTTGATACATGAACAGCGAGTCAATGTAAATCCTTCTGTCCAACAATTTAAGCATATTATTCATAATCATATCATATAAAAGTAGTTCAACAAAATTGCTGGAATACCCATTTTATTATTACAGGACAGAAACTTCGTAGAAATTAAATAATTACAGAACTTGAATAGAACCTTCACAAAACGTGAAAATTAACTTCATGTATTTGATGAATTGTTAATTTTTTTAAACATCCCATCCAAGGTCATTAATTTGTGAATTTCTCAAGAGCATTGTTATCTATATGGTAATTAAAGATCGCTGGGTTTTTTATTCGAGAAAATCTGACTAGTTATTTGAAGTTATGAGAAATATTAAAAATCTACTTTCATTCAGGAACGGCTGGGGAGCTTTTTTCATACAAAACTTAATTTTGGATTTGAGGCCAAAATACCCAACCAAATTAAATAACATTTTTTATCAAAAGTTATAGCAAATACTTCGTTGGAATTTTGCTACTATATGTTTTCTGTTTTAAATTATAAAATATAGGCCATTAAATAATTCAATTTGGCTTCATAATGATGCCGAAATTGGAATTTTTGTGTTTGCTAATTTTTATTATTAAGAATCTCTTTCCTTATCTACTGCGTTATTATAATATAAAATATACAATATTATATCTGTATTCCGATATAAAAGGGTATTTTATAGATTAAATTTACGCCATCAAAATGGTTTTTCTTAAAACTTTTATTTTCTACATTATATATCATAATATTTTTTATACTGAAATTTTTTTATATATTAATGTTTTACCGACAAACAATAGGCCACTTGCATCACATTTTTTAAAAAAATTTTCCGGTTCAGGAAAATATTCTAAGACATTCTGCATTATTATTATTTTTTTAATCGTATTTTTGAAACCCTGGGGATTTTTTGAAAATTTCAGTCCGAAAAATCAGACCATTTTTTATAAACCCGAAAGACGGGACATAATTTTATAGGTGAGAAAAAACAATAATTACATTGCCGAAAATCATTTAAAAAAAAAAGAACGTTTTCCACGCGAATGTCACAGGAGAATAACGAGGCATACCAAAAATATTACATCTCATAAATATTTTTTTCCTTGATCCATCTTATTGATCATAAATCATTATTATGTACAACGTCTATATTAATAAATCCAATGTAATATACTTGTACTTGTAAATTATAATAATAATAAGAATATTATAAAATTTGATTTTGATAAAATCAGCACCATAACCATTATACCTCTAAAACACGCACCGACATCTAAATTGTACGGGGTTCTCTTCACAACATCTGTCAAAAATTCAAACCAAATGATAAGTTCGCAGAGAACAAACGATAAATCTAGTGAACGAAATCAAAAATTCACCTGAAATCAAAGTGATGCCATATAAAAAAAATATAACAGTGTGGAATTTTACAAAATTAATAGGAACATTTTCGGAGACGGGACATTTTCATGTAGTGACGTCACGAGCCCAAATAATGGATTTATTTATTTTAAAATAAAAAAACTGTACATTTCTACAAAATTTTACTAACATTTTCGTAATCTTAGTAAAAAACTCTATCCACACGATTTTTTCCGAGTCGTTCTGAAATCCATGCAAGTGGCCTATTGCCCAAGTTGCCTCTATAATCATTAATATTGAAATCTATAATGTATTTATTGTTATTAAGTTCATTTTGTAGAACTCCATTTTACTTTTTTATTTATTATATAAATTCAAGAATATTATTATTTATTGTATAAAAACTGAATTTATAAACAAGTTCTGCTTTGAATTTATTATTATGCGTTATAGCTGTTTCGCCCTCTGGGGCATTATCGAACTGAAATGCAAAATAATACTTACAAAGCAGAACTTGTTTATAATAAACAATTTATAAAATAAAAATCTGTATTGCCTATATTTCATAATTTAAAAGACAAATAAAATGGCATGTATCCAATGTAATTTTTTATTACAAAAACAATTTTCATCTTGGTTTGGTATATAAGCCCCAATTTTAAAATTAAGATTTGTAAGAAACGGGCAACGCAGCTGTTCCTCTTAACTCCTCAGACATTTGTCCACCTTTGGGACCGACCGCATTTGAAAAAAATTGTAAAGTTTTGCGTATTTTTATAAAATTATTTTTACATTAAACGACACGAAAGTGCGGGGATGAAACCATTTATAATATGATATTCTAATAACACAAGTTTTTGCTATTTTTTTCATTGTCAAAAATTATTGTTCGAAAAAAACGAAAAGTCCCTTTATACCTTTAACGATTGCATTAAAAAAAATTACGTATAAAAAAAAACTTATTTGTTTCTAGTAATTAAATTTGAAAGTTTATTACTTCACCTTTTAAAAATAGTTTTAGTTTTCCGATAAATTCAGAAATATTCCATTTATTCGGATTTTATCGCAAAGCGGAAATTTTAAACTTCTGACAAAATGTGCCTGAAACCTGAGGGATCAAAGCCGTAATTAATAAACATGAACATAAACTTTTGTAAACCTGCCTTAAAAGGGTGCTTCCATCAACTGACGTCATTGGCCAGGGAGAGAAAGTGGCTGGTTTGAGAGTGTTGATATTCTCAAGTGGTGACCAGAAACATGGCTAGAATGTGGCTTGCTTGAAAGTGCTCGTTCTCTCGTGTGGTGTCCATAGACATCGATGGGATGTGGCTGGTTTGAGGGTGCTGGTTCCCTCAAGTAGTTTCCAGGTACAAAGGAAGTGAACGTGTTTATTGAGTGTAGATCTCTCCCCAGTGATGCCCAGAAACAATGATCTGCAGACAAAATAAATTACTGTGATGGATGACACTAATACATACATTACAGCTATTTAAAACAAATTATTTCACTTCTGATAATCAGCAGGATTAAAAAAACCTAATGTTGTTTCCACGTGTTATATTATTTAACAAATACTAAAGATGAAGCTTCAAAGAGTCTATGTTTGAAAAAAAAATAATGTGAATAATTTTGTTTTCAGTGATAGGTATTATATTATAGATTCTAACAGCCAAAATTATTATGTTGTACTGCAGATGACGTAATCGTAATCTAACCTGATGATGTGTGCTGCAAGGCAGTCTGAAGCGTTGGCTCAAAAATAAGAAGCCGTATTACGGCTTTTCATCCAGAACACCTATGCGCAAGAGAAAACCTGTTTTAAAACCGTAAAAATGGTATATTAGTCTAATAATGCCGTGTTTAAAAAACAATAGTAACCTTGCCTTGAAAAATTTTTTTTGTCAAGTGATAACAGGGGCCAGAATTAAATGTGGCTGCCTTGAGAGTGCTGGCAAAACAGCCTAAGAAGGTTTTGGTGCTGGTTCCCTCAAGTAATGGCGAGGACAGAGACATCAGCTGGCTTGAGATTGACCGGTGACAAGTATCTGTAGGTGAAAAAAATCATAATTACAAAACAAAATATTAGTTACGTTATTTCAAATGAATAACTTCACAGATATGATTAAAAAAAACAATTAGTTGAAAACATACCAAACACCGCGGTAAAAGGCAAAAGTGCAAACACAGCTAAAAAAAAAATAATAAAATCAATGAACTCAATGAAACATGTGTTTGAAGCTAGTCACAGACGAGCATTAAATGCATTATTTATTTAATTATTATCTCCTCTTTTGGCGGCTTTTACATATGAATAGCAAAATTTGATGTGCGCGCCCGCGATGGTTTATACATATAACTAGGTGACCCGGCAAACGTTGTTCTGCCATATACATTACTTCTAGTGAATATTTTGGTTGTTAAATAAAAAAAATAACAAATGTATTATAAGTGTGTGGGGATGGGATCTATGACGGCAAGGGAAATAGAGCGCTGTAGACGATGACCGCCGAGAAAAACAACAAAAAATATCAACTAAAGTAGGAAATAAAGAAAATCCATATGAATTTCGAAGAACAATTGAATGTATGATATTTTTTGTAAGTCCGTCTTTAGCCAACACAAATAGGCTCGATGGTTTGCCCACGCGAGAACATGATGCCGAATGAAATATCAAAATGACGCGACGCTTCTCGTGGATGTCTTGCGCATGTGTGGATGAAAGTTCGATGAGGCGGACGTAGCGCCATCTGTCATTCTACGACATCAATAATTTCGTTCTGTTTGAAATACGAAAGACGGTTAAATTTGTTCATACAAAAATGCTAAAATCGCGATTAAAAATGGGAGGGTGGAGGTGGGAGGGTTAAAATTTGGGGTATCGGTACTCCTTAATACCAAATAAAAAATAAAAAATTTAAAAAAAAATAATTTTTTTCTGGATAGGGACACCCTTATCATTTTGCGGTATGAAATATACTTTAAAACTTATTCTCATACCTACCAAATATACATAAAAAATTTCATAAAAATCGGTGAAGCATAAGATAGTTAGCTCTGGCGTTATGAAATTATTTTCTGTACTATTCATCCGATTGCGATGAAACTTTGGTGAGTTGATGTGGCACACCTGTGAAGGTTTCTATATATACTGATGAGGTCCTGCGTTAATTTAAAATTGTTTAAAAATTTTGCAATAGGTGGCACATGAGTTGGTTGAAAAATTTGTGTATTTTATATAGTTTAGCGGCAGGGCGAGAAGGAGGAAAAGCGAGGGGAAGGGGAACGGGGATGAATGGGAAAGGGCTCGCAAGGAGAAACCATTAATTTATTAAAGTGGTATTGCAACGCATGACGGGAACTCGCTAGTTCATAATAAATTGAATATAACGTAATTGAATCCGAAAGCTTATCAATGCAAGTACTTCTGGACTATCAAATGCATCATTTAGTATTTGTTACATGAACACCAAGGCTTAAAGCATTAGGAACGGCCTCAAGGCTTTTTTCATAGAAATTTTTATGTTGAATTTGAGGTCAAAATACCCAACCAAATGAATTTACATATTTTTTAAATCAAATACCTCGAACGAATTTGTGTTACTTTGTTTATTTGTGGTTTTAACTGTTTGTGATTTTATTTATTTTAAAGGCAACTTTGGAATTTTGTTGACAGTTAATTTTATTTATTTAAAAAATTCCTGGCTTCATCTGCAGTTATTGTATATAACTAGCTGGTCCCGGCATGCGATGCTATGCCATTTAATAAAGAAATTGTTTCTCCCTGAATGTCTTTTCCCATTCGTCCCGTTCCCCTTCCGCCTCCCCTTCTTCTCCTGCATCCTCTTCCCCTCTCGCGTTCCCACTCCGTCACCTCCACCTTCCCTCTCCCCACTCCACTCCCCCCCTTTCCCCGTTCCGCGAACCCCCCTCCCGAGTTCCCCTCCCCCCTCCCAGGTCCCCCTCCCCGCTCCCGCGTTCCCCTACCACCTTTCCCGCCTTCCCTCTTCCCTTTACCGCTCCCTCGTCCCGCCAACCCTCCTCCCGTGTTCCATATATTCAATCCCAGTATATTCAGTTTTTAAACAGCCCGCGTGCCACCTTTTACAATTTTTATTCAAATTTCCATTTTTCATGTACATATATCAAATTTGGTTCCTAACAAAGGTACCTATTTAAAATATCTAATATTATTGATTCGATTCAAATTATTAGGGGAGTATTTACTTTAAATAAATTTTTCGCCTTTTCGAAAATAGAATCCTGATTGAACAATCATTCATTGTTTTGCAAAATGTCATTCTCTAACACGCCAACTGTCAAACGTGCGTTGTTTTCTGTTATTATCTAATTTTCTGTGCAATTTTCTCAATTTTTCGCTCCGTAAGAATCATCCTCGAACTTCAAGGAATATTTTTAAAAAAGAATTAGCGAAATCGGTTCAGCCGTTCTCGAGATTTGTGCTTACCAACAAATTTAGCGATTCATTTTTATATTATAGACTAGCTGGTCCCGGCATGCGTTGCTATACCATTTAATAAAGACATTGTTTCTCCCTGAGTGTCCCTTCCCATTCGTCCCGTTCCCCTTCCGCCTCCCCTTCTTCTCCTGCGTCCTCTTCCCCTCTCGCGTTCCCACTCCGTCACCTCCACCTTCCCTCTCCCCACTCCACTCTCCCCCCTTCCCCCGTCCCGTGAACCCCCTTCCCGAGTTTCCCTCTCCCCTCCCAGGTCCCCCTCCTCCCTCCCGCATTCCCCGCCTTCCCTCTTCCCTTTACCGCTCCCTCGTCCCGCCAACCCTCCTCCCGTGTTCCATATATTCAATCCCAGTACATTCAGTTTTTAAACAGCCCGCGTGCCACCTTTTACAATTTTTATTCAAATTTCCATTTTTCATGTAAGTATATCAAATTTGGTTCCTAACATAGGTACCTATTTAAAATATCTAAAATTATTGATTCGATTCAAATTATTAGGGGAGTACTTACTTTAAATAAATTTTTCGCCTTTTCAAAAATAGAATCCTGATTGAACAAAATTAGCGTATTAATTAATTTAATTAAAATTGAAGAATAAGTGAAATCGGTTCAGCCGCTCTCGAGATTTGCGCTTACCAACACATTTTGCGATTCATTTTTATATTATAGATAAAACTTCGCAAAGCATACGTTTTTGGGTAGAACATTTAATATATGTATGACATATTTATGTTTGAAAAGGGTAATTTATAATTTAAATTTAAGCCCATCGCAATACTTTTTCTAAATATTTTAATATTAAATAGACTAAATTATGTTTTTAATATTTATGCTTTTCCCACAAATAATGGTCCAAGTTGCCTGTAAAATCATGAAATATTGAAATCTGCAAATGTCTGTCTATTAACATATTGTGTGTATTTTTATTTTTTTCATTGTCAGGAATGCGCGTTCAAAAAATATAACGAGAGCCCTTCTTATAATTTTTTTTATGTTAGCATTGAAATTATTTAAAAATCGCAATCAGAACTGATGATGGACATTGCAAGGCAGTCTGAAGAGTTACGTCGTTTCACGTAAGAAAGCAATTGAGAAAAGAAAACTCATTTTTAATCACTGGAGTGATTTTTGCCAAATATTGACGCCATTCTAAATGTCTCCAATTGCTTTTCGGATAAAAAATGGCAATTATCTCGTGGATTCGGAAAGATTAAAAAAATATATATTTGTACCATTTACCGTTTGTAATATTTGACTTAAAACGAAGCTATTGAAATGCTTTATCTATTATAACCGTAGATGTCGCAAATGCAAATTTCGTAGACTATTTAATAACGATGATAAAAATAAATTTGTCACTCAGAATTTCTCATCAGCTGTTTAAGGTTAAAATTAAGCCAATTTCCATAGATACGAACGTTTCATTATCTAGTATACCCCAGACAATATACATAAATCGAAAATATTATTTGTTGACTCGAATAAGTTCCTCTCACGGCAGTTTCAAAGTGACAACCACGCAGGATTCACGCGGTTATAAACTTTACATGTTTTTTATTTTTTTTTATAAATCTTACAAATATGAAATAAACCGTAAAAATACAGGTTAATTCATTGGTTATATAGCACTATAGTAAGTTTTTACGTCTCCATGTTAAAATTCGAAGGTATGAACTTTTTTAACATTGGCGAAAAATATAAAAAATGATCTTCTGAAAATGTCGAGCAAACGGAGAAAAAAGTTTTAAAATGCGCTGTCGCTCTAGAGGTTAAAGCATAAGAGTAAAAAAGGTTTGAAAAACAATATTAAACCTGCCTTGGAAAAGTTGCATCCGTCAAGTGACAGAGGCCAGAGATAATATGTGGCTGCCTTGAGAGTGTTGGCTAAACAGCCTAAGGTGGTTTTGGTTCTGGTCCCCTCAAGTGATGTCGAGGATAGAGACAGAATGCAGCTGACTTGAAATTGCTCCCCAATGATCGGTGACACGTATCTGTAGGTGAAAAGAAAACGGTAAAAAAATAAGTACATTTATTTGAAATACATATTTCTGCAGGCATGATCAAAGACAATTAGTAAAAAATTCACACCAGAACTTAAAAAATTGACTTCAAACGAAAGAAGTTCAAACACGGCTTATAACAAAGTAAACCAATTACCACAATGAAAACCTATTCTTTAAGCTTCGCATACGAAAAAAAACTTTTGTAATATATACCTATATTATGCCCATTGTCAGGTTATATCTCTCGTCCGTGATTGGGATGGTCAGGGAGAGAAAGTGGCTGACTTGAGAGTGCTGATCCTCTCAAATAATGGCTTTTCATCCATAACAACACTGACCATAAGCAAAATCTATTTTTAAAGCGAAAAACCTGTCATAACACATAAACAAAGCAAATTCTTTAAAGTTTAAAAAACAAAAGTAAACCTGCATTGAAAAAATTCTGTCACTTGATGACAGGGGTCAGAGATAAAATGTGGCTGGCTTGAGAGTACTGGTTTCCATAAATGGTCTCAAGGGATATCGATAGAATGTGGCTGATTTGAGAGTGCTAGTCCCCTCAATTAATTTCCAGGAACAAAGGAAATAAACGTTTTTGTTGAGTGTAGGTCTCTCCTCACTGATGCCCAGGAACAGAGATTTGTAAACAAAACAAATACAACTAATTAATAAATTACAGCTGTTTAAATAAATAGTTTTAATTCTGATATAATAATTACTAAGCCAAGTAAGATATTTAAATCAAATATTATTTGTACATATTATATTATATGAAAAATATTGAACATGAAGATTTAAACACGTTATGAAACGTGTTGCGAGTGTTACTCCCATCAATGGTAGTGAACGAACAGAGTATCTACTTTTATGGATGAATCATATCTATGAAGGTACATTATTTTAAGGAAAGATCTGTGTTTTACTCTTCATACTATGCATTTATTAAATTCAACTGGAGACGTTGGTAAAAAGACCGTTCTCACAGTAAAATGTAATGAACCTGCCTAGGAAGTGTTGCCCCCTCAAGTGAAGTTATAAGATGGAGATAGAATTAAGATGCCTTGAGAGTCGTCCTTGATTAAAATTTCTGTGTTTGAAAAAAAATAACTGAATAAAAATACGTTCAGTATTATTAAAGATTATTAAGAAAACAGCCTGAAGTATTTTGTTTTATTGCAGGTGACAAAATCTTCATCTGACCCGTTGATATAGCGTTAAATTGTTGATAAAGTGTTAAAAAAACCATAGTAAACTTGCCTTGGAAATTTTGCATCTGTCATGATAGGGGCCAGAGATAAAATGTGGCTGCAAGAAGAGTTCTGGCAATACAGCCCTAGGTGGTTTTGCTGGTCCCCTCAAACGATGTCGAAGACAGAGACGATGGTGACAGATATCTGTAGGAGATGCAAATAATTATAAAGAAACAGTTTTAAATTTTTTTATTTGTAAAGAATAAATCCGCAAATATAATGAAATGCAATTAGTTAAAAGCATTCACCAGAACACCGCTGCAAGAGGCAGAGGGCAAACACGTTTAATAACAAAATAAATCAATGAGCAAATTGAAAACCTGTATTTAAAGCTAGTCACAGATGAGATAATTATATATATATATATATATATATACAAAACTTAATTTTGGTTTTGAGGTCAAAACACCCAACTAAATTGCATAATATTTTTTGTATCAAAAGTCATGGCAAATACTTCGTTGGAATTTTGCTACTATATTTTTTAAATAATAAAATATAGGCCATTAAATAATTCAATTTGGTTTCATAATGAAGTTGAAATTGGAATTTTTGTGTTCGTTAATTTTTATTATTAAGAGGGTATAACCAGAGAAATATCTAATTTTTAAATCAGATTTTAGACGCACTGATTCCACAAAAAGATATAAATTGATTTCGAAACATTGTTCTGTTATCTAGTAAAAGCATGCTTTCAATATTGTGAAAAATGTTTATTTTTAGTATAACTAGGTTATACCATAAGTCGTCGGCAGATTTGTATATTTTCAAAAACGATTTTGTATTATACAACACCCATTTCAAATCATATAATCATGCAGTAAAATAAATCAATTCAATTCAATTAGAATTTTAATTTTAGTTTATATAAAATCATTAAAATATACATATGTTCATGTGTTTCTTGACGAAAATTGGTCCGTTTATGTATTTTTTTCACACGAAGTAATATATTTCAGATTCTTTTTACATTCTTATTTGAAAAAGGATCAAAAAATATTTTTTTAAATGTACATAATTTTGATAGTTTTATCATCACGCCTTTCAGCATTTTTGGATGTAGGAATAAGTTAAAGCAAATTTGGAATTAAATAAAATCGATATTGAGTTGTAATTTTAAAAACCAGGTACGGAGAATAATTGATCTTTCTCATTGGAACCGCCCTGTACGATCGTAAGAACAACTTTCGAAGAAACGTGGATTTTCGGCCGCTGGCTGGTTAAACGCCCTTAAGAATCTATTTCCTTATCCACTGCGTTATTATAATAAAAACTAAAACAATAATATATCTGTATTCCGATATAAAGGGGTATTTTATAGATTAAACTTACGCCATCAAAATGGTTTTTCTTAAAATTTTATTATTATCATCATATTTTTGTAATAAATAGGGTATTTTTCTTACGTATTAATCTTTTACCCAAGTTGCCGAAGTTGCCTCTATAATCATGAAATATTGAAATATATAATGACCTTTATTACATAATTTAAAAGACAAATAAAATAGCATGCATCCATACTAGATATTTAATCTAATTTTTTTATTACAAAAATAATTTTCATCTTAGTTGGGCATGTTGGCTTCAAATACAAAAAAATAAGATTTGTATGAAACGGGCAATGCAACTGTTCCTCCAAATTCCTCAGGCTAATTCGTCCACCTTTAGGAACAACTCATATAGGTCTCCTAGAAATTGTAGTATTTCCCTTACTATTTTCGTGAGATATATGATTTGATTTGTGTTAGAAAGAAAAAACACCTCGGTTTATAATCAAAACTAAAAGTTAACTACAAAAGAATTAACATGTACACCTTTATGAAACCAAAGTTTCCGACCGCTTTTGAAAAAAAAATTATAAAATATTGTGTTTTTTAATAAAATTACCTTTACAGGAATGACAAGAAAGTGCGGGGATGGTATAACATTTAAAATATCGTATTCTATTAACACAAGATTTTTTATTAAATTTTTTTGTTAGTAGTTATTTTTCGAAAAAAACGTTAAGTGGGCCGAATTCTTACAACTTTTTACGTTTGCATTAAAACAAATTGCATTTAAAAAAAAACTTGTTTATTTCTAGTAATTTAAATTGAAAATATATTTTATCGTATATATATTTTTTTATATCAGTTTCCGGATTCATTCAGAAATATTCCATTTGTTTGGAATTTATTGCAAAGCGTAAATATTTTGACCTTCTGACAAAATGTGTCCTTGGACCTGAGGGGTCAAAGCCGTAATAAATAAACATGAACATAAACTTTAGTAACCTGCCTTGGAAAAGTTGCTTCTGTCAAGTAATAATGGGGCCAGAGATAAAATGTGGCTGCTTTGAAAGTGGTGGCTATACAGCCTAAGGTGCTTTGGTGCTGGTTCCCTCAAGTGATGTCGAGGACAGAGACAATCGGTGACTGGTATCTGCAGGAGAAGCAAATAATTATAATATAGCAGAAGTTTTTTTTTTTTAACTTAATAAGTCCGCAGTTATGAAATAATACAATTAGTTAAAAACATTCACCAAAACACCGCTACAAAAGGCAGAGGACAAACACGGCTTATAACAAAATAAATCAATAAACACAATGAAAACCTGTATTTTAAGCGAATCATAGACAAGATTATGATATTTTAAGAGATTATTCGCTTTGTTTATTTAATTGTGGTTTATTAAAACGATTTTTAAATATTATTCAATATTATACAATAAACTGCCACAGAAAAAATTTCATTGATTTAATAAATGAATATTAATTATTTATAAATTGAAGATATCCTCCTGGTGTAACGTAGTTAAATCCGAAAGCTTATCAATGTAAGTAGTTCTGGACTATCAAATGCATCCTTTAGTATTTGATACACGAACAGCGAGTCAATGTAAATCCTTCTGTCCAACAATTTAAGCAAATTATTCATATTAATATCATTTAAAAGTAGTTCTACAAAATTGCTGGAATACCCATTTTAAAACATTTTAATAGCTTGTACACAAGTATTTTAACATTTGTAAGCCCTTGTTATAGACATCCGTGGTCAAATTAAAGATTTGATTGAAAAGTGATGAACAAGGACGGGTTATTTCAAAAAAATTGAACAAAACATCAAATATTTTTAGTTAATTTTCCGTTTTTCATTCCGTAGAGTGTGAAAATTAACTTCATATGTTTGATGAATTGTTAAAATTTTTTGAAACAGCCCATCCTAATTTGGGCTTTAATTTGTGAATTTTATAATAGCATTGTTATCAATATTGTAATTAAAGATCATGGAATTTTTTTTTCGAGAAAATCTGACTAGATATTTGACATTATGAGATACATTAAAAGTCTGTTTTCATTGGACCAGTATTGACAATATATTTATTTAAAAATAAAACAACTATTAATATTTTGAAAAATTATTCTGACAATACATCTCGTATGTGACTGGCTTAAAGCGTTGAGGGAATGACTGGGCAGCTTTTTTCATACAAATCTTAATTTTTCATTTGAGGCCAAATACCCAACGAAATTGAATAATTTATGCTGCTATATTTATTTGTATTTTTAATTAAAAAATATATAAAACCTTAATATTATTTATCAAGTGTTATATTTAAGTATAAGATAATATTATAGTCAACACACTAATTTATTATGTAAAAAATCTGTTCATTTTGACCGTTCTAAAATGGGCAAATTGCCTAGTTGAACAGCCATAGTTCATTATAACGTTGTAAAATGTAATGTTTTTCAAATTAAAATAAATATAAATAATTAAAATAATAAAATAAAGGTCATTAAAGAATTTAATTTTGCTTCACAATGAAGCCGATATTGGAATTTTTGTGTCTGTTTATTTTAATTATTAAAGAATTCATAGCCTTGTCTTCTGTGTTATTATAATAAAAAAAATTAAACAATATATCTGTAATCCGATACAAAAGGCTTACTTATAAATTAAATTTAAGCACGCCAAAATGGTTTTTTTATTAAAACTATTATTTTATAATTTATTTAGCATCATATTTTTATAATAAATAATGTAAAATTATTTTTAAAATAGCATGTATCCATAAAAGAAATTAATTAAATTTTTTGTGTACAATTATTATTTTTATTTTGGTTTGGTACTCGTATGTAGGCCTCAAATTCAAAATTAAGATTTGTTAGAAACGGGCAACGCAGCTGGTCCTCTTAAATCCTCAGGTTAATTTGTCTACCTTTGGGAACAACTCATATAGGTCTCGTTAAAATAGTTATATCTCCCTAACCGCATTATCACGAGAAATTGTGACCTGATCGGTGTTAGAAAGAAAAAAACACCTCGCTATATATTCAAAACTAAAAGCTAACTAGAAAATAATTAACGTGTACAACATTATGAAACCAAACTTTCCTAACTTTACATTCAGGAATATTCCATTTATTTGGATTTTATTGCAAAACGTGCCAAGACCTGAGGGGTCAAAGCCGTAATTAATGAACATGAACATAAATTTTAGTAAACCTGCCTTTAAAAAGTTGCTTCCATCAACTGACGTCATTGGCCAGGGAGATAAAGTGGCTGGCTTTGGAGTGTTGATATTCTCAAGTGGTGACCAGGGACACGGCTAGAATGTGGCTTGGTTGAAAGTACTCGTTCTCTCGTGTGGTGTCCATAGACATTGATTAAATGTGGCTGGTTTGAGGGTGCTGGTTCCCTCAAGTAGTTTCCAGGAACAATGTAAGTGAACGTGTTTATTGACTGGTTCCCAGGAACAGAGATCTGCAGATGAAATAATTTTCTGTGATGGATGACACTAATAGATACATTACAGCTGTTAATAACAAATTATTTCACTTTTGATAATCAGCAAGATTAAAAAACCTAATGTTGTTTCCACGTGTTATATTTTTTAAACAATACTAAACACGAAGCTTTAAAGTGTCTGTGGTTGAAAAAAAAAGATTGTTAATAATTTTGTTTTCAGCGATAAGTATTATATTATAGATTCTAACAGCCAAAATTATTATGTTGTACTGCAGATGACGTAATCGTAATCTAACCTGATGATGGGTGCTGCAAGTGCTGCAAGGCAGTCCAAAGCGTTGGCTCAAAAATAAGAAGCCGTATTACGGCTATTCACCCAGAATACTTATGCGCAAGAAAAAGCCTGTTTTAAAACCGTAAAAATGGTATAAAAGTCTAATAAAGCCTTGTTAAAAAAACAATAGTAAACTTGCCTTGAATAATTTTTTTTGTCAAGTGATGACATGGGCCAGAGATAAAATGTGGCTGCCTTGAGAGTGCTGGCAAAACAGCCTAAGGTAGTTTTGGTCCTGGTTCCCTCAAGTGATGTCGAGGACAGAGACATAATGCAGCTGGCTTAAGATTGATCGGTGACAAATATCTGTAGGTAAAAAAAATCATAATTACAAAACAAAAAATTAGTTACGGTATTTGAAATGAATAACTCCGCAGACATAATTAAAAAACAATTGGTAGAAAACACACAAAACACCGCGGTAAAAGGCAGAAGTGCAAACACAGCTAATAAAATAAAAATAAAATCAATGAACTCGATGAAACCTGTGTTTGAAGCTAGTCACAGACGAGCATTATATGCATTATTTATTTAATTATTATCTCCTCTTTTGGCGGCTTTTACATATAAATAGCAAAATTTATACAATACTAGCTGACCCGACAAACTTCGTACCGCCTCAGAATCAATAGCTGTTGAATTAAATTCAGTTTTTTTATTAAATTAAAAATTACACAATGAAGCAATTATCAATGCGCAACTGTGCGTGTTTTGTTTTTGTCAGTATCAGAGATGGCGTTGTTTAAGGATTTATATTTTTGTGATTTTCTTACTTTTACAATTACTGCGAATGGGTGCCGCCGCCCCCGGAACCATTTATTGAATAACCAACACCTCTGCCATAGATCACCCCAAGGGGTTTGCTACGTTTGGTGATTTAGCAGGGGTGCGCGGGTTCATGAGATGACTTATGTCTTTATCTTGGCAGTTGATGCGCCTGCCCACCTGCTTCGTGGTTGGCCGGATCGAGAGAGACTGGTTGAGAGAGGCCTTTTGACCTTTCCAGCCGGACTCTCTCGCCCATTGCCTTGCACCACAATTGGAGGGATGGATTCATACGACCGTCACTCCCTTACACACTGACCCCCAGATTCCTACCCACCCCTCATACCTTTTTCCTTCTCAGAACTTTCTATCCTCCCCATTCCTTAAAAAGATCCTCCACTCAGCATCCCCTAAGATGACATTGGTCCTGAGTGAAATTATTTTCCACAGGGCCTCCTGTGTAAAAAAATGCGTTTCATTTCAGAGATTTATTATAATTATTGTTTTTTTACTTTATAGGTTTTTTAGACATACGTTCACCATTTGTCTCATTTTCGACTATTAACATTAATTTTATAAGAAAGAAGGGCAGCATTATATGATTAAAAACAAATGCATAATAATCAACACATTGACATTTGACGTTTTTGAATGTTTGGAATTCACGCACACTTCAATATTATACCTCTCAAAATATTGCTGCATTTCTTTCAAAATATGTAAATTCTTCGACCTAACTAAAAAGTCGATTCTCAGAACTAACATATAAGCATAAAAAATTTCATCAAATTTGTCCAAAAAAAAAAAAAAAAAATTCGGAGTGGAACACCCTTTACTTTTAGGGGTATGAAAAATAGATGTTGGTCGATTCTCAGACCTAACATATACCTAAACATAAAAAATTTCATCAAATTTGTCTAAAAAAAAAAAATAAAAATTCGGAGTGGAACACCCTTTACTTTTAGGGGTATGAAAAATAGATGTTGGTCGATTCTCAGACCTAACATATCCCTAAGCATAAAAAATTTCATCAAATTTGTCCAAAAAAAATAAAATAAAAATTCGGAGTGGAACACCCTTTACTTTTAGGGGTATGAAAAATAGATGTTGGTCGATTCTCAGACCTAACATATACCTAAACATAAAAAATTTCATCAAATTTGTCTAAAAAAAAAAAATAAAAATTCGGAGTGGAACACCCTTTACTTTTAGGGGTATGAAAAATAGATGTTGGTCGATTCTCAGACCTAACATATAAGCATAAAAAATTTCATCAAAATTGGTCCAGCCGTTTCGGAGGAGTATGGCAACAAACACCGTGACACGAGAATTTTATATATTAGATTTTAAACTGAACTGCCACAGTAAAAATCTCATTGATTTAATAAATTAATAATAATCTAAATATATACATAGAAATGAATAGTTCTTTGTCTGTTCCTTAGGCGTTCCTTAACTATTTATCAGACTGTAATGAGACTTTGGGGATTTGATGTGCGTGCCCGCGATGGTTTATACATATAACTAGGTGACCCGGCAAACGTTGTTCTGCCATATACATTACTTCTAGTGAATATTTTGTTTGTGAAATAAAAAAATAGCAAGTGTATTATAAGTATGTGGGAATGGGATATATGACAGCAAGGGGAATAGAGCGCTGTATACGATGACCGCCGATAAAAACAAAAAAAAATATCAACTTAAGTAGGAAATAAAGAAAATCAATATGAATTTCGAAGAACAATTGAGTGTATGATATTTTTTGTAAGTCCGTCTTTAGCCAACACAAATAGGCTCGATGGTTTGCCCACGCGAGAATATGATGCCGAATGAAATATCAAAATGACGCGACGCTTCTCGTGGATGTCTTGCGCATGTGTGGATGAAAGTTCGATGAGGCGGACGTAGCGCCATCTGTCATTCTACGACATCAATAATTTCGTTCTGTTTGAAATACGAAAGACGGTTAAATTTGTTCATACAAAAATGCTAAAATCGCGATTAAAAAATGGGAGGGTGGAGGTGGGAGGGTTAAAATTTGGGGTATCGATACTCCTTAATGCCAAATAAAAAAAAAATTCAAAAAAATAATTTTTTTCTGGATAGGGACACCCTTATCATTTTGCGGTATGAAATATACTTTAAAACTTCTTCTCATACCTACCAAATATACATAAAAAATTTCATAAAAATCGGTGAAGCATAAGATAGTTAGCTCTGGCGTTATGAAATTATTTCCTGTACTATTCATCCGATTGCGATGAAACTTCGGTGAGTTGATGTGGCACACCTGTGAAGGTTTCTATATATACTGATGAGGTCCTGCGTTAATTTAAATTTGTTTAAACATTTTGCAATAGGTGGCACATGAGTTGGTTGAAAAATTAGTGTATTTTATATAGTTGAGCGGCAGGGCGAGAAGGAGGAAAAGCGAGGGGAAGGGGAACGGGGATGAATGGGAAAGGGCTCGCAAGGAGAAACCATTAATTTATTAAAGTGGTATTGCAACTCATGACGGGAACTCGCTAGTTAATAATAAATTGAAGATATCCTTCTGGTATAACGTAGTTGAATCCGAAAGCTTATCAATGCAAATAGTCCTGGACTATCAAATGCATCCTTTAGTAATTGATACATGAACACCAAGGCTTAAAGCATTAGGAACGGCCTCAAGGCATTTTTCATAGAAAATTTTTATGTTGAATTTGAGGTCAAAATACCCAACCAAAATGAATTTACATATTTTTTTAAATCAAATACGTCGAACGAATTTGTGTTACTTTGTTTATTTGTGGTTTTAACTATTTGTGATTTTATTTATTTTAAAGGCAACTTTGGAATTTTGTTGACAGTTAATTTTATTTATTTAAAAAATTCCTGGCTTCATCTGCAGTTATTATATATAACTAGCTGGTCCCGGCATGCGATGCTATGCCATTTAATAAAGAAATTGTTTCTCCCTGAGTGTCTTTTCCCATTTGTCCCGTTCCCCTTCCGCCTCCCCTTCTACTCCTGCATCCTCTTCCCCTCTCGCGTTCCCACTCCGTCACCTCCACCTTCCCTCTCCCCACTCCACTCCCCCCCCCCCCCTTCCCCGTCCCGCGAACCCCCCTCGAGAGTTCCCCTCCCCCCTCCCAGGTCCCCCTCCCCGCTCCCGCGTTCCCCTACCACCTTTCCCGCCTTCCCTCTTCCCTTTCCCGCTCCCTCCGGTGTTCCATATATTCAATCCCAGTACATTCAGTTTTTAAACAGCCCGCGTGCCACCTTTTACAATTTTTATTCAAATTTCCATTTTTCATGTATATCAAATTTGGTTCCTAACATAGGTACCTATTTAAAATATCTAAAATTCTTGATTCGATTCAAATTATTAGGGGAGTACTTACTTTAAATAAATTTTTCGCCTTTTCAAAAATAGAATCCTGATTGAACAATCATTCATTGTTTTGCAAAATGTCATTCTCTAACACGCGAACTGTCAAACGTGCGATGTTTTCTGTTATTATCTAATTTTCTGTGCAATTTTTTCAATTTTTCGCTCCGTAAGAACTATCCTCGAACTTCAAGGAATATTCTAAAAAAAGAATTAGCGAAATCGGTTCAGCCGTTCTCGAGATTTGCGCTTACCAACAAATTTAGCGATTCATTTTTATATTATAGACTAGCTGGTCCCGGCATGCGTTGCTATGCCATTTAATAAAGACATTGTTTCTCCCTGAGTGTCCCTTCCCATTCGTCCCGTTCCCCTTCCGCCTCCCCTTCTTCTCCTGCGTCCTCTTCCCCTCTCGCGTTCCCACTCCGTCACCTCCACCTTCCCTCTCCCCACTCCACTCCCCCCCCCCCCTTCCCCCGTCCCGCGAACCCCCTTCCCGAGTTTCCCTCTCCCCTCCCAGGTCCCCCTCCTCCCTCCCGCATTCCCCGCCTTCCCTCTTTCCTTTACCGCTCCCTCGTCCGTGTGTTGACAAACTTTCGTCAAACAAATGGTTGAGCATTGGAGAGTTCAGCGCAGAAATAGAAGGATTTATGCTTGCCATTCAAGATAGAGTCATTAATACTAAAAATTATAGGAAGCATGTAATCAAAGATATAAATCAAATTGATGATTTATGTAGAAAATGTTTGGCTTTTTCGGAAACTATAGAACATATTATATCGGGATGTTCTATATTAGCGCCGTCCGAGTACACATTTAGGCACAATCAGGTTTTAAAAATAATTCACAAAAATTTGGTAATTAAACATAACTTGATTGACTGCCGTAATAAAGTACCATATTATGAATATGATCCAAATTAATTTTTAGAAAATGAATTTTATAAAATATATTATGATAAAACTATACTAACAGACAGAACAATTAGTCATAATAGACCTGACATAGTTTTACATGACAAAATTAAAAAAAATAACTTATATCATCGATGTAGCTATTCCAAATTCCTGTAATATTCAAAAAACTGTTTCTGAAAAAATAAGAAAATACACAGATTTAGGAAATGAGATTAAAAGAATTTGGCATTCTCGGACTATAAAAATATTACCATTTGTTATTTCGGCCACTGGCATAATACCTAGGAATCTGATTCAAAATTTAAGCATATTAGATTTATCAAAGAATTTGTATATAAAAATGCAAAAATCAGTAATTTTAAATACATGTAGGATTACAAAAGATTTTTTAAATATTCATATTGAGGAATCAGAAGGATTTATAGGTTCAATTAGAAATGCCACAGAGCCGAACCCTCTGATATTAAAAAATCTGAAGTCGGTGAATTATATTCCCATTTGAACCGTAGTAGGTTGACATGTTGTTCTTGTGTTGTTTTGTATTTATAATACTTATATAGTGCAATTGCATAGCGTGGGTTGACTAGATGATCATTTGGGGAAGTGTATGAAAGGGTTTAGTTTTTCCTTTTTTTTTTCCATTTTTTTTTTTTTACTTTTTTTTGGGGGGAAAATTTAACCCGGACATTTAAATCTGGTGCGTACAAAATAATATAATCATATTTATTTTATTAATCTTTTACCCAAAAATTATTACCAAAGTTGCCTCTATAATCATAATTTTTTTAAATCATAATGGCCTATATTTCATAATTTAAAAGACGAATAAAGTAGCACACATCCATACTAGATATTTAATATAATTTTTGGTCAAAAAATAATTTTTCAATCTTGGTTGGGTATTTTGGCCTCAAATCAAAAATTAAGATTTGTATGAAACGAGCAATGCAGCTGTTCCTCTAAATCCCTCAGGCTAATTCGTCCACCTTTGGAAACAACTCATATAGGTCTCGTAGAAATTGTTGTATTTCCCTTACTATTATCGTGAGAAATATAATTTGATTGGTGTTAGAAAGCAAAAGCACCTCGCTTTATATTCAAAACTAAAAGTTAACTACTGAAGAATTAACGTGTACACCTTTATGAAACCTAAGTTTCTGACCGCATTTGAAAAAAAATTATGAAGTATTGTGTATTTTAATTAAATTATTTTTACAGGAACGACAAGAAAGTGCGGGGATGGTATAACATTTAAAATACGATATTCTAATAACACAAGTTTTTTTTATTTATTTTTTTTTGTCAGTAATTATTTTGAAAGTTTTTACGTTTGCATAAAAAAAATTATATTAAAAAAAACTTGTTTATTTCTAGTAATTTAATTTGAAAATATATTTCATCATATATATTTTTTAATTTCTTTTTCCGGATTCATTCAGAAATATTACATTTATTTAGATTTTAGTGCAAAGCGGATATATTTTGACCTTCTGACAAAATATGCCCTAATAAACATAACATAAACTTTAGTAAACCTGCTTTGGAAAAGTTGCTTCTGTCAAGTGAACAGGGCCATAGATAAAATGTGGCTGCTTTGAAAATGGTGGCTATACAGCCTAAGGTGCTTTGGTGCTGGTTCCCTCAAGTGATGTCGAGGACAAAGACAATCGATGGCAGGTATCTGTAGGAGAAGCAAATAATTATAGCATTACAGTAAAAAAAATGTTTTTGAAATGAATAACTCTGCAGTTATGAAATAATGTAATTAGTTAATAATGTAATTAGTTTTACAATAAACTGCCACAGTAAAAATTTCATTGACTTAATAAATGAATATTTATTAATAATAAATTGAAGATATCCTCCTGGTATAACGTAGTTGAATCCGAAAGCTTATCAATGCAAGTAGTTCTGGACTATCAAATGCATCCTTTAGTATTTGTTACATAAACACCGAGTCAATGTAAATCCTTCTGTCCGACAATTGCATATTATTCATAATCATATCAATTAAGAGTAGTTCTACAAAATTGCTGAAATACCCATTTTAAAACATTTTAATAGCTTGTATAAAGGTATTGTAACATTTGTAAGCCCTTGTTAAAGACTTCCGTTGTGTGGTCAAATGAAGGATTCGATTGAAAAGTGATGAACAAGGACGGGTTATTTAAAAAATTGGAACAATTCATTAAATCTTTTTAGTTAATTTTCACACTCCGTATCATGGAATGTGAAAATTAACTTCATATGTTTGATGATCTGTTAAAATTTTTTGAAACAGCCCATCCTAAGTCTTTAATTTGTGAATTTCTTAAGAGCATTGTTATCAATGTGTAATTAAAAATCATGGGATTTTTTATTCGAGAAAATCTGACTAGATATTTGACATTATGAGATACATTAAAAGTCTGTTTTTATTACACCAAAATTGACAATTTATTGATATATTATCTAAAACAACAATAAATATTTTGAAATATTATTCTGACAATATATCTCGTCTGTGACTAGCTTAAAGCGTTAAGGGAACGACTGGGCAGCTTTTTTCCTACAAAACTTAATTTTTCATTTAAGGCCAAATACCAACCAAATTGAATAATTATTTTTTAATAATAAATACTTCGGACGAATTTGTGCTGCTTTATTTATTTTTATTTTAAATTAAAAAATATAGGTCATTAAAGGATTCAATTTTGCTACATAATGAAGCCCACATTTGAATTTTTGTGTCTGATAATTTAAATTATTAAAGAATTGATGGCCTTGTCTACTGCATTATTTTAATAAAAAATAAACAGTAACATATCAATAATCCGATACATAAGCTCATTTATAAATAAAATTTACGCAAGTCGAAATAGTTTTTTCTAAAACTATTATTTTCTACTTTATCTTATCTTCATATTTTTTATAATAAATAAGGCAAAATTATTTTTGAAATAGCATGTATCCAAAAAAGATATTTAATATAATTTTTTATTACAAAAATAATATTTCATTTGGTTAAATATGTTTGCCTCAAATCCAAAATTAAGATTTGTAAGAAACGGGCAACGCAGCTGGTCCTCTTAAATCCTCAGGCTAATTTTTCCACCTTTGGAACAACTCATATAGGTCTCATAAAAATAGTTATACCTCCCTTACCGCATTATCATGAGAAATTGTGATCTGATCGGTTTTAGAAAGAAAAAACATCTCGCTTTATATTCAAAACTAAAAGTTAACCACAAAATAATTAACGTTCACGACTTTATGAACCAAACTTTCTGAACTTTGCATTCAGAAATATTCCATTTATTTGGATTTTATTGCAAAGCGGAAATATTTTGACCTTCTGACAAAACGTGCCTGAGACCTGAGGGGTAAAAGCCGTAATTAATAAACATGAACATAAACTTTAGAAAACCTGCCTTAAAAAAATGCTTCCATCAACTGACGTCATTGGCCAGGGAGAGAAAGTGGCTGGCTTTGGAGTGCTAATATTCTCAAGTGGTGACCAGGGAGATGGCTAGAATGTGGCTTGGTTGAAAGTGCTCGTTCTCTTGTTTGGTGTCCATAGACATTGATTAAATGTAGCTGGTTTAAGGGTGCTGGTTCCCTCAAGTAGTTTCCAGGAACAAAGTAAGTGAACGTATTTATTGAGTGTAGATCTCTCCTCAGTGATGCCCACTAACAGAGATCTGCAAATAAAATAAGTTACCGTGATGGATGAAACTAATAGATACATTATAACTGTTTAAAACAAATTAATTTCTGATAATCAGCAGGATTAATAAAACCTAAGCAACAATACTAAACATGAAGCTTTAAAGTGTCTGTGTTTGAAAGAAAAGAATGTTAATCTTTCTTTATAATCTATAATACTCGTATAAAGGTATTATACGAGTATTTTAGATTCTAACAGCCAAAATAATTATGTTGTACCGCAGATAGCATAATCGTCATCTGACCTGATGATGGGTGCTGCAAGGCAGTCTGAAGCGTTGGCTCAAAAATAAGAAGCCGAATTACGATTTTTCACCAAGAACTCCTACGCGCAAGAGAAAGTCTGTTTTAAAACCGTAAAAAATTGTATAAAAGTCTAATAAAGCCGTGTTTGAGAAACAATAGTAAACTTGCCTTGAAATAGTTTTTTGTCAAGTGATGACAGGAGCCAGAGATAAAATGTGGCTGGCTTAAGAGTACTCGTAAAACAGCCTTAGGTGGTTTTGGTGCTGGTTCCCTCAAGTGATGTCGAGGATAGAGACGTAATGCAGCTGGCTTGAGAAGTATCTGTAGGTGAAAAAATCATAATTACAAATCAAAAAATTAGTTACGGTTTCTGAAATGAATAACTCAACAGGTAAAAAAAAATTGTTGAAATCACACCAAACACTGTGGTCAAAGGCAGAAGTGCAAACACAGCTAATAAAATAAAAATAAAATCAATGAACTCGATGAAACATGTGTTTGAAGCTAGTCACAGACGAGCATTATATGCATTATTTATTTAATTATTATCTCCTCTTTTGGCGGCTTTTACACATTACATGAATGGCAAAATACATACAATATTTGAAACTGAACTGCCACAATAAAAACTCATTGATTAATTAAATTAATATTAATCTAAATATATAAAAATGAATGTTTCTTTGTTTGTTCCTTAAAAAAACAATAGTAAACCTGCCTTGGTAATGTTGCATCTGTCATGACAGGGGCCAGAGATAAATGTGGCTGCCTGGAGAGTTCTGGCAATACAGTCTTAGGTGGTTTTCCAGTTTTAGGTGGTGCTGGTCCCCTCAAGCGATGTCAAAGACAGAGACGATGGTGACAGGTATCTGTAGGAGAAGCAAATAAGTAATATGAAACAGTTTTAAAAAAATTAATAGTAATAAATAAATTCCCAGGTATTATTAAATGCAATTAGTTAAAAGCATTCACCAGAACACCGCTGCAAAAGGCAGAGGGCTACACGTTTAATAACAAAATAAATCAATGAGCATAGTGAAAACCTGTATTTAAAGCCAGTCACAAATGAGATAATTATATATATTAATTTCATTTGTTTATTTAATTGTGGTTTTAAAACAAATACTTAAAATTATTCAATATTTAATACAACGAACTGGACCTGTAAAATTTTTATTGATTTAATAAATGAATATTTATAAATAATAAATTGAAGATATCCTCCTGGTATAACGTAGTTGAATCCGAAAGCTTATCAATGCAAGTAGTTATGGACTAAAATCCATCCTTTAGTATTTGATACATGAACAGCGAGTCAATGTAAATCCTTCTGTCCAACAATTTAAGCATATTATTCATAATCATATCATATAAAAGTAGTTCAACAAAATTGCTGGAATACCCATTTTATTATTACAGGACAGAAACTTCGTAGAAATTAAATAATTACAGAACTTGAATAGAACCTTCACAAAACGTGAAAATTAACTTCATGTATTTGATGAATTGTTAATTTTTTTAAACATCCCATCCAAGGTCATTAATTTGTGAATTTCTCAAGAGCATTGTTATCTATATGGTAATTAAAGATCGCTGGGTTTTTTATTCGAGAAAATCTGACTAGTTATTTGAAGTTATGAGAAATATTAAAAATCTACTTTCATTCAGGAACGGCCGGGGAGCTTTTTTCATACAAAACTTAATTTTGGATTTGAGGCCAAAATACCCAACCAAATTAAATAACATTTTTTATCAAAAGTTATAGCAAATACTTCGTTGGAATTTTGCTACTGTATGTTTTCTGTTTTAAATTATAAAATATAGGCCATTAAATAATTCAATTTGGCTTCATAATGAAGCCGAAATTGGAATTTTTGTGTTTGTTAATTTTTATTATTAAGAATCTCTTTCCTTATCTACTGCGTTATTATAATTTAAAATTATACAATATTATATCTGTATTCCGATATAAAAGGGTATTTTATAGATTAAATTTACGCCATCAAAATGGTTTTTCTTAAAACTTTTATTTTCTACATTATATATCATCATATTTTTTATACTGAAATTTTTTTATAAATTAATGTTTTACCCACAAATAATTGCCCAAGTTGCCTCTATAATCATGAAATATTAAAATCTATAATGTATTTATTGTTATTAAGTTCATTTTGTAGAACTCCATTTTACTTTTTTATTTATTATATAAATTCAATCATATTATTATTTATTGTATAAAAACTGTATTTGTACACAAGTTCTGCTGTGTAATTATTGTTATGCGTTACAGCTGTTTCGCCCTCTGGGGCATTATCGAACTGAAACGCAAAATAATAATTACAAAGCGGAACTTGTTTATAATAAACAATTTATAAAATAAAAATCTGTAATTGCCTATATTTCATAATTTAAAAGACAAATAAAATGGCATGTATCCAATGTAATTTTTTATTACAAAAACAATTTTCATCTTGGTTTGGTATATAAGCCCCAATTTTAAAATTAAGATTTGTAAGAAACGGGCAACGCAGCTGTTCCTCTTAACTCCTCAGTCATTTGTCCACCTTTAGTCCTTAATGAATCCTTTGGGAAATTGTAAAGTTTTGCGTATTTTTATAAAATTATTTTTACACTAAAAGACAAGAAAGTGCGGGGATGAAACCATTTATAATATGATATTCTAATAACACAAGTTTTTACTATTTTTTTCATTTTTCAAAAATTATTGTTCGAACGAAAAGTCCCTTTATACCTTTATACCTTTTATAACGATTGCATTAAAAAAAATTATGTATAAAAAAAAACTTGTTTGTTTCTAGTAATTAAATTTGAAAGTTTATTACTTCACTTTTTAAAAATAGTTTTAGTTTTCAGATAAATTCAGAAATATTCCATTTATTTGGATTTTATCGCAAAGCGGAAATTTTAAACTTCTGACAAAATGTGCCTGAAACCTGAGGGGTCAAAGCCGTAATTATTATACATGAACATAAACTTTTGTAAACTTGCCTTAAAAAGGTGCTTCCATCAACTGACGTCATTGGCCAGGGAGAGAAAGTGGCTGGCTTGAGAGTGTTGATATTCTCAAGTTGTGACCAGGAACATGACCAGAGTGTGGCTTGGTTGAAAGTGCTCGTTCTCTCGTGTGGTGTCCATAGACATTGATGGAGTGTGGCTGGATGAGGGTGCTGGTTCCCTCAAGTAGTTTCCAGGTACAAAGGAAGTGAACGTGTTTATTGAGTGTAGATCTCTCCCCAGTGATGCCCAGAAACAATGATCTGCAGACAAAATAAATTACTGTGAGGGATGACACTAATACATACATTACAGCTATTTAAAACAAATTATTTCACTTCCGATAATTAGCGGGATTAAAAAAACCTAATGTTGTTTCCACGTGTTATATTATTTAACAAATACTAAAGATGAACCTTCAAAGAGTCTATGTTTGAAAAAAAAAAATAATGTTAATAATTTTGTTTTCAGTGATAGGTTTTTTTTTTTATTATTATTTCATAAATGATTAAATGTTACATTTTTGGCCATTTTTGACTACCATACTAGGCTAATCGCCCGTGTTGTGGTAGTCATACATGTAATATAATTTTATATAAACAGATAATAAAATATAAGAAGAGAAAAGAAAAAAATAACATATTTAGGGATAAATAAAACTAAAAACAGATAAAAATATAAGAATTGCAAGTTATCTAAGAAATAAAGAAAATTTAAAGAAGATTGAAATAAACATTGGTGAGCATTATTCTTCTTGAAATAAAAATAGAAATAAAATTTGGTAAGTAATCTTCTGCACGAGAGTACATGTTTGTAGTCATTTTTGATATTTGTTCTATGAAAGAAATTGGAAAGAGTATTAGAGAAAGTAATTTTTTGTTTGATTTTTTAAAATGCAATATTAAGTTAAAGTAATTGATTAATTAAATTTGTAATATTTTTTTAATTAATATTAAAATTATTTGTTTTTTATTGTAATACTAGCTGACCCGACGAACTTCGTACCGCCTCAGAATCAATAACTGTTGAATTAAATTAAATTAAAAACAAATAAGACAAACTGCAATTTTGCAATATTAATTATTATTTAACCGCTATATTCAACTGTCACAAAATTTTAATTTACTTTTATCTAAAAAAACAAAGTATGTATGTAAATATTTAATATACCAACATATAATTTATCTTTTTACATACATATATATATTTGTTTAAATACACACATTTCTTTTGGAACAAACATAATATGTGATTTACTCGCCTCGGAACAGACTTTGTCTAGTGAGGCGGGTAAAAGAAAAGAAAACAATGTAAATAACCATGAAACTAAATAAACGCCCGGGTTGCCGGCACTGAAACTGAACTGAATTTTTTTTTATCAAGTTAAAAATTACACAATGAAGCCATTATCGATACCCAACTGTCTGTGTTTTGTTTTTGTCAGTATCAGAGATGGTGTTGTGTACAGATTTATATTTTTTGTGATTTTCTTACTTTTCGAAAGGAAGCGGGTACGGGTGCCGCCGCCCCGGGAACCATTTATTGGATAACCAACACCTCTGCCATAGGTCACCCCAAGTGGTTCGGTACGTTTGGTGATTTATCAGGTGTGCCCGGGTTAATGGGGTGACTTTTGTGCAGGTCTTGGCGGCGGATGCTTCTGCCCACCTGCTGCGTGGCGGGCCGAATCGAGAGAGACTGGGAGGTCTTTTAACCTTTCCAGCCGGATTCTCTCGACCAATGGGTCGAAAGAGTACGGCTGGAAAGGTCAAGGTAAAAGGTCAATTCCGGTCAAGTCAATGGCCTTGCACCGCAGTTGGAGGGATGGATTCACTCTCGGATACACTGACCTCCAAATTCATACCCACCCCTTGGCCTTTTTCCTTCCCAGAAATTCCTATCCTACCCTTCCTTAAAAAGACCCTCCACACAGCATCCCCTTAGATGACATAGGTCCTGAGTGGAGCTTACGTAAAAAAATGCGTTTCATTTCAGAGATTTATTATTATTGTGTTTTTCCTTTGGAGGGGTGCAGAGACATACGTTCACCGTTTGTCTCATTTTCGACTATTGAAATATGGTGTGTAAGAAAGAGGGGCAGCATTATATGATTAAGAACAAAAGCAAAACAATCAACGATTGACATTTGACGGTTTTGAATTTTGGAATTAATGCACAGTTAAATATTATACCTATCACAATATTGCTGCAGTTCTTTCAAAATATGAGAATTCGTTCCATAGAAAATGTATGAAAAAAATAATTTTCTTCATAACTTTCTTTTTCGTAAATTTTTGTGATGTTTTAATAGTTATTATGTTATCCGGAGCGGAGACAAATCAAACAAATCAAAGATCATCAAAATCAGTCCAGCCGATCTCGAGTTATAAATAGTGTAACTAACCCGACTTTGTTTTATATATTAAGATTAAGCTCTCATGTGTTGTTTGAAGAAATCTCTTCCCTTTTCAAATATCCAATGATTATAGATTCTAACAGCCAAAATTATTATGTTGTACTGCAGATGACGTAATCGTAATCTAACCTGATGATGGGTGCTGCAAGGCAGTCTGAAGCGTTGGCTCAAAAATAAGAAGCCGTATTACGGCTTTTCACCCAGAACACCTATGCGCAAGAGAAAACCTGTTTTAAAACCGTAAAAATGGTATATAAGTCTAATAAAGCCGTGTTTAAAAAACAATAGTAAACTTGCCTTGGAACATTTTTTTTTGTCAAGTGATGTCAGGGGCCAGAATTAAATGTGGCTGCCTTGAGAGAGCTCGTAAAACAGCCTAAGGTGGTTTTGGTGCTGGTTCCCTCAAGTGATGTCGAGGATAGAGACGTAATGCAGCTGGCTTGAGATTGATCGGTGACAAGTATCTGTTGGTGAAAAAAAATCATAATTACAAACAAAAAATTAGGTACAGTATTTGAAAGGAATAACTCCGCAGTATGATAAAAAAACAATTAGTTGAAAACACACCAAACACCGCGGTAAAAGGCAGAAGTGCCAACACAGCTAATAACATAAAAATAAAATCAATGAACTCAATGAAACATGTGTTTGAAGCTAGTCACAGACGAGCATTATATGCATTATTTATTTAATTATTTTCTCCTGTTTTGGCGGTTTTATTTTAAATATGAATAGCAAAATTTATACAATGTTTTAAACTGAACTGCCACAGTAAAAATCTCATTGATTTAATAAATTTATATTTGAAATTAATAAATTAATGTTTCTTTGCTTGTTCCTTATGCATTCCTAAACTATTGATCAGACTGCGATGAAACTTTGGGGATTTGATGTGCGCGCCCGCGATGGTTTATACATATAACTAGGTGACCCGGCAAACGTTGTTCTGCCATATACATTTTTTCTAGTGAATATGTTAGTTGTTAAATAAAAAAAAAAAACAAATCTATTTTCAGTGTGTGGGGATGAGATCTATGACAGAAAGAGAAATGGAGCGCTGTAGACGATGACCGCAGATAAAAACAAAAAAAAATACCGTCTTAAGTAGAAAATAAAGAAAATCCATTTGAATTTCGAAGAACAATTGAGTGTACGATATTTTTTGTAAGTTCGTCTTTAGCCAATACAAATACGCTCGATGGTTTGCCCACACGAGAACATGATGCCGAATGAAGTATCAAAATGAGGCGACGCTTCTCGTGGATGTCTCGCGCATGTACTCTCGTGAAGGTTTCAATATCTTGCGTTTATTTAAATTTGTTTAAAAATTTTGGCAATGAAAAATAAGTGGCAGACGAGTTGGTTGAAAAATTGGTGTGTTTTATATAGTTTATCGGCAGGGCGAGAAGGAGGGAAAGCGAGGGGAAGGGGAACGGGGATGAATAGGAAAGGAGACGCGGGGAGTAACCATTAATTTATTAAAGTGGCATTGCAACGCATTACGGGAACTCGCTAATTAACAGTAAATTGAAGATATCCTCCTGGTATAACGTAGTTGAATCCGAAAGCTTATCAATGCAAGTAGTTCTGGACTATCAAATGCATCCTTTAGTATTTGATACATGAACACCAAAGCTTAAAGCATTAGGAACGGCCTCAAGGATTTTTTCATAGAAAATTTAATGTTGAATTTGATGTCAAAATACCCAACCAAAATGAATATATACATTTTTTAAATCAAATACCTCGAACGAATTTATATAACTTTATTTATTTGTGATTTATACTATAAAACATAGGACATAAAACTGTTCAATTTTGCATCATTTTAGAAGCAACTTTGGAATTTTGTTGACAGTTAATTTTATTTATTAAAAAAATTCCTGGCTTCATCTGCAGTTGTTATATATATAATAAAACTTCGAAAAACATAGGTTTTTGGGTAGAATATTTAATATGTAATTAATAAATGTTTGAAAAGGGTAATTTATAATTTAAATGTAAGTCCATCGCAATACTTTTTCTAAATATTTTTATTATCAAATTTTTACATTAAATAGACTAAAATTATGTTTTTAATATTTATGCTTTACACACTAATAATGACCCAAGCTGCCTCTGAAATCATGAAATATTGAAATCTGCAAATCCGTCTATTAATATATTAAGTGTGTATTTTATTTTTCATTATAGGGGAATTTTCGTTCAAAAAATGTAAGGTGAGCCGTTCTTATAACTTTTTTATGTAAGCAATTTAAATATTTAAACATCGCCATCAGAACTGATGATGGACATTGCAAGGCAGTCTGAAGCGTTGCGTCGTTTCATGTAAGAAAGCAATTGCGAAAAGAAAACTTATTTTTAATCACTGGAGCGATTTTTGCCACATATTGGCGCCATTTAAAAAAATATGTATATTTGTTCCTAGCACGTTTGTTATTTTAGACTTAAAACCAAGCTATTGAAATGTTTTATCAATTATGATCATATATGTCACAAATGCGAATTTCGAAGACTTTTTTATAACGATGTTAAAAATAATTTTTTAATAATTTTTTTCACGCAGAATTTCTGATCAGCTGTTTACGGTTAAAATTAAGTTCTTATTGCATAGATATGCACCTTTATCAAGTATACTACAGACAATATACAGAAATCGAAAATATTCTATGTAAACACGCATAAGTACCTCTCACGGCAGTTTTAAAGTAACAACCACGCAGTAGAAAGTTACTGTGATGGATGAAACTAATAAATACAAAACAGCTGTTTAAAACAAATTATTTCACTTCTGATAATCAGCAGGATTAAAAAAACTAATGTTGTTTCCACGTGATATATTAGTTAAACAAAAGTAAACATGAAGCCTTTAAACACGTCATGAAACGTGTTGGGAGTGTTACTCCGCTCAATGGTAGTTCAGGGCACGAGCACCTATCGCATGAAGATACAATATTTTCAGGTAAGATTTGTGTTTTCATCTTCACACAAAGCATTTATTAAATTTAACTGGTGAGGTCCGTAAAAAGACAGTTCTCACTGATAAAATGTAATGAACCTGCCTAGAGAGTGTTGCCCAATCAAGCGAAGTCATGAGACAGAGTGCTAGTAAAATATTGATAAAGTATTAAAAAGTGAAGTATAAAAATCAATGGTAAACCTGCCTTGGAAATGTTCATATGTAATAAATGACAGGGGCCAGAGATAAAATGTGACTGTCTTAAGAGCACTGGCAAAACAGCCTAAGGTGGTTTTGGTGCTGATTCCCTCAAGTGAAGTTGAGGACAGAGACAATCGGTGACAGGTATCTAAAGAAGAAGCAAATAATTATAACATAACAGTAAAACAAATTAAATTTGAAATAAATAACTGCGCAGGAAGAGATTACGATTATTTAAGAGATTCTACGCTTTGTTTATTTAATTGTGGTTTAATTATACAATAAACTGCCACAGTAAAAATATTGTGTATAATTATAAAGTATTGTGTATTTTAATAAAATTATTTTTAGAGGAACGACAAGAAAGTGCGGGGATGGAAGAACATTTAAAATATGATATTCTAATAACACAAGTTTTTTTTTAAATACTTATCAGTAGTTATTTTTCGAAAAAAAAAACGTTAAGTGGGCCGAATTCTTATAACTTTATACTTTTGCATTAAAAAAAATTATATTTCAAAAAAAAACTTGTTTATTTCTAGTAATTTAATTTGAAAATATATTTCATCATATTTTTAATTAATTTCAGTTTCCGGATTCATTCAGAAATATTCCATTTATTTGGATTTTATTGCAAAGCGGAAATATTTTGACCTTCTGACAAAATGTGCCCTTGGACCTGAGGGGTCAAAACCCTAATAATGAACATAAACTTTAGTAAACCTGCCTTGGAAAAGTTGCTTCTGTCAAGTGATAACAGAGCCAGAGATAAAATGTGGCTGCTTTGAAAGTGGTGGCTATACAGCTTATGGTACATTGGTGGTGGTTCCCTCAAGTGATGTTGAGGACAGAGACAATCGATGACAGGTATCTGCAGGAGAAGCAAATAATTATAACATTGCAGAAAAAAAAAGATTTTGAAATGAATAACTCCGCAGTTATGAAATAATGTAATTAGTTAAAAACATTCACCAAAACACCGCTACAAAAGGCAGAGGACAAACACGGCTAATAACAAAATAAATCAATAAACACAATAAAAACCTGTATTTTAAGCTAGTCACAGACAAGATTATGATATTTTAAGAGATTACTCGCTTTGTTTATTTAATTGTGTCTATATTCAATATTATACAATAAACTCTCTTTTCCTCTCAAATTTTTGTTATTTTTTCAAAATTTCTTAGTGTTCTTATCTAATCATTTTTAATTTTTATATTTCTTATTAATTGTATGAATTTTTTTTTATGTTTCTCAATTCCTCTCAAATATTTGTAATTATTTCTAAATTTCTAAGTATTCTTATCTAATCATTTTTAATTTTAATATTTCTTATTAATTGTATGAAATTTTTTTATGTTTCTCAACAAAGGCGTTGTATACTGCGGGCAGATAATTTATACCATATAACAACACACTAAACTGTATCTTTCTCTTTTCCTCTCAAATATTTGTTATTATTTCAAAATTTCTTAGTGTTCTTATCTAATCATTTTTAATTTTTATATTTCTTATTAATTGTATGAAATTTTTTTATGTTTCTCAACTTTTTTCATTTTCTTTTTCTTTCATTCTATTTATCTTTTCATATATACATTAAAAACAATTCTTATTCTTTTCATACAAGATTAAGTAATCAAAATTTGACTACATTCCTGCCACCTCGGAACAGGCTCAGCCTAGTGAGGTGGTGTTTACCAAAAACCAAAAACAAAAAAATATATATTTTACTTCATACTGTAGAAAAAAAATGTATTTGTGCTTATCTTGGTTAATAAATAATTAAAAAAAAAAAAAAAAAAAAAAAAAAAACTGCCAGAGTAAAAATTTCATTGAATTAATAAATGAATATTGATAAATAATAAAGATAGTTAATAAAATAATTGAAGATATCCTCCTGGTATAACGTAGTTGAATCCGAAAGCTTATCAATGCTAGTAGTTCTGGACTATCAAATGCATCCTTTAGTATTTGTTACATGAACACCAAATCAATGTAAATCCTTCTGTCCAACAATTTGAGCATATTATTCATAATCATATAATTTAAAAGTAATTCTACAAAATGGCTGGAATACCCATTTAAAAATATTTTAATAGCTTGTACACAAGTATTGTAACATTTGTAAGCCCTTGTTAAAGATTTCCGTTAAGTGGTCAAATGAAGGATTTGATTGAAAAGTGATGAACAAGGACGGGTTACTTCAAAAAATTTTAACAATTCTTCAAATTTTTTTTGTTAATTTGATGAAATGTTAATTTTTTTTACACAGCCCATCCTAAGTCTTTAATTTGTGAATTTCTTAAGAGCGTTGTTATCAATGTTGTAAATAAAGATCATGGGATTTATTATATGAGAAAATCTGACTAGATTTGTTGACATTATGAGATACATTGAAAGTCTGTTTTCATTGGACCAAAATTGACAATTTATTGATAAATTATCTAAAACAACAATATATATTTAGAAAAAATTTTCTGACAATATATCTCGTCTGTGACTAGTTTAAAGCATTGAAGGAACGACTGGGCAGCTTTTTGAATAACAAAACGTAAATTTTCATATGAGGCCAAATACCCAACCAAATTGAATGATTATTTTTTAATCAAAAGTTATAGTCAAGACTTCGTACGAATTTGTGATGCTTTATTTATTTGTATTTTAAATTAAAAAATTTAGGTAATTAAAGAATTCATTTATGCTTCATAATGAAGCCGTCATTGGAATTTTTGTATATGTTAATTTTAATTATTAAAGAATTCATGGCATTGCCTACTGCGTTATTATAATTAAAAATTAAACAGTAATATATCTGATGTAATCCGATACAAAAGGCTCATTTTTAAATTAAATTTACGCACGTAAAAATGGTTCTTCTTAAAACTGTTATTTTCTAATTTAATATTTTCGTATTTTTATAATAAATCAGGTAAAATTATTTTTACAATAGCATGTATCCATAAAACTTATTTAATATAACTTTTGATTACAAACATAATTTTTCAATTGGTTTGGTATGTTGGCCTTAAATTTAAAATTAAGATTTGTAAGAAACGGGCAACGCAGCTGGTCCTTTTAACTCCTCAGGCTAATTTGTCCACCTTTGGGAACAACTCAAATAGGTCTCGTAAAAATAGGTACTTAAATCTCCCTAACCGTATTATCACGAGAAATTGTGATCTGATCGGTGGCTTGAATGTGGCTTGGTTGTGAGTGCTGGTTTTCTCGTGTGGTGTCCATAGACATTGATGGAATGTAGCTGGTTTGAGGGTGCTGGTTCCCTCAAGTAGTTTCCATGAACAAAGTAAGTGAACGTATTTATTGAGTGTAGATCTCTCCTCAATGATGCCCAGGAACAGAGATCTGCAGATGAAATAAGTTTATGTGATTATGGATGACACTAATAGATATATTACAGCTGTATAAAACAAATTATTTCACATCTGATAATCAGCCGGATTGAAAAACGTAAAGTTGTTTCCACGTGTTATATTTTTTAAACAATAATAAACATGAAGCTTTAAAGTGTCTGTGTTTTAAATAAAAGAGTGTTAATCTTTTCTTTCAGCGATAGGTATTATACGAGTATTATTGATTCTAACAGCCAAAATTATTGTGTTGTACTGCAGATAGCATAATCGTCATCTGACCTGATGATGGGTGCTGCAAGGCAGTCTGAAGCGTTGGCTCAAAAATAAGAAGCCGTATTACGATTTTTCACCAAGAACACCTACGCGCAAGAGAAAGTCTGTTTTAAAACCGTAAAAAATTGTATAAAAGTCTAATAAAGCCGTGTTTGAGAAACAATAGTAAACTTGCCTTGAAATAGTTTTTTGTCAAGTGATGACAGGAGCCAGAGATAAAATGTGGCTGGCTTAAGAGTGCTCGTAAAACAGCCTTAGGTGGTTTTGGTGCTAGTTCCCTCAAGTGATGTCGAGGATAGAGACGTAATGCAGCTGGCTTGAGATTGATCGGTAACAAGTATCTGTAGGTGAAAAAATCATAATTACAAATCAAAAAATTAGTTACGGTTTCTGAAATGAATAACTCAACAGGTAAAAAAAAAATTGTTGAAATCACACCAAACACAGAAGTCAAAGGCAGAAGTGCAAACACAACTAATAAAATAAAAATAAAATCAATGAACTCGATGAAACATGTGTTTGAAGCTAGTCACAGACGAGCATTATATGCATTATTTATGTAATTATTATCTCCTCTTTTGGCGGCCTTTACACATTACATGAATGGCAAAATATATACAATATTTGAAACTGAACTGCCACAATAAAAACTCATTGATTAATTAAATTAATATTAATCTAAATATATAAAAATGAATGTTTCTTTGTTTGTTTCTTAAAAAAACAATAGTAAACCTGCCTTGGTAATGTTGCATCTGTCATGACAGGGGCCAGAGATAAATGTGGCTGCCTGGAGAGTTCTGGCAATACAGTCTTGGGTGGTTTTGGTGCTGGTCCCCTCAAGCGATGTCAAAGACAGAGACGATGGTGACAGGTATCTGTAGGAGAAGCAAATAAGTATAATGAAACAGTTAAAAAAAAATTAATAGTAATAAATAAATTCCCAGGTATAATTAAATGCAATTAGTTAAAAGCATTCACCAGAACACCGCTGCAAAAGGCAGAGGGATACACGTTTAATAACAAAATAAATCAATGAGCATAGTGAAAACCTGTATTTAAAGCCAGTCACAAATGAGATAATTATATATATTAATTTCATTTGTTTATTTAATTGTGGTTTTAAAACAAATACTTAAAATTATTCAATATTTAATACAACGAACTGGACCTGTAAAATTTTTATTTATTTAATAAATGAATATTTATAAATAATAAATTGAAGATATCCTCCTGGTATAACGTAGTTGAATCCGAAAGCTTATCAATGCAAGTAGTTATGGACTAAAATCCATCCTTTAGTATTTGATACATGAACAGCGAGTCAATGTAAATCCTTCTGTCCAACAATTTAAGCATATTATTCATAATCATATCATATAAAAGTAGTTCAACAAAATTGCTGGAATACCCATTTTATTATTACAGGACAGAAACTTCGTAGAAATTAAATAATTACAGAACTTGAATAGAACCTTCACAAAACGTGAAAATTAACTTCATGTATTTGATGAATTGTTAATTTTTTTAAACATCCCATCCAAGGTCATTAATTTGTGACTTTCTCAAGAGCATTGTTATCTATATGGTAATTAAAGATCGCTGGGTTTTTTATTCGAGAAAATCTGACTAGTTATTTGAAGTTATGAGAAATATTAAAAATCTACTTTCATTCAGGAACGGCTGGGGAGCTTTTTTCATACAAAACTTAATTTTGGATTTGAGGCCAAAATACCCAACCAAATTAAATAACATTTTTTATCAAAAGTTATAGCAAATACTTCGTTGGAATTTTGCTACTGTATGTTTTCTGTTTAAAATTATAAAATATAGGCCATTAAATAATTCAATTTGGCTTCATAATGAAGCCGAAATTGGAATTTTTGTGTTTGTTAATTTTTATTATTAAGAATCTCTTTCCTTATCTACTGCGTTATTATAATATAAAATTATACAATATTATATCTGTATTCCGATAAAAAAGGGTATTTTATAGATTAAATTTACGCCATCAAAATGGTTTTTCTTAAAACTTTTATTTTCTACATTATATATCATCATATTTTTGATACTGTAATTTTTTTATAAATTAATGTTTTACCCACAAATAATTGCCCAAGTTGCCTCTATAATCATGAAATATTAAAATCTATAATGTATTTATTGTTATTAAGTTCATTTTGTAGAACTCCATTTTACTTTTTTATTTATTATATAAATTCAATAATATTATTATTTATTGTATAAAAACTGTATTTGTAAACAAGTTCTGCTGTGTAATTATTGTTATGCGTTACAGCTGTTTCGCCCTCTGGGGCATTATCGAACTGAAACGCAAAATAATAATTACAAAGCAGAACTTGTTTATAATAAACAATTTATAAAATAAAAATAAAATAAAAATCTGTAATTGCCTATATTTCATAATTTAAAAGACAAATAAAATGACATATATCCAATGTAATTTTTTATTACAAAAACAATTTTCATCTTGGTTTGGTATATAAGCCCCAATTTTAAAATTAAGATTTGTAAGAAACGGGCAACGCAGCTGTTCCTCTTAACTCCTCAGTCATTTGTCCACCTTTAGTCCTTAATGAATCCTTTGGGAAATTGTAAAGTTTTGCGTATATTTATAAAATTATTTTTACACTAAAAGACAAGAAAGTGCGGGGATGAAACCATTTATAATATGATATTCTAATAACACAAGTTTTTGCTATTTTTTTCATTGTCAAAAATTATTATTCCAACGAAAAGTCCGTTTATACCTTTATAACTTTTATAACGATTGCATTAAAAAAAATTATGTATAAAGAAAAACTTGTTTGTTTCTAGTAATTAAATTTGAAAGTTTATTACTTCACTTTTTAAAAATAGTTTTAGTTTTCAGATAAATTCAGAAATATTCCATTTATTTGGATTTTATCGCAAAGCGGAAATTTTAAACTTCTGACAAAATGTGCCTGAAACCTGAGGGGTCAAAGCCGTAATTATTATACATGAACATAAACTTTTGTAAACTTGCCTTAAAAAGGTGCTTCCATCAACTGACGTCATTGGCCAGGGAGAGAAAGTGGCTGGCTTGAGAGTGTTGATAATCGCAAGTGGTGACCAGGAACATGGCTAGAATGTGGCTTGGTTGAAAGTGCTCGTTCTCTCGTGTGGTGTCCATAGACATTGATGGAATGTGGCTGGTTTGAGGGTGCTGGTTCCCTCAAGTAGTTTCCAGGTACAAAGGAAGTGAACGTGTTTATTGAGTGTAGATCTCTCCCCAGTGATGCCCAGAAACAATGATCTGCAGACAAAATAAATTACTGTGATGGATGACACTAATACATACATTACAGTTATTTAAAACAAATTATTTCACTTCTGATAATCAGCAGGAAAACCTAATGTTGTTTCCACGTGTTATATTATTTAACAAATACTAAAGATAAAGCTTCAAGGAGTCTATGTTTGAAAAAAAAATAATGTTAATAATTTTGTTTTCAGTGATAGGTATTATATTATAGATTGTAACAGCCAAAATTATTATGTTGTACTACAGATGACGTAATCGTAATCTAACCTGATGATGGGTGCTGCAAGGCAGTCTGAAGCGTTGGCTCAAAAATAAAAAGCCGTATTACGGCTTTTCACCCAGAACACTTATGCGCAAGAGAAAACCTGTTTTAAAATTGTAAAAATGGTATATAAGTCTAATAATGCCATATTTAAAAAACTATAGTAAACTTGCCTTGAAAAAGTTTTTTTGTCGAGTGATGACAGGGGCCAGAATTAAATGTGGCTGCGTTGAGAGTGCTCGTAAAACAGCCTAAGGTGGTTTTGGTGCTGGTTCTCTCAAGTGATGTCGAGGATAGAGACGTAATGCAGCTGGCTTGAGATTGATCGGTGACAAGTATCTGTTGGTGAAAAAAAATCATAATTACAAAACAAAAAATTAGGTACAGTATTTTAAAAGGAATAACTCCGCAGTAACAATTAGTTGAAAACACACCAAACACCGCGGTAAAAGGCAGAAGTGCAAACACAGCTAATAAAATAAAAATAAAATCAATGAACTCAATGAAACATGTGTTTGAAGTAGTCACAGACGAGCATTATATGCATTATTTATTTAATTATTATCTCCTGTTTTGGCGGTTTTGTTTTAAATATGAATAGCAAAATTTATACAATGTTTTAAACTGAACTTGCCTCAGTAAAAATCTCATTGATTTAATAAATTTATATTTGAAATTAATAAATGAATGTTTCTTTGCTTGTTCCTTATGCATTCCTAAACTATTGATCAGACTGCGATGAAACTTTGGGGATTTGATGTGCGCGCCCGCGATGGTTTATACATATAACTAGGTGACCCGGCAAACGTTGTTCTGCCATATACATTTTTTCTAGTGAATATTTTGGTTGTTAAATAAAAAAAAAACAAATCTCTTTTCAGTGTGTGGGGATGAGATATAAATTTCGAAGAACAATTGAGTGTACGATATTTTTTGTAAATTTCGTCTTTAGCCAACACAAATACGCTCGATGGTTTGCCCACACGAGAACATGATGCCGAATGAAATATCAAAATGAGGCGACGCTTCTCGTGGATGTCTCGCGCATATGTGGATGAAAGTTTGATGACGCGGACGTAGTGTCATTTGTCATTCTACAACATAAATAATTTCGTTATGTTTGAATTACGAAAGATGGTTTAAGTTGTTCATACAAAAATGCTAAAATCGCGATTAAAAAATGGGAGGGTGGAGGTGGGAGGGTTAAAATTTGGGGTATCGGTATTCCTTAATGCCAAATAAAAAAATAAAAAAATAAATAAAAAATTCTGGATAGGGATACCCTAATCACCTAGCGGTATGAAATATACTTTAAAACCTATTCTCATAACTACCAAATACATAAAAAATTTCATGAAAAATGGTCAAGCCATTTCGGAGAAGTGCGACCATAAACACCGTGATACGAGATTTTCAAACATAAGATAGTTAGCTCTGGCGTTATGAAATTATTTTCTGTACTATTGATCCGATTGCGATGAAACTTTGGTGAGTTGATGTGGCACACCTGTGAAGGTTTCTATATATACTGATGAGGTTTTGCGTTAATTTAAATTTGTTTAAACATTTTGCAATAGGTGGCACATGAGTTGGTTGAAAAATAAGTGTATTTTATATATTTTAGCGGCAGGGCGAGAAGGAGGGAAAGCGAGGGGAAGGGGAACGGGGATGAATGGGAAAGGGCTCGTTAGGAGAAACCATTAATTTATTAAAGTGGCATTGTAACGCATGACGGGAACTCGCTATTTAATAATAAATTTTAATATTTCCTCTGTTATAACGTAGTTGAATCCGAAAACTTATCAATGCAAGTAGTTCTGGACTATCAAATGCATCCTTTAGTATTTGATACATGAACACCAAAGCTTAAAGCATTAGGAACGGCCTCAAGGCTTTTTTCATAGAAAATTTTATGTTGAATTTGATGTGAAAATACCCAACCAAAATGAATATACACATTTTTTTAAATCAAATACCTCGAACGAATTTATATAACTTTATTTATTTGTGATTTATACTATAAAACATAGGGCATAAAACTGTTCAATTTTGCTTCATTTTAGAAGCAGCTTTGGAATTTTGTTGACGGTTAATTTTATTTATTAAAAAAATTTCTGGCTTCATCTGCAGTTATTATATATAATAAAACTTCGAAAAACATAGGTTTTTGGGTAGAATGATTAATATGTAATTAATAAATGTTTGAAAAGGGTAATTTATAATTTAAATTTAAGCCCATCGCAATACTTTTTCTAAATATTTTTATCATCATATTTTTACATTAAATAGACTAAAATTATGTTTTTAATATTACTTATGCTTTACACACAAATAATGACCCAAGCTGCCTCTGAAATCATGAAATATTGAAAGCTGCTGTTCAAAAAATGTAAGGACATCGCCATCAGAACTGATGATGGACATTGCAAGGCAGTCTGAAGCGTTGCTTCGTTTCATGTAAGAAAGCAATTGCGAAAAGAAAACTTATTTTTAATCACTGGAGCGATTTTCGCCACGTAATGACGTCATTTTAAATGTCTCCGATTGATTTTCGGATAAAAAGCCATTATCTCGTTGATTCGGAAAGATTAAAAAAATATATATTTGGACCTTTTACGTTTGTTATTTTTGACTTAAAACGAAGTTATTGAAATGCTTTATTTATTATGACCATAGATGTCGCAAGTGCAAATTTGTAGACTATTTTATAACGATGATAAAAATAAATTTATCACTGAGAATTTCACATCAGCTGTTTAAGGTAAAATTATGCCAATTTCCATAGATATGCCTTTCATTATCAAGTATACCACAGAAAATATACAGAAATCGAAAATATTCTTTGTTGACTCGAATAAGTACCTCTCATGGCAGTTTCAAAGTGACAACCACGCAGGATTCATGCGGTTATAAACTTTACGTTTTTTTATATATTTTTTATAAATCTTACAAATATGAGATAAACGGTGACAATACAGGTTAATTCATTGGTTATATAGCACTATAGTAAGTTTTTACGAGCAAACGGAGAAAAAAGTTTTAAAATGCGCTGTCGCTCTAGAGGTTAAAGCATAAGAGTAAAAAAGGTTTGAAAAACAATATTAAACCTGCCTTGGAAAAGTTGCATCCGTCAATTGACAGAGGCCAGAGATAATATGTGGCTGACTTGAGAGTGTTGGCTAAAGAGCCTAAGGTGGTTTTGGTGCTGGTCCCCTCAAGTGATGTCGAGGATAGAGACAGAATGCAGCTGACTTGAATTTGCTCCCCAATGATCTGGACAGGCATCTGTAGGTGAAAAGAAAACGGTAAAAAAATAAATACATTTATTTGAAATACATACTTCTGCAGGCATGATCAAAGACAATTAGTAAAAAATTCACATCAGAACTTAAAAAATTGACTTCAAACGAAAAAAGTACAAACACGGCTTATGACAAATTAAACCAATTACAACAATGAAAACCTATTCTTTAAGCTAGGCATATGAAGAAAAAAAACTTTGTAATGTATACCTATATTGTGCCCATTGTCAGGTTATATCTCTCGTCCATGACAGAGATGGTCAGGGAGAGAAAGTGGCTGACTTGAGAGTGCTGCTCCTCTCAATTGATATGCATGACGGAGTAGACTTCTTTTCGTTAAGCGCATTATTCCCCAGTGAAAATAAATAAATATTTGAAACAGTAGGTACTTAAAGCAAAAATCGTGCCCCGTGTTCGGAATACCGGCAGATCTTCATAGGTAAAAAACGTTCTAAAATGCTTAAATTAAACATTGTTTTCAACAGGATCAAGTGAAAACACTGCTCATTATCAATTAAACCCCTGAATTTAAAGCATAAAGCCCGTAATTATTACAAACAAACATACTTCAGTAAAGCAGCGTTCAGTAAAATAAATATTAATTTTTTTTATAATTTTAGTGACCTGCCTTTGAAAAACTGCTTTTGTCAAGTGAATTCATGGGTAAGGTAGAGAATGCGGCTAACTTGAGAGTTTGTTCAATGAAATTCAAAATCATCAATTCAAAAAAGGTGTAACATTGAAAATATTTATATATGCTACTGTAAAAGCATGTAAATTGGTATAACTTAGGTTTAAGTAGTTAATCTTAAGATTTACCAACATTTAAAAGTTGGTTAATCTTAGAAAGTAGTGGCAAATCTTAAAATTTAACGTAGTACGGGCTTTTAAAAATATTAATATTTAAAATTCTACAAGCCAAGAGTATTATATTGTTATTATTATTAATTGATTTAACTAATGTTTAAGACAAGATTTTTTGGGTTCAGGATTCACAGGGGGTTTTCACAGGAGATTTTTTCAATGTATATGAGTGTTGCAGGCTAATAATTATTGACGCCACCTAGCGAGGGATTTAACACTTACAATGTTTCTCTCGCAAAAATAAAGTTGGTTGTTTTCAGGTGGAAAAAATATAATAAGCAGTAATTGTTGAATGAAACACTAGCATATATTGAATCATTTGACGGGTACGAGATAAGCCGCCATAGCTCAGTGGTCAGAGCAATCGACCGGCAATCGAGAGGACACGGGTTCAAGTCCCGTTGGCGTCATGTATCTTTTCTCGGAAGATTTTTCAATGTGGATGAGTGTTTCAGGCTGATAATTATTGCTTATATTAATTGTTACCCTTTGTGCTATGCATAAAAAATCTTGTCTTAAAAACGTTAGTTTTACAATTAAAAATAATAATTAATAATTATTACTTATAATAAGTATTATATTGTATTGCAGAACATATAAAAGTCATCCGATGGATGTCGAAGATAATGTCTTTTCATCCAAAACAACACTGACTACGAGCAAAACCTGTTTTTAAAGCGAAAAATCTGTCATAACATAACAGTAAAAAAAATGTATTTGAAATTAATAACTAAGATAACAGTGATAAAATAATAAATATTTTAATAATCAAAAGTAATAGCAAAATTTTCGTAAGAATTTGTACTACTTTATTTATTTGTGTTTTAAATTATAAAGTATAGGCCATTTAAGAATTCAATTTCACTTCATAATAAAGCCGATACTGGAATTTTTGTGTCTGTTTTAATTATTAATAATCCCTTTCCTTTTATACTGCATTGGTATAATAAAAAATAAAACAATAATGTATCTGTATTCCGAAATAAAAGGGTATTTAAAAAATAAATTAATGCCATTTAAATGATTTTTCCTAAAACTGTTATTTTCTACATTATAAATCATCATATTTATGTAATAAATAGGGTATATTTTTATTATATTAATATTTTACCCAAAAATTATTACCGAAGTTGCCTCTATAATCATGATTTTTTAAAATCTATAATGACCTTTATTTCATAATTTAAAAGACAAATAAAATAGCATGCATCCAGACTAGATATTCAATGTAATTTTTTAATAAATTTAATAATATTACAAAAATAATTTTCGTCTTGGTTGGGCATGTTGGCTTCAAATACAAAAAATTAAGATTTGTATGAAACGGGCAATGCAGCTGTTCCTCTAAATTCCTCAGACTAATTCGTCCACCTTTGGGAACAGCTCATAAAGGTCTCGTAGAAATTTTTGTATTTCCCTTACTATTATCGTGAGAAAAATTATTTGATTGGTGTATTAAAGAGAAACACCTCGGTTTATATTCAAAACTAAAAGTTAACTACTAAAGAATTAACGTGTACACCTTTATGAAACCAAAGTTTCCGACCGAGTTTGAAAAGAAATTATGAAGTATTGTGTATTTTCATAAAATTATTTTTACAGGAACGACAAGAAAGTGCGGGGATGGTATAACGTTTAAAATATGATATTCTAATAACACTAGTTTTTTTTTAAATTTTTTTTTTTGTCAGTAATTATTTTTCGAAACAAACGTTAAGCAGGCCGAAATCTTATAAGTTTTTACGTTTGCATTAAAAAAAAATTATATTTAAAAATAAGAATTTATTTCTAGTACTAGTATTAATATTTTGAAAAATTATTCTGACAATATATCTCGTATGTGACTAGCTTAAAGCGTTAAGGGAACGGCTGGGCAGCTTTTTTCATACAAAACATAATTTTTCATTTGAGACCAATACCCAACCAAATTGAATAATTTATGCTGCTATATTATTTATTTGTATTTTAAATAAAAAAATATAGGTCATTAAAGAATTTAATTTTGTTTCATAATGAAGCCGACATTGGAATTTTTGTGTCTGTTAATTTAAATTATTAAAGAATTCATGGCCTTGTCTACTGCGTTATTATAATAAAAGTAATATACCTATCTGTAATCCGATACAAAATGCTAATTTATAAATAAAATTTACGCACGTCAAAATGGTTTTTTCTTAAAACCATTATTTTATACTTTATTTGGCATCATATTTTTATAATAAATAAGGTAAAATTATTTTTAAAATAGCATGTATCCATAAAAGATATTTAATATATTTTTTGATTACAAAAATAATTTTTATTTTGGTTTGGTACTCGTATGTTGACCTCAAATGCAAAATTAAGATTTGTAAGAAACGGGCAACGCAGCTGGTCCTCTTAACTCCTCAAGTCAATTTTTCTACTTTTGGGAACAACTCATACAGGTCTCGTTAAAATAGTTATATCTCCCTAACCGCATTATCATGAGAAATTGTGATCTGATCGGTGTTAGAAAGGAAAAACACCTCGTTTATATTCAAAACTAAAAGTTAACTACAAAATAATTAACGTGTACAACAATATTCCATTTATTTTGATTTTATTGCAAAACGTGCCAAGACCTGAGGGGTCAAAGCCGTAATTAATGAACATGAACATAAACTTTAGTAAACCTGCCTTAAAAAAGTTGCTTCCATCAACTGACGTCATTGGCCAGGGAGAGAAAGTGGCTGGCTTGAGAGTGCTGATATTCTCAATTGGTGACCAGGGACATAGCTAGAATGTGGCTTGGTTGAGAGTGCAGGTTCTCCCGTATGGTGTCCATAGACATTGATCGAATGTGGCTGGTTTGAGGGTGCTGGTTCCCTCAAGTAATTTCCAGGAACAAAGTAAGCGAACGTGTTTACTGAGTGTAGATCTTTCCTCAGTGATGCCCAGGAACAGAGATCTGCAAATAAAATAAGTTACCGTGATGAATGAAACTAATAGATAGATTATAGCTGTTTAAAACAAATTAATACACTTCTGATAGTCAGCAGGATTATAAAAACCTAAGCAACAATACTAAACATGAAGCTTTAAAGTGTGTGTGTTTGAAAGAAAAGAATGTTAATCTTTTTTTTATAATCTATAATACTCGTATAAAGGTATTATACAAATATTATAGATTCTAACAGCCAAAATAATTATGTTGTATTTTAGATAGCATAATCGTCATCTGACCTGATGATGGGTGCTGCAAGGCAGTCTGAAGCGTTGGCTCAAAAATAAGAAGCCGATTTACGATTTTTCAACAAGAACACCTACGCGCAAGAGAAAGTCTGTTTTAAAACCTTAAAAATGGTATAAAAGTCTAATAAAGCCGTGTTTAAGAAACAATAGTAAACTTGCCTTGAAAAAGTTTTTTTTTGTCAAGTGATGACAGGGGCCAGAGATAAAATGTGGCTGCCTTGAGAGTGCCCGTAAAACAGCCTACGGTGGTTTTGGTGCTGGTTCCCTCAAGTGATGTCGAGGATAGAGACGTAATGCAGCTGGCTTGAGATTGATCGGTGACAAATATCTGTAGGTGAAAAAAAATCATAATTACAAAACAAAAAACTAGTTACGGTATTTGAAATGAATGACTTGGCAGACATGATTAAAAAACGATTAGTTGAAAACACACAAAACACCGCGGTAAAAGGCAGAAGTTAACACAGCTAATTAAATAAAAATAAAATCAATGAACTAAACGAAACATGTGTGTGAAGCTACTCACATTATATGCATTATTTATTGAATTATTATCTCCTCTTTTGGCGGCTTTTACACATGAATGACAAAATATATACAATATTTGAAACTGAACTGCCACAGTAAAAATCTCATTGATTAATTAAATTAATATTAATCTAAATATATAAAAATGAATTTTTCTTTGTTTGTTCCTTAAAAAAACCATAGTAAACCTGCCTTGGAAATGTTGCATCTGTCATAACAGGGGCCAGAGATAAAATGTGGCTGCCTGGAGAGTTCTGGCAATACAGCCTTAGGTGGTTTTGAAGCTGATCCCCTCAAGCGATGTCAAAGACAGAGAGGATGGTGACAGGTATCTGTAGGAGAAGCAAATAAGTATAATGAAACAGTTTAAAAAAAATTAATAGTAATAAATAAATTCCCAGGTATAATTAAATGCAATTAGTTAAAATCATTCACCAGAACACCGCTGCAAAAGGCAGAGGGCTACACGTTTAATAACAAAATAAATCAATGAGCATAGTGAAAACCTGTATTTAAAGCCAGTCACAAATGAGATAATTATATATATTAATTTCATTTGTTTATTTAATTGTGGTTTTAAAACAAATACTTAAAATTATTCAATATTTAATACAACGAACTGGACCTGTAAAATTTTTATTGATTTAATAAATGAATATTTATAAATAATAAATTGAAGATATCCTCCTGGTATAACGTAGTTGAATCCGAAAGCTTATCAATGCAAGTAGTTATGGACTAAAATCCATCCTTTAGTATTTGATACATGAACAGCGAGTCAATGTAAATCCTTCTGTCCAACAATTTAAGCATATTATTCATAATCATATCATATAAAAGTAGTTCAACAAAATTGCTGGAATACCCATTTTATTATTACAGGACAGAAACTTCGTAGAAATTAAATAATTACAGAACTTGAATAGAACCTTCACAAAACGTGAAAATTAACTCCATATATTTGATGAATTGTTAATTTTTTTAAACATCCCATCCTAGGTCATTAATTTTGAATTTCTAAAGAGCTTTGTTATCTTTATGGTAATTAAAGATCACTGGGTTTTTTTATTCGAGAAAATCTGACGAGTTATTTGAAGTTATGAGATACATTAAAAATCCACTTTCTTTGCACCAAAATTGACAATTTATTGATATTATCTAAATTTTAGATAATATCAATAAATTGTAAACAAATATTAATTGTTACAATTAATATTTTGAAAAATAATTCTGAGGATATCCCTCATCTGTGACTAGCTTAAAGCATTAAGAGGAACGGCTGGGGAGCTTTTTTCATACAAAACTTGAGGCCAAAATACCTAACTAAATTAAATAATACTTTTTTATTAAAAGTTATAGCATATGATTCGTTGGAATTTTGCTATTATATTTTTTCTGTTTTAAATAATAAAATATGGGCCATTAAATAATTCAATTTTGCTTCATAATGAAGACGAAATTGGAATTTTTGTATTTGTTAATTTTTATTATTAAGAATCCCTTTCCTTATCTACTGCATTATTATAATATAAAATAATACAATATTATATCTGTATTCCGATATAAAAAGGGATTTTATAGATTATATTTATGCTATCAAAATGGTTTTTCTTAAAACTTTTCTTTTCTATATTACATATGATCATATTTTTGATACTGTAATTTTTTTATATTTTAAACTTTTACCCACAAATAACTGCCCAAGTTGCCTCTATAATCATGAAATATTGAAATCTATAATGTATTTGTTGTTATTAAGTTCATTTTGTAGAACTCCATATACTTTTTTATTTATTATATAAATTCAATAATATTATCATTTATTGTATAAGAACTGATTTTATAAACAAGTTCTGCTTTGTAATTATTATTATGCGTTACAGCTGTTTTGCCCTCTGGGGCATTATCAAACTGAAACGCAAAAAAAATAATTACAAAGCAGAACTTGCTTATAATAAACAATTTATAAAATAAATAAAAAAATAGAAATCCATAATTGCCTATATTTCATAATTTAAAAAACAAATAAAATGACATGCATCCAACGTAATTTTTTATTACAAAAACAATTTTCATCTTGGTTTGGTATATTAGCCCCAATTTTAAAATTAAGATTTGTAAGAAACGGCCAACGCAGCTGTTCCTCTTAACTCCTCAGTCATTTGTCCACCTTTGGGACCGACCGCATTTGAAAAAAATTATAAAGTTTTGCGTATTTTTATAAAATTATTTTTACACTAAACGACAAGAAAGTGCGGGGATGAAACCATTTAAAATATGATATACCAATAACACAAGTTTTAGCTATTTTTTTTCTTTGTGTAGGTGAATCAAATATTTATAACATAACAGTAAAAAAAATTAAATAAATAACTCCGCAAATATGAAAAAAATGCAAGTAGTAAAAATATTCACCAAAACACCGCTGTAAAAGGCAGAGTGAAAACACGGCTAATAACAAAACAAATCGATGACCAAATGAAAACCTATGTTTTAAGCTAGTCACAGATGAGTTCATGATATACGATTCATGATGTATTTTACGAATTTTTTGTATTTAATTATTAACTCCTTTTTTGGCGGCTTTTACATACGAATAGTAAAAATTATGCAATCCATATAAAAATGAAAGTTTGTTTGCTTGCTTGTTTTGCTTGTTTGTTTGTCCCTTACTGGCGTTTCTAAACCATTCTTCAGATTGCGGTGATACTTTGGGGATTTGATGTGTAAATTCCCGGGATGGTTTCAATATATAATAGTGAGTTCTGGAATTATGAAATGATTTCTTATACTATTCATTCGATTGCGATGAAACTTTGGGTGGGTCGTTGTACGTATGCCCGCGAAGGTTTCCTTATACAGGGTGGGGCAGAGTGGAGTTACTAGTTTAAAAAAATCACTGAAGGCCCCCCAGACCGAGCAGAGGGGCGGGGCGGGTACCGTTAGGTCGGGAAAATGATGCCGTTTAATAACATAATATGTTAGTGACCATGCCACGGTCAGGTAAGTACCGGGGCTTTATTGTGGAGACGTTCTTTAAAAACGGGGAAAGCGTTGTGGCTACGCAAAGAGTTTTCCAGGTCCGGTTCGAGTTAAATCGTGATGACAGTGTTCCTATCCCAAAAACCATTCGGAAATGGATCAGAAATGTAAGGTAGACAGGAACTGCAGATCCTAAAATACCATTTGGGCGACCTAAAAGTGTGCAAACACCTGAAAACATCGCGGTAGTAAGAGCGTCAATTGAAGAGTCTCCAACCCGAGCAGCGCGACACATTCCGCTGCGCTTGGAATATCGTCCAGAATTATAAGGCAAATCTTACACTCAGACCTTCACCTGTACCCCTACAAGATGATGCGTATACGGGAATTGAGCCAACAAAATTTTGTAAAACGTAGAGAAGCTTGCATTGCAATTGTAACTGCTGTAACCCTCGGCCCTGTTTTTTGCACTGGCGACGAAGGATTAACAATTACCTTTATTGAGTTATTCATCTCACTATAGTGAGATGTTGGAGAACCTTAGGCGTCCCAAAATGAAAGAGTATGGCGAGGAACATGACACAGAAGCCTTCCGGTTGATGAACATGATGAAAGCATGGCCTATGCTATCCATCGTTCATGCGAAAGTTTGCAAAAGCTCTTTCAGGTCACCTGATTTCTTTGCGGGGGATATCCCATGGCCCCCTCGCTCTCCCGATTTGACATACCTGAGATAAACATACTTCGACCTCAAACCCTTGAAGCTCTAAACGAGGCAATTGAGGACGTCATCGCTGGAATTCCGCAAGATATGCTGGAAAAAGTGGCCGAAAACTTCTTTGAAAGGCTCAATATGCGTATTGCACGCCAAGACCGCCACACAAGACGATATCATTTTCAAAACATCATGAAAAAAACGGCATCATTTCCCCGACCTAACGGCACCCACCCCGCCCCTCTGCTCGTTCTGAGGGGCCTTCCGTGATTTTTTTAAACTAGTAACTCCACTCTGCCCCACCCTGTATAACGGTAAGCTCTGAAATTTCTATAAAAAAAATTGCAAAAGGTGGCGCTCGAGATGAAAAATGAGTGTATTTGATATAGTTTAGCAACAGGGAGGAAAGGATGGAGGGGAGGGCAAGGGTAGGCGAAATGGGAATGGGAATAATTGGGAAAGGCCTCGTAGGGAGAAACCATTTCTTTTTTTCTTCTATTTAAGTTGCGTTGCAACCCATTCCGGGAACTCGCAAGTATTATACACGAGTATATCTGAACTGCCTGATTAAAAATCTCATTAATATAATGAATTAAAATAAATTAATGTTAGTCTTTAATATGTGAATGACTAAAGAAAATTGTTATCAATGACCGGTCAGTGGCTGAGTGGGCATCGCGTTTGGATCCCACTCGGGAATCGCATGTTCGATTCCTCGGCTGGCTAAGTCATCCATCACACTCAAGCAAAATTTTCCTCTAACTGTGATGTTAGTAGGAGGTTTACCAACATTGTTGATTATTCGTAATCTGGGAATGTTTGTCTTTTTTTTTGGTTGTTTGAATGAAAAAAAAATCATAATGTTGAAATAAAAGATCACTGGATATTTTAATCGAGATCATCTGACTAGATATTTGACAATATGATATACCTTAAAAGTATTACATTGAAGAAAATTACAAAAATTTTGAATAAATACTTGAAAAATGAACAGGTTATATCTATCGTTTGTGACTAGCCTAAAACAATTTAAGCCGTACTTATTAAACATACATATAAATTTTAGGGAACCTGCCTTGCAAAAGTTGCTTCCGTCAAGTAACGTCATTGGCCAGGGTTCAAAAGTGAATGTCTTAAGAGTGCTGATCTTCTCAACTGGAGCTGATATTTTCAAGTAAAGTCCTGGGACATCGATATAGTGTGGATGATTTGAGAGAACTGGTACTCTCAAGTTGTGTCCAAGAATATCGGTGGAATGTGACTGGCTAGTTTCCTCAAGAGTGATGTCGAGAATGTTGATGAAATTTGACTTTGTGGAGTGACATGGATCTGAAAATTAAAAATCATTTTATTTATATTTTTATGCGAGTACCGCATAAAATGTCTCTTATTGAAAGGAAAAGTGTAAATTAAAAATATTTTCAGTGGTGCATTATTTAAGTATAAATGTTTTATTGCAGATGGCCTAAATATCATCCGTTGGACATCGATAACAATTGTCACTGCGGCTTTTCATCCAAAACCATACTGAGCTTGACAAAATACCGGTTTTAAAGCGCAAAACGTTATAAAACCACAGTAAACTTACATTAAAAAGTTTTGTCACTTGAAGATAGGGGTCAGCGATAGAACGTGGCTTGGTTGAGAGTGCTGGTCCTCTCAATTAAGTTCCAGGAACAAAGCATATATGTGTTTGTTGAGTGTAGGTCTCTCCTTGGTGATGCCCAGGAACAGAGATCTGTAGATGAAACAAATAATAACTAAGTTATTCAAAAAAATAATTTAACTTGTGTTTTCTTATTTCTTATTTCTGCAGGTTTAATAAATCAAATGGTGTTATGCCATAATTATTTTATTTAACCCTTCGTCAAAGCATTTTCGGATTAAAAAATTAAGCACTTGGCGCTGCCCGATTCCCTCCGCGCCCTCGCTAGCTTCATAATTCGCGTCTAAGTTTGTATTTTAGTACCGACCAAATCACGGGAGTGGAAGGACGCATCGCTGCGCTCTTGAGCGGTGACCCCGTGCGAGTAATTACGTTACTTTACAAAGTACCAACAAAATGCAAGGAATGAACAAGATTTGTGTGCAATGATCACTCTGAAATATACTGTCAACAGTGTAACAAGAGTGATTCGAAAAGTTCCTAAAAAATACGAGTATTAACTATTATCTCGGTATACCTAAGTACAAATTGTTAATTATTGATAATTATTTTAGTTTATCTTGTTTTTGTATAATTTGTCAGAAATTCATGTTATTACTTATAGATATTACAGAATAAACAAAGCACTTGTAATAATAAAATAGTTTCATTTACACGTGTATTTCAAAACATATTAAAAACTACTTATACTATTTGGCGATGCGAGCAGTTATGTAATGTTCTTTGTGTGAGTAATTAAGGGTTTAATAATATTAAAAACGCAGTTTTAGTTAAATGCCTTGGGACTGCTACTCTCTCTAATGGTGAGGGATAGAATACTTGTATTGAAAATTAATATCAATGAAGGTACCTACATACTTTTTTTTAAGGATCTGTGATTTTAAAGGTAAACAAAACTTTCAATTAATTCAACTTTGTGACTTGCATTAAAAAGAAACAGTTCCCACTGATAAAAACACTGCCTTGGGAGTGTTGCTCCCCTCAAGTGATGTTCCTTGAGACAGAAGATGCTGCCTTGAGGTCGCAGTTAACCTCAAATGATGTCCTCATGTTTGAACGGTAAACAAAACTTTCAATTAATTCAACTTTGTGACTTGCATTAAAAAGAAACAGTTCCCACTGATAAAAACACTGCCTTGGGAGTATTGCTCCCCTCAAGTGATGTTCCTTGAGACAGAAGATGCTGCCTTGAGGTCGCAGTTAACCTCAAATGATGTCCTCATGTTCTCATGTTATTCGCATCAAATCTGGATAATGGACACTAAAGTTGGCAATTTGAAGTATTGGCCCAAAAATGTAACTATCTAACATGTTGTTTGTGAAACAATGGGGAAAAGAAGACTTATTTTTAAAGCATAAAAGTAAGTAAGGTTAAAAACAATAGTAAACCTGCCTTGTAAAAGTTGCAGCTGTCAAGTGATGACAGGGGCCAGATATAAAATGTGGCTGCCTTGAGAGTGCTGGCAAAACATCCCAAGGTGGTTTTGGTGCTGGTCCCCTCAAGTGATGTCGAGGACAGAGACAAAATGCAGCTGGCTTGAGATTGTTCCCCAACTATCGGTGACAGGTATCTGTAGGTGAAACAAATTATCTTAACAAAACAGAAAAAAAACTGTACCCGTATTTGAAATAAATAACTCCGCAGGTATGATAAAATGCAATTAGTAAAAAACGTACACTAAAACACCGCTGCAAAAGGCAGAGGGCCAACACGTCTAAAAACGTAATAAATTAAGATATAACTGAACTGCCGCAGTAAAAATCTAACTGATTTAATAAATTAATAATAATTTGAAGATATCCTTCTGTAACGTAGTTGAATTCGAAAGCTTATCAATGCAAGTAGTTCTAAACTATCAAATGCATCCTTAAGTATTTGAAACACGAACACCAAGTCAATGTAAATCCTTCTGTCCAACAATTTAAGTATACATATTCACATCATTTAAAAATTGCTGGAATGCCCATTTTAAATAAAAATTATACACAATTTCGAATGAAGATACTAGAACGATCATAACATCATTAAAGAACTCGTCTTCAACTGGGTTGGACGATATCTCAAATATTGACTTAAAAAAACTTGCACCAGAAATCACCTTTCCCCTAACAAATCTCATTAACCAGTGCATCCTAGAACGTCAATTCGCCGACAAACTTAAAGAGGGAATAACCAGAGAAAACCAGAAATATGTTATTTTTAGATACGTTTTAAGATTTTCACAGCCAAAAGCATTTTCATTATTTGTTTTTGGGGTGTTATACCGTGTTGCGCTACCTCCTTCTTCTTATCACATCTACCGGATCTGACGGATCTGCTCTGTTGATGGACACTGCAACACTGTACGAAACGTTGGCTGAAGAAGGAGGTAGCGCAACACGGCATAACACCCCAAAAACAAATAACGAAAATGTCATTTTTAAATCTAATTTTAGACGTATTGAATTTTTACCACAAAAAATCATAAATTGATTTCGAACGACTATTCTCTTATCTAGTGAAGGTTTGTTTTAAATTTTGAGAAAAAATGTTTATTTTTTGTATAAAAAGGTTGTACCATACGTCGTTGGCAGATTTGTTAAATTTTCAAACTAAATTTTGTATTGTACAACAACCATTTCAAATCATATAATCATGCAGTAAAATAAATCAATACATTATCTGGGAAGGCTATGTTTCAGAAATTTAATTTTAGTTTAAATAAAATCATTAAAATAAATATCCGCGCACGTGTTTTGTGACGAAAATGCCTCAGTTTGTCTATTTATTTACGGTCTTACAAACTAATATATTTAAGTTTTTTTTTACATTCTTATTTTGCTAAAATTATAAATACTTTTGATCAAAAAATAATATTACAAGAAGTACATAATTTTAATAGTTTTATCATTACGCCTTTCAGCATTTTTGAATGTAGGTATAAAATTTAGATGAAATAAAATCGATATTGAGTACTTTAAATAGATGGTTCGGAGAATAATTAATCTTTCTCATTGGAACCGCCCTGTACGATCATAAGAACATCTTTCGACGAAATTTGAACTCGGCCGCTGGCTGGTTAAAGGCCCTTAAAGTCGGAATCACAATTCCAATACACAAAGGAGGCTCTAGAGTGGATTTATACTTTTTATAAAGGTTTAAATTAATATTATTTTTTTATAAGAAAAACTCTCTTTTTATAATTTTTGAAGGCTATTCCCATCAATGTAATATATCATTGAAGAAAAAGATAACAATAATCATCTAAAAGAAAATATTAAAGACACCAAGATTAAAAAAAAAACAAAAAAAAACTCAACTGGGAATTATAAAAAGACAATAGTTCCATATAAATAAAATCTGATATATTTATCTGTGACGCCATCTAGGTTACAAACCAATTCTTAGATTGATTGTTTCCAATGAAAAGGGTAGTTGCCTATAATATGGAAAAAAAATAGTTGAAGACACTATTGTTAATTCTAAAATTTCAAATATGTGATTGACTAATATGACGGTAGGTGGCAATGGCGAAATTGGTAAACGCACGTCTTGGATAGACGAGAGGTTCTGGGTTCGAGTTTAATTTTATAAACAGTTTTTGAAAGATAAAAAAATTTGCGAAAAAACATTAAAAATACTTTGAAACATGATTTCAAGATATTTGGAAAAATAATTTGATAATTAAAAAAATATTCTTACTAAAATGTTACATTTCTTACAATTCAGTAATTATTAAATGTGTTAAACACTAACGAAAAAAAATTCTGACGATATTTTTTGTTTGTTTGATTTGGTATTCGTCACTTAGGTAGGTAATAATTTTATTTTTTTATTTAAATACCGCTCAAGAGTCCCAATTGCTCAAAGACAGTGGGTCTATATTATTACCATCCCCGAATTATTTATTTTTTGGTTCGATGCCAAATCAGAAACAAGTCAATTCAACACCTGCTTGAAAAGTCGTTAAAAACTATAAAACAATAAAATATCCCATAACTTAACCTAACATAACCTATTTATTTAGTTTTTAATCAGTTTTGACCAACTCATTGGAACAACTCATATAGGTCTCATAGAAACCGTTGTGCCTCACTTACTATCGTAGTGAAAAATATGATATAAACGGTGTTAGAGAGAAAAAACACCACGCTTTGTATTCAAATCTATAAGTTAACCACAAAAAAAGTAAAAATGTACACCTTTTTGAAACCAAGGTTTCCGATCGCAATCTGAAAGTTTTTTTGAAACCTTGGTAATTTTATTTTTATTTTTTCAAGGAAAGACACAAAGGGAGGCAACAATAACGTTTATAATACACTAGCAGACCCGGCCACACGTTGCTGTGGCTAACGAAACACAACGCCATTATCCAACCTTTATAAAATCCACACCACCCGCTTGCCAGCTGCCCGCTGCCTGAATTGAATATTTGAATTTCTCGGCTTTTCTCTACTATAATTAGCATGTATTATACATATAAACCTTCCTCTTGAATTACTCTATCTATTGGTGAAAACCACATGAAAATCCGTTGCGTACTTTAAAAGACCTATGCGCACATACATTTCACTTCATTTTATACTATGTAATGATGATGATGATTTGCCTAATAAAATATGTATGTATATTTATTTTTGTCATTTTCAGTAATTTAAGTTAGAAAAAACGTAAGGTGAGACATTTTAAAACTTTTTTAAGTTTTCGTTCAAAATTTTTAATACTCAAATAATGTGTTTATTTCGATTTATAAAATTTGAAAGTGAATTTTATCAACTTTCAAAAACAGTTTTTAGTTTTCGAGTATGTTCAGAAATATCCCGTTTATTTGGATTTTATTGTAAAATGGAAATGTTTCAACCCTCCCACCAGTGAACCTGAGGCCTTGGGGAAAAATGACTTTTCAAAGAGGTGTTGAGTAGATTTTATTTTGAGTTGTCCGGTCACCGTCTTTTTTAACATTTCTAAAGTGGCAGTAATAAATAAAAAGAGTTAATTTCAGAACAGTGATAAAACAGAACGCGTTTAAACAGAACAAAGTTGTTCTTACCAGGCCCGGACTGGGACCATTTGGGGCCCTCCGCTAAAACCTGTAAAGGGGCCCCCTAACGTGTGGTGGGGGGGGGGGGTGCAGAAAAGTGGGGGTCCGGGGGCCTCCCCCGGATAATTTTTGAAAATTAGGTGCTTGAAAACAATGAAAACGCGTTTCTACGCTATATTGGCACATATAAAGAAGAAGAAATTCAGATAGGTTTTTATACGAATATTATGATTTTCGACTTTTGATGACTTTATTATTTATTGAAATAAGAAATTCAAAGTATTTTTAGGATACCACAACACTACTAAACACATGCTGTAGAACTGCTAATAATTATAACGGAGTTCAAAATAAAGGGCAGGATTTTATTCACACCAAAGCATTAATGAATTATGTCAAAATTATTTGTGTAGTAAAAATAATGACAAACGGATTTTAGGGATTAGAAAAATAATACTAACATTTAAAAAAAATCCTGTGTGTTTAACAGTTTACAATGTTGTATACTAGAATAGAAGGGGCTTAACTTAACTGAAATGATTCGACATTTTGCTCCCCTAACCCTAAAGTAACAGGCCTTAAGGACCCGCAACCCGGATTTGTACCGATTTATTACATATTTCCCAACACGATAAGTTTTAAAGCTCTTAAAAAAATATATGGAAAACGTTCGTATTATGGGCGAAATTCCTAAAAAATAAAACTAGTATCTTTATACTAACTTTGGGCCGGGGAATCCGAATCTGAAAGAATTATGTTGGGGCAAGCAAATATAAACTGAATTACACGACTGCAAAATTTTGAATTCATACACAGTTACCAAAATTACCTGTATTTTGACGTTTTTGACGCTCTCAACAATGCCATAAAAAAACCAAAGATAATTTATGTTAAACCACAGAAAATTAAGTGATGCCATAAGCAATAATATCAATAACATAAAACTTTCAGACACGATACTTCCTCACATGATAATTCATCACCATCACATAACTCACATTAGCCTGATGAATTATGACTATCTCAACGGCCGTATTCTTAGACCAAAAGTGTGAAAATTCGTAGTCTTAAAAAGTTGTGACGTAGACCGGTCACCAATATCAATGTTATTATATGAATCAATGTAAATAGATAACAGCATAAAAACATACCTTATAAATCGAACAAGTCTTCTTCGTCCGTTAGGCGGCACAATAACCACCAATCAAGTAGTTTAGCGGCTACGCTAGGTTTGTGTAACATGGTTTGTGATACAAAAGAAAGTGCCCCCTTCGTAGCGCCTACTCGCGTCAAGGCAAGAAAACATCCCAGTTTTCAAGTAGTTTAGCGGCTACGCTAGGTTTGTGTAACATGGTGTGTGATACAAAAGAAAGTGCCCCCTTCGTAGCGCCTACTCGCGTCAAGGCAAGAAAACATCCCAGTTTTCAAGTAGTTTAGCGGCTACGCTAGGTTTGTGTAACATGGTGTGTGATACAAAAGAAAGTGCCCCCTTCGTAGCGCCTACTCGCGTCAAGGCAAGAAAACATCCCAGTTTTCAAGTTGTTTAGCGGCTAAGCTAGGTTTGTGTAACATGGTTTGTGATACAAAAGTGGATAAAATTTATAAAAAATAATTACTTGAAATTATAAACATGTTTTTTTACGTTATTGATATTATTGCTTAATGGCAACACTTCATTTTATGTGGTAATATGTAATATCTTTGGTTTTTTCTATGATATTTATTGTCAGAAAGCGTCCAAAATGGTCTGTTATATTGTGTGTGTGAATTCAAAATTGTACAATTGTGTTTAACTCAGTTAATATTGCCGAGTGTAACCTAATTCTTTCAGATTCGGATTTCCCAGCCCAAAGTTAGTATGAAGATAATTAAATTTCTTCTTTCGGAGTATCGCCCATAAAAAGATGTATCATTAATTTATTGCAGATTGTTTGTGTATCGAACATTTTTAAGTCGTGTAATTCAGTTTATATTTGCTTGCCCCAACCTAATTCTTTCAGATTCGGATTCCCCGGCCCAAAGTTAGTATAAAGATAACTAGTTTTATTTTTTAGGAATTTCGCCCATAATCCGAACTTTACCCAAATATATGTTATTCTTGAAGATAATATCTAGACTTTGCCCGCGCCGAAACGCAAATTATATAAAATTCCCTCATAGAAAAAAATCGCAAAGTATGCTTCAAAATTTATTATTAACACGTTTGTTTAAACAGTTGTTGGACAATGGCCATGTTCTACTTTTGGAAAATGTAATTTTTTTTTCGAAAATGTAAACAAACATTACCAAGAACACAAAATCACTATTAACAAGACAAAAACTTTTTTTTGTAAGGTTCGGGGCCCCCTCGCGCCGTGGGCCCTCCGCGATCGCGGACCTGCGGACCTGGCCAGTCCGGGCCTGGTTCTTACGATCGTGCGCAATGAGAAAGATTAATTATTCTCCATACCAGTTTTTTTTAAATTATACCTCAATTAGGTGACCCGGCCACGCGTTGCTGTGGCTAATAAAACACTTTGTAAAATCCAACCTTTGTAACCACCACCGTCTTTGAGTTTATCGCGAAGAGACAGACAGATGCCGCGGAGCACTTTAATTTATAATACATACGTAGAGATGGTGTGAAAGATTATAATTATGTGAATGAAGTGCTTGGGGTAACTAACGTATTTAAGTTAATAAGGATTAATACTGTATCTGTCTAAATAACTTTCAAATTATCACATTGTACGTGACCATTTTTTTAGAAGATAGAATGGGTATAGTAAGCTATCCGTAAAAGATTGATGTATACCTTTGCGGACTTTTTTGTAGATCTATAAAAGAGGAGTATCCCAGCATGCATTGTTTTGTTATAATATATCAAAGGGATAAGGCAGTGTTTTTGATGAAATCTCCCAGGCAAGGAAACTAGCTAGACAAAAAGATTTTAACGATGTTTTTATTTATGTTCAAATTTATACTCACAGCATTGAAAACAGTCCGTAGTATTATGTTCTCATTGATAAAAAAATTAAAATAATATGCACGATACGTGGCAACGTTGTAAACACGACACTTTGGAGGTGCCAGTCGGCCGCCCGGCTGCCAGTCGCTTTCGGATGTGCACGCTGTTCGGTCGTTAGTGGCGTTATTTGAAATTGGAGAGAAATTATGTAAAGATGAAAATTGAAGTATATGGTATGTTCTTTCAAATGTATTTAAGTATTTAATAATTGGCTTATTCAACATTACTTTTATTATTAATTGAAAAATTATGAAACCAGTGTTAATATTTACAATTATTTTCCAAAGTTTGATTAAACTTTCAATTAATCGTACAAAATCGTGCCTCTGAACGAAATCATTTTCATATAAAACCATTCTTTATCTATATTGTTTTATATAATTCGTCTGCGCTTACGTGCTCTTTTGTCTTTTACAGAGCCTGTACCAATGATCTATCGTTCAGATATTTTGGAGATGTCAGAAGAGCGAAACACTTCAAAAATGAATTGTGTTGCAACAAGGGAGTGTATTTATGAAGATATAAAAATTTTACTAAAGAAAAAAATTTTCACACGTTTCAAAGATAATATATTAAAGAAGAAAATCGGTTCATTTCTGTTAACATTTCACAAAAAATGGATTGATGTCGGAAGAAGTACGCTAAAATTCAAATCAAAAAACACAAAATGGCTTAAGGCAGTTTTTGTTCTTCCTGTGTTTATTGTGTGACGAGGGGCCACGTGGTAGGCCAGAAAAATAATTTGATTTATGTTCATCGAAAAGTAAAACCAGAAAAATTAAATGTCTTCTGAATTCCCGAAGTCCACAAGAGCTCTCTCATGCTACTCAAACCAGCTTGTGGTCACATGGAAAGCGGGATGCTGCCAAAATTATTCATCAGGCGACGGACTTTTCACCTAAACGAGCTACAAAGTTGAAACACATTATGAGGAATAACAATTTTAAACCAATCCCGTATTCACCCCCAGGAAGCTCTAGCATTCATTATTAACAATAAATTCACCAAGCAGCAATATTTTAACATATGAAATGAGGCCTAAGAGAGGAGGGCAAACATTTACCCCTCATACAAAAAAAATATATATACGTGAGTACACGTGCTTCTTGACGAAAATTGGTCCGTTTGTGTATTTATTTGCGCACTTACAAAACTAATATATTACAGATTTTTTTATATTATTATTTTGCTGAGACATTATTGAAAAATGGTAAATACTTATGATCAAAAAATAATTACAAAAAGTACATAATTTTAATAGTTTTATTATCACGCCTTTCACCATTTTTTGATGTAGGCATAAATTAAAGCAAATTTGAAATGAAATAAAATCGATATTGAGTTATAAATAAAAAGCTGGTAGGGAGAATAATTTAACTTTCTCATTGGAACCGCCCTGTACGATCGTAAGAACATCTTTCGACGAAATGTGGATTTTCGGCCACTGCTTGGTTAATTTGGGAGGCGGGTATGGGTACCCCCACCCCAAGTGGTTTGCTACGTTTGGTGACTTAGCAGGGGTGCCCGGTGAGGTTTGTCCAGGTCTTGGTGACCAATACATCTGCCTACCTGCTGCGAGGTAGGCAGGATCGAGAGAGACTGGTTGAAGGAGATCTTTTATCCTCCAGCCAGTATCTCTCCACCCATCGCCATGCACCGCAGTTGAAGGGATTTATTCATATGTCCGTCACTCCTGGACACACAAAGCCCCAGATTCCTACCCACCCCTTATATAAATTTCCTCCCCAAAACTTCCTCTCCTCCCTTTCCTTACAAAACCCTAAACATAGCATCCCCTAAGATGACATAGGCCCTGAGGGAAATTATTTTCCTCAGGGCCTCCTGTGTGGAGCTAATGTAAAAAAAACGCCCTTAAATTTATGTTGTGTAATTTTTTGTTATATACATATATTGGGTGTATAAAAAAATTGTTGCTACAGTATGCCCATCATTACTACAGTGTCCTGTCCGTTCGTTCACCATACAAATACGCTACACTAAATACGCTACAGTAAATACGCTACAGTAAATACGCTACAGTAAATACGCTACAGTAAAACTACATTAAAACATTACTAAAAATATTTTGCCCCCCCCCTAGAAAATTTTCTGCGGGCGCCCATGTTTAATAGTAGTGACGATAGTGACGATAATGCTGATAGTGACTCAATATAGTTCATAAAAAAAGTCATCTCTATACAGGTTATAATTTTTTTTAAGTAATTACTTAAAATAAACACATTGGCATGACTTTTTTGAACTATTCTACCATACACATTTTATTAATATTTTATTTTACTTTGAAAATTCTGTAACAATGGTTAAAATAAATGTAAATTTTTTAAAGTATTTTTTTTATTATATTGTGACCCTTTTGCATCATATACCATGGAAAAATATTTTTGTCTAGCTAGATTGGGATTTGGGACCACTGTGAGGCGGCTTGACTTTTTCCGACACTTCTAACAATTATCGTTATGTTTCAACCAATTTACACAAATCCTTGACAAATTACATACCTAAACCTTCCTCACAAAACACTCTATCTATTGGTGAAAACCGCATGAAAATCTGTTCAGTAGTTTTCGAGTTTATCGCGAACAGACAGACAGATAGACAGACAGACAGACAGACGGCGCGGGGGACTACTTAATAATAAGTAGAGATATCGATTTTATTTCATTCCAAATTTGCTTTAATTTATACTTACATCCAAAAATGCTGAAAGGCGTGATGATAAAACTATCAAAATAATGTACCTACTATTGTAATTATTTTTTTCATTACAAGTATTTATCATTTTACAATAATGTCTAAGTTAAATAAGAATGTCAAAAAAAATTGAAATATAAATTAGTTTATAAGTGCGCAAATAAATACACAAACTGACAAATTTTTGTCAAGAAACACAATATGTACGCATATATTTTTTAATGATTTTATTTAAACTAAAATTATAATTCTAAAACATGCGATACCCAGATAATGTACTGATTTATTTAACTGCATGATTATATGATTTGAAATGGGTGTGGCATAATACAAAATCCTTTTTGAAAATTTAACAAATCTGCCAATGACCTGTGGTAACCTTATTATACTAAAAATAAACCTTTTTTCTTAAAATTTAAAACACGCGAATGCTAGATAAAAGAACAATCTTTCGAAATCCATTTATAATTTTTTTGTGGAAAAAAGTCAATACGTCTAAAATCTGATTTAAAAATGACATATTTCCGGTTTTCTCTGGTAATACCCTCTTAAACAAAACAAACATGAAAAAATAGAATTACAAACAATGATCAAAGAGAACTTTTCTGGAAGATGCTCTGAGGTACTAGCGCCGTTGATTCCTTCGGCACCGGTGCACAGTCGGGAAACACGTCAAACGCGCGCCCAACATTTGTACACAGTTGGCATTTGGCAAATGAGAATGCATCTTTTCCACGACCCATTCTCCGTGCTTCCTACCTCCTACAACATGGGTCTCTTGAAGACCCAGGTTTATTCCTTCCTTTCCACAAAAAGATCATCCACGCAGCAACCCCAAATATGACATAGAATCTGAGGGAAATTATTTTCCTCAGCGACTTCTGTGTGGAGTTAATGCAAAGAAAAATAACTAAAAACAGAAGATGGCTAATTGGTCGCTACCGGGCTCTTATTAGATGTTTACTGTCTTTTCTGCGTGGTAGAGAAAACCTATTTATCTTTTAACCCTTTAATTGCTGAAAAACTTCTTAATGCTCATATTTAACCCTTTAGTACTCTAATCGAAAAATATTTTTTTGGATTCTCTTTGCGGTGTAGATTCACCAGTTTCCCGACACCGTATATAAGTAGGCAAGTAATTTCCGGACACCATATATAAGTGAGCAAGGATTTTCCAATTTTTCAATCCGTATAAGTATGTGACTAATTTCTGTACACCATGTATAAGCAATAATTTCTGGACAGCATATATACAAGAAGGCAAGTAATTTCTGGACACCGTATAGGTATATATGTATATAAAAGTAAGCAAGTCATTTCCGGAAACCGTATATATACAGTACGCAAGTAACTTCCGGACACTATATTATATAAGTAGGCAAATATAAGTAACAAAAGCATAAATGTAGTAAGTGTTGAACAGTTGAGGGCGAGGTAAGAAGCTGGGCTGTTACTCGGCTGAGTGACCAGTGATGAAATGCGGTAGAAAAAAAAATTATTTGATTTTGAAGAAAAAAAATTTTGAAAAAGAAAAAAATTCATCGAAAAGGTCACCGGAGACCCATATTTCATTTACATTTTTAGACTAGTAATTTTACAATGTCTACATTTGTAACTATGTATCTAATAAATATTTGAATTAATTAATACAAAAACAATATAATTATTGTATAAATAGTATATTTGCAACTTTGCAGAGGTAGAAATAATCTCAGTATCACCCTTGTGAATAGCCAGGTTTTACTGCTCACATCTCTTTCTCCTGTTCACTTCCTTCAGCCTGAAGTGGGGATGCCATAGTCCCACTGGCTCCGGGCAGTTGGAAGTCTTGGGCAAACAAGTTAATATAAAAAGAAGTGGATAATTAAAAATTATTTATTTACCTGTTGGATTGTGGTGAGTGGTGCGTGGTGCGTGGTCCATGATGCGCGGTTTATGGTGCGTGGATATGGACAAATTTTCATCGCCATCCGACAATAGCTCCTTGATTTGGAAAAAAAAATTGCATATTAATTTTTTGGTCACCTTTATATTATGTATTTCGTATTTTATATTTTAGTGTTTATTTTGCACTGACTATGCCAAAACGTAGTTGAAATAATAAAAAGCAATTTTAACCTCTAATCGCTAATTTATTCAGTTTTCGGAACAACCCGCATATCTATAATATAAAAATGAATCGCTGAATGAGTTGCTAAGCGCACAACTTTCGACCGACTGCACCAAATTGGTTAATTCATTTTTTTGTGTGTTCGTTATTGTCAGGACAAGGTTTTTATAAAACTTCAGGTGAGCTCTGGCACCATAAAATTTGTATAAAAAAATTGCTATTGGTGGCACGCAAGGAAGCGGCTGTTGCTATGGAAAGCGGGAGGGAAGGAGAGATGGAGGAGGGGAACCTGGGAGGGGGAGAGGAACCTGGGAGGGGGTAGGGGGATCTGGGAGGGGGGAGGGGAACTCGGGAGGGGGGTTCGTTGGACGGGGGAAGGGGGGGGGGGGGTGAGTGAAGTGGGGAGAGGGAAGGTGGAAGTAACGGAGCGGGAAAGGACACGCAGGGAGAATTAATTTCTTTCGCATACAGGGAAATCGCAATAATAATTTTAATTGGGACGCGGGAAGGGGGGGGGAGTGGAGTAGGGAGAGGGAACGTGGAGGTGACGGAGTGGAAAAGGAAGAAACTATTTCTTTATTACGTGGCATAGAAACGCATACCGGGAACTCGCTATAATAATATAAATTGAGCGACCGATCGATTTGATTTGTTTGCAAATTAACAGATGGTGGTGTCAGTTAAAAGGTTGGATAACCATCTAGTAGATGGCGTTGTGTTTCGTTAGCCACAGCAACGCGTGGCCAGGTCAGCTAGTGTGTCAATGAAATCGTTGTTTCTCCCTTACTATCGGGGTTAGAAATATGATCTTAAGTGAATAAAGTGTCTCTTTAACAAACCTGCAGGACTTTTTTTTTTTTTTTTTTTTACATGAGCTCCACACAGGAGGCCCTGAGGAAAATAATTTTCCTCAGGGCCTATGTCATCTTTGGGGATGCTGTGTGTAGGGTTTTTTTAAGGAAAGGAAGGAGAGGAGAGTTCTGGGAATGAAAAGGGTTTAAGGGGTGGGTAGGAATCTGGGGTTCAGTATGTCCTGGTCATCCACCTCCAAGACCTAGACAAACCTCACCCCATGAACCCGGGCACCCCTGCTAAATCACCAAACGTAGCGAACCACTTGGGGTGATCTGTGGCAGAGGTGTTGGTTATCCAATAAAGGTTCCCGGGGCGGCGGTACCCATTCCCGCCTCCCAAATTGAAGTGTTGAGTACTATGGAGTGTTGGGAGACCTACACTTGGTGGCTGGATGTGTGGGGCAAACACCGCAGTCCTGGCCATGATGAACTGGAGGGAGACAGCAGGACACCTCCAGAGTGGAGTCCTTTCCTATAGGTGGACAAGTACATCCAAGGGAAGTGTCATGTATGTGTCTATGTGGATCTGAAAGTGTACAAAATACATTTGTCTATAGTCCCGGTTGTAGCAAATCAAAACACGTAAGCACAGTGGTTTATCATTTTGATTAACGTCATGGATATTTCAAAAATTTGGCATTTTTTTCAGATGGTCAAAATATTTTCACTTTACAATAAAATGCAAATATTTGGAATATTTCTGAGCAAAATCAAAAACCAAAAACTGTTTTAGAAAGTTGATTAAACACGCTTTCAAATTATAGATTTCGAAATATATAATTTTTTTTATTATTAAAATTTTGCATACAAACATAAAAAAGTTTTCAAAATGGCTCACCGTAGGTTTTTTTTAACTAAAGTTACCGATAATAAAAATAATAAAAACACATACATATTTTATTAGATAAATGTACAACAAACACATATTGTAACCTCACTTTTTTGTCGCTCTATGTAAACATAATTTTTAAAAAACACCGAAGTTTCAATTTTTTTCAACGTGCGTTCAAAACTTTGTGTACTTAAAAGTGTATATTTTACTTTTTTGTGTTTTTCCTTCCTAACACCGATTAGAACATATTTCTAACTATGATAGTAAGGGAGTTACGGCGTTTTATATCATATATGCGATGAGACAAATATGGTCTCCTGTGATTAAACGGGTTAAGAATAAATAAGTATTTAAAAACGTTTGCGACATTCTCACAACAAAATGCCGAAAATCTTTTATTATGAATTTAAAAATAGCTTGGTTGAAAGCTTGCACTTTATTATCTACAAATAATTGTCTGAATCCTTACCTGGTAGTTAAAGAAAGGCAGAATGTGACTTCCTCAAGAGTATTGCTCCCCTCTAGTGATGTCCAGTGACAGAGTGTCTGTAATTAAAACATACCGTGTGTGAGCAACATGTCATATCCTGAATTCAAGTACATGCAATATGCAGAAATAATAAAATATATGTTATGTACCTGTTAAATCTTGTCTCAAGAATGTTGGTTCCCTCAAGAGAAGTCCAGGGGCAGACGTAGGTTGTGGTTGCATTCATGATGTTTTTCTTTAGAGGTGTCCAGGGCAGACGTAGGTTGTGGTTGCATTCAGAGTATTTTCCTCTAGAGACGTCCAGAGACAGACATAGATTGTGGTTGCATTCAGAGTGTTTTCCTCTGGAGATATTCAGAGGCAGACGTAGATTGTGGTTGCATTCAGAGTGTTTTCCTCTGGAGATATTCAGAGGCAGACGTAGATTGTGGTTGCATTCAGAGTGTTTTCCTCTGGAGATATTCAGAGGCAGGCGTAGATTGTGGTTGCATTCAGAGTGTTTTCCTCTGGAGATATTCAGAGGCAGACGTAGATTGTGGTTGCATTCAGAGTATTTTCCTCTGGAGATATTCAGAGGCAGATGTAGATTGTGGTTGCATTCAGAGTGTTTTCCTCTGGAGATATTCAGAGGCAGATGTAGATTATGGTTGCATGAATGCAACGCAGTGTTGCAATGCAGTGTTTCCCTTAATAGATATCCAGGAGCAGACGAACGAGTAGATTGTGGTTGCATTCAGAATGTTTTTCTCAAGATGTCCGAGAGCAGAGATGAATTGTGGCTAAATCCAAACTGTTGTGACGCATTTGTTATGAACTGAATTGGTTGAATTTTGGTAGTAACGTTTTTTTTAATATGTTCATATTTATGTTGAAGTTTTGTTTCAATGAAACATTTTTACAGATGTGTGGTAAAACACGCAGATTTGATAAAATGATATAAGTTCATACTTATAGAATAAATTATGTTTTTATATTATTTTTTAATATACATGCATAATTTTTTTTTATTGCAATTAAAGTTTAAAAAAATATTATTTTTATTATTAGTGTCTTATTCAAAGACTTTTAGTAAATCTCTTGTATTTTTATTTTGTTGTACTTAGTTTAAATTGTTATTCACATATTTTTTATGGATTTTGTTATCAGAATCTCAAATTTAGAATTTTGGAATCAGTAAGATGCACTTTTGCTGTAGAATTTACACAACTTTTACTAAGAGACACTTTTAATATTATTGATTTGTAAACAAATAATTTGTACGTTTTAATTTTGTTTGTTTGTTTGAAAATTTGTATTAAAATATTGTTTAGAATGGTTTTAGTTAACACATGTGTGATTGGTTTCTAAATGAAGTAGTAATATAATCTTAATTATCGTAATTGAAGTCCAGCTGATGGTGGGTTAGTCCTATAGGTGTCCAGCAGGTAAGGCTTCCATGTGGCCACGGAGAAGATCAACTATCTCTTGGTGCTCCCTTTCTTCCGCCCTGTAGAGAGCTGTGCGCCCATTCTGGTCCTGCAATGATATATCGGCATTGTACTGCAGAAGTAACTCCACAATATTCACATGTCCATAGAATGCTGCCTCAGATATCGCTGTTTCACCCCTTACGTTCTGATGGTTTATTTCTGCCCCTTTCCCTAACAGTATGCGTATCACTTTGTCGTAGTTATTGCGCGCAGCGTGCATCAGAGCAGTATTACCACAGATATCTGCAGAATTAATATTTGCCCCGTATTCTAGCAGCATATTTATCAACATGTAGTCTCCCTCCTGTGCACCGAATATCATGGCAGCATTACCATCCCTTATTGCTAAGTTAATATCTGCCGATAACAGCATGCATATCACCTTGTGGTGTCCATTCCATACCGCCTGCATCAGGGCAGTATAACCATTGTTATTTACAGAGTTAATATGAGCCAACATTTCTTGAGAATTTATAGAACAATTATTTTCGTACTTTAATGTCACATTTCTGTTTCCGAATTTTTCTTGTACAAAGAATTTATTGTTAATGTGTTCGTAGGTTTCTTCAGATTGATTTAATAAAAATTTAACAATATTAGAATATCCTTGCTCTGCTGCGCAATGCAAGGGGGTCTGCCCATGTTTATCATACGATACACAAACTCCTTGTTTTGCAAATAATTTAAACAATGTATGATCTTCTTTACTTGCTGCGAGATTGATGGCGGTATCACCCTCACTATCAATGGCAATCACTAAATGAGCGCGCTCAGTATCACTTTCCATGCCACTTAATATTTTATTCACAGTGCTGTAGTCATCCTCTCTCACCGCCATCATAAACGGAGGGATTTGTTTTCTGATCTGTTCAGTTCTTATTAAGGCCCGGTGTAAACTACTTGACGGTTGTTCATTTGAAGAAATTTTGCTAAATAAGTTGTGATCTCCGTCGCTTTCATAATCCAAGAAAGAAGCAAGCATTAGTTTAAGTTTTGACTCGTATAAACAACTCTCCACATTTGCCTCAATTAGCCGTACAATATTGAGATTTCCATTCGCTAATGCAATGTTCAATGCGGTTCTCCCGGCCTTTTCTCTTGCTGCTATAAAGCAGATGTAGTCTTCCTCAAACATCTTACTGCTGGGGCCACTGAGGAGGACTGCAGATGTGTGCAAATTCTTTTCTTGAACTGCTATATGCAATGGAGTTTTGACACCATCATTAAAGAATAGTTGATGATATTCAGACCAGTATTTGTACAATATCGGATTACTTTCCAGTGCATCGCTCGGTATTGGGGGTGATGCAAGCTGTGACTCTATGAACTTTCTGATTAAATAATAGTCTGGCCTGAGCAATAAAATGCAAAATTCACTTTTAACGAGTTTGTTATTTTTATTGATTTGTCTTCCCTGCTTCAGCCACTTGACGAAGAAATCGGCACAAAAGTACTCTATAAAAGTACGGTGGATGAAATGAACGGTTTCATCAATTCTCACCTTGATCAGTCCTAGTGCACTCATGTCTTGCAAGTGTTGGTTGGAAAATATTGTGTTATGAAAATATTCTGCAGCAAACTTTGGATCGAGGGACTGGAAAGCCAGGATACAATGATTTTCCATTATGTTTGAAAACATCTGATTTTGAATAGTAAGCGGAAGATATTTATTGAAATTACTTTTCTGCTCTAAGTATATTGATTTCTTCACTTTGATAAATTGTGTGTACAAATCATACAGATTGGTGATTTTGCATAAGTTCTGCGTTTGTTCAGAATACACCACAGACTGTATAGCCTGCTGGAGGAACACTTCGGCCAGCGTACGGATCTGCAGGGGGACGCCCATGAAGCTGGCTACGTCTCCCCCCAGCACTCCTTCCATCTCCTTCCACAACTCTCTGGCAAACTGGCGCAGCCTCCCCTTCACCGACTCTCCATGCTCTGGAAGTTCCAAAGCCAGGTGAGGAAGCCAGAAATTCACCATGAAGTCATCCTGTTCTTTTTTTGTTATTTTTTGTAACTCTGCAGAAAATTCTGACAATTCATTTTCGAGCCATTCTTGCAGATGCACCCGTGTGGTGACTATTGTTTTACAATATGTGGTATTTTTTAAATATTTCAGAACCTCCAACATTTTGATTTTGGTATTTTCTTCCGTGATTTCATCAATAGCATCCACCAAAATACAAACCTGCCTCGAACTATTTGATTCGAGACAATACTGTAAAAGACTGCTCAACAAATCATCATCAGTGGTTAAATCCGAATCACAAGTCAAAAACTTTGAAACCGATTGCAGGTTAAGTTTCGAGGGTAGTTTGTCTATAGCGGTCAAGTGATTGTAGTCAATTTTCAATACCCAAGAGTCTCGGATGAGCTCCGACATGCGCGTCAGGCTGGTGGTCTTTCCCATACCAGGGTCATCAGCGATGATGGTCAGGTTCTTTCTCGTGTTGCTGAAGGTTACTTCATCAATGGGGTCTCTGTCATCCCTGGTGATGAAGGGACGCAGGCTATCCAGAGAGCCATGGGAGTATTGCCAGACCAGACACGGCCTGCCTCTAATCTCCAGCTTTTTAAAATAATGTTTGTTGAATGTTCCTTCTTTCAATATGTCTTCAGACATTTTAAAATGTTCTTTTGAAACAAAATTTTCCTCACCTTCCTTGGATAAATTGAAGGAACTAATAAATGATATTTTATCATTCGCATTATTGAATATAAAAACATCTTTATTTTCGCTGTAGCCAACAAATTTATCCATGGATTCTATGATGAAACGAGTGTGAAACTTCCTGGGCATGTAGAGGCCGCTATTATAAATAACCTTCAGGTAGAGGCCTTCTGCGCGTAAATTTAGCCAATATATTATTCTAGCTGACGACTCTTCCCGACACTTATCCTTAAATAGATCCTCTCCGTCATCCTCGGTCATGAAGATCCTCCCCCGCGCGGGCTCTGCCCCCTCCCCCCAGTAGTCCTGGCTGAGCCGCTCCGGATCACTGATCACCAGCAGTGGTCCGTCAGCCCCACTCCTCTCTAGTAGTGCGGTAAGCCTCGCTTTGACTACTAGCCTGTTCCCTTTGGAGTACAGGGCTTTTGATTCGCAAAGCCTGGGAATATTGCTTGAGGTTTTTTTTACTGCGTACTGCCAAAACTGAAAGTCTGTTGCAAGCTTCTTCAAAATGGGTTTAATCAATCGATTTACATATATTTGTGACTGGTTATCGTTAGGTGTATTATAATTTTCCAATAAAATATTGTAATATCTTTTTTTTTTATGAATTTTTTCTTGATCATTATCGCCTCCCATGTCAAAGAAAGTAGCAGGCATTTTATCTGCTAATGTATCGTATAGACAACTTTTAGTTATTTCCTTTACAATATTGGTATTTCCATTCTTCAATGCTATGTTCAGCACGGTCCTTCCAGCCATGTCTCTAGCAGATATTAAGGAAAAGTAGGCTTCTTCCGATATCCTGCTGCTTGGGCCACTGAGAAGGAGAGTAAAGATGTGCTCATTCTGTTCTTCAGCTGCTATATGCAATGAAGTCTTTTTATGATCATCTAATAACAGCTGACGATGTTCAGACCAGTACTGGTACATTATCGGGTGATTTTCCAGTGCATCGCAAGGTATTGGTGATATTTCAAGCTGAGACTCGATGAACATTCTGATTATTTTATAACTTGGCTCGACCAAAAATTTACAAAATTCATCTTTAATTAGTGTGTTTTTGTCTTTATTATTGTTTCCCTCTCTGAGCCATCGGACAAAGAAATCAGCGCAAAAATATTCTTGGAACGTCCGGTGAATAAAATTAAAAGTTTCATCAGTTATTTTATATTTTAACAGCCCGAGACTACTTATGTCTCTCAGTTTTTCTTTCAGATTGGATGATTTTTTGTCTGTGAAATATTGCGTGGCGAATGTTGAATCGATGGTCTGGAAAGCCAATTGGCAATGCTTTTTCATCGTACCCTTAACCATAGAATCAAGTAAGTCTTTAGGTATCTGGTTCAAGATAGTCTTCTGCTCAAAATATATTGTTTTCTTGACTTCAATGAATTGTTTATACAATTCAAACAGATTGGTAATTTTGCATAAAGTATTAACTTGTTTGGGATACAACACAGACAGTATGGCCTCCTTGAGGTACACTTCGGCCAGCATACGGATCTGCAGCGGGATGCCCATAAAGCTGGCCACGTCTTCCCCCAGCACATCCCCCACCTTCTTCTGCAGCTTTTCGGCAAAGTGGCGCAGCTTTCCCTTCTCCAGATCTCCGTACCGTGGAAGTTCTAAGGCGAGGTGAGGAAGCCAAAAATTCACTAAATAAAGTTGCTGCTCTTCTTCTGTAATTTTTTCAAATTCTGTCGCTAACTCTCTCAAATCATTTTCGAGCCTTTCTTGCTGGTGTACCCGCGTGGAAACTACAATTTGGCATGTTGTATCATTATTTAAACATTTGAGGAGGTTTACTATTTCAATGGATTTTTCATTAGTTATCTCGTCAAATGCATCCACCAAAATGCAAACCTTTCTTGAATTTTCTGATTGGAGGCAATACTGTAATAGACTGGTCACAAATTCGATATTGGTGGGTAATACATATACACGTATCAAATAATTCGTAATAGATTGCAGATCAAGTTTCTGAGGTAATTCAGTACTGGTGAAATTGGTGTCGATTCTCAGTACCCATGTGTCTTGGATGAGTTCCGACATGCGCGTTAGTATGGTGGTCTTTCCCTTGCCAGGCTCATCTGCGATGATGGTCACCTTCTTCTTTCTGCTGGAGAAGTCTTCTTCTTCTATGGGTTCTTTGGAGTCCCTTTTGATGAAGGGGCGCAGACCATCCATAGAGCCTTTGGAGTATTTCCACACTAGACACGGGGGACCTCTAATCTTCAAAAATTCAAAATAATGTTTACTCAGTGTTTCCTCTTTTATACATTCCTGAGTAGGAAGTTTAAAGTCAGTTTCTCCAGAAACGTCTAATGGGTTTATTAGTGATATTCTTTCTCCCACATTTTTGAAAATAAACAAATCCTTAAATCTGATAATTTTATCGATAGATTCAACGATAAATTGACTGTGTAACTGCCTGGATAGTTTATCGGTTCCAGTGTAAATTTCATTTAGGGTGAAGCCTTCTGCAGAAAAGTGGAACAAATAGATTAGCCTAGATGGCTCAGCCTGACACTTTTTCAGAAACTCGCCCCGTCCATCTTCCTCCGTGGTGAAGATCCTTTTCAAATCCTCTTTCTTAACCTTCCCCCAGTAGTCCTGGTTAAGCTGCTCTGAGTAGCCAATCACTAGCAGTGGTCCATCGGGCCCACTTTTCTCAGTTCCCTTCATTTCGTCCGGGTTACGTCCACTTTTCCCCAGTAGTGCAACAAGCCCCACTCGATCCAACTGCACGTATCCTTTAGAATTCTTAAAAATTAATATTTCCTTTGGACCGCTATTTTCGTTACGGTTGAAGCCTTCCGTTCTTTTGAAAATATATAAATCCCTTGATTCTTCGTCGTTCTCAGTGAAATCAGTGATAAATTCATTGATAAATCGTGTGTGAAATTTCGTGGGTAGGTAAACTTTCTTTAGGATGTAGCCTTCGCTGGATAAATGGAACCAATATATTTGTCTAGTTGATTCCTCCTGACACTTTACTACAAACAGATTCGGTTCAAGTTCCTCGGTGATGAAGATCCTCTCCCGCTCTGCGACCTCCACTTCCTCCCAATAGTCCTGGCTGAGATTCTTTGGACTGCTGATCACCAGCAGAGGTCCAGAAGCTCCACTCCTCTTCAGTAATGCCACAAGCCACGCTTTATTCACATGCTTGTTCTCTTCAGATTTATTGACAATGAATAATTCCTCTGATCCATCATTCTCAACAAAATCATTGATGGATTGAATGATGTATCGATTATGGAACTTCCTGTGCAGATAAACACTTGAATTATAAATTTCTTTCAGGATGAAGCCTTCAGTGGAAAAAATGAACCAATAAATTAGTCGAGCTGACTTTTCCTGACATTTTTTCTTAAACAGATCCTTTCCAACTTTCTCAGTGGTAAAGATCCTCCTCCTAGCCTTCTCCTTCAACTCCCTCCAGTAGCCCTCGTTAAGCTGCTCTGGGTTACCAATCACCAGCATTGATCCGTCGGCCTCACTCCTTTCCAGAAGTGCGGTAAGCCCCTCTTTGTTCACTACTTTATTCCCTTTGGAATGGAGAACATCTAATTCACAAAGCCGAGGAAGGTTGTTTGGTATTTCGATGTGGAAGTTGTCCATCACGAGGTTCTTTAATATGGGTGAAATCAATGTATTTATTTTTTCATTGGATGTTTTACAGTCATTTCCCAGTATAACTTCGAGGCTTAGGGTTTTTTCACCTATTGTAATTGCATCTCTTGAAAATATTGTTTTTCTAGAAAAAGGAGTAAGGTCTTCTAGTTTAAATGTTTTCGAAGTCTCTGTTTCAACCGTTAAATCATAATTCTCAAATAATTTTTCATCAATTTCTTGCGATTTAATAACCACAAGCTTCTTGTGGCGGAACTTTTTTAAATTTTCTAAGAAGGGCGTCAATTGGCTAGTGGTTATTTCGGCAGAATTAGCAATAAGAATGATCAGGTTGCTGATGTTAATATCGGTCTTGCTTAAACCTTGAAAATCAATAGCCTTATCTAGAGTTGGCATACAATTCCAATTCAATATTGTGTGGCATTTTTCATCCAGATATTTTATATCCAAATTTATGTTTTCCATGCGGAATAAAATATTGTACAATCTGGCTGCTTGAAATTCAAAATCACCAGTCACAAGTATTTGTAAAACACTTTTGGGAGATTCCAGGAATGATTCTAGGCCCAAGGTATCCTCACAGTCCAGGATAAGGGGCAAGGTGTCGAGGTAGATCAAGCCAGCCATGTACAAGGGGGCTGACTCCATGCTCCGGATCTGTAAATCCATAGCATCCTTGATATCTGCAGGAAACCAGCGCAACAATTGTTTTGTTTGTCCAATCACCTTTTCCAATTTTTCCTTCGAATCACAAGTAATAGTATTTCTTCTTGAATCAATCTTAAATGTCGGGAAATCTATTTTTAAGTTAAGTTTTTGGCACAAGATAAAATTTTCAATTTCAGTTCTTTTCACCAGCACATTCCTTTGAAAAAAATTCCAATTTTGTATAAAATTAAACTCTTCCGTGGAAAATACCCCCAACTGGCAAATTGTTCCCATGGATTTAATAATGCTGTATTGTAAAATTGGTTCGCTGCCAGCATTTCCTGTAACTGGTTGAATATTCTGGTGGCTGCCACTGGAACTCTCAGGAGGAGGTTGTATGGCATCAGGAATCAAGAGGTAGGAATTGCAGAACATTTCTTCCCTGTGATAATATTTTCGTTCACTCCATCCTTGTGGCCAGTTCTCTACCTCATATGTATCTCTTCGCTCCTTAAAAGCTGTGATAAAATTGTGTACACCGTGTGTGTCTGTATTGGGCGTCCATATTTTCCGTATGAGTCGATTCCATAAATTCAATTCACTAGATTTAGCGACCCGTTCAATGTGTATCTGAAGTAAGTTTCCCACCTGATATCCAGTACAATTAACAGCATTTGGGGCAGCAAAGAAATTTGTTATATCCAAGTACTTGCTGCACTTGGATTGGTCGTATTTAGTACCATATTTTCTGCATATCTTTATTAAGATGTCTTCAATTCCCGGGCTGTCCAGGGCTAGTGTGTGCGCGTGGAGACCTTCTTCGGGGCTGTCGATCCCACGGAAGCCATCGCCTTCCATCTTCAGATACTTCACCGTGAAGGTGGTGACCCCGGCCAACCAAGCCCCTAGAGAATGCCCTGTGAAGGACAAAACGAAGCAACTTCCATGTTCTCTGTTCACTTTAATGATTTCCCTCTTAACTTCATCTGCGAAAGAGACTGCGGAATTCATATGTCCGGTATAATTGTTGCGGTAAACGCTTTGTACATCAGCATAGAGTGCTCCCAAATTCTTTTTGTCCGTCCCCCTATGGGCGATGACGATCTGATGCTGCGAGGGGCTCCACACGGCGCAGCCGAAGTATCCGTTAAATACCGTGCTGTTTCGTGCCGTGGTGAGCAGGTACCACCCTAAAGGGTGAAAGGCGAGAAAGTCCGAACAGTCTGAATATACTAACTCGGCAAAGTCCGCTAACAGTTTGACACTTGGATAAGGTTTCATTGCCAGTTTTATATTGTTGTCTTCAATATGATCAAAGGATTTGAGAGTTTCCCGCCAGTCGGGTGAGCCGTACAACAGATTACTGTCAGCCTGCATTTTGGAGAGAAGAGGATTCTGGAGAGTGATTCTGCAACAAGGACAATGACAGCCAGAGTTGATATTGTGACATAATTAATAAATTACTATAATTTCCAATAATTAGTAGTTTGTCAAACGGGTTACGCAAACATCATGAATTTATTTTAATAATGTTGAAAAAAAACAAAAGTATTTAACCCTAGAAAGATAACCTACATCTTTGTGACGTAAGCAAAGCACTATTATTACTACTGTCTTTCTCAGTTAGCTTAGTTGCCGACCAGAGCTTGCGCGGGGCGGCTATGTCACCACGGTAAGTACAATAATTACGAAGACATACATACACCATAACTGTAATATACATGTAACTTTCAGACTTATTCTTATAATTGTTGATTAAGTTTTATTTTTAAGTGTAACGGCATTTAATGGTTCATGGGGTGAGGTTTGTCTAAGTCTTGGAGGCGGATGACCAAGACACACTGAATCCCAGATTCCTACCCCTAGCTTAAACCCTTTTCTTTCCCAGAAATCTCTTCTCCTTCCTTTCCCTAAAAACACCCTCCACACAGAATTCTCAAGGATGACATAGGACCTGAGGAAAATATTTTCCTCAGGGCTGATGTAAATAAAAAAAAATTAACTTTCGTAGCATATAAAAAAATACAATTAAAATTTGAAATTAAAATAAAATAAAACATGATTTTCAGTAAAAAAAAACCCACATAGTTTACAGTTTTTTTATATATTTGTAAGAGGTTTACAGCATTTTGTTATTTTTTTTAATAACAATATATTTTTTACAATCATTTTGGTTATATTGGAAGTACAAAACCCTAAACTAATTATTGAACTGCCTTTAAACTATTTAAGTGTGATAATATGTCAAATGTATAGCTTTAAACTTCAGTACGTCTGTAAGACATATCATTCATCATCTTCAACGTAAGTCAAAATAAGATTATCTTTCTAGGATTGAATTCAGGGTTTTTTTACTGCTGCCAGAAATTACCAATGTTTTTTATACTCAGTGACGTAGCGAGGTACGGTTTACGTCGGTAGCCTATTGTTTGTGAGAATCAATTTAATTTTTATTATTACCTTTTTAGTTGATCAAGAAAACATCCTTATCAGTTACATTGCGCTGTTATTAAATCAGTTTTCATTATATGTGTTAAACTGATAGCCAAGTACTAAGGCATATTGGAACCTATTGCCAATGCTTTACAATCGGAAACTATCAATATGAACGCATGTATGAGTCATATTAAAGGTATAAATTCTGTTATAAATGATCATCGAAGCAACGTAGATATAGAGAGTAAAATATTTTAGTTATTTCAATTAGAACTGCAGCTGCCTTTGGAACTGATATACAAGTCCCACGAATTGTATCTCGCCAACAACATCGGTCCAATTACCTTGCTGAGACTCCATGCAATTTTTACATCCCTGTACAATGTTGAATATGTCATTAATTGATTTTAAAGAAAAAGCACAAAGTTTTTGTCTACATATACTACGATTTGCTTAATTTTAATCAAGAAGCTAAACTATGGTATAAAAAATGGCAGAACAAGGGTATGACCAGAAAAGATCTCGAAAAACTAGATTTACTGAAATGTTTAAGGCTCTGCAACCGGGCCCGAAAAGAAGAAGATGGAGAGATACGAAAATACGAATGTTAGAGGAGAGCGCTAACATTTACACCGACAAAATCGATGCAAAAATTGCGAAATGTTTAATAAAACACGACTCGTCTAAAATAGAGCAAAAATCTCACGGAAATTATCTTAAACAGCATTTAAAGAATTGAAATTGTGAATTTTTTTTATACATATAACTTGTAAAATAACTGAAACAGACGTGTTAATAATAATTTTTGGAGCATACTTTGCGATTTTGTTCTATTGAGGGAATTTTATATAATTTGCGTTTCGGCGCGGGCAAAGTCTAGATATTATTTTCAAGAATAATATATATTTTTTTAAGAGCTTTGATACTTACCGTGTTTAAGGGAAATATGTAATAAATCGGTACAAATCTGGGTTGCGGGCAAACACAAAAAAAGCAATACCTACTTATTTTCTTGGCACAACCTTGCACTACAAGTAACATAGAGAGGTCCTTTTCTACACTGCGTCGTGTTAAAACATGGCTGAGATCAACGATGACTGGGGGGAGGGGGGGGGTTACCGCCCGGGGTGCCACCCCCCCGACGGGGAGGTGACACTACTAAGGATATTGTCACAAAAATATTGAATATGGTGTTATTTATATTTTCGTAGCTTTGTGCCTAACGATCTTCTTATAGACGAAAATGGCCTATTTCTGAAATTCTCTAGCAACCCCCCCCCCCCTTCAGTAGGGCAGCATTTACCTAAGATATATTCTTCATTTTTCTACACCTGCCCCCCCCCTTAACAAAATCCTAGCTACGCCCTTGTGTATACTGATACACGTCTTTATGTCTGTGAGAGTTTAATAATGTTAAAAACCTAAAACTGTTTATTATACTCAAAATAGAAATGTAAAAAAACGTAAGGTCAATTAGCATAAAAATTGTCTACTAATAACCGCTGGAACGACAGTGCAATTTAAAACTTTTTTCTCCGATTGCTTGAAATTTTTTGGTAATCATTTTGACTATTTTTCTCCCATATTAAAAAAAAAATCATATCTCCGAATTTTAATATGGAGATATACAAACTGATTATAGTTCTTATCATAGTAGCCAATTAATTCACCTATCTTTTGTCGATTATAACAGTAGGATTTATAAAAAAATATATTATAAAATTATAAACTTCTACTTTATTAATTACTTACAAATAAAGAAAAATTTAAAATCACCTTTTCGGATACATTCAGAAATAATTCCTTTATTTGAATTTTATTGCAAAGCGGAAATTTTCTGACCTTCTGACAGAATATACCCGAGGCCTGGTGGGTTAAGAAGTTCCCTCTTAAGAAGTGTTTTCGATCCCTCGGATCACTGTATCTGGAGCTTAATGCTACAAGTGCTTGGATCACTGTATCTGGAGCTTAATGCTACAAGTGCTTGGATCACTGTATCTGGAGCTTAATGCTACAAGTGCTTGGATCACTGTATCTGGAGCTTAATGCTACAAGTGCTTGGATCACTGTATCTGGAGCTTAATGCTACAAGTGCTTGGATCACTGTATCTGGCATTCTGAGGGATCATTTTATTAGGTAAGTACAAATTTATTTTAACTATCTTTACTAAACACTCTCTTCTACTATATTTTTCTCTCTCTGCTATCTATCGATCTCTTTAACATTTGTTTGTGTGTTTATACGTTTGGGGCGGAGTAATATTTGGAACTAATTATACTGTATTGATGAAATTTTCATACGGAGATAATATAGATCCCGAGGAAATACATAGATTACCTACTTTTTAATGCAGGAAAAATCTCATTCCCACGGGAACGAGTGGATGATCGTGATTTTTTCGTCCAAATCTAAGCACTGTCGCGAAACACAAGCTTGTAAGTAAAACATTTCACAAATATTCTGCTGCCATATCAATTTACCTACATTTTTGATCTTCCTTCCCGTGTTTAACGCTATCCCAAATATAATGAATTTTTGGATAGCGTTATAATGAAATTTTATTGTCATCGATCTTCTCTTGTTCTCAACTTGTGAAGCGGGAATGGGTACCGCCGCCCCGGGAACCTTTATTGGATAACTAACACCTCTACCAAGTGGTTCGCTACGTTTGGTGATTTAGCAGGGGTGCCCGGGTTCATGGGATGAGGTGTGTTTAGGTCTGTTGACCAGGACACACTGAACCCAAGATTCCTACCCACCCCTTAAACCCTTTTCTTTCCCAGAACCCTCCTCTCCTTCCTTTCCCTAAAAAATCCTCCACACAGCATCCCCAAAGATGACATAGGCCTTCAGGGAAATTATTTTCCTCAGGGCCTCCTGTGTGGAGCTCATTTAAAAAAAATAAAAATAAAACTTTTTAATTTTGGAAATTTTTCGACTTACAGAGATTAAATTTGATGCAGATTTTATTGATTACTACTTAACTGATTAGTACAAAATGTCTTAACACGTTGATCTTATCAAAAGAATACCATCTGGGTCAAAATATAGAAAACGGAAAGCTGAAAAAGAAAAGGAATTTCAAAATACAAAAAAGTTCATGAATAAAGGGAAATATATCATAACAAAAAATCAAGACCTGAATGTGGCATTTACATCTGGAATACAAACGAATTCATCGGTAGTGGAGCCTCTGTCTGACAAGTCGATCAGATAGCTGCTGAAGAGGTTGTGGACGAAGTGTAAATTTAGTGCTACTATTACGGATGTGCTCAGGATGATTCCAATGGTGATATACAACAAATACAAATGCTAGATGACGTTAGTACTGTTGTCCCGAATATAGCGGATCCAGCCAGCAGCCACTTGGCCACACATTCGAAATAGCAAAATAATTGATCATATAATAACTAGTGGCCCAGTGCAAACTCACATTGATAATTATCCGAAGAATAATACAGGGCGACATTTCTCAAATTCTCATTTCATAAAAAACAATGAAACAATTCAGCGTCGTTGGTTAACATACTCCGTTTCTAAGGATCGAGTTTATTGTTTTTGTTGCCGGCTATTTGATAGTAGCTCAACGTCGAGTAAAGTATCTGAAGGATATAACAACTGTAAACACTTGTCTGAAATGTTAAAAAATCATGAGAATAGCACTTCACATAAAAAGTTTTACCTTTCATGGATTGATACTGAACTGCGATTAAAAACAGAATAAAACAATAGATTGTCAATATTTGATTAGAAAGGAAACTACCAGATAGAATAATATTATGTCTAGAATTCAGGGGTGGGGAACCTGCGGCCCGCGAGGCCTTTTGGTGCGGCCCGCGGGCACTTTTGGTGCGGCCTGCTGAAAGAACCACAAAAAATTCACAGAACGGGATGGTTTTTTCATGGTGTTTCAGATGCATTTTTAAGACGTTATCACAAAATCGTTACTAGCAAGCAAGTAGTTAAGATACAAATAAAAACGTGATTAAACCCCCCATTTTACTTTTATTTTAATTTGTTATTGTGAAGCGATAGTGAAATTCCATCAGAACTTTTAATTTTCTTGTACGGGACAGTCCCGATATTTCAGGATTGATGGCAACTCTATTCGGAAGGGAATCTTAAGCAGTCTGTCATAAACATTATTTTCTAGTCATCGTTGCGGAAGTAAAGTGGATAGTAAATCAATAAAATCCTATTAACGACAACTACGAAGAAAAGAAAATTTGAAGCTGAATGAAACGTGAAATCATTTGAAACTAAATTAAGGCTGTGGAAAGTAACTCGAAATGAATAACACGACGCATTTTCAAACACTGCAAGGACAAAAGCCTTCTACATCGTTTGAACACGCTGGTGAGTGCGCTAAATTAAGTGAGGCATTTAATGAACGATTTAAGGACGTGAAAAGAGAGTAAACGGATTTGAACATATTTAATACGAACGATTTGAACATATTTAATATTCAACGTCGAACCATCGAATGTGCCTGATAATCTGCAGCACGAAATTATTCAATTACAAAGCTATGGATATAACAATCTCCCCAGATAAAGTCAGGAATCACTGGTTATATTAAGTCAAGCATGTCCCATAACATTTTGTATAAACAACAATGCCATGAAAATTGCCACACTTCTGGCATTTATTGTAATTAGTAAAATAAATTTAAAATTGTACTGCAGATAATAAATATGCTACAGAATGTAGAAAAACCATTCTCGTAATCAGAGTACAATTTAATTTAATCTGGTTGACAAGTGGACTCATATGCAGATTCATTCTAAAGGTAAAGCCAATCTTGTGTTCACAATGCAATTTCCTGTTGTGGATTCATCTGCTAACCCTAACGCATTTCGAAGGTGAAACCATTTTGGTGTTCTAGGTGCAGTATTAATTAAAGTTGGGGACTCACAATCGAATTCGCTCTGATGGAAAAACCAGTTTTGTTTTCAAAACGCAATGAGAAATTTCCATGTGTGGTTTCGTCTGCTTACGCATTTCGTAGAAACCCGTTCTCATTTTTGAAGAGCATTTATAAAATTCTAGTTGCTTTTGTTCTGCCAGTATTAGGGAAAAGCCATTTTCATATACTCAGTAACTCTGTATTTGTATGTCTCCGCGTACAGATTTACCCCATAACTGAAACCAGTTCTGCGTTTAGAATGCAACGAAAAAATTGCAGGTGGGGTTTAATTTTTTGACACATTCCTTGTGTTAGAAGTGCATTTATAAAATTCTAGTTGCATACTTTGTGCTGCCAAAATTGGTGGAAAGTCATTTTTATGTTCTGAGTGGAGTTTTAATTCCCCGCGTACAAACTCACTTTATAATTAAGACCAGTTCTGTGTTAAGAATGCAACGAAAAAATTCCAGGTTTGGTTTTATTGGCTAACGCGTTTCGTAAGAAACCATTCTCGTGTGTGAAGTGCAGATATAAATTTGTAGTTGCATAATATGCATATGTGCTGCCAGTATTGGAGGAAAGCAATTTCACGTTCTGAGTATAGTTCTAATTCCCCGCGAACAGATTCATCCTGTAATCAAAACCAGTTCTGTGTTAAGAATGCAACGAAAACACATCAGGTGTGATTTAATTTACTGACATATTTCTTATGTTGTAACTACATTTATAAAATTCTAGTTTCGTTGTTTATGCTGCCAGAATTAGAGGAAAGCCATTTTTTAATGTTCCGAGTGTAGTTTTAATTCCCCGCATGCAAATTTAAAATCTAAATTAAAACTAGTTCCGTGTTCAGAATGCAACGAAAAAATTTAGTTGTGGTTTCATCTGCTGATGAATTTTGACGGAAACCATTCTCGTGTTCAAAGTGCAGTTATAAAATTCGGGTTGCAGACCATGTGCGGAGTTATTAAAGAGTGTTGGCAGTTACGTAACTGTTTTTCAATTAGTTTTAGTAAAACCAGTTCTTTGATTCGAATGTGGCTCCCCCTCCCCCCCCCCCCCGAGACGGAAATCGGAGTGCGGCCCGCGGGTTAAAGTATGAACATCCAAATGGCCCGCGACGCTAAAAAGGTTCCCCACCCCTGGTCTAGATTGACCGACATTACACTTTATTTAGCTGAAAATAATATGACATTCCCCCTGAATACTTCTGACAAACTATATACGCCAAATAGCGAAAAGTTCTTGGGCTTCCTACAACTACTAGACAAATTTGTTCCAGTTATGCAGAGCAATTGCGATTAGCTATGAAGGGTGATGATTCAGACCACTACAACGTAAAAGATATTCAAAATGAATTAATGGAGAATTAAGGGTGAAAAAGTAAAGTCAGAAATCATAACTTACGCAAAGAAATCAAAATATTATTCTATTATAGCTGACTATACTCCGAATATTAGTAATGTAGAACAACTTTCACTGAAAACACGATTTGTTGATTTATCATCAGATGACGATAAAATATCAGTAAAAGAGCATTTCATAGAATTTATACCTGTAAATGAGTCAACTGTCATAGCTACAATCTTATACTATGCGATGCCTCTAAGTCATCCGTAAAATCAGTCACTTTGTTTGGGCTACTTCAGAGGTTGTTCACATTGTTTTCAGCTTCTGTTCATCAATGGAAAATTCTAACCGATCGCTTGGGATTATATACTATAAAAAAGCTCAGTAACACACGTTGGGAAGCAAGAATAAAAGAATAAGCAGTGTTAAAGCAGTCCGTTACCAAATTAGTGTTATCCATGACCATTGGCGCACACGAGGGGGGTTTTGGGGTTTAACCCCCCCCCCCCCCCCCCCCGAATTTTCACGACAAGCATATATTATTTTACCAATTAAAAGCAACATAAGAAAAGTTTAAATAAATTTGCACAAAACACTACTGTATATAAATCAAGTATTTAGATACAGTAGTGTTTTGTGTAAGTTATTACAGCAAAGAAATATTGATTTAAAAAAGGCAACCAATTTGGCGGAAGATACTGTAAGTACTTGAAATTAAAAAAAACTTGGGGACAATGCTAACACTGAATTTAAACTGTTATTTTTAAAAGCTAACGAAAAAGCAGAAAAATTTGACATTACCATGAACAAACCAAGAACCACAAATACTTAAAAACCAAGATGCAATATTAATGTTGCGATTCCACAGGACTGTTACCGCATCTCAATTTATATCCCATTTTTAGATGCTTCTATAAATAATTTAGATCAAAGATTTTCAAACCATAAATCCATTTTGATTGGATTCCAAAGTTTAATGCCAACAGATCCCACTACACTTACAGATGAAACACTGAACGAATTTAAAAAATTGGTTTCATTCTACAAAAATGATCTGGATGGTGACCTTGACGAACTAATGGTAGAGTTTAAGTTTTGGTACAGAGCAATCGCTAGGCTGAAAAAAGACAAATGGCCAAGAGATGCTTTAAGTGCCCTGAAGCATTGTGGAGATAATAATATGTTTCCGAATATAAAAAAAATGCTGCATATATAAGCAGTATTACCCGTATCTACAGCAGAAAATGAAAGAACATTTTCCAAATTGCGTAGATTAAAAAAATATTTAAGGAGTACTACATCGGAAAATAGGTTAAATGGGTTGACTCTTTGCATGTGTACAGTGTACAGAAACATGACTCCAACAGTCAATTCTATTTTAGATAAACTGGCAGAAAAACCAAGGAAATTAGACATTCAACTGAATTAACTTTAATTATTATTTTTAATTTTTAAACTAACGTTTAGACAAGATTTTTATGCATAGCACAAAGTTATTCAATTATTATAAGCAATAATTGTCAACCTGAAACACTCATTTACTTTGAAAAATCTTCCGAGAAAAGATACTTGCCGCCAACGGGACTTGAACCCGTGTCCTTCCGATTGCCGGTCGAATGCTCTGACCACTGAGCTATGAGGGCTTATCAAATACCCGCCAAATAATTCAATATATAGGTACTAGTGTTTCATTCAACAATTACTGCTTATTATATTTTTTCCACCTGAAAACATAAAGTTGGTTGGCATAAAGTTGGTTGGCATAAAGTTGGTTGGCATAAAGTTGGTTGGCATAAAGTTGGTTGATTGGCAAAAATAAAGTTGGTTGTTTTCAGGTGGAAAAAATATAATAAGCAGTAATTGTTGAATGAAACACTAGCATATATTGAATTATTTGGCGGGTATTTGATAAGCCCTCATAGCTCAGTGGTCAGAGCATTCGACCGGCAATCGGAAGGACACGGGTTCAAGTCCCGTTGGCGGCAAGTATCTTTTCTCGGAAGATTTTTCAAAGTAAATGAGTGTTTCAGGTTGACAATTATTGCTTATAATAATTGAATAACTTTTTTATATATAAAAATCTTGTCTAAACGTTAGTTTAAAAATTAAAAATAATAATTAAAGTTAATTCAGTTGAATGTCTAATTTCCTTGGTTTTTCTGCCAGTTTATCTAAAATAGAATTGACTGTTGGAGTCATGTTTCTGTACACTGTACACATGCAAAGAGTCAACCCATTTAACCTATTTTCCGATGTAGTACTCCTTAAATATTTTTTTAATCTACGCAATTTGGAAAATGTTCTTTCATTTTCTGCTGTAGATACGGGTAATACTGCTTATATATGCAGCATTTTTTTTATATTCGGAAACATATTATTATCTCCACAATGCTTCAGGGCACTTAAAGCATCTCTTGGCCATTTGTCTTTTTTCAGCCTAGCGATTGCTCTGTACCAAAACTTAAACTCTACCATTAGTTCGTCAAGGTCACCATCCAGATCATTTTTGTAGAATGAAACCAATTTTTTAAATTCGTTCAGTGTTTCATCTGTAAGTGTAGTGGGATCTGTTGGCATTAAACTTTGGAATCCAATCAAAATGGATTTATGGTTTGAAAATCTTTGATCTAAATTATTTATAGAAGCATCTAAAAATGGGATATAAATTGAGATGCGGTAACAGTCCTGTGGAATCGCAACATTAATATTGCATCTTGGTTTTTAAGTATTTGTGGTTCTTGGTTTGTTCATGGTAATGTCAAATTTTTCTGCTTTTTCGTTAGCTTTTAAAAATAACAGTTTAAATTCAGTGTTAGCATTGTCCCCAAGTTTTTTTTAATTTCAAGTACTTACAGTATCTTCCGCCAAATTGGTTGCCTTTTTTAAATCAATATTTCTTTGCTGTAATAACTTACACAAAACACTACTGTATCTAAATACTTGATTTATATACAGTAGTGTTTTGTGCAAATTTATTTAAACTTTTCTTATGTTGCTTTTAATTGGTAAAATAATATATGCTTGTCGTGAAAATTCGGGGGGGGGGGGGGGTTAAACCCCAAAACCCCCCTCGTGTGCGCCAATGGTCATGGATAACACTAATTTGGTAACGGACTGCTTTAACACTGCTTATTCTTTTATTCTTGCTTCCCAACGTGTGTTACTGAGCTTTTTTATAGTATATAATCCCAAGCGATCGGTTAGAATTTTCCATTGATGAACAGAAGCTGAAAACAATGTGAACAACCTCTGAAGTAGCCCAAACAAAGTGACTGATTTTACGGATGACTTAGAGGCATCGCATAGTATAAGATTGTAGCTATGACAGTTGACTCATTTACAGGTATAAATTCTATGAAATGCTCTTTTACTGATATTTTATCGTCATCTGATGATAAATCAATAAATCGTGTTTTCAGTGAAAGTTGTTCTACATTACTAATATTCGGAGTATAGTCAGCTATAATAGAATAATATTTTGATTTCTTTGCGTAAGTTATGATTTCTGACTTTACTTTTTCACCCTTAATTCTCCATTAATTCATTTTGAATATCTTTTACGTTGTAGTGGTCTGAATCATCACCCTTCATAGCTAATCGCAATTGCTCTGCATAACTGGAACAAATTTGTCTAGTAGTTGTAGGAAGCCCAAGAACTTTTCGCTATTTGGCGTATATAGTTTGTCAGAAGTATTCAGGGGGAATGTCATATTATTTTCAGCTAAATAAAGTGTAATGTCGGTCAATCTAGACCAGGGGTGGGGAACCTTTTTAGCGTCGCGGGCCATTTGGATGTTCATACTTTAACCCGCGGGCCGCACTCCGATTTCCGTCTCGGGGGGGGGGGGAGGGGGAGCCACATTCGAATCAAAGAACTGGTTTTACTAAAACTAATTGAAAAACAGTTACGTAACTGCCAACACTCTTTAATAACTCCGCACATGGTCTGCAACCCGAATTTTATAACTGCACTTTGAACACGAGAATGGTTTCCGTCAAAATTCATCAGCAGATGAAACCACAACTAAATTTTTTCGTTGCATTCTGAACACGGAACTAGTTTTAATTTAGATTTTAAATTTGCATGCGGGGAATTAAAACTACACTCGGAACATTAAAAAATGGCTTTCCTCTAATTCTGGCAGCATAAACAACGAAACTAGAATTTTATAAATGTAGTTACAACATAAGAAATATGTCAGTAAATTAAATCACACCTGATGCGTTTTCGTTGCATTCTTAACACAGAACTGGTTTTGATTACAGGATGAATCTGTTCGCGGGGAATTAGAACTATACTCAGAACGTGAAATTGCTTTCCTCCAATACTGGCAGCACATATGCATATTATGCAACTACAAATTTATATCTGCACTTCACACACGAGAATGGTTTCTTACGAAACGCGTTAGCCAATAAAACCAAACCTGGAATTTTTTCGTTGCATTCTTAACACAGAACTGGTCTTAATTATAAAGTGAGTTTGTACGCGGGGAATTAAAACTCCACTCAGAACATAAAAATGACTTTCCACCAATTTTGGCAGCACAAAGTATGCAACTAGAATTTTATAAATGCACTTCTAACACAAGGAATGTGTCAAAAAATTAAACCCCACCTGCAATTTTTTCGTTGCATTCTAAACGCAGAACTGGTTTCAGTTATGGGGTAAATCTGTACGCGGAGACATACAAATACAGAGTTACTGAGTATATGAAAATGGCTTTTCCCTAATACTGGCAGAACAAAAGCAACTAGAATTTTGTAAATGCTCTTCAAAAATGAGAACGGGTTTCTACGAAATGCGTAAGCAGACGAAACCACACATGGAAATTTCTCATTGCGTTTTGAAAACAAAACTGGTTTTTCCATCAGAGCGAATTCGATTGTGAGTCCCCAACTTTAATTAATACTGCACCTAGAACACCAAAATGGTTTCACCTTCGAAATGCGTTAGGGTTAGCAGATGAATCCACAACAGGAAATTGCATTGTGAACACAAGATTGGCTTTACCTTTAGAATGAATCTGCATATGAGTCCACTTGTCAACCAGATTAAATTAAATTGTACTCTGATTACGAGAATGGTTTTTCTACATTCTGTAGCATATTTATTATCTGCAGTACAATTTTAAATTTATTTTACTAATTACAATAAATGCCAGAAGTGTGGCAATTTTCATGGCATTGTTGTTTATACAAAATGTTATGGGACATGCTTGACTTAATATAACCAGTGATTCCTGACTTTATCTGGGGAGATTGTTATATCCATAGCTTTGTAATTGAATAATTTCGTGCTGCAGATTATCAGGCACATTCGATGGTTCGACGTTGAATATTAAATATGTTCAAATCGTTCGTATTAAATATGTTCAAATCCGTTTACTCTCTTTTCACGTCCTTAAATCGTTCATTAAATGCCTCACTTAATTTAGCGCACTCACCAGCGTGTTCAAACGATGTAGAAGGCTTTTGTCCTTGCAGTGTTTGAAAATGCGTCGTGTTATTCATTTCGAGTTACTTTCCACAGCCTTAATTTAGTTTCAAATGATTTCACGTTTCATTCAGCTTCAAATTTTCTTTTCTTCGTAGTTGTCGTTAATAGGATTTTATTGATTTACTATCCACTTTACTTCCGCAACGATGACTAGAAAATAATGTTTATGACAGACTGCTTAAGATTCCCTTCCGAATAGAGTTGCCATCAATCCTGAAATATCGGGACTGTCCCGTACAAGAAAATTAAAAGTTCTGATGGAATTTCACTATCGCTTCACAATAACAAATTAAAATAAAAGTAAAATGGGGGGTTTAATCACGTTTTTATTTGTATCTTAACTACTTGCTTGCTAGTAACGATTTTGTGATAACGTCTTAAAAATGCATCTGAAACACCATGAAAAAACCATCCCGTTCTGTGAATTTTTTGTGGTTCTTTCAGCAGGCCGCACCAAAAGTGCCCGCGGGCCGCACCAAAAGGCCTCGCGGGCCGCAGGTTCCCCACCCCTGAATTCTAGACATAATATTATTCTATCTGGTAGTTTCCTTTCTAATCAAATATTGACAATCTATTGTTTTATTCTGTTTTTAATCGCAGTTCAGTTATATTGAATTATTTGGCGGGTATTTGATAAGCCCTCATAGCTCAGTGGTCAGAGCATTCGACCGGCAATCGGAAGGACACGGGTTCAAGTCCCGTTGGCGGCAAGTATCTTTTCTCGGAAGATTTTTCAAAGTAAATGAGTGTTTCAGGTTGACAATTATTGCTTATAATAATTGAATAACTTTTTTATATATAAGTTGTTTAGCCTAACTTTTGCGAAGGAGTTGAATACATTAGCCCATTTTTGGATTTTCATTAGCATTTTTTTTACTTTATTTTTGTCTTCAATTTCTTTGGCTGGTTTATTTTGTTTATTATTTTCTATTTCACAGTTATTTGTTTGCCAGATTATTTTTGGATTGTTATCGGAGCTTCTTATTTTATGTTACATAATTTTATAATTATATTAATTGCTGATGTAAACTGTCATGGCTTATTCAGAGTCAAATAATTTCGCACCACGCGAAGAAATGTACTCTTGCCTACTTTAAAAAAAAAAAATTCTTGTCATTTAAATTTTAATTTCATGGAGTGTTTAATTTATTTACACCATTGATTCCCAAGTGGGGCGATACCGCACCACTGACTGGGGCATTGATGAGCTTCCCCTTGCAAATGTAATGTAACTTTCACATTCAAAAAAATTTCGCCTGCGGCGCATTTTCTATGCGTATTGTCACGCATATTTTAATGAAAGGGGGAGGGGCATTGAAGAGAATACTATAGTTGGATAGTGCGCAGTGAGCCAGATAAGGCTAGGAACCTCTGATATACACTGTACATTAGTATATAAACGTTTGAATAGATATGGATAGGTACAACATGCATTTTATGTTTTGTAAACCCCCCCCCCCGAATTTTTTTTCTGTGTGCGCCACTGTCCATGACGCTTTAATTACTTTAGCTATTGAAATTTAGAAACCTGCTGTTCAAGTCACTCATGAGGCTACTACTCTAGCCGAACAGTTAAAAGATTTCATTTTTTTTTTTTTTTTTTTTTTTTTTTTTCATAAGAAGCAATTACTTTGTGGTTAGACATTATATTATAAAAATAAATAAAACACTTTGTATTTTAACCACGAATTTCAAATTCGTGGTTAAAATACAAAGTGTTTTATTTATTTTTATAATAAAAGATTTCAGCTTCATAGTTTCATTGGTTGATTGGTGTGACATAATTTTCAAATTAATGTCGTTAGTAAATCTCTACAACCAACAGATATAGATCTCAGTAAATGCACAGAAACGTTGAAAAAATGCTGCACTTTCTTGGAAGAAAATAGAAATAAAGGCTTTAAAAGCGCCATTTTAACTGCGAAGGAATTTGCTGAAGAACTAGAAATTGAACCTGTGTTAAGAGCCACAACAAGAATATTTGTTAAGCGTCAAGCTGGTGAAACCACCCGCGACGAGCCTATAACTTCTGCAGAAAAAAAAATTGATATTGAATTTTTCAACTCTCTCTTGGACACTACATCAATTTCAGTTAATGAAAGATTTGAACAGTTAAATGAGTACTCGGAATCTTGGTCTTTTTTATACAATATAAAACAGATTCCAGAAAAACCCGACCTTGTCAAACTCTGTGGTGATCTCCAATTGAAATTAACTGTAGACTCTAAATCTGATATAGATGGTTGTGTGTTGTGTGATGAACTTGAAAGCCTGAATCTTTTTTGCCTTATCAGAATGTGGTTACCCCTGTTTATGTTTTAAATTTTATCAAAGATCGCAACTTACAAGAACTATGTATATCCAAATGTGTGGATATAGTTGCGAATATTATCGACTATACCTGTAACGGTTACGGTTGCTAGTGGGGAGAGGAATTTTTCTAAGCTTAAGCTGATAAAAACCTATCTGCGATCGACAATATCTCAATCTAGATTGACAAACTTGGCAACTTTGTCAATCGAAAATGAAATTGCTGAAAACAACGATTTTGATAACCTAATAAAAGAGTTCGCTGATAGAAAGGCTAGAAAAGTGAAATTTTATTCGTTTTTTTAAAATAAATGTTTTTTTTTTAAATAAACGGTTATTTCATTATACCCACTGACTTTTTTCGTATTGAATTGAATTGCAGTTAGGGGGCGCCGTAGAAATCTCGCCCAGGGCGCGTAGTGCTAAAATCGGCACTGTGCAGCACTACATGTACGGAAAAATTTCAGGGGTTTTTTTATCGGTGACCCGACAATTGGTCGACAATCGACAATCGGCAATCGGCGAAAGTTCGTCCGGCTGACATTTGGTCTTGAGGTAATCCAACCGCTTTCCTGCCCCGGTATAAGTAACAGATGGTTACTCCTTCAGGGCTCTCACAAGGACTCTATTTTTTTTTAATAAACGAAGCTACACTTATGATGCACGAAACTAAACCCTCAAATGTCCCTGTAAATCAGGAGTCTGAAAATGGGATGACAAGTTAGTGTAATGAATGATGATCATAATATGAGATAATACAGAGAATATGATTAATATTATTTTATAAAAGTGTGTTGAAAAATATAAGAAAAAAAACAATGCCACTACTCAAAACAATGGAAAAATGATAACTGCAAAAATACTAACATTACAAGTAAAGTCACCTGAGATACAGGGACTGAGGTGGAGTAGACAAAACAAAATATATAAAGTTCTAGGAACTTTGCATAACCAAAATCAACATAACTAGATTGACACACAGCGATATCACAATAAAAAACAAAATAAGAAAAAAATAAAAAAATATTCTTTTTACACATAATTTCAATGAAAAAAAAATCATGCACAGAAAGATCACATTGAAACAATTAAAAAACGAAATATATTTTTATTTATATTACATATCTAAACTCGAAAGGACGATTAAGGACAACCATAATCGGTCATCCTGACTTGTATATCAATAGCGGTTCGCTGTGCAGGACAGTTTCTATCACCCGTGGGGTGATCATCTTTTTTTTAAAAACGTCTGCAGGTAGCACAGACAGCGGACTCTGCCTTTTTGGGGCAATCCTCTCATAATCGTGACCACTTTCGGCACAATGACGACACGTAATTACGTCCTGAATGCAAGTCTTGCTTACATGTGCATACAGATGACACTTGAAATATCTGATGGCTCCAATAAAATCTCGAACGCGACAGGCAGTAGACAGTATTAATTCAGAATTGCAACGTTACTTGAAATGGCTTTAGCCGTGTTTGATGACTATATCTGAATAGCCAGGTACATTTTCCACATCTCCTTCCCCTCCCCACTACCTTCAGCATCACATCATACCAAAATTGGGGATGACATAGTCTCACTGGCTCGAGAAGGATGGGAGCAGTTGGGACTCTTGTGTTATACTTAGCGACAGTTGGTCCGGCCGACAGTTCGTCCGGCTGACATTTGGTCCGGCGACATTTGGTCCGGCGACAATTGGTCCGGCCGAAAGTTTAGAAGATGTTTTCTTCAAGTAAGTATGCAAAGAGGATATACGGCCGTACATTGTACAACCAAAGTCGATATACTTATATCTGAAAGAATCTTGAGTGAAAATCCGTTGTAAAATTATTTTTATTAATAATTTCGACTCTCCGAAGTAGCATGCGGCAATCACAAAATACGACATACTTATACGTCTAGTCGGTTTAGCAAAAAAACGCTAAAAATGCATATAATATAACTTTTATATCTAAGTATAACACAAGAGTCCCAACTGCAAAATGGAAAATGTACCTGGCTATTCATATATAGTCATCAAACACGGCTAAAGAATAGCACAATATTACATACTTATATGTGCAATATCTACATAAGATTTAGGAAGCGGATATGTTTACTGCCGGCCCGGAAACCATTTATTGGACAACCAACACCCATATGGCTTAACGGCGATACATTATTGACTCCAAGCTGACCAAACCACCATCTCGACTCTAAAAAAGGTATCTAACTACACGGTTATAATTCTCCAACGAGCACAAGTCACCGATAGCAACCGCGACTAATCCGGGACAATGGCAACTAGTATTTATTAATGGATACAAATCATCTCCTATAGATGTAACTTCTGGTGTACCACAGGGGTCAAATCTGGGCCTCTTCTTTTTCGAAAAATCATAATTTTTTTTTTTTTTTTACATGAGCTCCACACAGGAGGCCCTGAGGAAAACAATTTCCCTCAGGGCCTATGTCATCTTTGGGGATGCTGTGTGGAGGGTTTTTTTAAGGAAAGGAAGGAGAGGAGAGTTCTGGGAAGGAAAAGGGTTTAAGGGGTGGGTAGGAATCTGGGGTTCAGTGTGTCTTGGTCATCCGCCTCCAAGACCTAGACAAACCTCACCCCATGAACCCGGGCACCCTTGCTAAATCGCCAAACGTAGCGAACCACTTGGGGTGACCTATGGCAGAGGTGTTGGTTATCCAATAAAGGTTCCCGGGGTGGCGGTACCCATTCCCGCCTCCCAAATTGATAAATGATTTTGGTTCAAAATTAAACTGTGATTATGTTTTTTTCACCCATGATCTTCACATTTTTCGTTAAATTAAGTCTGTTTCTGATCATCAACTGCTTTAAAATAACCTCAACATACTCAATAACTGGTGTACTATAGCGATGTGTCAGTTCAGCTGGAATGGGCTCATGTGATCCGCTCCTTTGCGGGAAGCGGTTCCTACTCCCACTCCTTTTTCAAATCGACTACTCCCAGAGAACCCGGCCCAGTCCCAGTACTCTCCGCATCCAAATAAATCCGGCGGTCCGAGCAACTCAACGCCGAAGCGCGAAAACCGCACTCGAATACAAGTCCCGGGTTCCTTTAAACCCAAGCACCTTGTTCCTTGTTCCAAGCTACGTGAATCGCGACACAATCCATTCATTCCGCCCACTCCCGGACTCGCGCGAACTACGATACATTCCTGACAATCCTGACTCACCCCGTGGCCGCCGGCTTGCTCCGCGATCCACCGTCCGGCGTCACTCACCATTCCACTCATGAGTCGCGGGTTCATTCGATCGCTGTTCGTTGATCGACACACACGTGCGTGACCGCTTCGGCTAGACACGGAGTAGTTTTTAATTAGAGCGTCTTATCTGGTATCGTTAATCAACGGGTGACGTGCATTATAAAATAATAGTTTATAGTAAAGCATTACAGCTTATTAATTTTACTTATTTAAATTCTCAATAAAAGACCGTGCAATGTAGATACATTGAATGTACCTACATTGCACGGGTGACGGGTCCTTGTATTCGTACGGGTCTTGTCCGACTCCGGGGTTCTGAGTTCTCGTGTGGGTTCTACGAGTAGGTCCTGGTTCCGAGTTCTTTGAACCCGTGCGTCCCGTTTCGGTGCGCCGCAACAATACCCAGTGCCCAGTCCGCACCTTAGAACTCGGACCCGGGACCTGCTCCTAGAACTCGTGTACTTTTAAAAGGAAGCAAGTCTCGGAGGCTTCCGGAAAAATGCAGAACTTACCCACCTCTAGTGTACTGTTAATGATATGCACTTAAATGTTGAAAAATGTTACACTTTAAACTTCACTCGAAATAGAATTACAAAGGGTTTTTCCTATGTTATTAATTATACTGTTCTTAAAAAAGTGTCTCCCATAAGAGATCTAAGTATCACTCTTGATTCTATTGATGTACACATTAACGACAAAGTGCAAATCATTTAAAATGATGTCATTTATTCATAGAATACGTAAAACTTTCAAAGATCATTTCTATCCCTTTACAATGCCTTAATTAAAAGTAAACTTGAATATGAAAGCACTATTTGGAATCCATGTTAGTGCAAATATTGTAGAATCGGTTCTAAAAAATGAAAGGACGGTTATCTTTTAACCCTCCGCCCGTCGCGCCTTTTTTGTAACGCGAGGTGTCGCGTGGGGTCGCTTAGGACCCCAAAAATAAATATGATTAAATTGTTGTTGTAGCATACATTTTATATGTTATTTTAACTGATTACAGTCAGGTGATAATAATTATTTAATAATAATTATTATCACCTGACTGTAAATAAATAACCAATTTCCATCAAACTCATAACTATTTGAGGTTGATATAGACTTATTATTATTACAACAAAAAATCAACAAAATAAAATAAAAAATACATATAACTTGATTTTTCATGGTATTTTGTTGATTTTTTTAGCCTCACGCCGAAACACAAGTCTGTATCTCACATCGCACATGCGCAAACTAAATTTTCTCGGCGCTTGCGTCAAGTATAGTTCCTTTTAGGGAGCTACCTAAAGTAAGAAATCAGTGGGAACCAGTGGCGGCTCGTGACTTTTAAGTGTGCTAGAGTGCTGATATTACGAAAAATGGCATTATTGATGTTGTTGTAGCCGAAAAAAAAATTTTTTTTTTTTTCGAAAATTTGTTTTTTGTATGAAAAATTTCAGGAAGTTTCAGTTTGTCCGTGCGCCGCACGGATTTCCTGAAAATCTTCATACAAAAACCGATTTTTGAAAAAAAAAAAAAAAATTTTTTTCGGCTACGACAACATCCGTAATGCCATTTTTTTTAGTAATAACACCCTAGCACACCCAAAAGTCACGAGCCGCCACTGGAGTGGGAACATTTAAAATGAACATAATTAGCATTTCTGTAAAACCTGGGCTTTTAAAGACCCCGCGCGACGGGTCGAGGGTTAAAAGTAGATTACACAAACATCTTAGATCATACGACGTACGACTTGAATACTTCAAAATGAATACACTTACAATCAGAAGGCAATTGACTGATCTGATATATTTACATAAAATAATTTACGGCCATCTTGATACTACATTGTGTCTGAATAAATATAAATTGATATAAATGTTCCCAATTCCCATTGTGTAAGACGCCATAATATGTTTCACCCACGGACATATGAATATATCTGGACCTGCCCTAAGTGATAAAAACGTATTTTTTCCCCCTCCACATGGCGCCGGCTGTAGCTCCTCCTTGGAACCGACTCGCTCCATGGAGTGGGGATAGAGCCTCACTTGAATCTAAAATGTGTGACGTCATCATTCTTGCCATGAACAGCGAGAAGCTATCATCCATACATTTAACGAAATAACGGCAGCTTGTGCTATACAATATATCTACATATCAATGTGCACATAGCGAATGTGGGCGGTTCTCCAATGTGCTCGTCGCTGGTTACAGGGGTAAGTAAATGATGAAGCATTTGTAAAAGTGTTTTAACTAAACACGACAACAAAATATTGCTATGTGTATTGGGGCGAGTCTTTTTGGGGCGAGCATTTGGCCTTAGCAAATATGTTATGAACGTGGCAAGCAATTCGCGCTCCCATGTAAAAAGGTCTATTCATTCAAAGCAGATTTTGCTTTTAAGAACTAAATGGTGATATTGTAATGCGAGCAGTGGCGGCCAGCTCTAAGGTGCGGAGGAGCACCGCACTCCCAAAATTTCTGGTAATCTAAAAATTCCCGAGCGCCAAAAAAAACATATTTATTTCCGACACGTCTCATCACAGTTCACAATATACACTCGGTTATAATGCATACATCATAGTTCATGGTACCTATAGGTGCCTGCTGGACTGCGCGCGTAACAAAGCAGATCGTTGTGTGACTATCTTCAGTTTGGTGGTTCATTTTGCAAATCGATCACAGGAGTTCTTCCATAATTCTTTACTGAGGCAAAATCGTAGGTAGGTTGAATGCTTTGCAAATTTTACGATACTCTGGACGGCGCCCGAAAAATTTCCACCACATCAAAAGGAACGGTTCGTTCTGTAGCATGTTAAACGGGGACACGTTTGTGTCATATTATTATCCATATCGTGTCTTTATTTTAATGTCTACCCTTTTTCATTCAATGTTTTACTCAGCATCGACCAACGACAGCGTAACAACATAACAATGCCGACATTTGTTATGACAGTATATATTCCAATATATTCATTCGAGTTTCGGAGCGTTAGGAAGACTTTCGGATGTGTAATAAACTGATTTTTTTTTCTATTTTCTGAACTCGATTTTCGTCCCAGAGTATCTCCGTACAATTTTCTAGATAAGTTTAAATTAAGGAATGAACTGTTATTGAATTTGAATTTACGATCGCAGCGACTTTACAAATACTGATGGATCAATATTTATTTTATAACTCTTTTTCTCTTGTTTAACAATGTATTGCATGCACTCAGAGACAATGGACGATCGACGTAATTTACAAATAGGTAGGATTTTTTCATAATTGAATTTGTTTTAATTAGAGTAGGTAGGTCCAAGTTTTATGGGATACCTATCTCTATGGGATGTGTTGGATTGCACTCACCTCCCCACATCCTGAAATAAAGACTATTATTATTATTATTTTTATTTTAGCGCACCACCCATTTTTATGAGCACCAGCCGCCACTGAATGCGAGATGCCTATATACTGTCAGATTGATTGTTCAACGAATAACAGTCATCTTTCCCCTCTCGCCCTCCATAGTTTGGTTTCACCCCTCATCTGCAACTTCTTGTCTATCCATTTGGATGTCTATGGTTTCACCTGAACACATTTAAAAATAATATCGCCTATTTTAGCGCTCTCCTATTTTTATTTTTTTCTTTATATATATTATATCGTCTATCATCATCATTACATTACATAGTATAAAATGAAGTCGCTCAAAATGTATGTGCGCGTTAATATTTTAAACTACGCAACGGCTTTTCAAACGGTTTTCACCAATAGATAGAGTGATTGAAGAGGAATGTTTATATGTATAATACGTGTAAGTTATATTAGAGAAAAGCCGAGAAATTCAAAGAAAACATATTTTTTGTGCGATTTAAAACGGCTGGCAGGCCGTACTATAGTCATTTTTGAAATTCCTTCTATGGAAGAAAATGGAAAATAGATGTCCTAGAGTAAGTAGGTATTTGATTTTTCCTTTTCAAATATCCAGTATTGCATTGCAAGCATTGTATAATTAGTGGCGAGTTAATTAGTTTATATGTATAATACATGCTTATTATAGTAGAGAAAAGCCGAGAAATTCAAATAGTCAATTCAGGGAGCGGGCAGCTGGCAAGCGGGTGGTGTGGATTTTATAAAGGTTGGGTAATGGCGTTGTGTTTCGTTAGCCACAGCAACGTGTGGCTGGGTCTGCTAGTAATATAATAAGATAGAGTGTGCTGAAGTAGATATTTTTGTCGATAATCTGTATATATTAAATACCTATATGGAATAAAAAAAATGCTCTGAAAAATTGAATTTCTTAAAATATGTATATTTTTTTTTAAATCTCTTTCGTGATTGCTGAAAAATATGTGCTAATTTAGTATGTATCATTTGTGTCTCTAATAATGTCTCTTGTTTTTCCTCTCTTTATTTGTCATTTGTGTAAACTTTGTATTTTTATAATTTTCTATTTGTAACTGTTTTTTTATTTTATCTAAATTTTTTAAACTGTTTCAAAATTTACCATTGCAAAATTTTGCTGATTTATTTTATGTAATTTTTAAAATATTTGTCTTATTTGTATAATTAACTGGGTTTTTATAACTGGGTTCTTGTCACGTGTTTGAGAACAATCTGAAAAAACCAGTATAAATTAAATAAAATAGTCCAATTAGATTTACGTGCCAAATAGTTATTTGAAACTATGCTATTAACAATTAATAATGTTTACACGTGTAGACAATATTGCATATTGTTTTCATGTTGGAATTGGCACATAATTGACATTGCCGATACAAATTTAAAAAATAGCAGTATGTACAATAGTTACACTTGATGCCTATACATTAGACGTGGGCAAAATTGAATGACTGAATTAAATGTTAAAATTACCATGTTAAAATTGTAAGGGTCCTTTTAAATAATAACTTCTTTTGCAAAAAACTCCACTATTTATTATTCACAGTGACATGTTATAAAAGTATTTTAACGGTGAAAATGCACCGGGCCAAACAATGGCAGATGTTTTTTTTGTTTTAACAACGTCTCACATTTCGAAAGTTTTTAAATATAGCTTCCACTTAACTCGTGGTTAAACAGGTTCCATTTTCAACATAGTCCCCCCCCCCCGGGGGTTCGTGAATCGTCTTTATTGATTCATGAATCCTTCAAGAAAACATAACAAAAAAAGAAAAAAAAAAAAAAAAATATTTAATATAAAAAATTTTAAAACTCACCTTAAAAATTATACTGAAAACTTAAACTAAATGATATAAAAAAAGCAATACAATAACACCCCCCCCATACACACAAGCCTTGCTTAATTATGGGGGTACATCAAATATTCTACTATGTAATTAATTACTGTATAAAATTTATTTGTAATTTATGTACCTTCTATTACTAATAAAAACAAAATTAAAAATATATATATATATATGAAAATAAGATAAAAAAAAAATTAAAAAAAATGAATAAATTCAATATTGTGACACACTCAATCTGATTCATAATTTCAAAAAGAATTGATTCTTCATTCCTTAGCTTTGGCCTTGCATCCTACGATTCTTAACGACATCATAAGTTTTTATTTTCCATTTATTTTACTGTTAAATTATTTCAATGAATGATGTGTACCGTAAACAATTTAAATATTATAATATTTCCTAGGTATTTAAATATTATTCTAAGGACGGCGCGCCGCGCCGCGAAGTGCCTAGACTGCCTAGAGTAATGTACCTATCCCACTCCCGCATTGTTATTCATAAAAACACGCATAGGTATATCATTCTAGGCTCCGGCTCAAGCGAAAAACGGCTGCGAGTCATCCGATTTAGTTCTGAGATACGAACAACGCGTCTTTCACTTGTGCGAGGAATTAATACAGTTATCCTCTATTCTCTCCTATTCAGATATCCCCGTCAATCTGAGGTCCCAGGTTCACGTACCTAGTCTCTAGTCTCTAGTCTGTCGCGATCGAGTTTGTCCGGGGCGCACTGTCTGTTTCACTTATTCGGGAATCAAATCTCTATTCAGTTGTGACGTCATCGTCCCTATTCGATCTCGTCAATCTTAAGAGATTCCGACACTATCAATAGTGGCTCGTTTCAAGCGGAGGCGTCTACTAATATCTACAGGAATTCCAAAAACCAAAAAAAAATCGAACTAATATCTATGAGAACCAAAGTGTTGACGAATATCTACAGCTCAAACTGTTAACTAATATCTATGAGAACCAAAGCGTTGACGAATATCTACAGCTCAAACTGCTGACTAATATCTATGAGAACCAAAGTGTTGACGAATATCTACAGCTCAAACTGTTAACTAATATCTATGAGAACCAAAGCGTTGACGAATATCTACAGCTCAAACTGCTGACTAATATCTATGAGAACCAAAGTGTTGACGAATATCTACAGCACTGGCAGAGTTTGGATTTGCAATTGTTTATAGAATATTGGAATAACGTAATATTGCGTATGCAGTTTAAAAAACTTAATTTATGTAAGTATGTATGTACAAATCCCTAATATCGGACTATTGGACACATTTAGCTGATTAGTCCAACCTACGCTCTGTAGATATTAGTTCAACCTACGCTCTGTAGATATTAGTCAACACTGGGACCGTCATAGATATTCGTCCGACCTTAGCTCTGTAAATATTAGTCAACACTCTGAAGTTCGTAGATATTAGTTCAACATATGAGCTGTAGATATTAATTCGACATACAGGCTGTAGATATTAGTATCCGGAGTCGTTCCAAGCACGTAGTTTTTCGTTAAGTTGGCAACACTGCACATAGTTTTTGTTTGTGGCAAGCATTTTGACAGTCTACAGAGTTATGCTACAGAGGAATCTTGTGGCCTGTGTCAAGCATTGCGCAATAATCTACGTACTGGCGGCGAGCTTGATGCGAATTGATATTTTTTGCCGTAGACAACATTTTTTAAATTATTTATTTAGCTTTCACTCATTAAGAGTGATCTTGGCCATTTCTTGAAATTAATTACATTTTTTAAACAATCGCAGAATCATAAAATTTAAGGGAGGGGAAGGAATTGGAAGTTTATTTTTTAGTTTTCTAATACTTTGTGGAAAGTTCTTACGGAAAGAAAAATTAAGAAAATTTTAGGGAGGGGGAAGGTGGGGGTGGTGGAAGGGGACTCGGGAGGTCAATGGGGACGCACGGGAAAAGACATGCAGGGAGAATCAATTTATTTCTTTGAATGGCATTGCAACGCATGCCGGGTACCAACTAGTATTATATATTATTAAGTTCTGCAAGTATTTTTTTTTCTTATTGCTTTATCATAATGTAACTGCTATTGACTGATTTAAAATATTGTTTAGGTCTTGTGAACATCTGAGAAATAGGGAACAAATAATTTTCCTTACTTTATGAATTAATGTTATATTATTATATTAATTATAACATTTATTCAGAATATCAATGGAAATATCCAACAATACTTCGTAAGTACGGTCAACCATTTGGAAAAATGGGATCTCAATTTGTACCATTCTTGATACCAAATTCTTTTTTTTTTTTTAAAGAAAGCCAAACTTTCCCGGGTTACGAATAACCCAACAATGTTTGAAATATTCCTACTACCACCACAGAAAGCCGAAAATGTTGCTTGTGTTGTGATGGAGGACTTAGCCAGCCGAGGAATCGAACACGCGACGCTCGGGTGGGACCCAAGCGCTATGCCCATTGCCCACTCAACCACTGACCAGTCAAATTCGTTTCTTTTTATTCAAATACAAAGCTAACGCAAGAGCTAAGAATGCTTTGTCTCTGTTAGATTCCATTTTATTCCAGTTGCACAAAATTCACTGTCAACCATAAATAAACCAAACCACTCATCTGTCAACTATCGAAATACACACAAAGGCATAGAAAAATGCTTGCCAGAACGCTTGGAGACTATCAAGCGGCTTGACGGCAAGCATGTAAATTTAGTGACCGTTATTGTCTATGGATGCTTGCCACAACACAACGGCTTGACACGCGCTTCAAGTCGTTGTGACAAGCCTTAGTCTATGCCTAGATGTGATTTGTTTCGAGACACATTTGAACATATTACTCCTTTGTCTATGCCTTCCTGTATTTTTCGGTAGTCGTAAGTGATTATTGTGCGAGTTGGAATCTAGTAAAGAAAAAGCATTTTTTGTTATCATCATCATCATTACATAGTATAAAATGACGTCGCTCAAAATTATGTGCGCGTTAATCTTTTAAACTACGCAACGGATTTTCATACGGTTTTCACCAATAGATAGAGTGATTGAAGACGAATGTTTATATGTATAATACATGTAAATTATGTTAGAAAAAAGCTGAGAAATTCAAAGAAAACATATTTTTGTGCAATTTAAAACGGCTGGCGGGTCGTACTTTAGTCACTTTTGACATTCGTTCTACGGAAGAAATTGAAAAATAGATGTCCTAGAGTAAGTAGGTGTTTGATTTTCCCTTTTAAAATATCCAGTGTTGCATTGCAAGCATTGTATAATTAGTGGCGATCGCTCGAATTGCATCACATAGTATAAAATAAGTCGCTCAAAATGTATGGGCGCATAGATCTTTTAAACTATGAAACAGATTTTCATGCGGTTTTCACCAATAAATAGAGTGATTCAAGGGAAAGGTTTATATGTATAAAACATGCTTATTAAATTCAAATATTCAATTCAGCGGGCAGCTGGCAAGCGGGTGGTGTGGATTTTATAAAGGATGGGTAATGGCGTTGTGTTTCGTTAGCCACAGCAACGTGTGGCCGGGTCTGCTAGTGTTACAATAAATGTTATATGTATTTTAATACAACATTAACGTAATAACATCATTAAATTATATTTACATTCATTGAAAAGAAAATTAGATGGATTTCTACGAATTAAACACAAAAACAATGAATACCTATTTTGAAATAATTTAATTTAATTTTTATAAAGTTTTACATTTTTTTTTTTTTTTTTACATGAGCTCCACACAGGAGGCCCTGAGGAAAATAACTTCCCTCAGGGCCTATGTCATCTTTGGGGATGCTGTGTGGAGGGGATACGTCATATCTAAAATCGCCACTCACTTACTTTGATGTCTACGCCCAAAAAATATAAATTCGCTTCAAGCGTGCTACCAGCACGTAGATTATTGCGTAAAGCTTGGGTCAAGCCACAAGCTTCCGCTGGAGACGGTAAAAACTCTAGCCATAGACAAGAAACTACGTGCTTGTCCCAAACGGCTTGATAGTCTCGCCAGCCCTTTATAAGGTCCGCAACGCTATAGTCCTTGCTAGTTGTCAGGTCACTGCGAGGCAAGAGGCAAGAAAGACACTAGTCAAAAAGTATTAATTCATTCCTCAACGCCCGCCCGCCATAAAATTGGTCCACCCTGGGGGGGGGGGGGGGGGGCTAGAGAATTTCAGATTTCTCCACAAATATAGGCTATGTTCGCCTACACAAAATTCAGGGAACATATGAAAGAAAATAACATAATATAAATAAATAAAATACTTTGGTGACAATATTCTTCGTAAAAAAATTTCCACGTTAGAGTGTCACCCCCCTATCGGGTGACCACCCCCCCCCCCCCCCTCGCTAGGCCACTGCGTGAGCGAATTACGGGTAAAATTTATAAAGGCAGCCAACCACTGCAAACACGCGTCTTACTTCATGACAACACTATTCAAGAATATGTTGGCACGTTGGCACATTTTGACTGTCTCCCCTCAGGTTTTGACCGTAATATGTTAGAGGGTCAAAATATTTCCGCTTTACAATAAAATTTAAATAAATGGAATATTTATGAACGTATCCGAATACTAAAATCACTTTTAAAAGGTGATAAAATACGCTTTCAAATTGTATAAATCGAAATAAAAATATAATTTTTTAAATATAAAAATTTTGCACGCAAACATAAAAAAGTTTTTTAAATAGCTAACTTTACGTTTTTATAACTAAAATTACTGTTATTAAAAAAAACACTTTTTTGTTATTTGATTTTGGGGTGTTATGCCGTGTTGCGCTACCACCTTCTCTAGCCAACGTTACGGACAGCGTTACAGTGTCCATCATCAGGGCAGACGCACCTCCTTCTTTACCCAGCGAAACGTTGGCTAAAGAAGAAGGTAGCGCAACACGGCATAACACCCCACAAACAAATACTTTTGGCCGTAAAAATCTAAAATCAACACTTTCAACAACAAATTTATTATAAACGTTATTGCCACCTCATTTTTTTGTCGTTTCATTTAAAAATAATGAATAAAAATTTCCAATTTTCTTTTTCAAATTGCGATCCCTAACTTTTGTTTCATAAAGGCGTCGTCCATTAATCACGTGAGGCTCGAAAAGGGGGGGGGGGGGTTTGGAAAAAATCACGAAATATCACGAGGGGGGGGGGTACAATGAGATATCACGTGTATTTATTTACGCGATAATTTTCTGAAAGTTTCGAAATACTTTGTATTAAAAAAATACACGTGATTTTGGGGGGGGGGGTTAGTCTAAAACCTCACCACATATCACCAGGGGGGGGGGTTTAAAAAGTTGCTAGAAAACATCACGTGATCAATGGACGACCACAAAGGTCTAGGGACATTTTCTTTTGTGGTTAATTTTCAAATTTAAATATCAAACGTGGTGTTTCTATTTCTTACACTTTGTTCACATTTCTCATTATGTTGATAAGGAAGACAAAACGATTAGGATATATCTGACCCGGTCACCGGGAATCGAATATAATTTTAAAAAATGTAAACCTAACCTCAATGAGGTAATGATCCACACTCAAAGGCTGAATGACCTACAACCTTGGGGTGACCTATGACCTTGGGGTGACTTACGACATTGGGGTGACCTACTACCTTGGGCTGAACTACGACCATGGGGTGACCTACAACCTTGGGGTGACCTACGACCTTGGGGTGACCTACGACCTTGGGGTGATCTATGACCTTGGGGTGACCTACGACATTGGGGTGACCTACTACCATGGGGTGAACGACGACCATGGGGTGAACTACGACCATGGGGTGACCTACAACCTTGGGGTGACCTACGACATTGGGGTGACCTACGACCTTGGGGTGACCTACGACCTTGGGGTGACCTACGATCTTGGGGCGACCTACGACCTTGGGGTGACCCACGACCTTGGGGAGACCTACGACCTTGGGGTGACCATCTTTATCCTTATCACTCCCCAAGTCAAGCGTGCGTAAAGGCCCGACCTTTAAGAGCATTTAACCAGCCAGAAAAATCCACGTTTCGTCGAAAGTTGTTCTTACGATCATGCAGGGCGGTTACAATGAGAAAGATTAATTATTCTCCGTACCAGCTTTTTAAAATTATAACTCGATATCGATTTTATTTCATTCCAAATTTGCTTTAATTTATACCTACATCCAAAAATGCTGAAAGGCGTGATGATAAAACTATTAAAACAATGTAGGTACTTTTTGTAATTATTTTTTTAATATAAGTATTTATCACTTTTAAATAAGTTAATTAAAAATGTTAAAAAATCTAAAAAATATTAGTTTGTAAGTGCGCAAATAAATACACAACGGATTAATTTTCTTCAAGAAACACATGTACATATATATATTTTTAATGATTTTATTTAAACTACAATTAAAATTCTGAAACATGCGATACCTAGATAATGTATTGATTTATTTTACTGCATAATTATATGATTTGAAAAGGGTGTGGTATAATACAAAATCTTTTTTGAAAATATAATAAATCCGCAAAAAAAAAAAATTATAATAATTCGTAAAACAATGTACGATGGTGTGAGAAATTTGGATATCCGCAAAGAATGTAAGGCTGATGTAAGCATAATGATTAAGATTAAGAAAGGGACCCTCAGATGGTTTGGGCATGTAGAGCGAATGAACGAAGAAAGTAGTGTAAGAAGAATATACGACGCGAATGTGAATGATAGAAGAAGTCGGGGACGCCCGAGGAAGACATGGCACGATCAAGTGAATCAGATACTTGAGTCGGGCCATGTCAAAAGTCAGAATAATAGAAGAGAATGTATGAGACGTTGTATGAATGTGAGTGAGGCAAAGAGTGTGTGCCAAGACCGAGTTGTTTGGCGGTCCGTCCTCTCTGACTACCCCTGCGGGGATGTTAGTGCGTGATGGTTAGTTAGTTAGTTTTTTTAGTTTAACAAATCCGCCAACGACTTAAGGCGGAAACACACTTGTGTGGTGTGGTGTGTCGTGGCGCGCCAGAAGCACATCGGTTTCATACATTTATTATGGTTAGAGACATATTTGTAGGTTGTGGCGTGTCGACAAGCGACGACGATGATTGGTTAATTTGTAGTCATGACACACCACACCACAAAAGTGTGTACGGAGCTTTTTGGTATAACCATACTAAATATATACTAAAAATAAACATTTTTTCTGAAAATTTAAAGCATGCAAATGCTAGATAAAAGAACAATCTTTCGAAATCCATTTATAATTTTTTGTGGAAAAGAGTCAATACGTCTAAAATCTGATTTATAAATGACATATTTCTGGTTTTCTCTGGTAATACCCTCTTAAGGATTACCGTTCGCATTACATTTTTCGTAACAATCACCACTTTTCGTAACGATTACCACTTTTTGTTTACACCAATGTACCCCCAAGTGTCGAGCGTGCGTAAAAAAGTTTTACCTAGAAACATAGAGCCCATGTTCTTCAGGTGGAAAAAATAAAATAAAATAAATTAATTTGAGTTGAGTATGAAATGATAAGAATTAGCAGCAAAAACCACAAAATTCTTCTTGAGGCGATCCACTAGTTCACTACTGTGCCGTGGACAGTAGTTCTTCGGTGGACGCCATAGGGGTCACTTTGAATAACCGAATTCGTCGACTAGCGGCCGTATTGTAAAATATCAACGCGAAAATGCATATTTTATTTTATTTTGGGAAGATTGGGTGTAAATATCAACTTTTTTTGCGATTATTATAAAATAAACTGAATTAGCCACATTACACAATAAAACCATATCCGAAAAGGGGTTTATAAATAGGAGAGTTTGGACTTGAAAGTGTGTTTTTTAGACCTTATACTTTATTTTTTTATAGGCTTATTAAAAAACTTATAAAAAAAATGACCGATATTTTTAAGGGCCAAGGTATGTTCTACACGCAGTATTTAATTGAAGCATCTACAATACTTCTAAGCGATCAAATTTTCAAAACAAAAACATATGATTTTGCATTATTTACTATGACTTCATCTTAATGAAGAATTTTTGATAATTCTCGCGTTTTTTCAGTTTTATTTAAGTGGCATTCGGGAAATGTATTATAATGAAAAGTTAAAAATGCAAAGCCTTGAACAATTTAAAACGTCTGTTTATGTAAAATTTTCCATCGGTGTAAAGCGCTTCACGAATCTAGTGGCCATCATTTTTTTTTTTTTTACAGTGAATACCGCACAAGAATCTTAACTGCTCCGGTCTGGAGCCAGTGAGACTATGGCATCCCCAATTGGGGTATGTTGTGAGGCTGAAGGTAGTGGGGAGGAGAAGGGGGTGGGGAAGAGGAAGGTCGGGAAGTACCTGGCTATTCAGATCTGGTCACCAAACACGGCTAAAGCCATTTTCAAGCAACGTTTCAATTCTGAATGGTGGTCTTATACCAGGGCGATACTGATAGTATCTTCCACTCTGGAACATGCCGCAAATATACTATATATTATTTTAAATGAATTAATTGTGAAATAACACAAATTAATCAAATAAAATTTATTTGCGCATGCCGGGTTCGAACCCGCGACCTCGGGATTGTGAGTCAAGAGTCTTACCCACTGGAATACGGAGGTCGTCAATGCAATGCCAGCATGGTAAAGTTGCTAGTAAGCAAAACCGGTGAAAATAAATAACAAGTCAAGTGTTATAAGAACAGCACAGAGCCAGGTTAATTTTCCTGCACACACTCGTAGTCTAATAATGAAGCATATCGTGTTTTCTAAATATTAAGCAGATGGCCTTCCGCGAATCTGTATGCGCCAAATAAAAACTGATTACATTAGCAATATTAGCATCCCGCAGTTCGCACGTTCGCAGTCCAAAACATGAGTCACTGCTATGTTACGGCCAGGGTTGCCGATTTGTGGATAATTCCCCAAATTGCGCGGAATTTTTAGATTTTTCAAGAATTGGATATTTTGCGGAGAACACCGCTTTGCGGGGAAAATGCGGGGATTCTGGGCTTTTTTGATTAAGTATCCAAACTTTTTGAAAAATGTGTTTATTCGGTGGAAGATTTTGTTGTTTATTTTATGACGGCATTGTAACATTTATTTCTATACAATAATAGTCGAGGGATTCCTGAAGTTTGGGTTCCTGTAGTAGGCTTGTTGAAAAAGTATCGATATATCGATATTTTTAATTCAATACATCGATATTTTAGACTCCAGATACTAATATCTACAGCCTGTATGTCTGACGAATATCTACAGCTCATATGTTGCACTAATATCTACGAACTTCAGAGTGTTGATTAATATCTACAGAGCTTAGGTTGAACTAATATCTACAGAGCATAGGTTGGACTAATCAGCTAAATGTGTCCAATAGTCCGATATTAGGGATTTTTACATACATACTTACATAAATTAAGTTTTTTAAACTGCATACGCAATATTACGTTATTCCAATATGCTATACACAATTGCAAATCCAACCTCTGCCAGTGCTGTAGATATTCGTCAACACTTTGGTTCTCATAGATATTAATCAACAGTTTGAGCTGTAGATATTCGTCAACACTTTGATTCTCATAGATATTAGTTCGATTTTTTCAGTTTTTGGAATTCCTGTAGTAGATATTGGTAGACGCCTCCATATTTTAACCAATATATTTTGATCCGATTTATCGATACAAGATATCCAATATCGAAAATTGTATCAAAAACGATATATTTTTTTATTTATGTAACTAAAGTCACTAGAATCCAAAACCGTATAGGAACAAACGTAAAAAAAAACTGTATTGGGTCATGTCATCTGGCGGTTGAAATTTTAACTATTAATTGCTTATAAATCTATTGTCTGCATTAGTATTTGTGATCACTAATACTATCTCATATGTGTAGTTACATACATAGAAATGTATGCCATTTTTCGCCATTTTTTCTAAGCCACTCCTAATGTGTTGGTTCCCAAGTTTCTGTGATTATTGATTATACCTTGTTCCAAACACGAAGTCCTTTTTCACAGATTAATAGGCCAATAGAATGTTATTGAGACGCATACAAACTTTGTATGCGTCTCAGTTTACATATAAGTTAGTAGACAGCTTTTTAATTTTTTGATATTTTTGTAATTATTACCTATTAAAATGAATACTGATAAAAATACCTTCATTTGATAATATTAAGCTGAATACACTATTATTTAAAAAACGCAAAATCTTTTGAAAATTTGACCGATATATCGATACATCGATATTTTTTCCTGGATATATCGATACATCGATATTTTTTCCTTGATATATCGACGTCGATATTGATATTTTAATAAATATCGATACATCGATATTTTTTTTACTTTCGACATGCCTAGATGGCAGGATTCCGCTATTCTGGATTTCTCCCTACAAGGTCTGAATGTAAATGACAATGCTGAAAGTTATTGTGCTAAAGTGTTTCGCCTAAAAAACAATACAAGACTTTTTCCCAAATTTAAAATTGTAATTAGTTTATTGGTCGTGTTGCCATTTTACGATGCTTCTGTTGAGAGAAAATTCAGTGTTTTTAAAAAATTTCAAAACAGAAAGTAGAAATCGTCTTCTTACATATACTGTGGTAGCATTGATGGCAACTCGAAAAGGGATTAAAAAAGGAGGAGGATGTTTGAAATTTAATCCTTCAAATAACATTGTAACAAATAAAAGCATGATGCAGTAATTGATGAAACTAGGTAATTAAGTATTTTACACACCCGTATGGTTACGCATTGCAATATGTTTTTTGTTTGTTCGAAATTTTAAATAAATATATATCACAAGCATGGTACTTACTCACTCCTTGGAATTGACAAAGACACCAAAATGAGTTGTTTTTCAAAAATAGATTCTAAAACAAGAAAATTACTGTCACTGTTTGTTTTGGAAAATTTTCATGCATTGTGAAAAGAAACTTTGAGTTTGTGTATTCATTGACAAATTTAATCTCTTGTAAAAACTTATGAATCACCCAAGGATTGCATTGACTGCATCTAATTGTTCATTGGATGACATTAAGGAGGCCTCTACACTTCAAGATCAGCAAAAAACAAGGTTGGTGGATTTGTTCTATTCCCTGGAGTTCCTCTTTGTGCCATTTGTGATATATTTGTTCGCAAGTAGAGTTTTTTCATAATCATAATTTCTTGGGTATTAAGCCCAGAGGGTCTGGGGTTATTTACACACCTCAGGCTCGCATATTATAATGCACCCGTATGTATGCTTATTTCGTTAATAATCCTTTATACATGTTGTTAATAAAGTATAATGATGTAAATTGCTTACTAATTAACTTTACTTCAATGTTTAAAAATATTGGGGTGAATGTCAATTAAAAATATAAATTTTTAAAATGGATTACAATTATAATATAGCATTAAAATACTATTTTATCTTGTTTTCTTCAACTAACTCTTTTTTTCTAATAAAAATTACTTATCTTTTTCAGTTATTTTTTTTTCTGCTGGCCATACCTGGCACACCGTATGTATGATTATATTTACTTGTTTTTGTTTCCTTTTTCCAACTAGATATATAATTTATTGGCAAACCTAATTGATTTTTTTATGTCATTATTTTTGCTTCAATATTGGTTATTGGGGTGAAGGCAATTTTTAATCTTATATTATGTATGTAATAATATGTTTTAATCAATTTTAATAAATAAAAAATGCTATTTTCAACAGAATTTTGGAGGCCGAATTATGTAGACACTTGTGGGGAATTTAATATTTTGCTCTCCCCAATTTGGGGATTTTGAACATTTAATGAGAGTATTTTAGAACCGAAGCATTGGCAACCCTAGTCACGGCCACTGCGGAGTCACCGCGACCCGCGCCACTTCGCAGAAAAGTAAAGACCGACATGGCAACACACGTCATACAATTTATTAAAAAAAAAAAACAAATCAATCGTCGTTATCGCGGTTTCTACCCGACCCGGCAGATATCGTTTAACTTTTCAAGTAGGTAGGTATACACCATAAAACAGGGAGTATTTCACAATCCTCCTAGTAGCTTATTCATACGATAGCAAATATTAATAAATAAGCAAATAAATACTCGCAACAGGTAAAACACTCGGCTAACTTATCCTATACATAGTTGCTATGCAAAGGTTCAAGCATGGGCGGAGCCACGGTAGGTCAAGGTGTGGCGTTTGCCACACCCTGGCTGGCCGATACACTATCTCTGGGATTCTCAACCGAGTTGCGTTTTCATATTCACAGCACTTCATAGAATGTTTTTTTCCTTCTTCCGCTCATATTCTTTGTATTCACATAGCCTAAAGCATGAATATGTTGTAGATGTTTACTTTTTTCGGTACCTACTCTAGATTTTTATTTTTTGCTCCACCCTAAATCTAAACATGGCAACGTCCGTGGGTTCAAGTGCCGAATAATAAACTCAAAACTTTTTAAATAAATAAATCGTGTTTATTTAATCGAAAATCTACGTTATCTTATGGATAATCTAAGAGGAGGATGGTGAAATACCCCCCTAAAATAAAATAACATCGTTTTGTTTCTAACGTATTGCATATAAAAATTTGTACATGAAAGGAGAGAAGAAATTGGAGTTACATACGTTTTTGGTGTTTTTACTAGCAGGAGTTCAGGACCCGATGTGAGAGTTTTCGTCGAACTAGGCACTAAGTTGATGGAGAAGAAGTGGAAAGCAGCAATGCTATTTCGGAACGTTTAGGGCGGGACAAGCGAAAACGCGTGCAGCTCTCCAAATGTGCAGTCGGCTAGTGTGATAGTGGAAATGCATAAATAATAGAGATAGAAATTATTACGTCTTTGAATGACAAAATGAAAAATGCTCCTTCTCCTGTAAGATACAATTCATTTCACCATCTCATTATGCCTAAACATGTGTAGGTACCTATTCCAGTGAACGTTTAGGACATGTACACGTATGTACCTAACTAATTATAGAAATGTACAGCAAACGTTTATCAGATCTCTCTCCTACGTGTACATATAATAAAAAACGATTAGCGTTCGCCGTGGCGGTCAGCGGGGCGGTGGAGCGGTCAAGAGCGTGCTCACTGAGTGGCCTCAGTGCACGCTCAGCGTTGACGGTCACCGCTATTGTTTTAATCATGGCTTCCGCATCATACGATATTGTTGATATGTACTTAGAAGAAAGTTTGTGGTTAAAATATAATTTTGAGTAAAAAAAAGGTCCCAGTGATATTGTTGTAAATAAAGCGGTTTGGAGAGTTTCATACGTTGTTTGAAACATTAAGATTGAATGGAGGTAAATTTGTGAGTATTTCTAAAAGCTCTTTCCACATTCTTGCTTTAACTATTTTATTTTTATATAAAGAATGAGAAGATAACCATATTTCAGGCTTATTCTGTATTTCTGAAATGATTTCTTCAAACGACATTATGCGCACGCTCTTGTCACCGCTGCAAAATCACAAACTCGTTTGAACCTGCACGCGACGCCCCGCTCGACGCAAACATGCACGCTCCGCAAGCAAGCCACCGCGCCGCTCGGCCCCCACTCAGGACGGTGCCACAGTATTTAAATTACGGTACTATGCAAAAACATGTGTTTGACATGAACGCCGCACGCTCCACCCAGCCCCACGCTCGATTTGAGCGTGCACTCAGTCCGTACACTAAGGCGTCAGAAGCTCAGAGTAACAATACTCTGAGGTCAGAACACGACTTACAGATGTGAACGCTAGCCATCACGACAGAGCACATCACGACACAACAAGCCTGATAAATGTAATCCCACCATCAGTTAGTTTAAAAGGACTTACCGGACGACGCGACGTTGATGATTCTTGATTGATACGGGATTGGTTTATTTATGGATACGGAGCAAAGTCAATCACTTTAGTTTATTGATAGTTTTAAAACTTTAATATTATTGTTTGTACACAACCAGACAGCTCACAGCTTGACACAAATTACTTATTTATCCACTAAATACTGAAGAAATTTTAAATGCAGCAGATAAAATATTAGAAAGAAACGAGGTGTGAGGTGTTTTAACAAGGATGGACTTGATAATAAGAAATGTACTTGCAGTATATCAGCAGTCTGTTACTAGCTTTTCACAATTCCCATCAACCACACCTAGTTTCTTATCACTTATCACTTATTATCAGTTTCAATAGATAAATACCAAGGGGGGAGCAGCTCGAGTATGGGAAATTTTTACCTTTGATTGAATGAAAATCGAATTTTAATGCATATTTTTCCGTCTATCCTGACTGAAACCAATGTTTCTTTTGGTAATTAAGTTTAAAGGTAGTTTACTTTTCAAAATCTATGCCTATTAAACGTGTAGCGGCTTGTGGATTATTTACTTTATAAAATATTATGTATATTATAATAAATTAATCTTTTTAATTAACACAATATTTTTTTAACCTTGTTATTTACGAATACCCATTTGAATTCAATACTGAAGATTATCACATTTAGTTGAGAGATTTAATGAGGCGTCAGAACCTCAGAGTAACAATACTCTGAGGTCAGAACACGACTTACAGATGTGAACGCTAGCCATCACGACACAACAAGCCTGATAAATTTAATCCCACCATCAGTTAGTTTAAAACATAGGTACCCAACGTGGGCGATAACGCCCCCTTGAGGGCGTTTCAGACCTTCAGGGAGGCGGTAGAAGGCTAAGAGACAATAGGCCACTTGCATGGACTTCATAACGACTTGGAAAAAATCGTGTGGAGAGAGTTTTTTTACTAAGATTACGAAAATGTTAGTAAAAATTTTTAGAAATGTACAGTTTTTTTTATTTTTAAATAAATAAATCCATTATTTGGGCTCGTGACGTCACTACATGAAAATGTCCCGTCGCCGAAAATGTTCCTATTAATTTTATAAAATTCCACACTGATTTATTTTTTTATATGGCATCACTTTGATTTCAGGCGAATTTTTGAATTCGTTCACTAGATTTATTGTTTGTTCTCTGCGAACTTATCATTTGGTTTGATTTTTTGACAGATGTTCTGAAGAGAACCCCGTACAATTAATGGGTACGGGGTTCTCTTCAGAACGTGAAGAGGATATCGGTACATGTTTTAGAGGTATAATGATTATGGTGCTGATTTTAACAAAATAAAATTTTATAATATTCTTATTATTATTACAATTTACAAGTTCAAGTATATTACATTGAATTTAGTAATATAGACGCGGTACATTATAATGATTTATGATCAATAAGATGGATCAAGGAAAAAAATATTTATGAGATGTAATATTTTTGGTATGCCTCGTTATTCTCCTGTGCCATTCGTGTGGAAAACGTTCTTTTTTTTTAAAATGATTTTCGGCTATGTAATTATCGTCTTTTCACACCTATAAAATTATGTCCCGTCTTTCCGGTTTATAAAAAATGGTCTGATTTTTCGGATTGAAATTTTTAAAAAATCCCCAGGGTTTCAAAAATACGATTAAAAAAAAATAAAAAATACAGAATGTCTTAGAATATTTGCCTAAACCGGAAATTTTTTTTTAAAAATGTGATGCAAGTGGCCTATTGGGGGGCGTTTCAGACTTTCAGGGTGGCGGTAGAGGGCAAAGAGAAAATTGGGGGGCGTTTCAGACTTTCAGGGTGGCGGTAGGAGACCATGAGAAACCCATAGCTAGTTTACTAGCACATATCGAAAAAGTCGAAGACATACTAAAAGAATACAAACTGCACATGGTGATGATGAGCAAAACCTGTTTTACAGAAGAAATTAACCAAAATGAAACAACATTTCAGGGCTATTCGACAATTAGATGCGACTCATTTAGCAGGCATACAGGTGGAGTTATCACATTAAATCAAAACAATATCTCTTACAAAGTCACAAAAAATGCGGAACTAGATAAAAAATAATATCTGGATACCTACTGGCTATTGAAGGATTTTAAGCTGGGAACCTATGCAGCTATTTATAATTCCCCAAATCAAAATGACAAAATTCTTAGATTTTTTTCAAGAATGGTGCCGTAAGCAAATAAATACAAGAGACTTGATAATCACCTGTGGAGATTTTAATATTCAATACAAAAAGCACAATATTACAAACCATCATAAATTGCCTAAGCAACTTGTCAAAAATCATACAAGAATATAAAAAAAACTCTAAAACCATGATTGATTTGGTAATTTCAATTGTCTTTTACGCGGAAGTTAATGCTGCAAAAGAAGTCAAAATATCTGATCACGAAACAATTATTACAAAAATTAGATATAATAGTCCGAAGCCTCAGGGAACACGAAGTGTAATATACAGGAATAAAAAGAACTATAATACGGATAAATTGTGTACGGCATTACAAAACAAAAAGTGGATCTGCGATAACAAAGGAAATTTATACAGAAAAGCCGATGAACTAGTAGGACACCTGAAAACAGTAGTAAATGAACTAATGCCTACAACTAATATATATTTATATATAAAATGAATTCTGTTTCCCTTGGTCACGCCTTCATTTCATATATTTTTTTTTAAGTTTCCTAATACTTTGTAGAAGATTCTCACGGAAAGAAAAATTAAGAAAATTGCGCAAAAATTGGATAATTTCAGAAAAATTCTTAACTTCGCACGTTTGACAGTTCGCGCGATTGACGAAATTGAATCGTGTTTTTGAATGGTTTTTTTTTGTAAAAAAAAAATTATCTATGTTTTTTTTAATAAATAGATACCTATGTTAGGTACCAAATTTGATTTATTGTTCTTATAATATATAAAAATGAATATTTGTATTGTATGAAAAGTGAAAATTTGAATAAAAAATTGTAATAGGTGGTACGCGAGCTGTTTGAAAACTGAATGTACTGGGACTGAATATATAGAACGCGGGAGGGGGATTGGCGGGACGGGGAAGTGAAAGAAGGGAAGGGATAGGCGGGGGAGGTGGATAGGGAACGCGGGAGGGGAAGAGAATGTGGGAGGGTAACAGGGACGCACGGAAAGGATATGCAGGGAGAAACAATTTATTTCTTTGAAAATGGCATAGCGACGCATACCGGGAACCAGCTAGTAGTATATTAAAAGATACAAATAAATGGCATTCCTACGAAATCCTACATCTTCTAAAAAAACAAAGGGATACAGCTTTTAAAGCCTGTAAAATACAATTTACAGAAGAAAGGTGGGAAAGCACCTAAGTACAGAAATAAAACATACCAAAAATTCGTATTTTAGGCAAAAAATTATTTCCTCTCAAAGTGATTCAAGAAAAATGCAGACTAAACTTAAAGAAATTATAAGCAGTAAACAGGGGGGAAACATTAAGGAAGTTCGGTTCCCCGATGGAGTTGAAGATGATAAAACTAAAATAGCCAAATTTTATACTAAGTGTCGAAAACATAAATAAGAGCATTTCATTAGTCACAGACACTTCTTCTCAATCATCAGAAAGAAGAGAGAATTATAATATTTTCAGGTAATAGTGAGTATTTAATGAAAAATTTTAATACGATAACGCAAAAATCATCAATGTCTGGAATTATTATAAGCATAATTAAAGATGCACTGCCAGCTATAGGAGACAGATAAGTTGCACTGATAAATTTGTTAAAGGGAATTTTTCCGCAGTCATGGAAAACTGTCAATAATAATAAATGCTAAAAATTTCGAAGACCTCAGACCAATCAATGGTTTACCTAAATATGTACAATTACTAGAATCCATAGTTAAAGAACAGATGAGTAAATTTATTGAAAAAAATAACGTTCTTGTAAAACAGCAATCTGGGTTTAGAAACAAATTTTCATAATGGAAAACCAGTATGGATAGGAAGTAAATCATAATAGTAGTGTTCTTTGATTTTAGATGTGTTTTTGAAACGATAGACAGAGAAATACTAATAATGAAAATGAAATTGAAATAGAAAACAAAGAACCAAAATTGGAAATGCTATATCTAAAGAACCACAACTAAACCCAGGAGTTCCTCAAGGGTTTGTGTTGGGACCGCTCCTATTTATTAAGTATAGTGAAGTGCCTAAAGTACTGTTCTATCAAAATTTTGCTGATGACACATTTTTATATATTGTAGCAAATAATATCGAAGATGCATTGTCAAAAATACAAAGCGAATTTCTATTAAAGAATACTTCTGTATTAACTATATATTAAAGTTTATTTTCTCCTAAATAACTGGAAGTAAATGTAACTAAAAGTAAATTCATGGTAGTAGAGAAGGAACTCAACGAAATTACTACCCTAAATATAGACAATCAAAATATTGAAGAAGTAGAAGAAATTCAATACTTAGGAATCATAATCGATAACAAATTAAAACTAAACATTAACTTTGAAATATTAAATAAAAAAATTGCAGAAAAGTTTAATTTCTTATGTAGGATAAAGGGAAAGTTAGACATCAAAGCACGGAAATTGGTCTACAATACCACTGTAGCGAGTCACTTGAATTACTGCACAAGTGTAATCTTTCTGAGCAATAAAAGACAAGTAAAAAGAATAAAAATAATTCAGAAAGATTCTATGCCAACTCAGAATGAAACCAACTCAGAAACACCTCAGAAAGGTCATTAAAAGCTATGGAAAAATAATTTAATAATAGCCGGTAACCCTAACCTAACTTAACCTATTTAAAAAAAATTTAAATATTTTTTTATCATCACTCTTAATGACCTTTATGAGGTGCTTCTGAGTTGGTTTCATTCTGAGTTGTCCGGTCACCAAAAAAAATAAACAATAATTTTTTTTTTTAAAACCATGGTATGGTAAATATAATCGTGACGATAATTGCTGTTCCAGATTTACGAGTTGGGGGCGCTAGAAAAGAAAATATTCTCAAAGTGGGCGGTGGGCAAAAAAAGGTTGGGAATCTATGGTTTAAAAGGACTCACCAGACGACGCGACGTTGATGATTCTTGATTGATACGGGATTGGTTTATTTATGGATACGGAGCAAAGTCAATCACTTAAGTTTATTGTTAGCTTGAAAACTTTAATAATATTATTTGTGCACAATAAGACAACTCACAACTTGACACGAGTTACTTATTTATCCACTAAATACTGAAGAAATTTTAAATACAGCAGACAAAATATTAGAAAGACACGAGGTGTTTTAACAAGGATGCTTGATAATAAGAAATGTATTCAGGTATATCATCAGTCTGTTAGCTTTTCACACCACACCTAATTTCTTATCACTTATTATCAATTCCAATAGATAAATACCAAGGGGGGAGCAGCCGAGTACTTGAAAACGTCGTTGCTTTACTTATTTATAAACGGCCAATTTATCAATATTTAAAAATATTCGTAGGTAGCAAAGGAAGGTACCTACAACGGAAACCCGGGCGCCGAGGAATTTGAACAATAGTGTTTATTGTATATCTACTGATATCGCTCGTCCAGTTTATTAGTGAGACATCTGCGAAAAATCGAAATTTTGGTTGAGTATGCAGTTATATGTAGGTAGGATTACCATTTAGAAAATTGAAAAGTCCTGGCAAAAAGCCCGACAGTCCAAAAAAGTCCGGACATTTTAATAACATAATGCAAATATCTCATAACGGTATGGACGTGGTAGCGGATAACGGATGAGTGGGAAATGAATAAAGATTAAAGACTTGTTTGATATTACTTGTGTAAGTTTTATTAGCCATATTCCATCTAAACCAAAAAATCCGGACAAATTAAAGGGCCGGACAAAAGGCTTTAAGGCTCTGCAACCGGGCCCGAAAAGAAGAAGATGGAGAGATACGAAATTACGAATATTAGAAGAGAGCGCTAACATTTACAGCGACAAAATCGATGCGAAAATTGCGAAAATGTTTAATAAAACACGACTCGTTTAAAATAGAGCAAAAATCTCGCAAGCATTATCTTAAACAGCATTTAAAGAAACACTGTGAATTTTTTCATACATATAACTTGCAAAATAACTGAAACAAGCGTGTTAATAATAATTTTTGGAGCTTATATAACATTTGGAGATTTTTCTATCGAGGGAATTTTATATAATTTGCGTTTCGGCTCGGGCAAAGTCTGGATATTATCTTCAAGAATAACATATATATTTTTAAGAGCTTTAAAACTAACCATGTTTAAGGGAAATATGTAATAAATTGGTACAAATCCGGGTTGCGGACCCTTAAGTCCGGATTAATCCGGACGGATGGTAATCCTATATGTGTTAGTGTCCCCTCTATCTGGTACTATACTCAGATTACTCATAAACACCAACAACATCTATTAGACATTGTTACGTTACAAAAGATAAAGAATAGACCCCCTTATTCCTGTTGCGAGGAGCTAGTGAATTGGCCCCCAGTGCACAGCTCGCCGCACCACCCCCCTCTTCCTCCCCCTCTCCGCACGCGGAGGTCCGTAGCCCAAGCGCCGATCGGCCCCCGGCATTCACTCCCCGGCTGGTCGCGGGCTTGACAACAGTGATTGCGCTAGTGCGCTGTTCGAGAACCTAAAAACTCGTGATTGTTTCTATAATGTGTATTGTGCACGAGAAGGCTCCAGCCCACAGTAGCCTGTCTGACGACTACCTCATATCCTGCTTTGTGAGTAAAATGAATCTTTGTCCCCTCTGGTGTGTTACATCCCGCGTTTAAATTCACTAATACGTGTGGAGAGTAGAGAGAGAGTTCCCCGCCATGTTAAAATACTATACCTAGCATGTACCCATGTGTAGTTTGCCGAGGCTGGCAATTGTAAAACCCTGTCTCCTTCTAAATGAATAAACCCTTTACGTGCAAAACTGTGTTCTGATTGAGGAAAGAGACCTGGAGATTGTGAGGAAAGAAGGAGGAGGAATTCACAAGCGAACCACAACACTCGCCTTGGTTTTAAGAGGAACCTTGCTTGCGCCGGCTCTGAGCTAGTTCTGTTGGCCTATGTATTGCGTGTCCTTTCCAGGTTTTGGTTTAGCAAATGGCCGTATAAGCGGCAATGCTAACAACATGCACTAAAATTTGTTGTGAATTAAACAACATGTAGATGTTTTCTGCATTAGTAGGATATTTCAAAATATATCCTACTGTCATTAGTAGGATTCTTCAAAATATCGTATTAATTTTGACCGTTATGCCTCCCGGTGTTATTTTACAGCATATTAAATGTGCAAAACACAGGCAGGTGTAAATAATATTTGATTTACGGTGAGCATTCGAATATTGCTTTCAAAATTTAGTGTTTGGAGATGTCTGAGTCAACCAAAGATATTCAAATACAGAAGAGATATGCTATGGTGTCCGCGCAACTGTCGCCGGACTACGCGCTAATTAGCGTAGTTTTCATACAAAAATAATTTGTTCATTTCGTTGATTTTTTGAAAATGTGCACTAATATTGGTTAACAATATATTTTGAATAAGGAAAGAATTCGTTCTATTAGTTTAACGTTCGTTTGGTTTATTCTTTAATTATTTGTTCTTTTAGTTTATTTGTTAATTGGTAAACAATATCGGCGACACCCGGAAGCGCAGACCCACATAGTAAAAACAGCAGATAGCACTTCTACTTATATTTTAATATCTTTGGAGTCAACCAAACAATCAATACAGGATGTTGAAGGACGTACTTGACTTTAACCGGTGATTCATGACATTATTTAGTATTTGGAGATGTCTGAGTCAACCAAACAATCAACACAGGATGTTGAAGGACGTACTTGACTTTAACCAGTGATTCATGACATTATTTAGTATTTGGAGATGTCTGAGAGTCAACCAAACCATCAATACAGTATGTTGAAGGACGTACTTGACTTTAACCAGTGATTCATGACATTATTTAGTATTTGGAGATGTCTGAGTCAACCAAACAATCAATACAGGATGTTGAAGGACGTACTTGACTTTAACCGGTGATTCATGACATTATTTAGTATTTGGAGATGTCTGAGTCAACCAAACAATCAATACAGGATGTTGAAGGACGTACTTGACTTTAACCAGTGATTCATGACATTATTTAGTACTTGGAGATGTCTGAGAGTCAACCAAACAATCAATACAGGATGTTGAAGGACGTACTTGACTTTAACCAGTGATTCATGACATTATTTAGACTGAAAAACGCAAATGAAATTTTGATCTACGGTGACATCTTTGATTTTTTTTTGTTCAACTTTAAATATATAAAAAATCAGTAGATATTGGACAGTTCGACGGCCGGAATACTTAGTCCAGTGGTAAGGCTCTTTACTAGCACTCCGAAGGTCGCGGGATCGAATCCCGGCATGGCTAATAAATTTTATTTGATTAATTTGTGTTATTTCACAATTTATGGGGCTCAAAGTTTGGTAGGGTCACGGAGGTGCATTTTTTGCTGGGAAAAATGTGTCACTCAAATACCGTGTAACGCCACAGTTGCATTCCATCAGCAACACTACCAATAGTCCTACTCCTAGCGTCCACGAGTGATCTCTTAAGCCCCGCGAGCCCTGGGCAATGTGGCCACTGGCAATACCATCAGCCATAGCAGATAGGAGAGGATGAATGGCGAATCTCCGGCGCCACAAAACCGGAACCTCCCAGCTAAGGGATGGAAACCCCTACAGAAAACCCTGGCCCTCCTGGTAGGGGGTTGGGCGAGAGGCTAATAACCCCTCCCTGTAAAAGCAACGCTATTACGAATCCTAACACAGAGCCTCGGACAACTACTGGACTTAGGAAGGGACCCGGCAAACGAAATAAGGACTTGAAAATTGCTACTTGGAACGCAAGGACACTGTATAGAAGTGGAGCCTTAGGAGAGAGCACTAAGGAGATGACGAAATACAAAATTGACATAATGGCGGTGCAAGAAACAAGATGGATAGGATCTGAGCCATTTGACACAAGAACACACACGATACTGCATAGTGGAAATGAAAGACACCATAAATTCGGAGTGGCCTTCATTGTAGACCGGAAAATGGAAAAATGCATATTAGACTTTAAATCCATTAACGAAAGAATGTGCAGCTTACGTATAAAAACGAAATTTTTCAATGTAACACTGATCAATGTACATGCTGAAACGGAAGACAAAGAGGACATAATGAAAGATACATACTATCAGAAACTCGAACAGGTCTACGACACATTACCATCTAACGACATTAAGATGGTAATTGGGGACTTTAACGCCAAGATAGTACAGGATCCTCTGCTCCAACACATTACAGGAATGAACAGTCTACACAAGGACGCTAATAATAATGGAACCCGAGTGATTGATTTCGCAGAATCAAGAAACCTAATTGTGGCCTCGACTCAATTTCCAAGAAAAGACATACACAAACGGACCTGGACATCGCCAGATGGTAGACACCATAACCAAATTGATCATGTCCTGATAGAAAGAAGGGGGGCAACGAGCATCACAAACGTAAGGTCGTATAGGGGTGCCAACTATGATTCAGACCACTACATAGTGGTGGCCACCTATAGGAGCCGAATTGCAAACAATAGGACACGGAAACCACCAACTATTCCAAAAATCAATACAGAGGCTCTAAAAACACCAGAAGGCATAGAGCAGTATCACAACGCCCTTGTAAATATCCTACCAGGTCAGATCACTGAGCAGAACTCCCAAAAATCACTTGAAAAAGACTGGAATGATATAAAAGAAGCAATTGTAAGAGCAGTGGAATCAAGTGTTGAAAACATGCCCAGAAAGCCCAGGAACCCTTGGTTTGATGAAGAGTGTGAAAGAAAGATAGTTGAAAAAAATACACTCAGAAAGAAGTACTTGGAAAGGCCAACAAGAAACAAAAGACAGGCGTATGAACAAGCGAGAAAAGAAACAAATAAGCTGATAAGGGGAAAGAAAAGAAAATTCTTGAATGATATACTGCTGAAAATGGAACAGGACTTTGTTAATAATAATACCAGAGAAGCATATAGGGGAGTAAACTTCTTCAAGAAGGGTTTCAAACCGAATACAATACTATGCAAAGACATTGATGGTTCAATTATATCCGATAAGGAACGAATTAAAACCGCGTGGAAAAATTACTTCTATAAACTTCTCAACCCTAATAGCGACCTGAGAAGCCACCCTACTAACATACAATCAAGTAATGAAGAATCAGCGAATCCACCAACAATGCCAGAAATAAATGCTGCACTAAAGAAACTTAAAAACAACAAATCACCTGGGAAAGACAACCTGCCGGCAGAAATGTTCAAATATGGAAATGAGTACCTGAGAAATCTGCTACATAAGTTAATAACAAAAATATGGACCTTGGAAAAAATCCCAAAGGAATGGCAAATAAGCATAATATGTCCAATTCATAATTTTTTATGAATCGCTCGTTTATGAATTTCGCATTTTAGCTTGTCACCTTTTGGTGACAAGCTAAAATTCGAAAATCATAGAGGCATATCACTTCTGTGCACACCACATAAGATCTACACCATGATACTTAAACAAAGAATTGATAAGTTCGCAGAAAACCTACTGGGAGAGTATCAGGCAGGCTTCCGCACCGGTAGATCCACAACAGACCAACTGTTCATCGTCAGGCAGATCTTGGCAAAGTATTGGGAGTTTGATATAGACATACACCAACTATTCATAGATTTCAAGCAAGCATATGATTGCACAGATCGGGAGTGTCAATATGACATGCTACTTCAATTTCAGATTCCACCTAAATTGGTTAGGCTCATGAAAGCCACAATGTCAGACTCAAGATGTCAGGTCAAAATAGATGGGGAATTGTCGGAAGAATTCACAGTATCGCAGGGACTAAAACAGGGGGACGGTCTGGCTCCCACTCAGTGGCGGATACAGAAAAAACTCAAGGGGGGGGCGCAAAAGATATAAGAAAACTAAAAAGTAGACAACGGGGAGAATACGACGAACCACACAAAGAGGATACCGACTATATGATTTTGGCAGCCACCTCTGGTCTGGAGCTCCAAAATACCTAAAAAATACCCTCGACTCTGTGCAGAAACGGGCGGTCCGCTTAATAATAATAATGTTTATTCCAGTAATAGATTCTCCCATTTTAACAGACGGATTGCAATCATTAGAACAAAGGCGTCGGGTGGGAATGCTATCCTTGTTCTACCGGTATTATGCAGATGCTCCGAGGAACTAGCGTCATTGATCCCTTCGGCACCGGTGCATAGTCGGGAAACACGCCAAACGTGTGCCCAACATTTGTACACGGTTGACATTTGTCACATGAGAACGGGTCGTTTCTTCGACTCGTTCTTGTGTTCAACAGCTCGGCTGTGGAATGATTTGCCAGTCTCTGTGTTTCCTCCTTCCCACAACATGGGTCTCTTCAAGACCGATGTTCATTCCTTCCTCTCCTCAAAAAGACTCTCCACTAGCATCCCAGATGACATAGGCCCCGAGGGAAATTATTTTCCTCAGGGCCGCCTGTGTGGAGTAAATGTAAAGAAAATACTGTCTCATTCTCTCGCAGGCTAAAACATACAGATGGATGTGTTTGTCAAATCACAACGGTGCTAAAGAAGTTTCCACTTCAATAAATAAATAAAAGATTGACGGACCGCACATTTAAAACTTGGCTGGCCACAGGGAGCAGTAGGGCTGCATTACACGATCAAGGGAATTAAATACTTGAGTCGTGCCGTGTTAAGGGTACCTTTACATGAAACGACGTATGAATGTGAATGAAGCAAAAGTTTCAATTTAGGAGGCGAGTGTGGGTACCGCCGCCACGGGAATTATTTTTTGGTAAACAACAGCTCTGCTATAAGTCATCCAAAGTGGATCGCTATGTTTGGTGACTTAGCAGGGATGCCTGAGTTCGTGGGATGTGATTTTTCAAAGTAGCGGCGGAAGCATTTGCCCACGTACTGCGTGGCGAGCTGGAAAGGACTGGTTGAGGGAGACCATTTAACCTCTCCAGCAGGAATCCCTCGGCCCATTTCCTCGCATCGCAGTGGGAGGGAAAGTTTCATCCGTCCATCTCTCCTGGACACACTAACCCAGAGAGTTCTAACCACCTATCATACCTTTTTTCCTTCCACTATATCCTTTCTCTAAAATGACCCTTCACATAGCATCTCCAAAGAAATTTTTTTTTTTAATAATAAAATAATAATAGGTATATTTTGTAATAGTTACCCAAAAATGACAGTGGATAAGTTTATGTATTCGGGAAGTATATTTACGAGGGATGAGTCTGATAGAGATATTGAAAGAAGGGTAAAAGCAGGTAACTCCGCATTTATGGAGGACTGAACGCCGTTGGCGCTAACAAAAAACTGTCGAAAGAAGCGAAGCTAGCAGTCCACAATGGAGTGCTTTTTTTACATTAACTCCACACAGGAGGCCCTAAGGAAAATGATTTCCCTCATGTCATCTGGGATGCTGTGTGGAGGGTCTTTTTGAGGAGAGGAACGAATGAACATTGGTCTTGAAGAGACTCATGTTGTAGCAAGGATGAAACACAGAGGCCGGCAAATCATTCCACAGCCGAGCTGTTGAACACAAGAACAAGTCGAAGAAACGACCCGTTCTCATGTGACAAATGTCAACCATGTACAAATGTTGGGCACGCGTTTGGCGTGTTTTCCCACTACGCACCGGGGTACCAACCCTGATGTATGGCAGTGAAGCATGTAACTGGCAGAGGAAGGACTAAATGCTATAGAAAGCCACGTATGATAGTGTGAGAAAATATGAAAATAATGCAAGGCTGATACAAGCGTAATAAGTAAGATTAAGAAAGTGACGCTTAGATGGTTTAGACATGTAGAGCGAATGATTGAAGAAAGATTTTCTTGTATTTAGGGGGCCAAGGGGGGGGCGCGCGCCCCCTGCGCCCCCCCCCCCTGTATCCGCCACTGCTCCCACTCTCTTCAACATTGTGCTTGAACATGTAATAAGAAAAACGCTAATAGACACTGGCTCCAATATTTGTTTCAAGAGCAGTCAAGTTGTCGGATGTGCGGATGACATTAACATTGTCGGAAGATCAATTTCAGCCATTAAGGAGGTCTTCGATCCTTTAGAAACAGCGGCACGGGAAGTAGGACTGCAGGTTACTGTCAACAAACGAAAATGATGATACAGAGCAGGAACCCTTCACACAGAAGAAGAAGTAGTGCACAATTCAGAGACAACTACTCATACGAAGTGGTCGATCAATTCACCTACCTGGGCTCCAGTCTGACAGAGAACAATGAGGATCCATCAGAAATCAGAAGGAGAATCACAGCAGCCAACAAAACATACTTCTCTTTGCTGCCAGTGTTTAAGTCAAGTAGTGTCCACAGAAAAACCAAAATAACCATATATAAGACCATTGTTAGAACTGTATTGGCATATGGATGTGAGGCGCTGACACTGATGGTAAAGATGGCTGAAATGCTGGATACTTTTGAAAGAAAAGTGCTGAGAAGAATATGTGAACCCGTGAAAGAGGGTGAACAGTGGCGCATCCGGCACAATACAGAATTGTATAATATATATATAAGGCACCTAGCATCTCAACACATATGAGACTCCTCAGGCTGAGATGGGCTGGGCATGTACAGAGAATGCCGGATACACGCGTTCCAAAAAGAATTTTGACTGGACACCCAGGTGGAAAGAGAAAAGTGGGAAGACCCAGACTGAGGTGGGAAGACGAAGTAAGAGGGGATGCAGAGCAGCTTCTCCAGGTACCAAATTGGAAGTCAGCCGCTGAGGACAGGAGGAGTTGGAGGCGACTGTTGCAGGAGGCCTAAGCTCGATATGGGCTGTAGCGCCATCGAAGAAGAAGATTTCACAATTTATTCATTGAAAATAATATATACCTATTATATTTGCGGCACGTTCCAGAGTGGAAGATACTCTCAGTATCGCCCTGGTGTAAGACCACCATTCAGTATTGAAACGTTGCTTGAAATGGCTTTAGCCGTGTTTGGTGACCAGATCTGAATAGCCAGGTACTTCCCCACCTTCTTCTTCCCTATCTCCTTCACCTCCCCACTACCTTCAGCCTCACAACATACCCCAATTGGGGATGCCATAGTCCCACTGGCTCCAGACGGGAGCAGTTGGGACTCTTGTGCGGTATTCACATAAAAAAAAAATTTGAAGCGGGGTGACGGATTGATCGGTTACTCGGCTGAGTGACCACGAGAGGACATACGGAAGAAACTTTTTTTGGTTGATTTTGAAGAAAAAAATTATGAAAAAAAAAATGTATAAAGCCACCGAAGACCAAATTTTTTTTATCATTTATTAATTATTGGTCAAAATAATTTTATTTTTTTACTAGGTGAGCTAACGCCAAAACCTAGACAAAACTAACGCCATGAACTCGGGCGCCTCTGCTAAGTCACCAAACGCAGCGAATGGGACGAACTTACGTCAGGAATAGCTAGTATTTTAAGAGGAATATAAACGCTAGAAATATTTCGATTCTCATGCCTGCAAAATTTAAAATCGAGCGTCTTATTTGCACGAGGCAAGTAAGAGAAAAAGTGGTTTTTATTTATTTTGTGCATTATTTTATAAGACCGAAAAAAGTTAGAAAACCTTAAAAATAGTCTTAGCCATAAAAGGGTATTTTAAAAAAAATGTTTTTTGTATTACTTCATAGTTAAGTCATGAAAAAACATTTTTTTTGTGGTTTACGCTTATATTTTTGGTTATGTAAATAATAATTTTATTGTAATTCCAACACATAGAAAAGCTTCATATTATCCATAGCATATTTTTTTATGTTAATACTGTAATTTTGTTTTTTAAAGAGTTTTATTAAATGTACATTTGTTACTTAAATTTAATTTTTCCGCGACCGGTTTCGATACAACCGTATCATTCACGAGCAGAATTAAAACTAACTTAAAAATTAAATGCAAGTACCAAAGATTAATTAGGTGGGAGTAGTGGGAGGGATGATTTTGGGGGGAGGGGGGAAAACGGTGGGAGGAGTCAATATTACACGGAAACATGGTTAGTAGAGGAGATTTGCAAGGGGCTATTATTTTATTCACTAAATTAATTTTAGATTTAATTTTTTTGTTTATTTCGAGCGTTTCTAAAGCGCAAAGATTAAAGTAAGAATTTATATTGCAATGTTTAAATTTTGTTTTTTCTTTATTGAAGCTATGGCCTGACTCTATTAAATGATTCGCAAATTCGGAGTAATTATTGTTTCGTAAACAAAGTTCATGTTCCCTGATTCTAGTTTTGAAATTTCTAGTTGTCATACCTACATACTGTGCGTCACAATCGTTACATTCTAAAGTGTATATCCCGTTTTTTTCAAACTTATTAGAAACATCCTTATTATTTATCAAATTTTTAATTTTAGAATTAGTATAGAAAGCTGGAGAAATATGATCTGGTAATAAACGGGATATTTTTAAGGATAAATCGCCTGTAAAAAGGAGTTTTTTTATATATTGGGTAGTTACCAGGTTTGCTCATATTATTACCACTATAAATGTACTTTTTTGTTAAAAAATTTGCTTGTTTCTTATTAACTAAGCGGTCAATTATTTCAGGTTTATATCCATTGTTCGTGGCTATCTGTTTTATAATGTTAATTTCATTATTATAATTATCATTGTTTAAAGGGACATTAATAGCGCGAAAATGCAAATCTCCTCTACTAACCATGTTTCCGTGTAATATTGACTCCTCCCACCGTTTTCCCCCTCCCCCCAAAATCATCCCTCCCACTACTCCCACCTAATTAATCTTTGGTACTTGCATTTAATTTTTAAGTTAGTTTTAATTCTGCTCGTGAATGATACGGTTGTATCGAAACCGGTCGCGGAAAAATTAAATTTAAGTAACAAATGTACATTTAATAAAACTCTTTAAAAAACAAAATGTCTAGAAATTGTTACATAGTTAATGCCCAAGAAATACAAAAAATTTAATACTGTAAGTCAATTCGTCGTAAAGATTAATCTAAATAGGATTTCACGTATAACTTCACCTTAATATTAAGTGTTATATTTTCTCTTTCTTAAACCTTTTAGATCGTAACGCCCACGAGAGTAAGGGAGGCACAACTATTTTTGGGACCTATTTGAGTTGTTCCCAAAAGCGAATAAATTGGACTTAAAATATACTTTTTAAATTGAATCGAAGTGAAAAAGCGAAAGATGAAAGTAAACACATTCAACGTCTGAATCATTATGCCAAACATAGTCTTTCAAGTGGAAAAGGTATATTGAATGGTTCTGATATGACAAGATAGCTCCAATAAGGGAACGTACCCAAACTACGTGACCTGTTTAGGGGGGGGGGGGGTCATCAAAATACCACGCTTGGTCACAACGGGGGGGGGGGGCTTAGGTTTTTATCACGTAGTCAATCTAGAAATCTCGCGTTTTTTCGAGCTACGAGGGGAGGTTTTTGGGAAGGTAAGGGGAAGGTAAGTGATTAATGGGGGTACCGCTGAATTAGGTACTAATTGAACAACTCATTTTTAGGATAAACACCGGGTTTTATCGTAATTAGGTCATTAGTCTTTGAGCTATCGTCGACCAAACACTTCAATCGGGAAGAAATTGTGAAATGTGGAGAAAATTGAGTTCCGCGCTGTTATAAAGTTCCTTTAAGTTAATTTAAAGATCGTAAAAGTAGGTGAATATGTTGAAAAGGAAAAATAATTTTGGTTTTTATTTCCACTCCTTAACCCAATCCGCAAACTTAAAAACCCACCCTCGTACATTCAAATAAGTGAAAAAGTTCAGGGAACGTGTTTGTTGAAGATGATTGAGATGAAAAATATTTTTGAATGTAGCTATTACTTTGTGGTTATCCATTATAGAATAATGAAATAATTTTACTTTGTATAAACCACTTATTTGATGTGCAAATCCGACCGGTTTCGGAACAAACGTTCCTTCGTCAGGGAAAGCTTATACTAATTTGACAGTTTCGAACAATGTTTTATTATGGTAGGGGTGGAGCCGTTGCTAGATAATAATGTAGATTGGGTAGGTAGGTATTAGTGTAGATTGGGTGGGTAGGGGAACAAATCCATGATTGGGCTATATGACAATATTTTTTGTTTGTTGATAATGGATTCATTATTTTTAAGGGATTTTTTAATTTCCAAGGCTTCTAAGTTATCTAAACGTTTTCCTTTATGATTAATATAAATCTTCCTTCTAATATTAAACCAGCGTTTTATACAAGAAATAATATCGGTAATTTTTTGAGAAATACTAAAGATAAAGACCATAAATTGACTAATTCCGGAATATATAAACTCAAATGCAATGATTGTCCCTCATTTTATATTGGAAAAACCACTCGTAATTTTGAAATCAGAATCAAAGAACATTTAAGGTGTCTTAATAATAATAATTTTTCTGAGTTTGCTAACCATATCATTGAAAATAACCATAGTTTTGAAAAAAATACAGGGATAAATATTCTTCATATTAATCATAAAGGAAAACGTTTAGATAACTTAGAAGCCTTGGAAATTAAAAAATCCCTTAAAAATAATGAATCTATTATCAACAAACAAAAAATATTGTCATATAGCCCAATCATGGATTTGTTCCCCTACCCACCCAATCTACACTAATACCTACCTACCCAATCTACATTATTATCTAGCAACAGCTCCACCCCTACCATAATAAAACATTGTTCGAAACTGTCAAATTAGTATAAGCTTTCCCTGACGAAGGAACGTTTGTTCCGAAACCGGTCGGATTTGCACATCAAATAAGTGGTTTATACAAAGTAAAATTATTTCATTATTCTGAGATGAAAAATGTTTATAAAAATAACAAGACTTTCGTTTCCATAAATTACGTTCCGGTTTCAATATATTTTGACATAAGTTTTATCTTGATAATATTTTTTCCACTTGTAATGCATGCACTCTTGCTGTCACGCAGCAAGCGCCGTATTAATAAAGACAAATATAAGCCAAATAATGCATTTTTTATTTTTTGTTAGCAAAAAATGATTCGAAACCATATTTATGAAATACTACGTGAAAACTGTAGGGGGTAACTGTCTTGGAATATACTACACGTGGTCACCGGGGGGGGGGGGGTGGGGTAAAAAATTGCAAAAAGTGTGTCACGTAGTATGGGTACGTTCCCTAAGTAGTTTAATTTTTTAATTGAATTAGAATAACATTACGCATTACGCATAAATATTCCGCATTAATATCCGACTCACCGACAGCCGAAATTAGTTTGTTAAACTATGTAAGTATCGATTTTCTGAGTAGGTATTTGCAATTTTATAATATACTAGCAGAACCGGTCACACGTTGCTGTGGCTAACGAAACACAACGCCATTACCTAACCTTTATAAAATCCACACCACCCCCTTGCCAACTGCCCGCTGCCTGAATTGTATATTTGAATTTCTCGGCTTTTCTCTACTATAATAAGCATGTATTATACATATAAACCTTCCTCTTGAATCACACTATCTATTAGTGAAAATCGCATGAAAATCCGTTGCGTAGTTTAAAAGATCTATGCGCACATACATTTTGAGCGACTTTATTTAATACTATGTAACTAGCAGACCCGGCCACACGTTGCTGTGGCTAACGAAACACAACGCCATTACCCAACCTTTATAAAATCCACACCACCCGCTTGCCAGCTGCCCGCTGCCTGAATTGAATATTTGAATTTCTCGGCTTTTCTCTACTACAATAAGCATGTATTATACATATAAACTAATTAACTCACCACTAATTATACAATGCTTGCAATGCAACACTGGATATTTGAAAAGGGAAAATCAAATACCTACTTACTCTAGGACATCTATTTTCCAATTTCTTCCGTAGAACGAATTTCAAAAGTGACTATAGTACGGCCCGCCAGCCATTTTAAATCACACAAAAATATGTTTTCTTTGAATTTCTCGGCTTTTCTCTAATATAACTTACATGTATTATACATATAAACATTCCTCTTCAATCACTCTATCTATTGGTGAAAACCGTATGAAAATCCGTTGCGTAGTTTAAAATATTAACGCGCACATACATTTTGAGCGACTTCATTTAATACTATGTAATGTAATAATGATGATAGACGATATAATATATACAAAGGAAAAAATAAAAATAATAGAGCGCTAAAATAGGCGATATTATTTTTAAATGTGTTCAGGTGAAACATATTATGGCGTCTTACACAATGGGAATTGGGAACATTTATATCAATTTATATTTATTCAGACACAATGTAGTATCAAGATGGCCGTAAATTATTTTATGTAAATATATCAGATCAATCAATTGCCTTCTGATTTTAAGTGTATTTATTTTGAAGTATTCAAGTCGTACATCGTATGATCTAAGATGCTTGTGTAATCCACTTTTAAAAGATAACCGTCCTTTCATTTTTTAGAACCGATTCTACAATATTTGCAATAACATGGATTCCAAATAGTGCTTTCATATTCAAGTTTACTTTTAATTAAGGCATTGTAAAGGGATAGAAATGATCTTTGAAAGTTTTACGTATTCTATGAATAAATGACACCATTTTAAATGATTTTCACTTTGTCGTTAATGTGTACATCAATAGAATCAAGAGTGATACTTAGATCTCTTATGGGAGACACTTTTTTAAGAACAGTATAATAAAAAAAAAAAAATTAAGAACAGTATAATTAATAACATAGGAAAAACCCTTTGTAATTTTATTTCGAATGAAGTTTAAAGTGTAACATTTTTCAACATTTAAGTGCATATCGCTAACAGTACACCAGTTATTGAGTATGTTGAGGTTATTTTAAAGCAGTTGATGATCAGAAACAGACTTAATTTAACGAAAAATGTTAAGATCATGGGTGAAAAAAACATAATCACAGTTTAATTTTAAAAACCAAAATCATTTATGAATTTTCGAAAAAGAAGAGGCCCAGATTTGACCCCTGTGGTACACCAGAAGTTACATCTATAGGAGATGATTTGTATCCATTAATAAATACCTACTAGTTGCCATTGTCCCGTGTTAGTCGCGGCTGCTATCGGTGACTCGTGCTCGTTGGAGAATTATTAACCGTGTAGTTAGATACCTTTTTCAGAGTGGAGATGGTGATTTGGTCAGCTTGGAGTCAATAATGTATCGCCGTTAAGCCATATGGGTGTTGGTTGTCCAATAAATGGTTTCAGGGCCGGCAGTAAACATATCCGCCTCCTAAATCTTATGTAGATATTGCACATATAAGTATGTCATATTGTGCTATTCGTCAGTATTCATTCAGAATTGTAGCATTACTTGAAATGGCTTTAGCCGTGTTTGATGACTATATATGAATAGCCAGGTACATTTTCCACACCTCCTTCCCCTCCCCACTACCTTCAGCATCACACCATACCTAAATTGGGGATGCCATAGTCTCACTGGCTCGAGACGGTTGGGAGCAGTTGGGACTCTTGTGTTATATTCAGATATGAAAGTTATATTATATGCATTTTTAGCGTTTTTTTGCACGTATACCTAAGTATGTCGTATTTTGTAATTGCCGCATGCTACTTCGGAGAGTCGAAATTATTAATAAAAATAATTTTACAACGGATTTCCACTCAAGATTCTTTCAGATATATCGACTTTGCTTGTACAATGTACGGCCGTATATCCTCTTTGCATACTTACTTGAAGAAAACATCTTCTAAACTTTCGGCCGGACCAATTGTCGCCGGACCAATTGTCGCCGGACCAATTGTCGCCGGACCAATTGTCGCCGGACCAAATGTCAGCCGGACGAACTGTCGGCCGGACCAACTGTCGCTGGACTAACTGTCGCCGGACCAACTGTCGCCGGACCAAATGTCGCCGGACCAACTGCCGTGGAACCAAGCCATACGGATTGCTTTGTGTGACGGATTGCTTTCTGTAACCATCGAATAGACTTAGCACACCTATTAGAAATGGTTGAAGTTTGATATCTTCCTATCTCCTGCCTGCAGCATGACATTATACCACACAAAGCAATCCGTATGGCTTGGTTCCATGACAGTTGGTCCGGCGACATTTGGTCCGGCGACAATTAGTCCAGCGACAGTTGGTCCGGCCGACAGTTCGTCCGGCTGACATTTGGTCCGGCGACAATTGGTCCGGCCGAAAGTTTAGAAGATGTTTTCTTCAAACAATGAAAGTAGAAAAAATAAATATATAAAAATAATGATGAAAACTGAAAAACACTAGATGTGGGATCGAGAAATAATATGTACATTAATAAATAAAAATAAAAAATAAAAACAAGTGAAATTAAGATATAAGTAAAGTGATAGTACTCACAAAAAAATTGTAAAAAATAGTGTGCCAGTGTTATGGCTATTTAAAAAAAATTATAAAACAACAACAACAAAAAATACCCGAGCGCACACAGTAGCGGCGTTAGGGTAGGGCGCGGTTGGGCGACCGCCCAGGGCGCCGGACGTAAAGGGGCGCCATAGGCGCCGCAGGCGTCCCTTTATTTTTCCTCGCTTTTTGAGCCAGACCTACTTACTCGTAAATTCCCTAAATTTAGGAAAAGAATTGTTATGGTGGCAACACTAGAACTGAAACGTAGTGTACAATCCCTTCGATCGGAGCACTGCATGCAGTTCATTTTACCGGGAATCCCCAACCATAGAGAAACACATTATCTATCTATAACATTTTATCTATCTTTTAAACATTTTATTTAAAAAGAGTTAGCGTTATTTTTTGACGAAGCGGAACACATCCAGCTCATTCTTTGCATAAGTGGACGCACTTAAAACAGTTATTCCAATTATTTTTAAATCAAACAAATGCAGTAATCAGACGTTCCACGCTACGTTGCGATGCTCTTGTTTGTCACTCTTGGTTCCGACTAGGGAGTGCCATTAGTTTTATCTAAAGAGTTAAAATATAAATAGTGTAAAGTGTAAAAGCAGGTATTTATTATTTGATATTTTGACGGATCATTTTATTAGGTAAGGGAACGTACCCATACTACGTGACAAACTTTTTGCAATTTTTAACCCCCCCCCCCCCCCCCCGGTGACCAAAAACCTAAGCACTTCGCCGCTCATTTGTACAAAGCGTGGTATTTTGAAGACCCCCACCCCCTAAACGTGTCACGTAGTATGGGTACGTTCCCTAAGTACAAATTCAATCTATACTAATCACTCTCTTCTACTATATTTTTCTCTCTCTGCTATCTATCGATCTCTATTAAATTTATTTGTATGTTTACGTTTGGGGCGGGGTAATCTTTGGAACTAATCCTATCCTATCCTATTAATCCTATTATCCTTCCTATTCATATTATAAAGGTGAAAGTTTGTATGGATGTATTTTTTTTTTTTTTTCTTACAGTGAATACCGCACAAGAATCTCAACTGCTCCCGTCTGGAGCCAGTGAGACTATGGCATCCCCAATTGGGGTATGTTGTGAGGCTGAAGGTAGCGGGGAGGGGAAGGAGGTGGGGAAGAGGAAGGTTGGGAAGTACCTGGCTATTCAGATCTGGTCACTAAACACGGCTAAAGCCATTTTCAAGCAACGTTTCAATTCTGAATGGTGGTCTTACACCAGGGCGATACTGATAGTATCTTCCACTCTGGAACATGCCGCAAATATACTATATATTATTTTAAATGAATTAATTGTGAAATAACACAAATTAATCAAATAAAATTTATTTGCGCATGCCGGGTTCGAACCCGCGACCTCCGGAATATGAGTCAAGAGTCTTAGCTACTGGACTACGGAGGTCGTCGTATGGTTGTTACTCTTTCACACAAAAACTACTGAATGGACTTTAAAAATTCTTTCACTAATAGAAAGCTACATTATTAGCGAGATCTATATGCTATATATATTGGTAAGCTCTGGCGTTATGAATAATTTCTGGCGTTATGAAATTATTTATCGTACGTTTTCTGTCCCTATCAAAATCGATTTATTGCAAACGTCAACCAATTGTCGCCTTGGAAACGATGTTTTTTTTATTTATTTTTTAATAAGGCAATTCACCCTAAAAAGAGTGCTTTGTTGGCGTCGTACTTTATAACTATCTCTAAAAATGAATCACCGAAATGGATGCATGCGCATAAACCCAAACGACTGCACCAAATTAGAAAATTCTTTTTTTTGTTCGTTATTTTGTATAAAAAGACCGTTGAGTTCTGGCATTATGAAATTTGTATAAAAAATTATAATAGGTGGTACGCGAGCAGTTTGAAAACTGAATGTATCGGGATTAAATGTGTGGAATGCGAGAGGCGAGAGGAGGGAGTGGGGAGGAGGGGAGGGGGTGTTGGGAGGATTTTGGTGGAGGGGGATAGGGGCGGGGGAGGAAGGTGGGGGGAGGAAGGGGGTTGATGGGGGGGAGAGGCAAGGTGGAGGAAGTGTGGGGGAGGTGGAGTGGGGACTGTATGGGGTGGGGGTGGGGTGGGGGTGGGGTGGGTGGAGAAGGAGGGGGAGGGGGAGGGGGTTGATGGATGAGTGGAGTGGAGAGAGGGAAGGTAGAGGGGGAGGAGTGAGGGGAGGGGTGGGTGGAGGGGGAGGGGGAGGGGAGTTAATGGGAGGAGAGGAGTGGGGGGAGGGGTTGGTGGAGGGGGAGGGGTGGGTGGAGTGGGAGGGGGATTGATGGAGGGAGTGGAGTGGGGAGAGGAAAGTTGGAGGAGGCTGAGTGGGAATTCCTTAATACCATGCGAGCGAGGCCGCGGTAAAAAGTTAGTTATGCTATATTGAGGAAATTTTGATACGGAGATTATATAAATCTCGAGGAAATATATATAGATTACCTACTTTTTAATGCGGGAAAAATCTTATTCCCACGGGAACGAGTGGATGATCGTGATTTTTTCGTCCAAATCTAAGCACTGTCGCGAAACACAAGCCTGTAAAAGTAAAACATTTCACAAATATTGTGCTGCCATGTCAATGTTACCTACATTTTATGATCTTCCTTCCCGTGTTTAACGCTATCCCAAATATATTGCGTTTTTGGTCGTCCTCGCTGGATAGCATTATTATGAAATTTTAATGTAATCAATTTATTTTTAGAAATGTTTCGACTTACAGAGATTTAATTTGTTGCAGATTTTATTGATTACTACTTAACTAATTAATAAAAAATGTCTGAACACGTTGATCTAATCAAAAGATATCTAGGTCAAAATATAGAAAACGAAAAGCAGAAAAAGAAAAGGAATTTAAAAAAACAAAAAAGTTTATGAATATAAATAAATATATTACAACAAAAAATCAAGACCTGAATGTAAATAGAATACAAACGAATTCATCGGTAATGGAGCCTCTGTCTGACAAGTCAGATAACTGCTGAAGAGATTGTGGACGAAGTTTCCTGAATTAGGGAATAAACTGTGCTATAATTACAGATGCTGTTCAGGGTGACTCCATTGGTGATGTACAACAAATACAAATACTAGATGACGTTGGTACTGTTGTCCCGAATACAGCGGATCCAGCCACTTGGCCACTCATTCGAAATAGCAAAATAATTGATCAAATAATAACTAGTGGCCTGGTGCAAACTCACATTGATAATTATCCGAAGAATGATACAGGGCGACATTTCTCTAATTCTCATTTCATAAAAAAACTAGCAAACAATTAAACAATTAATTCAAGATAAAAACCTATCTACGATCGACAATATCTCAATCTAAATTAACAAACTTGGCAACTTTGTCAATCGAAAATGAAATTGCTGATTTTGATAAAACCTAATCAAAGAATTTTATTAGGTTATCAATTTCGCCGATAGAAAGGCTAGAAAAGTGAAATTTTACGAGTTTTTTAAATTGATATTTGTTTTTTTAATAAACGGTTATTTCGTTTTACCCATTGCCTTTCTTCGTATGGAATTGAATTGCAGTTAGGGGGCGCCGTGGAAATCTCGCCCAGGGCGCGTAGTGCTAAAACCGGCCCTGTGCGCACATGTACGTATATACACATAAAAGTAAGGTAATAATTATTTAGTTTTGTGAATTAATCTACGAGTATTTGGTAATGAATTGGTTATTATAAGGCTCCATTAACTAAATATTTGAAAGAGCTTAAAGTACATGACAAGATATCAGCATCGATACATTTTTTGTTATAATGATTACAAGTTCTCAATAAGAAAGAATTTTGCTGAGACTAGTTGAAGCAATTTCGACATGAAATAATGACTTGTCCCTAGTTTTCTTACTCGGAACTCTAATATTAATAATAACTAATTAATTAGAACTCTAATAATGTCTCTTGTTTTGCCTCTCTTTATTTGTCATTTGAGTAAACTTTGTATTTTTATAATTTTCTATTTGTAACTGTTTTTTTTTAAAACAGTTTCCTCTATTCTCTCCTATTCAGATATCCCCGTCAATCTGAGGTCCCAGGTCCACGTACCTAGTCTCTAGTCTCTAGTCTGTCGCGATGGAGTTTGTCCGGGGTGCACTGTCTGTTTCACTTATTCGGGAATCAAATCTCTATTCAGTTGTGACGTCATCGTCCCTATTCGATCTCGTCAATCTTAAGAGATTCCGACACTATCAATAGTGGCTCGTTTCAAGCGGAGGCGTCTACCAATACATACAGGAATTCCAAAAACTGAAAAAATCGAACTAATATCTATGAAAACTAAAGTGTTGACGAATATCTACAACTCAAACTGTTGACTAATATCTATGAGAACCAAAGGTTGACGAATATCTACAGCACTGGCAGAGGTTGGATTTGCAATTATGTATAGAATATTGGAATAACGTAATATTGCGTATGCAGTTTAAAAAACTTAATTTATGTAAGTATGTATGTAAAAATCCCTAATATCGGACTATTGGACGCATTTAGCTGATTAGTCCAACCTACGCTCTGTAGATATTAGTTCAACCTACGCTCTGTAGATATTAAACAACACTGGTAATTGTCAACACAATAGACTGACTCTACCGTTCTACTATAATAACACGCATACATTATCACATTATTACTCACCAATCAGTCGATTACACATTTTGGGAAATGAATATGCTAACATCGGCGACATTTATTTCTTAAAATTAGCGCAATATAAACATGCACTCAAAAATTATTTTTCCATAATGTAACTTTATATACGCAATATGGACATGTTGAAATGAAATGATCATATTTCTCATTGATCTTTTTTGTTATTTTTTGTTGTGATACACAAAATAATTATATGTTATTTTAAAGTTTAAAACTACTATTATGTAATGATATTATTTTTCTTACTTTTGTACTCTATTATATGTTTATTTATAAAAGGCAGTATAGCCGTTTATGTATTTAAAATTAAAATAAAAAAATAAGACACTGGGACCGTCATAGATTTTCGTCCGACCTTGCTCTGTAGATATTAGTCAACACTCTGAAGTTCGTAGATATTAGTTCAACATATGAGCTGTAGATATTCATTCGACATACAGGCTGTAGATATTAGTATCCGGAGTCGTTCCAAGCACGTAGTTTTTCGTTAAGTTGGCAACACTGCACATAGTTTTTGTTTGTGGCAAGCATTTTGACAGTCTACAGAGTATAGCGCCGTTTACACGCACACTTCGGAGCGACCGAGTCCCGCGCCACTTCAGACCGCCGCGCAGAAAAGTCTCACAGTGAGCTTGAGCACACAGAGAGCGGTCAGAGTTCTGCGTTCTAGTGACCGTTGACCGCTCAAGAGTTCCGAAGCACACAAGCGGCGTTCAAATTCACGCGTTCTAGTTTCGTTTGGGTCTTTGCATATGCAACATGTCACTAGAAAGTTCATCATCCGATGAAGAATTATTGCTCTTGTGGAGCTTAACAGCTTCTAAAAAGAAAAGGAAGTATTGGGTGCACCCAATCAACACAACGCAATCAATTTCAAACCAAGCATCGGCTTTTTTGTCGCGGTTTTTATAATTTACATCACTTAAATCGTATAATAAACTCCTTTCCCTAACCAATTCAATTAACTTTTCCGTGTTTGTAACCTCAGACATCGTGGCGTTCTGGCGTTCTCTGCCTCGGCGGGAAAAGAACTCTTAGAACGCGACGTTCCGTTTTGACCGCCGCGGTCTGACTGCCCGCTGTGTGCGTTGTTGTTATAGTATCAGTACATTCTAATGAACGCCGAACGCGGAACTCGGAACTCGGAACTCCTGACCGCTCTCTGTGTGCTCCCGCTCTGAACTGCGCTGTAAACCTATCGGTCTTTACTTTTCTGCGCGGCGGCCTGAAGTGGCGCGAGACTTGGTCGCTCCGAAGTGTGCGTGTAAACGACGCTTATGCTACAGAGGAATTTTGTGGCCTGTGTCAAGCATTGCGCAACAATCTACGTACTGGCGGCGAGCTTGATGCTAATTAATATTTTTTGCCGTAGACAACATTTTTTAAATTATTTATTTAGCTTTCACTCATTAAGAGTGATCTTGGCCATTTCTTGAAATTAATTACATTTTTTAAACAATCGCAGAATCATAAAATTTGAGGGAGGGGAAGGAATTGGAAGTTTATTTTTTAGTTTTCTAATACTTTGTGGAAAGTTCTTACGGAAAGAAAAATTAAGAAAATTTTAGGGAGGTGGAAGGCGGGGGTGGTGGAAGGGGACTCGGGAGGTCAATAGGGACGCACGGGAAAAGACATGCAGGGAGAATCAATTTATTTCTTTGAATGGCATTGCAACGCATGCCGGGTACCAACTAGTATTATATATTATTAAGTTCTGCAAGTATTTTTTTTTCTTATTGCTTTATCATAATGTAACTGCTATTGACTGATTTAAAATATTGTTTAGGTCTTGTGAACATCTAAGAAATAGGGAACAAATAATTTTCCTTACTTTATGAATTAATGTTATATTATTATATTAATTATAACATTTATTCAGAATATCAACGGAAATATCCAACAATACTTCGTAAGTACGGTCAACCATTTGGAAAAATGGGATCTCAATTTGTACCATTCTTGATACCAAATTCTTTTTTTTTTTTTAAAGAAAGCCAAACTTTCCGGGGTTACGAATAACCCAACAATGTTTGAAATATTCCTACTACCACCACAGAAAGCCGAAAATGTTGCTTGTGTTGTGATGGAGGACTTAGCCAGCCGAGGAATCGAACACGCGACGCTCGGGTGGGACCCAAGCGCTTTGCCCACTCAACCACTGACCAGTCAAATTCGTTTCTTTTTATTCAAATACAAAGCTAACGCAAGAGCTAAGAATGCTTTGTCTCTGTTAGATTCCATTTTATTCCAGTTGCACAAAATTCACTGTCAACCATAAATAAACCAAACCACTCATCTGTCAACTATCGAAATACACACAAAGGCATAGAAAAATGCTTGCCAGAACGCTTGGAGACTATCAAGCGGCTTGACGGCAAGCATGTAAATTTAGTGACCGTTATTGTCTATGGATGCTTGCCACAACACAACGGCTTGACACGCGCTTCAAGTCGTTGTGACAAGCCTTAGTCTATGCCTAGATGTGATTTGTTTCGAGACACATTTGAACATATTACTCCTTTGTCTATGCCTTCCTGTATTTTTCGGTAGTCGTAAGTGATTATTGTGCGAGTTGGAATCTAGTAAAGAAAAAGCATTTTTTGTTATCATCATCATCATTACATAGTATAAAATGACGTCGCTCAAAATTATGTGCGCGTTAATCTTTTAAACTACGCAACGGATTTTCATACGGTTTTCACCAATAGATAGAGTGATTGAAGACGAATGTTTATTTGTATAATACATGTAAATTATGTTAGAAAAAAGCTGAGAAATTCAAAGAAAACATATTTTTGTGCAATTTAAAACGGCTGGCGGGCCGTACTTTAGTCACTTTTGACATTCGTTCTACGGAAGAAATTGAAAAATAGATGTCCTAGAGTAAGTAGGTGTTTGATTTTCCCTTTTAAAATATCCAGTGTTGCATTGCAAGCATTGTATAATTAGTGGCGATCGCTCGAATTGCATCACATAGTATAAAATAAGTCGCTCAAAATGTATGTGCGCATAGATCTTTTAAACTATGAAACAGATTTTCATGCGGTTTTCACCAATAAATAGAGTGATTCAAGGGAAAGGTTTATATGTATAAAACATGCTTATTAAATTCAAATATTCAATTCAGCGGGCAGCTGGCAAGCGGTTGGTGTGGATTTTATAAAGGATGGGTAATGGCGTTGTGTTTCGTTAGCCACAGCAACGTGTGGCCGGGTCTGCTAGTGTTACAATAAATGTTATATGTATTTTAATACAACATTAACGTAATAACATCATTAAATTATATTTACATTCATTGAAAAGAAAATTAGATCGATTTCTACGAATTAAACACAAAAACAATGAATACCTATTTTGAAATAATTTAATTTAATTTTTATAAAGTTTTACATTTTTTTTTTTTTTTTACATGAGCTCCACACAGGAGGCCCTGAGGAAAATAACTTCCCTCAGGGCCTATGTCATCTTTGGGGATGCTGTGTGGAGGGGATACGTCATATCTAAAATCGCCACTCACTTACTTTGATGTCTACGCCCAAAAAATATAAATTCGCTTCAAGCGTGCTACCAGCACGTAGATTATTGCGTAAAGCTTGGGTCAAGCCACAAGCTTCCGCTAGAGACGGTAAAAACTCTAGCCATAGACAAGAAACTACGTGCTTGTCCCAAGCGGCTTGATAGTCTCGCCAGCCCTTTATAAGGTCCGCAACGCTATAGTCCTTGCTAGTTGTCAGGTCACTGCGAGGCAAGAGGCAAGAAAGACACTAGTCAAAAAGTATTAATTCATTCCTCAACGCCCGCCCGCCATAAAATTGGTCCACCCTGGGGGGGGGGGGGGGGGGGGGTAGAGAATTTCAGATTTCTCCACAAATATAGGCTATGTTCGCCTACACAAAATTCGGGCAACATATGAAAGAAAATAACATAATATAAATAAATAAAATACTTTGGTGACAATATTCTTCGTAAAAAAATTTCCACGTTAGAGTGTCACCCCCCTATCGGGTGACCACCCCCCCCCCCCCTCGCTAGGCCACTGCGTGAGCGAATTACGGGTAAAATTTATAAAGGCAGCCAACCACTGCAAACACGCGTCTTACTTCATGACAACACTATTCAAGAATATGTTGGCACGTTGGCACATTTTGACTGTCTCCCCTCAGGTTTTGACCGTAATATGTTAGAGGGTCAAAATATTTCCGCTTTACAATAAAATTTAAATAAATGGAATATTTATGAACGTATCCGAATACTAAAATCACTTTTAAAAGGTGATAAAATACGCTTTCAAATTGTATAAATCGAAATAAAAATATAATTTTTTAAATATAAAAATTTTGCACGCAAACATAAAAAAGTTTTTTAAATAGCTAACTTTACGTTTTTATAACTAAAATTACTGTTATTAAAAAAAACACTTTTTTGTTATTTGATTTTGGGGTGTTATGCCGTGTTGCGCTACCACCTTCTCTAGCCAACGTTACGGACAGCGTTACAGTGTCCATCATCAGGGCAGACGCACCTCCTTCTTTACCCAGCGAAACGTTGGCTAAAGAAGAAGGTAGCGCAACACGGCATAACACCCCACAAACAAATACTTTTGGCCGTAAAAATCTAAAATCAACACTTTCAACAACAAATTTATTATAAACGTTATTGCCACCTCATTTTTTTGTCGTTTCATTTAAAAATAATGAATAAAAATTTCCAATTTTCTTTTTCAAATTGCGATCCCTAACTTTTGTTTCATAAAGGCGTCGTCCATTAATCACGTGAGGCTCGAAAAGGGGGGGGGGGGGGTTTGGAAAAAATCACGAAATATCACGAGGGGGGGGGGGTACAATGAGATATCACGTGTATTTATTTACGCGATAATTTTCTGAAAGTTTCGAAATACTTTGTATTAAAAAAATACACGTGATTTTGGGGGGGGGGGGTTAGTCTAAAACCTCACCACATATCACCAGGGGGGGGGGTTTAAAAAGTTGCTAGAAAACATCACGTGATCAATGGACGACCACAAAGGTCTAGGGACATTTTCTTTTGTGGTTAATTTTCAAATTTAAATATCAAACGTGGTGTTTCTATTTCTTACACTTTGTTCACATTTCTCATTATGTTGATAAGGAAGACAAAACGATTAGGATATATCTGACCCGGTCACCGGGAATCGAATATAATTTAAAAAAATGTAAACCTAACCTCAATGAGGTAATGATCCACACTCAAAGGCTGAATGACCTACAACCTTGGGGTGACCTATGACCTTGGGGTGACTTACGACATTGGGGTGACCTACTACCTTGGGCTGAACTACGACCATGGGGTGACCTACAACCTTGGGGTGACCTACGACCTTGGGGTGACCTACGACCTTGGGGTGATCTATGACCTTGGGGTGACCTACGACATTGGGGTGACCTACTACCATGGGGTGAACGACGACCATGGGGTGAACTACGACCATGGGGTGACCTACAACCTTGGGGTGACCTACGACATTGGGGTGACCTACGACCTTGGGGTGACCTACGACCTTGGGGTGACCTACGATCTTGGGGCGACCTACGACCTTGGGGTGACCCACGACCTTGGGGAGACCTACGACCTTGGGGTGACCATCTTTATCCTTATCACTCCCCAAGTCAAGCGTGCGTAAAGGCCCGACCTTTAAGAGCATTTAACCAGCCAGAAAAATCCACGTTTCGTCGAAAGTTGTTCTTACGATCATGCAGGGCGGTTACAATGAGAAAGATTAATTATTCTCCGTACCAGCTTTTTAAAATTATAACTCGATATCGATTTTATTTCATTCCAAATTTGCTTTAATTTATACCTACATCCAAAAATGCTGAAAGGCGTGATGATAAAACTATTAAAACAATGTAGGTACTTTTTGTAATTATTTTTTTAATATAAGTATTTATCACTTTTAAATAAGTTAATTAAAAATGTTAAAAAATCTAAAAAATATTAGTTTGTAAGTGCGCAAATAAATACACAACGGATTAATTTTCTTCAAGAAACACATGTACATATATATATTTTTAATGATTTTATTTAAACTACAATTAAAATTCTGAAACATGCGATACCTAGATAATGTATTGATTTATTTTACTGCATAATTATATGATTTGAAAAGGGTGTGGTATAATACAAAATCTTTTTTGAAAATATAATAAATCCGCAAAAAAAAAAAATTATAATAATTCGTAAAACAATGTACGATGGTGTGAGAAATTTGGATATCCGCAAAGAATGTAAGGCTGATGTAAGCATAATGATTAAGATTAAGAAAGGGACCCTCAGATGGTTTGGGCATGTAGAGCGAATGAACGAAGAAAGTAGTGTAAGAAGAATATACGACGCGAATGTGAATGATAGAAGAAGTCGGGGACGCCCGAGGAAGACATGGCACGATCAAGTGAATCAGATACTTGAGTCGGGCCATGTCAAAAGTCAGAATAATAGAAGAGAATGTATGAGACGTTGTATGAATGTGAGTGAGGCAAAGAGTGTGTGCCAAGACCGAGTTGTTTGGCGGTCCGTCCTCTCTGACTACCCCTGCGGGGATGTTAGTGCGTGATGGTTAGTTAGTTAGTTTTTTTAGTTTAACAAATCCGCCAACGACTTAAGGCGGAAACACACTTGTGTGGTGTGGTGTGTCGTGGCGCGCCAGAAGCACATCGGTTTCATACATTTATTATGGTTAGAGACATATTTGTAGGTTGTGGCGTGTCGACAAGCGACGACGATGATTGGTTAATTTGTAGTCATGACACACCACACCACAAAAGTGTGTACGGAGCTTTTTGGTATAACCATACTAAATATATACTAAAAATAAACATTTTTTCTGAAAATTTAAAGCATGCAAATGCTAGATAAAAGAACAATCTTTCGAAATCCATTTATAATTTTTTGTGGAAAAGAGTCAATACGTCTAAAATCTGATTTATAAATGACATATTTCTGGTTTTCTCTGGTAATACCCTCTTAAGGATTACCGTTCGCATTACATTTTTCGTAACAATCACCACTTTTCGTAACGATTACCACTTTTTGTTTACACCAATGTACCCCCAAGTGTCGAGCGTGCGTAAAAAAGTTTTACCTAGAAACATAGAGCCCATGTTCTTCAGGTGGAAAAAATAAAATAAAATAAATTAATTTGAGTTGAGTATGAAATGATAAGAATTAGCAGCAAAAACCACAAAATTCTTCTTGAGGCGATCCACTAGTTCACTACTGTGCCGTGGACAGTAGTTCTTCGGTGGACGCCATAGGGGTCACTTTGAATAACCGAATTCGTCGACTAGCGGCCGTATTGTAAAATATCAACGCGAAAATGCATATTTTATTTTATTTTGGGAAGATTGGGCGTAAATATCAACTTTTTTTGCGATTATTATAAAATAAACTGAATTTGCCACATTACACAATAAAACCATATCCGAAAAGGGGTTTATAAATAGGAGAGTTTGGACTTGAAAGTGTGTTTTTTAGACCTTATACTTTATTTTTTTATAGGCTTATTAAAAAACTTATAAAAAAAATGACCGAAATTTTTAAGGGCCAAGGTATGTTCTACACGCAGTATTTAATTGAAGCATCTACAATACTTCTAAGCGATCAAATTTTCAAAACAAAAACATATGATTTTGCATTATTTACTATGACTTCATCTTAATGAAGAATTTTTGATAATTCTCGCGTTTTTTCAGTTTTATTTAAGTGGCATTCGGGAAATGTATTATAATGAAAATGCAAAGCCTTGAACAATTTAAAATGTCTGTTTATGTAAAATTTTCCATCGGCGTAAAGCGCTTCACGAATCTAGTGGCCAGCAATTTTTTTTTTTTTTTTTTACAGTGAATACCGCACAAGAATCTTAACTGCTCCGGTCTGGAGCCAGTGAGATTATGGCATCCCCAATTGGGGTATGTTGTGAGGCTGAAGGTAGTGGGGAGGGGAAGTAGGTGGGGAAGAGGAAGGTCGGGAAGTACCTGGCTATTCAGATCTGGTCACCAAACACGGCTAAAGCCATTTTCAAGCAACGTTTCAATTCTGAATGGTGGTCTTACACCAGGGCGATACTGATAGTATCTTCCACTCTGGAACATGCCGCAAATATACTATATATTATTTCAAATGAATTAATTGTGAAATAACACAAATTAATCAAATAAAATTTATTTGCGCATGCCGGGTTCGAACCCGCGACCTCGGGATTGTGAGTCAAGAGTCTTACCCACTGGAATACGGAGGTCGTCAATGCAATGCCAGAGCATGGTAAAGTTGCTAGTAAGCAAAACCGGTGAAAATAAATAACAAGTCAAGTGTTATAAGAACAGCACAGAGCCAGGTTAATTTTCCTGCACACACTCGTAGTCTAATAATGAAGCATATCGTGTTTTCTAAATATTAAGCAGATGGCCTTCCGCGAATCTGTATGTGCCAAATAAAAACTGATTACATTAGCAATATTAGAATCCCGCAGTTCGCACGTTCGCAGTCCAAAACATGAGTCACTGCTATGTTACGGCCAGGGTTGCCGATTTGTGGATAATTCCCCAAATTGCGCGGAATTTTTAGATTTTTCAAGAATTGGATATTTTGCGGAGAACACCGCTTTGCGGGGAAAATGCGGGGATTCTGGGCTTTTTTGATTAAGTATCCAAACTTTTTGAAAAATGTGTTTATTCGGTGGAAGATTTTGTTGTTTATTTTATGACGGCATTGTAACATTTATTTCTATACAATAATAGTCGAGGGATTCCTGAAGTTCGGGACCCTAACTCGAAGATACATGAACTTGCTAGTCATAGAACTTCTACGATGGTAGTAGGCTTGTTGAAAAAGTATCGATATATCGATATTTTTAATTCAATACATCGATATTTTAGACTCCAGATACTAATATCTACAGCCTGTATGTCTGACGAATATCTACAGCTCATATGTTGCACTAATATCTACGAACTTCAGAGTGTTGATTAATATCTACAGAGCTTAGGTTGAACTAATATCTACAGAGCATAGGTTGGACTAATCAGCTAAATGTGTCCAATAGTCCGATATTAGGGATTTTTACATACATACTTACATAAATTAAGTTTTTTAAACTGCATACGCAATATTACGTTATTCCAATATGCTATACACAATTGCAAATCCAACCTCTGCCAGTGCTGTAGATATTCGTCAACACTTTGGTTCTCATAGATATTAATCAACAGTTTGAGCTGTAGATATTCGTCAACACTTTGATTCTCATAGATATTAGTTCGATTTTTTCAGTTTTCGGAATTCCTGTAGTAGATATTGGTAGACGCCTCCATATTTTAACCAATATATTTTGATCCGATTTATCGATACAAGATATCCAATATCGAAAATTGTATCAAAAACGATATATTTTTTTATTTATGTAACTAAAGTCACTAGAATCCAAAACCGTATAGGAACAAACGTAAAAAAATAACTGTATTGGGTCATGTCATCTGGCGGTTGAAATTTTAACTATTAATTGCTTATAAATCTATTGTCTGCATTAGTATTTGTGATCACTAATACTATCTCATATGTGTAGTTACATACATAGAAATGTATGCCATTTTTCGCCATTTTTTCTAAGCCACTCCTAATGTGTTGGTTCCCAATTGTCTATGATTATTGACTATACCTTGTTCCAAACACGAAGTCCTTTTTCACAGATTAATAGGCCAATAGAATGTTACTGAGACGCATACAAACTTTGTAAGCGTCTCAGTTTTCATATAAGTTAGTAGATAGCTTTTTAATTTTTTGATATTTTTGTAATTATTACCTAATAAAAATGAATACTGATAAAAATACCTTCATTTGATAATATTAAGCTGAATACACTATTATTTAAAAAACGCAAAATCTTTTGAAAATTTGACCGATATATCGATACATCGATATTTTTTCCTCGATATATCGACGTCGATATTGATATTTTAATAAATATCGATACATCGATATTTTTTTTACTTTCGACATGCCTAGATGGTAGGATTCCGCTATTCTGGATTTCTCCCTACAAGGTCTGAATGTAAATGACAATGCTGAAAGTTATTGTAACAAGTGTTTCGCCTAAAAAACATTACAAGACTTGTTCCCAAATTTTAAATTGTAATTAGTTTATTGGTCGTGTTGCCATTTTACGATGCTTCTGTTGAGAGAAAATTCAGTGTTTTTAAAAAATTTCAAAACAGAAAGTAGAAATCGTCTTCTTACATATACTATGGTAGCATTGATGGCAACTCGAAAAGGGATTAAAAAAGGAGGAGGATGTTTGAAATTTAATCCTTCAAATAACATTGTAACAAATAAAAGCATGATGCAGTAATTGATGAAACTAGGTAATTAAGTATTTTACACACCCGTATGGTTACGCATTGCAATATGTTTTTTGTTTGTTCGAAATTTTATATAAATATATATCACAAGCATGGTACTTACTCACTCCTTGGAATTAACAAAGACACCGAAATGGATTGTTTTTCAAAAATAGATTCTAAAACAAGAAAATTACTGTCACTGTTTGTTTTGGAAAATTTTCATGCATTGTGAAAAGAAACTTTGAGTTTGTGTATTCATTGACAAATTTAATCTCTTGTAAAAACTTATGAATCACCCAAGGATTGCAATGACTGCATCTAATTGTTCATTGGATGACATTAAGGAGGCCTCCACACTTCAAGATCAGCAAAAAACAAGGTTGGTGGATTTGTTCTATTCCCTGGAGTTCCTCTTTGTGCCATTTGTGATATATTTGTTCGCAAGTAGAGTTTTTTCATAATCATAATTTCTTGGGTATTAAGCCCAGAGGGTCTGGGGTTATTTACACACCTCAGGCTCGCATATTATAATGCACCCGTATGTATGCTTATTTCGTTAATAATCCTTTATACATGTTGTTAATAAAGTATAATGATGTAAATTGCTTACTAATTAACTTTACTTCAATGTTTAAAAATATTGGGGTGAATGTCAATTAAAAATATAAATTTTTAAAATGGATTACAATTATAATATAGCATTAAAATACTATTTTATCTTGTTTTCTTCAACTAACTCTTTTTTTCTAATAAAAATTACTTATCTTTTTCAGTTATTTTTTTTTCTGCTGGCCATACCTGGCACACCGTATGTATGATTATATTTCCTTGTTTTTGTTTCCTTTTTCCAACTAGATATATAATTTATTGGCAAACCTAATTGATTTTTTTATGTCATTATTTTTGCTTCAATATTGGTTATTGGGGTGAAGGCAATTTTTAATCTTATATTATGTATGTAATAATATGTTTTAATCAATTTTAATAAATAAAAAATGCTATTTTCAACAGAATTTTGGAGGCCGAATTATGTAGACACTTGTGGGGAATTTAATATTTTGCTCTCCCCAATTTGGGGATTTTGAACATTTATTGAGAGTATTTTAGAACAGAAGCATTGGCAACCCTAGTCACGGCCACTGCGGAGTCACCGCGACCCGCGCCACTTCGCAGAAAAGTAAAGACCGACATGACAACACACGTCATACAATTTATTAAAAAAAAAAACAAATCAATCGTCGTTATCGCGGTTTCTACCCGACCCGGCAGATATCGTTTAACTTTTCAAGTAGGTAGGTATACACCATAAAACAGGGAGTATTTCACAATCCTCCTAGTAGCTTATTCATACGATAGCAAATAAATACTCGCAACAGGTAAAACACTCGGCTAACTTATCCTATACATAGTTGCTATGCAAAGGTTCAAGCATGGGCGTAGCCACGGTAGGTCAATGTGTGGCGTTTGCCACACCCTGGCTGGCCGATGCACGATCTCTGGGATTCTCAACCGAGTTGCGTTTTCATATTCACAGCACTTCATAGAATGGTTTTTCCTTCTTCCGCTCATATTCTTTGTATTCACAGAGCCTAAAGCATGAATATGTTGTAGAAGTCTACTTTTTCGGTACTCTAGATATTTTTTTTGCCCCATCCTAAATCTAAACATGGCTACGTCCTTGGGTTCAAGTACCAAATAATAAACTCAAGACTTTTTAAATAAATAAATCGTGTTTAATTAATCGAAAATCTGCGTTATCTTATGAATAATCTAAGAGGAGGATGGTGAAATACCCCCTAAAATAAATTAACATAGTTTTGTTTCTAACGTATTGCATAACAAAATTGCACATGAAAGGAGAAAAGATATTGGAGTTACTTACGTTTTTTAGTGTTTTTACTAGCAGGAGTTCAGGACCCGATGTGAAAGTTTTCGTCGAACTAGGCACTAAGATGACGGAGAAGAAGTGGAAACGCTAACAATGCTACTTCGGAACGTTTAGGGCGGGACAAGCGAAAACGCGTGCAGCTCTCCAAATTTGCAGTCGGCTAGTGGAAATGCATAAATAATAGGAGGTGAGTCGTGGCATCGCGGGACACCTCCGACGTGGGATAGGACGATGCTAGAGACGGGGGGGACGGGGCCAGTGGCCAGTGTGTGGGAGGGTGGGGGGGGGGGGCAGCGGTCTTGAGATAAGAGCCGAACTGTGAAATGACTAAAATCAATATATAAACTGAAGTCAATATATAAACTGAAATCATTATTTTTTTTTAAATCTTCGTAATTTTTTATCACATTATGGACATTAAATATAATAACAGGTTCCATGACAGTTGATCTGGCGACATTTGGTCCAGCGACAGTTGGTCCGGCAACATTTAATCCGGCCGACATTTGATCCGGCCGACATTTGATCCGGCGGACAGTTGATCCGGCGGACATTTGATCCGGCGACAATTGATCAGACCTGATCCTTTAGAAGATTTTTTCTTCAAGTAAGTATGTAAAGAGAATATACGGCCGTACAACCAAAGTCGATGTACTTATATCTGAAGGCATTTTGAGTGAAAATCCGCTGTAAAAATATTTTTACTAACAATAATTTCGACTTTCCAAAGAAGCATGCGGCAATACAAAATATACATTAAAATAAAAATTACACTAGAGTCCCAACTGCTCTCAACGATTTTTGTAATTTGTTCGCTGGTGTAGAGTTTATGTAGGTTTAGTCGGATTACTTGCAATAACGTGACTAGATCTGAATAGCCAGGTACGTTTTCCACATCTCCTTCCCCTCCCCACTACCCTCAGTATCACACCATACCAAAATTGGGGATGCCATTGGCACTCACTGGCTCGAGACAGTTGAGAGCAGTTGGGACTCTAGTGTAATTTTCAGATAAAAAAGTTATGCGCAAGTAGGAAACTTTTACGGTTTTTTTGTTGAACGGACTGCACGTATAAGTATGTCGTATTTTGTATTGCCGCATGCTTCTTCGGAGAGTCGAAATTATTGTTAGTAAAAATATTTTTACAGCGGATTTTCACTCAAGGTGCCTTCAGATATAAGTACATCGACTTTGGTTGAACGGCCGTATATCCTCTTTACATACTTACTTGAAGAAAAATCTTCTAAAGGATCAGGCCTGATCGATTGTCGCCGGATCAAATGTCCGCCGGATCAACTGTCCGCCGGACCAAGTGTCGGCCGGATCAAATATCGGCCGGATCAAATGTCGCCAGACCAACTATCGCCGGCCCAAATGTCGCCGGATCAAATGTCGGGTCACCATAATAACAATAACCCAAATGAAAAATAAGTAATAAGGAAAGGGGAGTAACAAAAGACGTATGTATTGTATGTATTGTTTTTTTATGTCTTTAAATTGCACTTGTAACATTTATTCTTATAAAACTTTCACAAATGCGATAATAACAGTGTAGACTGTTATTATATTTTAGTTTTTAATTGCATTTATTCAGTTACTCTTTTTAAATCCATAATTTATGTATACCTACTTAAAATCTTCACTTTAATCATAGAAATAAAAATAAAGGTAAAAAGTCAATATTATACCCACGCACAGGCATTGCCTTTCTGGGATTTGTTTGTTCGAACATTTATTATATTAATCTTTTTTATATACTTATCATTATTTTATGTATCGATTATACAGAGTGTAACAGGACGTACCCGAGGTATTTTAAGCAGCGATTCCTGAGCATATTTGGAGTGAAAAACGTAAATGAAATTTTTATGTCCGGTGACTTTTTTTTATGACATTTTTTTTTTTTTTAATTTTTTTTTTCAAATTCAAACAAAAAAAATTCTTCCGCTTGTTGTCATTGGTCACTCAGCCGAGTAACCGAGCAAGCCCTCACCCCACCTGCAACTGTCCAACACCTACTGTTTTTTTAATGTTTTTTCTAGAAATAATAAATAATAAAAAAAAACATCAAAAATATCACCGGAGAACAAGATTTCACTTACATTTTTTCTTAAAATAATTTCAGGAATCGATGGCTAAAATCCCTCGGGTACGTCCTGTTACACCCTGTTTTGTATTGTATCATAAATTTTCAATTAAAAAAAAATAGTTTGATTTTCCATTGTTCTTTTTGAGTTCTGAAACAGGTCTAAAGTCCATTTTCCCAAATCCCTTGCTTTACAATTCATCTCCATTTGTCCTTGTCCTTCCATGAAAGGCCCTACCCAGAGGCGTAGCGTGGGGGGGCGGGGGGGGGGCGGCCCGCCCCGGGCGGCACTTTTAAGGGGGGCGGCAAATTTTCACAATAAATAATAACATTATCTTGGAAAAATTTAAACCATTTCAAATCATTACTTGAACATGTTCTACCATCCTTTCGTTTACGAATCCAACTCTTTTGTTAATTCATCAAAAATTTCAATAACTATATTTTTTTAAGCTGCGAATTTCGCAATTCGTAGGAAAACCTTACGCATATTATGAGAGTAATACTAATTAAAGCTGATAACTCGCAAACAGATTCACTCTTAATTAAAATCAGAATTGTTTTCAGAATGTATTAACGACTGAATTTCAATTGTGTATTGATCTGCTGATACATTTCGAAAGAGACCATTATTTTATTCGAAGTGGAGTTATAAAATTCTAGTTGTAGATTATGTATATGCTGCTAGAATCAAAGAGAAACTATTTTCATTTCCTGGGTGTAGTTTTAATTCGGCAAATACAGATTTAATTTGACCCGTCTAATCACAGGAGACGCAAATTATCCCACACATTTAATTTTAAAATTAAATTGTGAAATTATGTCCCACACATTTAATTTTAAAATTAAATTGTGAAATTATGTCCCACACATTTAATTTTAAATAAATTTGTGATTGCAATAAAAAGTTAAGATACAGTTATATAACATTTTTTAAGAAAAGGAATCTGTATTTAAAATTTTAAGTTTACTCTATTTTAGGTACTTTAATTCGAATATTCGCAGGCGTGTATTTTTTGAGCCAATTCACATTTCCAATATGAAAATTTTAATGTTTTAGAAACAATAATGTTCTAATAAGCACGTCGAAAAAAATTACTTTATCTAGATTTATAGAACAGTTTTGTTTTAATAAATAGGAACATTGCATGGGAAAAACCGGAAATTTTTATAGGCAAAAGTTTATAGATATTTTTTTCTTATTATTTGAAGGGTTCAACCAGTTTTCAGGATGTAAAATTCCATTTGAGAATTCATCTGCTGACACAATTCAAAGGAAAACATTATTTTATTCGAAGTTCAGTTATTAAATTCTATTTGCAGACTATGTATGTGCTGCCAGAATCAAAGAAAAAACATTTTCATGTTCTGAGTGTTGTTTTAATTCACCGCATACAAACTGGTTTTGTGTTCAGAATACAACAATAAATTAAATAACGAGTTGCAGATTCATCCTGCATCGAGTGAAGCTTTACATTTGAGTTACATAATGCTGGAAAAAACTGAGAAATTGATTGTTGCGTGTGTAACTATTGTTTCGGGACTCTAACTCAGTATAAATCAATCAACTTTGGAGTAGATTTATATACATGATTTACGTTGAAAGAATACTCGTCAAATATGATTATTAAAAAAATCCGGCTCGTTTATAAATAGGTCTTAATAAAAAAATAGGATTTCCAAATAGAACCCCCCCCCCCCCCACCGCTTGAAGTCCCAAATAAGGGGGGCGGCGAAATTTTCCTCCGCCCCGATGTTCTGAGTGAAGGTTTAATTCACCACAAACAGATTTAATTAAAACCAGTTTTGTGTTCAGAATGTAAATGCCGGCAGAATCAAAGAAAAACCCTTTTCGTGTTTTGAATGTAGTTTTAATACACCGCGTACAGATTTTATTAAAACCAGTTTTATATTTAGAATGAAATTGCCGGCAGAATTAAAGAAAAAACATTTTCATGTTCTGAGTGTAGCTTTAATTCACCACATACTGATGTAATTAAAACCAGTTTCGTGCTCAGAATATATGTGCCGCTAGAATCAAAGAAAAACTGTTTTTCTGAGTGTAGTTTTGATAAACCGCATATATATTTTAATTTAAACCAGTTTTGTGTTATCAATATATCAATAAGTTGCCAATTCATCGAGTACCGAGTGAAGCTTTGCATTTGAGTTGCATTCCATACGTATGCGTGATGATGATGTGAAATTCTATTACAAGCATACAATTCTCGATTTCTGAGAGCAGTTATATATAAATTTGTAGTAGAATTTATAAGAATGATTTTATTGGAAGAGTACTCGGCACATAGAATTATAATAATCAGCATAAAAAAATAGGATATCTACCCCCTCCCCCCGGTCAGCGCAAAATTTTCCTCCGCCCTGGGCGGCCGAAACCCACGCTACGCCACTGGCCCTACCCAGTATAAAAGGAAGAAGATGACTACCTACTTGGCACGCATGCATAATATTATTGCACAAAAATGAAATTACCTACATTTTAAGTCAGTCGAAAATTGTAGTGAAACCGATCACAGCCCTCTATTGAACTCTCGCTTAAAATTCGTAAAAAATACCAATTAATCTTAGACATGCAAATGGATAGACGAGAAGATACAGATGAGGGGTAAAACCAAACTATGGAGGGCGAAGAGGGAAAAGATGACTGTGATGCATTTGGATTTCTCAAATATGTTAATAACGTGGCGTAAAAGTAAAGTTCGCCCTTTTTCACAGAGGAATATTTTGTTGCCGTATTAAGTTAAGACACTTTTACAAATGTTTCATAATTTACTTAAACCCCAGATGACAAAATACCTGAATACAAATTTAGCAAGACTACACACTTAACAAATTGCCATATCATACAAAAACGCTGCGAACAGAAATTACTTTCCTTAGACACTGACAAATCCACTGGCCCAGACAACATTCCACCAATATTCCTCAAAAAATGCTCTAATACTCACATTATTTTTCAACCGTCTCTTGACCCTTAGACACTTTCCTGACCGCTGGAAATCTAGCTTCATCCCACCTATCTACAAAAAAGGAGAAGACACTAATATAGCCAATTATCGCCCCATTTGTATACAGTCAGTACTACCTTAGCTTTTTGAATCACTGGTCCTTGATGAAATCTATCCCAAATTAATAAAATTAATTGACCAAAAACAGCACGGTTTTATCAAAGGTAGATCTACCGCAACTAACTTAACAATATTTCAAAACTTCATAATACAATCTTTTGCAGAAAATAAACAAATCGACTGCATATATACAGACTTTTCGAAGGCATTTGACAAAGTATCCCATAAACTACTAATCCAAACACTATTTGCTCTAGGAATAAGGGATAACATGCTAAAATGGTTTATTAGCTATTTATTAAATCGTAAACTGTTCGTCAAAATAAAATCATGTCGAAAGCTTTCTGGGCTACCAGTGGCCTACCACAAGTCTTGCCCCGTTTTTGTTCCTCATTTTCATCAATGATATAACCAATTGCTTCGACGATGTCGAGGTATTGCTCTTTGCTGATGACATCAAGCTATACAAGAAAATAACTGATGTAAATCATTGCCATATACTTCAGTCAAATATTAGTAAGTTTAAAGATTGGTGCGTTCAAAATAATTTATTCTTAAATGTAGAAAAGTGCAAAACCTTGACATTCTTCAGAAATAAAAATCCTGTTTTATTCGAATATTCCATCAATAACACAGCTTTAGAAAGAGTCACGGAAATGAGAGATCTTGGAATTATTTTGGATGAAAAACTAAGTTTCGCCAATCATATCCACCAAATTTTAAACAAATGTATAAAAACACTAGGCTTCGTATTAAGAACAACCAAAAACTTGAATTCCATACAAGTCATTAAATTATTACATGTATCTCTAGTTAGAAGCCTAATGGAAACTAACTCGGTAGTTTGGTCTCCATCTTACAAAATTCACATTAATAACATTGAGCGAATCCAAAAAAAAAATCTGCGTTTTATAAATTTTAAATTAAATATCCCACTAGAAGACTTGAAATATAGTTTATTATTAAATATTTTAAAAATACACACACTAGAAGACAGAAGTAAAATAAACGACTTAACATTTTTATTCAAAATATGTACTTAACTCTAAATTTGACTGTTGCGAACTACTGCAACTCATAAACTTACGAATACCGACAGTAACTACACGACAAAATACACTATTCTACTGTAGCATTCATAAGCGGAACTACATTGCCCACTCTCCGATACAACGATTTCACACTATGGGAAATCAGTACTTAGGTGATATTGACATATTTAACATAAACTTGGCGAAATTTGTTCATCTTGTAAAAAACTTATTCCAAAACTATTCCTAAACCTATCAGTTTTTCTGAAAACCTATGAAATCGCTGTATTTTTGTGACTTTTATCAAATGGCTTTCTTATGGCTTTTTTATCAAATTTTATTTTTATTATTTCTGTATATGTTTAAAAATAATCTGTCATGAATTATTTATACTACCAAAATGTAAAAGCCCTTTGGGCGTTAAATAAATAAATAAAATAAATATTGGCGATACACAAGAAACTATTTGAAGATGGAATGGTTGAAGCGGGTGATACTTTATTTGGAAATTTTCATGTGTTAAGCCGTCCATAAGTTTCAAGTACAAAAATAGCAGAAAAATCATTTTCGTGTTTTAAGTTTAGTATCAATTAAATATCAATAAATATCATTTTAATTGGGTGTAGTGTAAATTTAAGCCGAGGACTCACGTGCAGATTAAGTCTTACGTTAAAACCAGTTTCATGTTCCGAATGATCTCTCAAAATTCCAGTAGTGGATTAATCTGCTGACGTATTTCGAAGAAAATCGTAATAATATAATAAATAGTTAAATTTTATTTCAAACCATTCTTCAAAATTAGTAAGTAATTCGTTGGAAAACGATACGCGTGTTATGAGAGAAATAATAATTAAAGCTGGGGAGCAAAAAGATTCAATCTTAATTTAAAACCAGTTTTATGATCAGAATGAAAAATTTCAGTTGCGTATTCATCTGCTGACACATTTCGAAGAAAAAAAATCTCTTATTCGACGTGCAGTTATAAAATTCTAGTTGCAGACTATTTATATGCTGCCAGAATAAAGAAAAACCAATTTCTTCTTCCAGTAGTTTTAATTCACTGCATACAGATTTAATTGAAACCAGTTTTTTGTTCACAAAATAGCGATGAATTAAATAACAATTTGCCGATTCTTCGTGTAACGAGTGAAGTTTGGCATTTGAGTTGCATGTCATGTGTTCAGAACCTCAGGTAGGTTATAACCCAATAAATAATTAATGTTCACATCATGCACAAATAATAAATAAAAAGTCTATAATTAAAACAAATTAATATATTATTGTATTGTATTGTAATCGTTTTTTATTGAATGGGGTGATAGCATACCTTTTAGTTTTGGTAGAAAAATTTTTTTTGGAAGTTAGAAAAGGGTAAAGTACAGTGGTGGACTAAGCCCGTCAGAAGCTCGGGGCGGCAAAGTGAATGAACCTTCCCCCCCCCCCCCCCCCCCCCCTTAGTAAAGTTTATATAATTTTACAAGTTTTTTATTCAGTTCACACGGGCCTCTGTCTCTGGGGGGCCTCCAAACACCTCCATGTTCCCTTGATCAAATCCTAAGCTACGCTTTAAAGACACTACAAAAAAAATTGTTATTTTTAATTCATTTTTTGAAAGATGCATTTGTTAATAATGCTCTCACCATTTGAAGAAATTATTAAAATTGATGGAGGTACAGCATTTCATATGAAACCGTTTTAAAGTTTGTATGTTGAATTATCCTCAGCAAAACTTTGAAAGCGTTTTTCTCGAAACTACGTTTTTCAACCTGGTTGACAACATATTAGAATATCCGATTTGCATGCACTAAGTCTTAAACAGTCAGAAAATTCAGTCACTATGGCACCACTTTGGGATTTTTTATGAACAATGAAAATTTTCCATAAAAAATCGAAAATAAAATTCACTGGTCCGCCATTTTTTATTTTTTTTAGATATCAAAATTCCTGTATGTTGTAGATAGACAGTAGATTTTTGAACAGATTAAGATTTGGTTTATGCAAATCAAATGTATAGTTTTTTTTAATATGTTGTCAACCAGGTTGAAAAACGTGTTAAAAAAGTTTCGAGAAAAACGCATTCAAAGTTTTGCTGAAGGAAAATTCTACATAAATTGTTTCAAATGGTTTCACATAAAATGCTGTATCTCCATCAATTTTTCGAATTTCTTTTTTGGTGAGAGCATTTTTAAATGAAGTATTTTTTTACAGTGTCCTGGTGCCTTAAGGGCGGGTAAGGTTTTAAAGGCGAAATAAACGCATATTGTCAAGATTTTTTTTTAAAGATATGAATAATTTTGGTTTTATTTATTTCATACACACTTTATAGTATAACATCTGAAGTATTTTTGAAAAAAAATTCAATTAAAAATATTAATAAATAAGTCCGTGAGAGTTAATCTCCGGAGGCGCCTCGAAAAAAAGTTGTTGTGCGGTGAACTCCATAACTCGTCACCGGATCATTTGAAACAAAAAATAAAATGCGTTTAAAAGGTGATATGTTTTCCTCGATAGTCAGAGGGAGTTTTTTTATCGTTTTTTTTTTTTTTTTGGCAGCATTTTGAAGTGAAAAACGCGATTTTCGCTAAAAAATTTCGTTGAATTTGTTATTATTTATTATAAAATGGTAAAAAAAACTCCCTCTGACTACCTGTTTATTTATGTGTAGAAATAGTGTACAAAATTTCAAAAGCATCGGTCAAGTCAAGTCAAGATTTTCAGTTATGATGTTCACGAACTTCAGAATTTTGTTTGCGAGAAAACTGATTTAAATTTTTTTTACTCGAAATATACCAACTTGAATCGAGCATGAGGGCTGGTCGCTTAAAACGCTGTACCTTCGTTAGTTTTGCTCCGACTTACTTGAAATTTTGACAAAATACTCAACATACTGACATGTTCTACACTCAAAAATAAAAAATAGTTTTAAAACCTTACCCCCCTCCCCCCCCCTCGACCCCATAAAGGATTTGATCAAAGGAACAAGGAGACGTTTGGAGGCCCCTTCAACCCCCTCCCCCCCGTTAATCCGCCCCGACAGGGTTAATCCGGCCCTGGTGCATGTGCTGCAAAATTCTGAGAAATTGACTGATCCGTGTGCAACTATTATTTCGGGACTCTTACGTAGAAGCAATCTTAAATTAAAACCTGCCTTGTGTGATGAAGATGCGAAATCCTATTACATGGATACCGTTCTCGATTTCCGAGAGCAGTTATAAGTTTGTAGTAGAATATGGAAGAATACTCGTCACATGTGATATAAAAATCGGCATAAAATGAGGTCGCAATTAAAAAAATGGATCGCTACCTGCGGAGAGTCGATCGAATATAATTCTCCCCTTCTCTACTTTCTTCCCTTCTTCACACTCTCCAAATTCTTTCCCTTTTCCCTTCTTCACTTTCTTCCCTTCTTCTCACTCTCCAAATTCTTCCCCTTCTCCCCTTCTCTACTTTCTTTCCATCTTCACACTTTCCAAATTCTCCTCCTTTTTCCCTTCTCTCCTTCTCCACTTTCTTCCCTTCTTCACACTCTCTTAATTCTTCCCCTTCTCCACTTACTTCCCTTCTTCACACTCTATAAAATCCTTTCCCTTCTCCCCTTCTCTACTTTCTTCGATTCTTTTCACTCTCCAAATTTTTCCCTTCTCCCTTTCTCCACTTTCTTCCCTTCTTTACACTCTCCAAATTATACCCCTTCTCCCCTTCTCTACTTTCTTCGATTCTTCACACTCTCCAAATTTTTCCCTTCTCCCTTTCTCCACTTTCTTCCCTTCTTCAAACTCTCCAAATTCTTCCACTTTTCCCCTTTTCTACTTTCTTCCCTTCTTCAAACTCTCCAAATTCTTTCCTTTCTCCCCTTCTCCAATTTTTTCCCTTCTTCACACTCTTCAAATTCTTCCCCTTCTCCCTTTCTCCACTTTCTTCCCTTCTTCACCCTCTCCGAATTCTTCCCCTTCTCCACTTTCTTCCCTTCTTCACACTCTCCAAATTCTTCCCCTTCTCCCTTTCTCCCCTTCTCTACTTTCTTCCCTTCTTCACACTCTCCTCCTTTTCCCCTTCCGTCCGTTGAACGGACAGGGCACAAGAAGAAGATGATGGTCATGGACGACCGGTCAGTGGTTGGGTGGGTATCGCGTTTGGGTCCCACCCAGGCGTTCCGTGTTCGATTCCTCGGCTGGCTAAGTCCTCCATCACGACTCAAGCTACATTTTCGGCTTACTGTGGTGGTAGTAGGAGATCTTTAAATATTGTCGGGTTATTCGAAATCCGGGAATATTTGTCTTTCTTTTAAAAAGTTTAAAAAAAAATTCTCTTAGAATCTAGAAATTGAGAAGCGCACAGGTAATAAAATAGGGAACGTACCCATACTACGTGACCAATTTTTTTGCAATTTTTGCAAAAGCGTGACATTTTGAAGACCCCCCCCCCCCCCCCCACCGAAGAGGTCACGTAGTATGGGTACGTTCCCTAACTAGAAATGATATAAATATATCGTGTATAAGTGGCCTAAACATAATTTTATGGTGCTTTCAGAAGGCGAAACAGCTGTCACTCGTAATAATAATTACAAAGCAGAACTTGTCAGAACAATCCATTTAGGTCTCATAGAAATCGTTTGTCTCCCTTACTATCATGGTTAGATATATGATCTCAGGTGTTAGAAAGAGAAAACATAACGCTTTATATTAAAATATAAAAGATAAGCGTTAAACAATTAAAATGAACACATTAATTAAACAAAAATGTCCCACTGCAATTTGAAAAAACTTTTCTCTACTATACTAAGCATGTTTTATACATATAAACCTTCCCCTTGAATCACTCTATCTATTGGTGAAAACCGCATGAAAATCTGTTTCGTAGTTTAAAAGATCTATGCGCACATACATTTTGAGCGACTTCATATTATACTATGTAATAATAATAATGCAATTCGAGCGATCGCCACAATGGCTTGCAATGCAACACTGGATATTTGAAAAGGGAAAATCAAATACCTACTTACTCTAGGACATCTATTTTCCAATTTCTTCCGTAGAACAAATTTCAAAAGTGACTATAGTACGGCCCGCCAGCCGTTTTAAATCGCACTAAAATATGTTTTCTTTGAATTTCTTGGCTTTTCTCTAATATAATTTACATGTATTATACATATAAACATTCCTCTTCAATCACTCTATCTATTGGTGAAAACCGTATAAAATATTATCGCGCACATCCATTTTGAGCGACTTCATTTTATACTATGTAATGGTGATGAAACAACAAAAAAGTGAGTAAAAATGTTTAGAATACATTTGCCTGACAAAACATGTGTCTGTTTTTATTTTTTTCGTAATCAGTAATTTCAGTTAAGTACTTATTACGTAATTTAAAGAAAAAATGTTCTAATTTGGTTTGTGGCGTAATATGATAAACATGACGAACCAGCTGGTCTCCACTCACCACCGCCTTAGAACTGTTTAAATGTTATCTAACCACCTAATAAAAATATTAACAAAATGGTCACAATAATTTCCTGGTAAATCATTTATAGAAAATTATCCTTATCATGCTTTGACCAATTGGTCGATGTTATCATGCTTATCCACTGCAGCGTTTTTAGCCACATTTTGGCCAATTTGCAAACACACTCGAGCGTTCACTTGCCAAAATGTGGCAAATTTGAAGAGATATTTTACAACATGTATTGAGCGTTTTTATTATTATCATAACGATTAACGTGTCGGCATAAGAAAGGCAATAAATATACGTTCACGTGCACAATAATGCTGCAGTTTTTTTCAAAAGATGAGATACACAATGTCCTCCAAAGGAAAAAAGATATAATTTTCTTCCATCTCTCTCACACACCGCACTGTGACTTCTCCGTAGATCCCTACAATACTGTTAGCCATGACGATAATTTTGAAAGTATGGAATGTAGTTATAAGGATACTATTGAAGTGTGAGTGAATTCCAAAAATTCTAAAATGTCAAGTCAATGCGCTGATGGTTTTGCTTTTGTTCTTAAATAAACTAAATAACAACAGTCAGAGAAAATGAGACAAACTGTGAACGTATGTCTGCACGTAGAATTTGTGAGGCGGGAACGGGTACTGCCGCCGCCCGGGAACCTTCATTTGGATAACCAACACCTCTAGCATGGGTCACCCCAAGTGGTTTGCTACGTTTGGTGATTTAGCATGGGTGCCCGGGTTCATGGAGTGAGGTTTGTCTATGTCTTGGAGGTGGATGACCAGGATACACTGAACCCCAGATTCCTAACCACCCCTTAAACCCCTTTTCCTTCCTAGAACTCTCCTCACTTTCCTTTCCTCAAAAAACCCTTCGTATAGCATCCCCAAGGATGACATAGGCTCTGAGGGAAATTATTTTCCTCGGGGCCTCCTGTGTGGAGCTCACATAAAAAAAGTCAACAAAACGAAACAAACGGTGAACCTATGTCTGCACCCCCCCAAAGGAAACACACAATCATTATCGTACATCTTCCTCAAACGTATAAAGAAAATAAAGCCCAATTACCGTCGCCGTGACTGAGCAAGATATATCTGTTTTCTTCAAAGGAAAAAGTAGTACTTTAGAGGAAACAGTCACACCTACTTTGTGTGTCTCATCTTCCTACTCACCATTATTTAATGTGGAAAGGCTCGATGACACACGGCGAGTTTACAAGCTACTATCTACTAAGTTTAAAAGCGGGTAAATCGGCGAGTGAGATTGTCATGATGACACGCAAAACTGTCCACTCGCTCAAAAGCGTATTAAACTGAGGTCGCTGCTAGCACCAGTAACAAGAATAACGACGCCTGCGTGAACTAATTCTTCAGATGTTTGACAGTCGAAATCAGCTGTTTATCGGAAGCCATGTTGGAAACATAAATAAACCAATCACGAGCAAGCGGAGCAAGCGTGTAGGCGATTGTCAACAATCTGCTATTCGCTGCTAGTTAGCAAGTGACACGATGACACTGGGCGAGTTTACTAACAGATAGTGAATTTCCCAGATAGTAGCTTGTAAACTAGCCGTGTGTCATCGAGGCTTAAGACAGAGCTGAAGCATTATAGCGATAAAGAACGTATTTTTGTAACATTTTTCGCCGTCACGGTACCTCAAACGTGGATCGTTACGGTAATAATAAAAACGGCCATTGCCGGCCTCCGTGGTCGAGGGGCAAGGCTCACGACTAGCGATCCGGAGGTCGCAGGCTTAATCCCGGGGCGTGCAGATAGAATATAATTTATGGATTTGTGTTTTCACAATTTAATCATTTACAAATAATATATCTACAGTATATTTGCGGCACGTTCTAGAGTGCAAGATAATCTCAGTATTGCCCTGGTGTAAGACCACCATTCAGAATTTAAACGTTGCTTGAAATGGCTTTAGCCGTGTTTGTTGACTAGATGTGAATATCCAGATGATACATCTTATTCTTCCTTCCTTCCTCTTCCCCATTTCCTTCCCCTCCTCCCTTACCTTCAGCCTCGCAAAATACTCCAATTGAGGATGCCATCGTCTCACTAGCTGCAGACGGGAGCAGTTGGGACTCTTGTGTGTTATTCACATAAAAAATTGATACATACCTACCAACTGACATGACAAGAACAATAATAACTCCCATTATCAAATCTAAATCGTTGGACTCTACCTCCCAGGGCAGCTATAGACCGATTTCAATTGCCACCACCATCGCACGATTATTCGAACGTCTTCTACTAAACCAGATCGGACCCAGCAGGAAACTAATGACAACCAAATGGGCTTCAAAAAGCAAATGTCTACCGATACTGCTATATTTATATTGAAAAGAACCCTGGAATACTACAGGAATAAAAAGACAACCACATTTGCATGTTTTCAGGGTGACAGGGTTTTTCACCCTCTACTTTGGGATAAACTCGTGGAAAGGGGCATCTCGTGACATAGACAGCAGATAAACTTAGTAAGGTGGAATGATGGATTCTCCGAACCTTTCCTCTTGAAGAGTGGCGTCAGACAGGGAGGATGTATGTCCCCGATATTGTTCAACCTGTACATGGACGAACTCACCGACAGGCTAAACAATGCAGGGGTAGGCTGCCAAATCGGAGGACAGTGTTTGAACAACATCCGTTATGCGGATGACATGGTCTTGATGGCTCCATCTATAGGGGCCCACGTATTCTTCTAAAGATCTGCGAAGAGTTTGCTGAAGAAACAAACATGCTATATAACCTCACTAAAACAGCTCTACTGGTCATACGACATGGACAAAGACCAAAAAATATTCCTCCAGCTACCCTGAATGGTGTGAACCTGCAGGTGACTGAAGGAACTAAATACCTTGGACTTGGACACATAATCACCAGTAATCTGATGGACGATGACGACATCGATAGGCAAAGAAGAGCTCTCAGTGTAAAAGCAAACATGCCCAGTAGAAGATTCCGCCTTTGCAGTACTGCTGTAAAAAGGACGCTCTTCCTTTCTTTCTGCGCAACACTGTATACGTGTGAACTCTGGGCAAACTACAAGAAGAGTAGTATAGAAATACTTCGAGTTCAGTACAACAACGTAATGTTTGGTCTCTCCAGATATTGCAGCGCTTCCCGGATGTTCACGGAGGGGCGAGTTCCTGGCTTTGCAGCCCTTATTAGACCCAGGGTGGCAGGAATTAGGGAAAGGATAACCAGCTCTAGAAACATCCTCGTCATGGAAGCCCGCCTCAGTTCATCATCCAGTATTGATGCACACTGGAGAAAAATACTGGCTCCTTACGGGCTCACAGAATCCTTAAAGCTTAATATTATTATTTATTTTGTTTTCCTTTTGCTACTATTACCTTATTATCTTTTTTTGTTTCATGTACATTCATATCCACCTGCTTTTTCTTTTTTTTCCTTTCAAATATTTTGTGAATGTATGTGTATATTATACCCTCATGGAATGGGTGGGATTGCATTCTCCTCCCCACATACTGGAATAAACGTTTAATTATTTTATTCATATCTTTGAAAAAGGACTTAATTTTAACCGTAAACAGCTGATCAAAAATTCAGGTTAAGAAAATATTTTTTTTAAATTGTTTTTAACATCGTTCTAAAATAGTCTACGATGTTCGGATTTGCGACATCTATGGTCATAATAGATAAAGCATTTGAATAGCTTCGTTTTAAAATAAATGGCTGGCCATTTAAATGTTTTAAATAATTACAATAAATGTTTTACGAATGGTAGGAAAATGTGGTCTAATTTTGGACCGCTATCAATCGCAGAAAAATAAAAGTGATCAATTTTTCGACCATAATCACTCCAGTGGTTACGCGTTACTAATCAACTCACCGACAGCCGAAATTAGTATGTTAAACTATGTAAGTATCCATTTAGCTAATTAGAATCAACTGACATCATATTTTTCTTATTCTATTACTTTTTAGTGTATCTGGTACTTTTTTTTTTTTTTTTTTAAATATTTTTTTTTCAATTTTTAACTTTATAATATTATATACAAAAAGTTCTTTTCACTTTTATATGTACATATTTTTTTTAGTTTATATCTTCTTTATTCATTAATTTTTATTTTTTCCCCTTTACACACGAGTTTTTAACTCTCGTAAAGGTAAATACGTCTAGTTAATAATTTGAAATATATATATATTATCTTGTTAATTTGAGTACCTTTATGATTTTAATATATAAATAAAATTTAAAAAAAATGAATGAAGAGGTATTTGTAATTTTATAATATACTAGCGAGTTCCCGGTATGCGTTGATATGCAATTTATAAAGAAATTGTTTCTCCCTGCGTGTCCTTTCCCATTCACCCGTTCCCCCCTCCGCCTCCCCTTCCTCTCCCGCATCCCCTCCCCTCTCGCGTTCCTACTCCACCTTCTCCCGCTTCCCTCGTCCCGCGAACCCCCCTCCCGAGCTTCCCTCCCCGCCCCCCCCAGAATTTTATACATTCAGTCCCGGTACATTCAGTTTTCGAACAGCTCGGGTGCCACCTATTTCAATTTTTCTATACAAATTAGATAATGCCAGAACTCACCAATATATATAGAAACTATCACGGGCATCGGATGAATGGTTTAGCAACGCATAGATCTCATAAACATACTCATATACGTATAAGCATATTTTGATTTTAATATATATATATTTAGATTATGTATAAGTAGATTGTTTTCTAATTGAGGCGAGTATGGATACCGCCGCCCGCGAACCATTTATTGGATAACCAACACCCCTGCCATTGGTCACCCCAAGTGGTGACTTAGCAGGGGTGCCCGGTTTCACAGGATTTGTCTAGGTCTTTTGAGCGAATAACTTTGTCCATCTACTGCGTAGCGGGCCGGATCGGGAGAGACTGGTTGAGGGAGACCTAACCTAACTCAGGCCAGACTCTCGATCCATCGCTTTGCAACGCAGTGGGAGGGGTGGATTCATACGTCCGTCACTCCTGGACACAATGACACCTTTTTCTTTGACAGAACTTCCTCTTCTTTATTTCCTTAAAGAGACCCTCCACACAGCATTTCCAAAGATGGCAGTACTAAATGATTTTTTTTTCTTCAGGGCCTACTGTAGAGAGCTAATTTAAAAAAAATAATAATAAAAAAGTGTGCAAAAATACACGTGGTATAAGTGAAACCTTCAGAAAACTAGAGTAAACAAGAGTGGAGAGGCTACTAAGCACCGCACAAAGATGAGACCGATTATACTATCTCATTATCTTGCAGGCTAAATCGTATAGATGTATGTGTTTGTCTCTTTTTAGTGTCGCTATTTTTCGTTTTTTTTTTATTATTTACATGAGCTCCACACAGGAGGCCCACAGGAGGAAAATAATTTCCCTCAGGGCCTATGTCATCTTTGGAGATGCTGTGTGGAGGTTTTTTTTTAAGGAAAGGAAGGAGAGGAGAGTTCTGGGAAGGAAAAGGGTTTAAGGGGTGGGTAGAAATCTGGGGTTCAGTATGTCCTGGTCATCCGCCTCCAAGACCTAGACAAACCTCACCCCATGAACCCGGGCACCCCTGCTAAATCACCAAACGTAGCGAACCGGGGTGACCTATGGCAGAGGCGTTGGTTATCCAATAAAGGTTCCCGGAGCGGCGGTACCCATTCACGCCTCCCAAATTCAACGTGTTTCAAATCACAACGGTGCTACAGAAGTTTGCACTTCAAAAATCTGTATGAATCCAATACGCATATACTATTTTTTACACGGGAATATTTATTTATCTTTTTTGTTTTAATAAAAGACATAATCAGCGAACACCACTTCATGTCGTTAATTCTTTCAATTCTTTTGCGTTTTCCACGGCAAATTGTGCAAAAAGTGCTGACTCTAAGTTTTCCAATACGAACTACGATTATTGCTATAATGATTTGCTGATAATGAATACAAAATGCTTTATAAGTCTAAACACTTGAAGATTTTTCACAGTTCAGTTCTTCCATACATAGAAATAAAACATTATTCTTAAGAAGTGTGAAAAACTCTTAAAGATGTTCGGTCCGAAGATGTTCATAGGACTTTGCTTGGCGGTGTGCATAGTCCAGGTAAATGGTTTATTTTTTTAATTATTATTATTAAGTTAAAAGAAATATAATACAGAGTGTCCCAAAAGAAAGTTGATATTTGTTTTGCTTTCTATGTGAACGCAACTTTTTCGAGGGGCGCTGGGGGTATGTCAATCAGTTGTTGAATTGGGAATTTAGTCGCTATGAAGCATTTCTCGGGAGCGACCGCGCGTTGTGCGTGCGTGAGTTTGACAAAAATGTTGATTCGGCGACTGTAGCGCGTAGAATATTATGCAATATTTGAGGTTTTCGTCAATTCAATGATGCTCCAAGCATTCCTCTCATTTGAAAATATGTCAAAAAGTTTGAAGAGATCGGTACAACGCTGGCAAAATCAAAATCCGGGTGACCAAGGTCATCGAGAACGTTTATCAGTCTTTTCGTGAGGACTCTAACTTTTCGATTTGGAAACGCGCAAGTGTTTTAAATGTGCATAGATCATCGTTACACAGCATTTTGCACAAAGACCTAATGCTGCACCCCTACGAACTTACTGGCTATAACCAAAGAACATGGTTCCAGCAAGACGGAGCAACATTACATACGTCCAATAGTCTCTGCCATGAGTTCGTGAAATTTTCCCTAGCAAATTGATCTCCAGGAGAGGTGACATAAATTGGCCTCCTCGTGGTTCTGACCTAACCCCTATGGACTTTTTCCTGTGGGGTTATCTCAAATCTAAGTGTACGTGAAAAAAATCCGACTTCCCTGATGCAATTAAAAAAATATATATGTCACGAAATGGCAGCCATCACGAAGCCTACCTGGCGAGCCGTCTTAAGAAATTTTACTCTTCGATTAAATGAATGCCGCGAACGTGAGGGTTTACATTTGGACGATATTATTTTTCAGAACAGAGAACTTAAGTACAGAGCATATATATAGTATTATAGTACAGGTATAGTATAGTAATATTTTTAATTTTGTTCCAACATCTTAAGTTTAAATCTTTTTTTTTTAATGGTTTTTATATTCTTTTCCGCTTTAAGGTTATCTGGAAGGAGATTATATATGTGTACTCCCTCATGGCCAATACTTTTCTTGCCACTTTCAGTCTTGACAGTATTTGTATACAATTTATTGTGTTGTCTAGTATAATGTTCGTGTACTTGTGATGTTTTTATAAATGTTGTGTTTGTGTGTATAAGTCCATTTTGTATTTTGTAGATTAAAAGACGTAGGTATGTTATATTCGTACAATGTTCTTATTTGCAAAAGGATCATTTCGTGGTATAGTTTTTTTGTGGGAGTGTCTGGGTTATAGTTGAAGAGTTTTTTTAATAACTTTGTTCTGTATTATTTGTAAGTCGTTTAAGTACGTAATGTATGTGTTTCCCCGTATTTCTATTAAATAATTTAGGTGGGACTGTATTAAGCTAAAGTATAAGCCTCTCTTTACCCTTTACCTCTGTTGGTAGAAGAAGAGCAATTCTACCAAATACACCAATTAATGGGATGATGATGTTCCCGGGTCATATGTCATCCCAAGTGATTCGCTACGTTTGGTGACTTAGCAGGGGTCCCCGGTTTTATGGGGTGAGGTTTGTTAAGGTTTTGGCGTCCAATGTGTCTGCCCACCTGTTGCGTGGCGGGCCGGATCGAAATACATTGGTTTGAGGAGATCTTTTGACCTCTCCAGGCAAAGTCCCTTAACCCATCGCCTTGCACAGCAGTTGAAGAGTGTTGTAAATCGATTTCTTATCTATTCCTTGTCAATATCGTTTTGGCTATGAATAGTTAAAACCGTGCTCGGAATATCGATAAAATATCATCGGAAGTTACGCCTATCGATTGAATATTGTAAAGTTATCGATTTTAATGCGCTAGAGTTCATATTCTTTGCATCACAGCCTGACCTCACATTAAGAACAGGTTGTTTCACACAAATGCAGCGTCATATGAACGTGACAGTACGCGACGTGACGCGTCAACGTCGCACCACACAGTAGCTTTGAGTGGATGTAATGGCTTTTCGTGTATCACACGCGGATTTTCAGTGCCCCAGAAACGAATATTATTCTTATTGGCATAACCGTTTAAGTGGAAATACGCCTCGTACGCCTCGTCGCTCATGATGACTTTCGACACAAAATCGCTAAAAGCGTTAAAGCTTAAATCGACACAATTATTCCACGCTCTTGCGGAGTATAGCGCTTCATTGCTTGTCTATTTGTATTCTGCAGCTGTCTGGTTCACAAGTATCAAATATGATTGACGTACGACGCCATTTGCAAAAATTATAACATCTTCCGATAGGGTGATTAATTTTGCGCCACCCTGTATTAATGTGAGCAGTTCTGTAACTGCTCCAGCACGCCTGAGAATTTCTGTGTTGGTGATCATGTCAGCCAATGGAACTTTGAGCATTCTCCGGTGAAGCCACATTTCAAAAGCCTCTAACCTGTTGATGTTATTTACTTTCAAAGTCCATGTCTCACATCCATACAGAAAGACTGACCACACATAACATTTTAACATTATCTGCTTTAGTTTTATCTGACTAGCTGTCATTAATTTTAATTCTTCTTGCCTTAACTTTTACAGGGTCAGAGGAACGTCGCTGATCCGTTGGATTTGACCGAAGTAAACCTGCAAGACGAGAAGAACGCCAGTCTGCCGAGAAAATGGCTGCACCAGTTCACGCAGCTATGGAAGGATATTCCGCACCATTTCGGGAAATGTTCAGGCAAAAACGCGAACGTCGACGATGAGATGTGCCAGCAAGACAAACGGGTAAATTAAATAGACCAAACACAGACTTAACTATCAAGGACATTATAAAAATCTAACAAAGACTTGACTTAGATCTGTCGCAGACCTAACATTGATTAAACATAGACCTAACACGGACTAACGTAGACCTAACGCAGGTCTAAAATAGACCTAAAATGGACGTAATGACAATCTAACATTTACGTGACTTAGATCTGATTTAGATCTCACATATGTCAAGCATAGACCTTTTTTGCATTAGCTCCAGGAAAATAATTTCCTTCAGAGCCTATGTTATCTTAGGAAATGCTGTGTGGAGGGTTTTTTAGGGAAAGAAAGAAGAGGAAGTTCTGGGAAGGAAATAGGTATGAGGCGTGGGTAGGAATCACGGGTCAGTGTGTCCAGGAGTGACGGACGTATGAAGTATGAATCCATCCCTCACACTGCATACTGCAAGGCGATATTCTGAGAGAAACCTGCTGGGGAGGTCAAAAATCCAGTCTCTCTCTATCCGGCATGCAGTACGTGGACAGACGCATCTGCTGCCAAGATCTAGACAAACCTCACCTCAAAAACCCGGGCACCCCTGCCAAGTCATCAAACGTAGCGAACCAATTGGGGCGACCTATGACAGAGGTGTTGGTTATCCAATAAATGGTTCCCGGGGCGGCGGTACCCGCACCCGCCTCCCAAATTGAAAAACATGTACCTAATAGACCTAACACACAACAAACATCGAGCCAACACAATATGTTATCTAAATATATTTTACTTAATACAGCCTAACATAGAACAAACACGTACCTACCTAACATCCATCTAATATAGATATTTAAAAAATCTAACATATACCTAACATAGATCTGGGGCCCTACTCTCTATCTTTCGGTTTCACAAACCCAGCACGTTTGTGGTTTTAACCTTCATTAGCGGGCACTGTCAACTAAGCGGACACATTCTATAATTACTGAAATATCTCCGTAAATATACTAAAAATAGAGTTCATATTTTAGGTATTCCTGCGTAATACATTTATGTATTGAATTAAACAATTACAACATATAAATATTTACTGAGTGTACGGCACCGGAGCGCGAGGAAGTTTTTAGCACGATATGAGGAGGGTGCCGTACACTCAGTAAATATTTATATGTTGTAATTGTTTAATTCAATACATAAATGTATTACGGAGGAATACCTAAAATATGAACTCTATTTTTAGTATATTTACGGAGATATTCAGTAATTATAGAATGTGTCCGCTTAGTTGACAGTGCCCGCTAATGAATGTTAAACCACAAACGTGCTGGGTTTGTGAAACCGAAAGATAGAGAGTAGGGCCCCTGACATCTGACGTAGACCAAACATTGGTTTATCATAAACCTGATATAGACCTAATAGAATTTTCAATTTTTTTACAAGAAAAACTTTTTTTATAACTTTTGAAGGTTATTCCCATCAATGTAATATATCTTTGAAGAAGAAGTAATAATAATAATCTAAACGAAAATATGAAAGAGAACAAGATACAGAAAAATGAAAAAGATAATGATCGCAACTGGGATTCGAACCCAGAACTTCTCGTCTAACCGGGACATGCGCTTTTACCAATTTAGCCACTGTCACCTTCCATCCAACCGTCATAACTGTCCCAGTTGCGACCATTATCTTTTTTACTTTTCCGTGTCTTGTTCTCTTTCATAATTTAGATTATTAGTGTTATCTTCTTCAATGATTTATGACGCCTGATTTTTTTTTTTTTTTTTACCTACCTACATACCTACATACTTAGTTAAATTATCTTGGGAAATTGTACAAAGGAGTACAATCCGATAAGTACAATACATAATAAAAGTAAGTGTATAAAGTAAGCAAAAAGAATATCAGCATGTAGTTACAGTGAAATGAGTGGCAGGTTTTATTTACAGTTACATACAATGTTAGAACTATCTTAAATCTAACACAGGCTGACTTTTAATTGGCTTAGAAAAAACCATGTTGATATGTCTACAAGGCTCCAAAAAGTATATGGTTCTTCTCCGCTTTTGTGAGCAAACCTCAGAGGTTGTGGAGTCTTCAAATTTAAATCAATTCTTATGTTCACCTCTTCAATTTCGCATTTCAGATGAAAAATTCAGGAGTCGTTGACCACACATTGACCAAAGCGGAAATCGAGAAGCTTCTGGAGCAGATCGACTTCAATGATGGTTCAGTCTTCGATGTGCGCCGCCGGTGCAAGCATTGGACTCCGAAAGCTCCTGCCAACCAGCCACCGATGCTACCATTGAATACAACAAACAAATCAACTTGCAAACCAGGGTGCGATTCAACAAATTCAACTCCGAAGATTACACAGGCAACAGTACCGAGAAAACCAGTTTCATCTGATTTAACTAGTCCGACTTGTCGTCCTCTACCACCTCCAACCCCTCCTCCGCCGCCACCACCCCCTCCTCATCCTCTGCTAACTTGCAAATCACGATCACCGACAAAGTCAACACCACAACCCACCAAGCAAACAGTAATATCCTCTGATCCAACTTTTCTGCCCACCAAGCCAACAGTATCTCCACCGAGTCCCTCTCAGCCTCATCTTGATAATTCAACTGTACTCAAAGACGCTCCATCACCACGGTATGATGAAGAAGTAATAGACGAACGGTGTTCAGCGGACAGACCTTGTAAACCATGCTTAGCAGACGCGCCACCCCACAAGGCAAACGAAAAAGATGCTTGGGCGCATTTCTTGAATTCAAATGCTCCTCATAAAGTTTTGTTTGAAGATGTGCTCTTCCCGGCGAAACCCCCCAAGAAGAGCCATGATAGCCATAGGCGGCCAGGTCAGCCACCTTTTCCGCTTCCTCCTTTTAATGACTGTCCCCCATACAAACCACCCACGAAGCCAACCGTACCACCCACCAAGCCAACAGTATCGCCCACCAAGCCTACATTTCCACCCACTGATCCAACATTACCACCCACCAATCTAACAGCTCCCCCCACGGATCCAACATTAGCACCTACCAAGCCAACAGTACTACCCACAGAGTCAACAGATTCACCCACCAAGCCGACAGTTCCTCCAACAAAGCCAACATCACCACCCACCGAGACGACAGTACCACCCACCAAACCTACAGTTCCACCCACCGAGCCTACATTACCACCCACCAAGCCAACATTACCACCCACCGAGCCAACAGTACCACCCACTGAGCCAACAATTCCACCCACCAAGTCAACATTACCACCCACCGAGTCAACAGTACCATCTACCAAGCCAACAGTTTCACCCACTGATCCAACAGTACCACCCACCGAGCCAACAATTCCACCCACTGATCCAACATTAAGGCCTACCAAGCCAACAGTATCTCCCACAAAGCCAACCCTATGTCCAGCCCCTCCACCCAGTCCCTCCCAGCCCCCATGTCCAGTTCCACCCCCTTACCCACACAACCCTCCATTTTGTGGCTTAGTTCACCCAATTCACCCACCGCCATTATTATGTTATTGCATTCCCCACCCACCAGCCCAATACCCTTGGTACTAGGAAATCTAGGCACAAAACATTTTCGAAATATTATATTGTAATTGTATCTCTTTACCAAACAATCATTTTAGAGAATTAATTATTTTTCCGCTTGTGTTGCTTTTTTGAGAATAAATAAATAAATAAATATAGATCAAATATTGGCTTTCTTTGATTTGATGACAACTATAATTCTTTGCCTCCAAATTCTATTTTCAGAAAACAAAAATTATGTGATCGTAACAATAATAGTCATAACTGCTCTCAACCGTCTCAAGCCGGAAATGTTGTGAGTTTGAAGGTAGTGGTGAGGGAAAAGAGATGGATAAGAAGAAGGTGGGAAAGTACCTGGATATTCAGATCCGGTCACCAAAAACGGCTAAATCCATTTCAAGAGTGGTGGTCTTACACCAGGGCGATACTGAATGTATTTACCATTCTGGAATGTGTCGCAAATATAATGTATATTATTTTTAATTAATACTTTGTGAAATAGCTCAAATTAATAATAAAATTTACTTACGTACGTCCGTATTTTAACGCGTGACCTCCAGATGCCATTAAGACAGTATTCACTCAACCATCAAATAAATCTGACATTAAAATGGAAGATATATGATATAAGTCATATATCGCAAAAAAATCGAAATCGGAGCTCGTAAAATGTAAAACATCAACATATGTGACCACCTTTTTACATTTTACAGAAAATTAATCACAGGTATACATAGGCGGATTTAGGGGGGGGCACGGGGGCACGTGCCCCCCCCCCCAGACGGTATTTTTGTGTACTGTGGAGATTCAATCACAGTACATACCTACTTAGAAGCAGAAACTGTCTTTATTAAACATTTAATTTTTCATATAATGAATAAAAAATCACTTTGTTTAAACCACTATTTTTAATACAATATCAACATGTTTCGACAACAATGTTGTCTTCATCAGGATATGTTACTATATTTAATTTTTCTATTGTTTTGACACTTTCATAAATCTTCCTATACAGGGTGTAACATAATGTACCCGAGGGATTTTAACCTTCGATTCCTGACATTATATGGAATAAAAAATGTAAATAAAATTTTGGTCTCCGGTGATATATTTGATGTTTTTAAATTTATTTTTTCTACAAAAACATAAAAAAATGGTAGGTGTTAGACAGTTAGAGGCGGGTTGAAGGGTTGGTCGTGACCAATGACAACAAGTGGAAGAAATTTTTTTTGTTTGAATTTGAAGAAAAAAAATTTAAAAAAAAAAAAGGCACAAAAAAGTCACCGGAGACTAAAATTTCATTTACATTTTTTACTCCAAATATGCCCAGGAATCGCTGGTTAAAATCCCTCGGGTACGTCCTGCTACACCCTGTATATACTTGAACTTGTAACCGTCCACCCTTTGTGCCCCCCCCCCCCCCCCCCCCGTATCATTACGTATACGTATCATATACGTATCATTCTAAGCTTGTCACATGGGTTTGACGTGTGATTCAGGTCGAACGCAATGTTCTTGTTCTAAGGTTAGGGGCCGTTCAAGTACATATTACGTTTTTTAAGTAAAACTTCTCTACGCACGCTTGACTTAGGAAGTAAACTGGTGAATGCGTGATGAGAGCTTTATGAAAAGTGTGATCGGGCGAGGCGAACGGAAGTTGAGAGGGAGATATAAATTAGTGAAGTTTTACTTCAGTCGTGTGGTCTAAAGCACACTCGTTTTTTTATTTAAATAAAATACTAGGGAATTAAAATCTTCCATGTGTGCAATCCTTTTCGTTTATGTTATATGAGGAATCCCTCGACTGTATTGTACGTCATTTTTGCGATTTTCCAGTACTTTGCACTTGAGTGTTACGTAACGTTTAGGTAGGGGGGTACAGAAAAATATTACAGCGCGTTACAAGGTGGGGGAGGGAGGGTCAAAAATCTTCAAAAATTGCGTTACGTATTACTTGAACCTTAGCAAAATACCTACTCATTTGTTGTATATATTATTAAAAGAGGACAATAATTTGGAGCATACCTGCTTTTTATTTGTTCGCTCATTTTCCGGGCTGAAAACCATATACCACTGCTTTTTGCTTTAGTTTTACGCTAAAATCCAAATGATCAGTGCTTTGTGCTCTAGATTCAGGCTCAAATCCATTTTAGAAAAAGGAAACAATACAACTTTGTATAAACCACTTATATAATGCGTAAATCCGACCGGTTTCGGAACAAACGTTCCTTCTTCAGGGACAGCTTATACTAATTTGACAGTTTCGAACAATGTTTTATTATGGTAGGGGTGGAGCTGTTGCTAGTTATTAATGTAGATTGGTTGGGTATTGGTGTTTGTTCCGAAACCGGTCGGATTTACGCATTATATAAGTGGTTTATACAAAGTTGTATTGTTTCATTTTTCTATAATGGATAACCACAAAGTTATAGCTACATTCAAAAATATAAAATCCATTTGTTCAATGCATCCTTTTCCGGTTTCACTATATACACTAGCCCACTGCTTTCTGCTCCAAATTCAACCTAAAATCCGCTAGCCCGCTGCTTTCTACTCCAGACTCAAGCTTAAACCCATAAGCCCACTGCTATGTGATCCAAATCGAGGTTTCTCTTCAAATTCTGCAAAATATCACATTATAATTATAAAAATACAATTCAATATAATATTAATTATTAAAAATAATACCAATAGCTCGTACCTCTTAGATTCCATTTCAGCAGTATTTTTTTTATTCTCTGTCGTCTTTTGTTTCATATTTCCATATTTTATTAATAATTAATAAATGTATCAGTCAAGTGTATTTGTTTGTTCTATGGGATTTGAACTAGTGTCCTCTGGGTTCAAAGACAAAGATCTTCCCTCTGCAATGATACAATAAATACTTACACCTGTTTCAAACTCTTGTCAAAGTAATATATTATGTTCTATTGTCATCAACTCTTAAAGAAAAAATACTTCGATCGATTCACTTTGCCTGAAATTTTAAAATGAATTTGAAACAAAATCGTTCAAAACCATCAATAAAAGAACATGTCTAATACATAAAACTATTTATTATAAAATTATTATTAGTAACAATGAATTGATTAAAATAGTCAAATATACGACTAAAATCACACTTCATAGCACCCAAAATTGCAGTACCGTAATATGGGGCAACTTTCGAATCAGGGATCGCATTTAAACAATTTGAGAGGTGAGTACGGGTACCGCCGCCCCGGGAAACTATTTTTCGTGACTGGTTCGCTATTTTTGGTGTCTTAGCAGGGATGCCTGGGTTTATGGGGTCAGGTTTGTCCGGATCTTGACGCCGGATGCGTCTGTCCAGCTGAGGGCGTTTTAACCTCTCCAGCAGGATTTGGACCGTAGTTGGATGGATGCATGGATTCATGCGTGTACGTCACTCCTGAACACACTCCCAGATTCCTGCCGACTTCATTATACCCTTTTCCTTCCCAGAACTTCCTATCCTTCCCGTCTTTAAAAATACTCTCCACATAGCACCCTTTAAGATGACGTAGGCCCTGAGGGAAATTATTTTCTTCAGGACCTCCTGTGTGGAGCTAATGTAAAAAAAAGTCACGTTAGGTATATTTAAAAATATTAATGGCATGAAATATTGGATAAATAATGATCAAAATGTAGAGAGATTTATAATCAAACCCAACAGAGGGCTGTCGTGAGTCATCAAAAAATATTTTTTATCCTTGAGCGTTTTTGGCCACATTTTGGACAATTTGCAAACACGCGCGAGCGTTCGCTGGCCAAAATGCGGTAAATTTGAGGAGATATTTTAAAACATTTATTGGAATTATTTCACAAGTTTCCGCGCATTGTGTTCTTCGATTAATCACAAAGAAAACTAAATATTTTCACTTTTCAATAAGAGTTGTCTCCCATCTCTTCTGAATTATTTGTTATTGACATTTTATCGCAATCCGAAATAATTGAAATATTTTTTCATACAAATCATTTATTGGAATCATTTCAAAAGTTTCCGCGCATTGTGTTCTTCGATTAATCACAAAGAAAACTAAATATTTTCACTTTCCAATAAGAGTTGTCTCCCATCTCTTCTGAATTATTTGTTATTGACATTTTATCGCAATCCGAAATAATTGAAATATTTTTTCATACAAATCATTTATTGGAATCATTTCAAAAGTTTCCGCGCATTGTGTTCTTCGATTAATCACAAAGAAAACTAAATATTTTCACTTTCCAATAAGAGTTGTCTCCCATCTCTTCTGAATTATTTGTTATTGACATTTTATCGCAATCCGAAATAATTGAAATATTTTTTCATACAAATCATTTATTGGAATTATTTCACAAGTTTCCGCGCATTGTGTTCTTCGATTAATCACAAAGAAAACTAAATATTTTCACTTTCCAATAAGAGTTGTCTCCCATCTCTTCTGAATTATTTGTTATTGACATTTTATCGCAATCCGAAATAATTGAAATATTTTTTCATACAAATCATTTATTGGAATCATTTCAAAAGTTTCCGCGCATTGTGTTCTTCGATTAATCACAAAGAAAACTAAATATTTTCACTTTCCAATAAGAGTTGTCTCCCATCTCTTCTGAATTATTTGTTATTGACATTTTATCGCAATCCGAAATAATTGAAATATTTTTTCATACAAATCATTTATTGGAATCATTTCAAAAGTTTCCGCGCATTGTGTTCTTCGATTAATCACAAAGAAAACTAAATATTTTCACTTTCCAATAAGAGTTGTCTCCCATCTCTTCTGAATTATTTGTTATTGACATTTTATCGCAATCCGAAATAATTGAAATATTTTTTCATACAAATCATTTATTGGAATCATTTCAAAAGTTTCCGCGCATTGTGTTCTTCGATTAATCACAAAGAAAACTAAATATTTTCACTTTCCAATAAGAGTTGTCTCCCATCTCTTCTGAATTATTTGTTATTGACATTTTATCGCAATCCGAAATAATTGAAATATTTTTTGTGTTTATATATTAAAAATGCAGGTTATAATTTAAATTTATATGTGTAATTGTCAACTAGGTTATAGGCTACATATAACATATAGAATTCATAATAGGTATTTAATATTCTCCAAATACGTACTAGGTAATCTATATTTATAAAAATTTAGGTTCCGTATGTTTGCGTTCGCTAATCTCGGAAAGTAATCGATGGATTGTTTCAAAATTTTTACAGAACATTGCATTTTAGCAGAAGAGCATTTATGCATACTTTTTATTTGGAAGTTACAAAGGAAAAGAATAATTTTATGCGTTTTAAATTGACTCATAATTTGTCATAGTAAACAACGGAATGACAGTTCTAGACAGAATGACATTTTGCAGAAAAATGATTGTTAAATAAAATTCTATTTTTGAAAATTTTTAAGTTGTAAATTTATTTAAAGTAGGTACTCCCCTAATAGTTTGAATCGAATCAAGAATTTTAGATATTTTAAATAGGTACCTATGTTAGATACCAAATTTAACATACATGAAAAATTGAAAATTGAATAAAATTGTAAAAGGTTGCACGCGGGCTGTTTAAAAACTGAATGTACTGGGATTAAATATATGGAACGCGGGAGGAGGGTTGGCGGGACGAGGGAGCGGTAAATGGAAGAGGGAAGGCGGGGAAGGTGGAAGGCGAAGGCGAGAGGGGGGAGGGGAACCTGGGAGGGCGGAAGAGAACTCGGGAGAAGGGTTTGCGGGACGGAGGAAGGGGGGGGGGAGTGGAGTGGGGAGAGGGAAGGTGGAGGTGACGGAGTGGGAACGCGAGAGGGGAAGAGGATGCAGGAGAAGAAGGGGAGGCAGAAGGGGAACGGGTCGAATGGGAAAGGACACTCAGGGAGAAACAATTTCTTTATTAAATGGCATCGCAACGCATGAAATAACGTGATATTGTAAAAGCCTTTAAGGTCTGAATAAATAAATAATTTTTTAAAAATTTAACTACAGCATAGTCACAGCAGATATTCAATTAAGCAATTTGTCTTCTTGGAAAATGCACAGTTGCTAGACAATTTTTGTTAACTAATAATTAAAATCAGACAAAGCCACGGCGAATCGTGGTCGGGTTCAGCTAGTTTTATAATAAATATTATGCATAATACACGCGTTTATATATTAAATTTTTATGTGAATTAAGATTCTGGGATAAAAGTTTAAATATAGGTGCGTTTAATGACTCTCTAATGCAGGGGTGGGGAACCTGCGGCCCGCGGGCCGCATGCGGCCCGCGAAGCCTTTTGGTGCGGCCCGCGGGCACTTTTGGTGCGGCCTGCTGAAAGAACCACAAAAAATTACACAGAACGGGATGGGTTCTTCACGGTGTTTCAGATGCATTTTTCAGACGTTATTACAAAATTGTTACTAGCAAGTTATTTAGATACCAATGAAAACGTGATAAAACCTCCCATCTTACTTTTATTTTAATTTGTTATTGTTATTGTTAAACGGGCACTTTTGGTGCGGCCTGCTGAAAGAACCACAAAAAATTACACAGAACGGGATGGGTTCTTCACGGTGTTTCAGATGCATTTTTAAGACGTTATTACAAAATTGTTACTAGCAAGTTATTTAGATACCAATGAAAACGTGATAAAACCTCCCATCTTACTTTTATTTTAATTTGTTATTGTTATTGTTAAACGGGCACTTTTGGTGCGGCCTGCTGAAAGAACCACAAAAAATTACACAGAACGGGATGGGTTCTTCACGGTGTTTCAGATGCATTTTTAAGACATTATTACAAAATTGTTACTAGCAAGTTATTTGGATACCAATGAAAACGGGATAAAACCTCCCATCTTACTTTTATTTTAATTTTTTATTGTTAAACGATAGTGAAATTCCATCGGAACTTTTAATTTTCTTGAACGGGACAGTTCCGATATTTCAGGATTGATGGCAACTCTATTCGGTGGGGAATCTTTGGCAGTCTGTCATAAAATTTATTTTCTAGTCGACGTTGCGGAAGAAAAGTTGAAAATAAATCAATAAAATCCTATTAATGACAACTACAAAGAAAAGTTGAAACTGAGTGAAACGTGAAATCATTTGAAACTAAATTAAGGCTATGGAAAGTAACTCGAAATGAATAACACAAAGCATTTTCCAACACTGCATGGATAAAAGCCTTCTACATCGTTTGAATACGCTGGTGAGTGCGTGAAATTAAGTAAGGCATTTAATGAACGATTTAAGGACGTGAAAAGAGAGCAAACGGATTGAACACACTTGCTACACCGTTCAACGTCGAACCATCGAATGTGCCTTATAATCTGCAGCACGAAATTATTCAATTACAAAGCGATGATGAACTAAAAGCTAGATATAACAATCTTCATCACTAGTTATATTAAGTCAAGCACGCCCCTTAACATAATGTTTATAATACAAACAGTAATGCCATAATAATTGCCACACTTCTGGCATAAAAAATCACTAGATTTAATTTATTGTAATTAGTTTAATGAGTACAAAATTATATTGCGGACAATAAATACGCAAAAAAATTTATAAAACCCATTAACGTAATCAGAGTACAACTTAATTTAAGCTGGTTGAATAGTGGACTCCTATGCAGAATCTTTCTAAAGGTAAAACCAATCTTGTGTTCACAATGCAAATTCCTGTTTCGGATTCATCTGCTAAACCGTAACGCAATTCGAAGGTTAAACCATTTTGTTGTTTTAGGTGAAGTATAAATTAAAACTGGGAACTCACAATCCAATTCGCTCTGATGGAAAAAACAGTTTTGTGTGCAAATGCAATGAAAACAATAAGTGAAAAAATTCAATGAAAAAATTCCATGTGTGGTTTCGTCTGCTTACGCATTTCGTAGAAACCCGTTCTCGTTTTCGAAGGGCACTTTTAAAATTCTAGTTACTTTTTTGCTTCCAGTATTAGAGAAAAGCCATTTTTGTAAACTCAATAAAATGGCTACACTCAGTAATTTTATGTCTCCGCATATAATTCACCCTTTAACTGAAACCAGTTCTGTGTTTAGAATACAACGAAAAAAATTCCAGGTGGGGTTTCATTTTTTGACGCATTCCTCGTGTTAGAAGTGCATTTAAAAAATTCTAGTTGCGTTCTTTGTGCTGCAAGAATTGGAGGAAAGCCATTTTCATGTTCTGAGTGGAGTTTTAATACCCCGCGTACAAACTCACTTTATAATTAAAACCATTTCTGTGTTAAGAATGCAACGAAAAAGTTTTAGGTGGGGTTTATCTCGCTAACGTGTTTCGTAAGAAACCATTCTCGTGTGAGAAGTGCATAAATATAAATTTGTGATGTGCATAAATATACAGTTATAAATTTGTAGTTGCATGAATGCTGCCAGTATTGGAAGAAAGCAATTTCACGTTCTAAGTATAGTTTTAATTCCCCGCGTACAAATTCAATCTGTAATTAAAACCAGTTCTGTGTTAAGAATGCAACGAAAACGCATCAGGTGTTATTTCATTTGCTGACGCATTTCTTATGTTGGAAGTGCATTTATAAAATTCTAGTGTCTTACTTTATGCTGCCAGAATTAGAGGAAAGCCATTTTCATGTTCTGAGTGTAGTTTTGATTCCCCGCATGCAAATTTAATCTAAATTGAAACTAGTTCCGTGTTCAGAATGCAACGAAAAAATTTATTTGTGATGTCATCTGCTGATGCATTTTGACGGAAAGCATTCTCATGTTCAAACTGCAGTTTTAAAATTCTGGGTGCAGACTATATGAAGCTAGAATTTCAGAAAAAGCATTTGCATGGTCTGAGTGTAGCTATAATTAAAGAGTGTTGGCAGTTACGTTACTATATTTTTTAAATCAGTTACAAAAAAAACAGTTCTTTGATTCGTATTTGGCTCACCACCCCCCCCCCCCCCCCCCCCCCCCGAGGCTGAAATCGGAGTGCGGCCCGCGGGTTAAAGTATGAACATCCAAATGGCCCGCGACGCTAAAAAGGTTCCCCACCCCTGCTCTAATGCTTTGCAGTTTATATATCATTATATTGAAATGCAGAGTTATGATTTTTTGAGCGCTCAAGTTTGAATCGATAAAATCAAAGTTGAAATCGAACGCTTCAGTGGTTTTGATGCTAATTTTTTCTAACATTATCTTCCTTGTGTGTCTTGCGTAAAAAAGACAAAAAGATAAAATACTGGTTATGTCGAATGGTTCTAGTCAAATACTCGTCGGCTAGGGATGCAACGATATATTGGAAAACCGATAAATATCGACGTATTGACCTCTAAAAATATCTGTATTTATCGATATCGACGATACGCCAATATCGATATTTCAATGTCTAAAAACTCAATATATCGTATCTAAATATCTAAAAACCCACCCAAATTAAAATACCCACAAAATCGGGTAAAATGCTGTTATTATTATTTCTTTCTGCTCTTATAAACACACTAAAATTAAACATGGCAAGAGATGCAAGGTGTATATCCCAATCTTTTTAAAGTGGCAATGAGACATCTACCAATTGTTGCAACAAGGGTTGCTTTTTTCAAAGGCAGGAGCCATTATAACTCAAAGCGGAAACCGGCTACAAGGAACGAGACTGTCAAAGTTACAAATTTTAAGTTCGATAGCTGGTACGAAATAGACAGTATAGACAGGGAGAAAATATATGAAATACTCCTAAATTTTGGAATACCGCCCAAAATAGTCAAGCTTGTAAAAGCAACAATGGTCGTCTCACGGTGTCGAGTAAGGATAGGAGGTGAAACAACGGAGGATTTTATCGTCTCCCAGGGGCTGAAACAAGGTGATGGCTTAGCACCCACCCTTTTCAATATTGTACTGGAGCACGTCGTGAGGAAGACAATGATCAGTACCGACTCAAACATCTGCTACAGAAGCAATCAAATAGTTGGCTACGCAGATGACCTTAACATTGTCGGAAGATCCCTACAGGCTGTAAGAGAAGTGTTTGACCCTTTGGAGACTGCGGCAAGAGAGGTGGGTTTGCAAATCAATGAAAATAAAACAAAAATCATGATGCAAACCAGAACCCCTCACCGCAGAATAAAAGATAAAGTGAAATTTAAAGACAGTTATAATTTCGAAGTGGTCGAAGAGGTTACCTACCTGGGCTCCATCATAACGCAGGACAATGAAGACCCAGTAGAAGTAAGAAAGCGCATTACAGTCGCTAACAAAACTTACTTCGCGTTGCTGCCAGTGTTCAAATCCCGAAACGTCCATAGGAAAACCAAAATAACCTTATATAAAACAATTATCAGAACGGTCTTGGCCTATGGATGTGAGGCGGGAACACTGACAGCAGAGTCAGCGGAACAGCTGGACATCTTCGAAAGAAAGGTACTTCGAAGAATCTTAGGAGCGGTGCGAGAGGGAGAGGCATGGAGAATCCGCCAAAATAATGAGCTCTATGATATTTACCAAGCTCCCAGACTCTCCACCCATTTAAGACTCCAAAGATTAAGATGGGCCAGACATGTGCACCGAATGCCAAGCACACGAGTACCGAAGAAGGTTCTGACAGGACACCCGGGAGGTAAACGAAAGGCGGGCAGACCTAGACTGAGATGGGAGGATGATGTCAGGAAGGATGCAAGAGCATTACTCCATGTTGCAGATTGGAAGACGACGGCCGGCGGCAGAGGGCGGTGGAGGCTTATTTTGAAGGAGGCCAAGGCTCGAAATGGGCTTTAGCGCCATTGAAGAAGAAGAAGCTGGTACGAAATAATGGAATAATTTTTTTTTTAAATAAATTTATGAAAAAAATAACATTTCATGTACCTTTCCAAATTTTGTAATTATTAACAGTATAAAAACTTACATTCTTACATAATCGATAAACGTTTGATATAACTAAAACTACATTGGATTTCTACTAGCTTTAAAAAATAAGAAATATCGATATATCGACCTACTAGACCAGAGGTTCCCAAAGTGTGGGGTGCCGCGGACAGAGATCAGCGCCCCTGATGTCTCTACTAAAAATCAAAATTGACAAAATTGGAAGCAAAGGTTGTTTTCCAATATTGCAACAGTACATGGCCCATAGCAAGGTTTCAAATAACTTGCTGATCCTTTTCACAGAGCACCTATCACAGTTAACTGACTGGTTTGCAAAGTACTTCGCAGAAGACCAAGTGGAGAAGTTTGTGTGGATCCAAGATCCATTCCGTGCTCAAGCTCCCCAAGATTTTACTACGCAGGAAGAAGAAAATCTATTTGACCTCTCGAGCAACAGCAGCCTAAAAACATAAACAAAAATTTTAACAAAACAAAAAACGACTTCAAAAAATGCACTAAAAAGTAAAAAAATAATTTCGTTTTCTTCTACAACTTCATAATCAACTTACTTTTTCTAATCATCAATATGTAGGTACGATTGTTACTTTTGGAGTCGGTGTCAGTCAAGATAGGTTTGTAACTACATACATAGTTATAGGTGAGATGACTGAGATGTGCTTGTGTCGCACAAGAGAGGCGAGAGCGGGACCGCGGCGGCGCAGGGAGCTGTCAAGTGAACACGCCGGGTCGGGTACCTTTGCTGACACCGACTCCAAAAATAACAATCGTACCTACATATTGATGATTAGAAAAAGTAAGTTGATTATGAAGTTGTAGAAGAAAACGAAATTATTTTTTTACTTTTTAGTGCATTTTTTGAAGTCGTTTTTTGTTTTGTTAAAATTTTTGTTTATTTTTTTGATTTTTAGTGAATCTGAAGTACACTAACTAATTTGTCTGAATATGAGTAAACCTACTAAACGTGCTGCTCATATGAGACAGACATAATTTGACCATAGCGACGTTAGACGCGTCAAATTAAGAGATTCGGCCGAATTTCGTTAATTTCTCATGGATCCAATAATCAGATCCTGACCAAACTCTTATCAAATTACCCTTGAAGTATAATCCTTTCCAATAAAAAAAGAATCATCGAAATCGGTTGCCGTGATATTGAGTTATTCGTCCATTTGTCGCGCACATACTTAATGCAAATTTAAGACTTATATGGTTTTTTCATGGATGACAAATTAGTTAAAAATTAATTAATTAACTAATTTGTCTGAATATGGGTAAACCTACTAAACGTGCTGCTCATATGAGACAGACATAATTTGAACATAGCGACGTTAGACGCTTCAAATTAAGAGATTCGGCCGAATTTCGTTAATTTCTCATGGATCCAATAATCAGATCCTGACCAAACTCTTATCAAATTACCCTTGGAGTATATCCTTTCCAATAAAAAAAGAATCATCGAAATCGGTTGGCGTGGTATTGAGTTATTCGTCCATTTGTCGCGCACATACTTAATGCAAATTTAAGACTTATATGGTTTTCTCATGGATGACAAATTAGTTAAAAATTAATTAATTAACTAATTTGTCTGAATATGGGTAAACCTACTAAACGTGCTGCTCATATGAGACAGACATAATTGACCATAGCGACGTAAAATTAAGAGATAAATTAAGAGATTCGGCCGAATTTCGTTAATTTCTCATGGATCCAATAATCAGATCCTGACCAAACTCTTATCAAATTACTCCTGAAGTATATCCTTTCCAATAAAAAAAGAATCATTGAAATCGGTTGGCGTGATATTGAGTTATTCGTCCATTTGTCGCGCACATACTTGATGCAAATTTAAGACTTATATGGTTTTCTCATGGATGCCATTGTCGGAACTGGACCAAATTAAAATGGGACCACACGGAAAGCACCAGCTTTCAAATAAAAAAAGAATCATCAATATCGGTTCACCCACTCAAAAGTTCTGAAGTAACAAACATAAAAAAAAAACAAAAAAAAAAATACCGTCGAATTGAGAACCTCCTCCTTTTTGAAGTCGTTTAAAAATACGCTTGTTCGGATTTGACGGAGTTTTGGATATCAGTCAAAAATCAGTATCCGATTCTAAATGCAAAAGCTGTAAGGGTCCTCATTATGTCTCCCTTTGCTACTTCATAGAGCACACAGATGTGCGAAGCTGGATTTTCAGCGGTTGCGGTTATAAAGAGCAAATATCGCTCGAAAATAAATGTGGACAAAGAAATGAGAGTAGCTCTATGAAGCCTTATTCTCCGGTTTAAAAAATTGTGCAGCGAGCTGCTGGCTCACCCGTCGCACTAAACGGTTTTTGTAATTATATTTGCATTTTATTTGTAAGTTTTCCTATCAATAAATGTACTTATTTATTTTAAATACGAGTTGTATTATTCAGTGGAGTAGGTAAAAAATTGGTCCATCCTGGGGGGGGGGGGGGGTAGGGGTGGCTAGAGAATTGTGCCCTCGGGGGGTGACACTCGGTCTCGGGGCTACCACAGATAGACATTATATGACCGGGGTGCCGTGAGAAAATTCAAATTTTCTAAGGGTGCCGCGCCTTGGATAAGTTTGGAAACCCCTGTACTAGACCGATATATCAATATCGACTTAATTCGATATATATATCGATATATAGATATTTTCAAAAACCTTGCATCCCTACTCACGGCGAATCTTTCACGAGTTTTAATGTGTGCATAGCTTCACAAATTTCAAGATGAAAGACCTCTGTAATTTATTTGTTCTGCTGAGAGCTAATGGCAGATCCTTGGACGGTTGGATATTGTGGGAGGGGATATTGACACGGATTGTAGGACAAATGGGGGTAAGGATAGCAAAGACACATTTTAGGTTGGGGATACAAGTATGCTGGGTATAGTGGCGCAGGGGAGAGGGGGTGGCAAGGGAGGGACGGTGGTACTTGGCAAGGGTATGGTGGGATAGGGGGACATGGCTCAACTGTCGAACATATTGTTGGCTCAGTGGGTGGTAATGTTGGAATGGTGGGAGTTACTGTTGGCTCAGTGGGTGGTACTGTTGGCTCAGTGGTTGGTACTGTTGGCTCAGTGGGTGGTAATGTTGGAATAGTGGGAGGTACTGTTGGCTGAGTCGGTGGTAAAGATGGATCAGTGGGTGGTACTGTTGGCTCGGTAGGTGGTAAAGTTGGCTCGGTGGGTGGTACTGTTGGCTCGGTGGGTGGTACTGTTGGCACGGTAGGTGGTATTGTTGGCTCGGTGGGTGGTACTGTTGGCACAGTAGGTGGTATTGTTGGCTCGGTCGGTGGTACTGTTGGCTTGGTGGGTGGTTTGTATGGGGGACAGTCATTAAAAGGAGGAAGCGGGAAAGGTGGCTGTCCTGGCAGTCTATGACCGTCATGGCTCTTCTTGGGGGGTTTCGCTGGAAAGAGCAAGTCTTCAAACAAATCCGCATCAGAAGCATTTGGATTCAAGAAATGTGCCCAGGGATCTTTGTGGTCTGCTTTGTGTGGTGGCGCGTCAGCTACGCATAGCTTGCAAGGTCTGCCTGCTAAACAGCGTTCTTCTATTTCTTCTTCATCAAATCGTGGTAATGGAACGTCCTTGCCTACTGTTGATTTATCATGGTGTGGTGGTGAAACGTCTCTGTGTGCTGACTCATCACCATGGTGTGGTAACGAGACTTTATTGTGTGTTACAGAATTAACATGGTGTGGTGGTGGTTGGTTCTTGTGCGGTTGCTGATTACCATGTGGCGAAGAAGGACTATTTTTACTAGATCCACGTTGAGGTTTTGGACGTCTACGTTTATGTCCCGAAGGTTTGTGATTATTTGAATGACTTCCATGATGATGTGATTGGTTATTGTGATGATGGGGTGGATTTGGAGAATGTGCCACTTGTTTCCGAGAGTTTTCTGGTGGGTTCAGAGAATGCGGCCCTTGTTTCTGGTGGTTTTCTGGCAGATTCAGAGAATGCAGCCCTAGCTTCGGAGGGTTTTCTGGCGGGTTCAGAGAATGTTGTGGTGGTTTTGGCTCCTCTGGGAATGGTTCTATCGGAGGCTCTGGTTGGACATGGTGCCAGAGGTCCGAAAACTTCTTGAGACAGCCCAAGGGTATGGGGACATTCTTTTCTCCGAGTTGGATGACCACCGACTCTTCGGCTTCGACTCCCTAAAAATAATTCAAATTCATCTATATATATAAAAATCAAAATATGTTTGTTTCTGTGTTTGTATATAATATATTATGTAAGATACCTATGCGTATAGGGTTGCCATCTATCCGGCTTTAGCCGGACATGTTTGGCTTTTTTAGATTGTGTCCGGCTAAATATTTATATGTCCGGCCTGTAGGGCTTTTGTTAGGCTTTTTGTTAGTGTAACGCGGTGCACGCAGCGCCTGCAGAACGAACGCAACGCAAGCTACGCAAAGCGCAATGTGTTACGGACGAGGCGTGGGTGGGCGACAGTGGCTATTCTTGGTTCGAAAGGGTTTTGTCTTTAGTCGGCTCGTTAGTGGCTCTTTTATGTCAATATATCAAAGACGAATCAAATGTACGGAAACTTCAGATATTTCAGTCAACGAAATAATTGACCAGTGTTCACAAATAATGTAAAATATAAAAAATGAGAGACTGTAACAAAATTTCTGCCCAATCAAGTTAACTGCAATTTTACGACATTTATCAAAGGCTCACCCAGATCGTGTGGAAGAATTCAAAGAAAATGTGAATAATATGTACAAAATTGCCAAAGACTACTTAAACTCTTGGACAAGTGAATTCAGTGCCGAATTGAAACACTTTAATTGGATGACTTTAGCTGAGGTACCAAGCTGGTAGCACGTAGCAGAAACGATATACATTCTGTCAAAAAAAATTAGATGAAAAAATTAGTAAACTTTTGACCAATGGCAGAACTTTGTGATTCCAGGCCATAACGCCAATGTTGAAAAAGTTTTCTCTTTAATAAACGCCTAGTGGGCCAAGGAACGCAATAAATTACAAATAAAAACAATTGCTAAGATGATGTACACATTGTGTAATTCAAAAGTGACGTGTCAAGAATTTTCTGAAATGATTTCCAAAGAAAGGACGTTTTGGATAAAGTAGGTAGGTTAAAAGGTCAAATAAGCAAAATTGTAGATTTTTGTAATTTTTGAATAATTTGGAGAAGTCGAGATTTTAATTAATTTTTTCCGTTTTTGTCCACAAATCTATAGATATGTTTCATTATATATTTGTTTAATGAAAAAAATTAGTTAACTGTTTAACCAGAAAAAGAGTTATGTTTTATTTGTTTGTTTTATAAGTTTATTATGCCTTTTTTTTTACAGTGAATACCGCACAAGAATCTCAACTGCTCCCGTCTGGAGCCAGTGAGACTATGGCATCCCCAATTGGGGTATGCTGTGAGGCTGAAGGTAGTGGGGAGGGGAAGGAGGTGGGGAGGAGGAAGGTTGGGAAGTACCTGGCTATTCAGATCTGGTCACCAAACACAGCTAAAGCCATTTTTTCAAGCAACGTTTCAATTCTGAATGGTGGTCTTACACCAGGGCGATACTAATAGTATCTTCCACTCTGGAACATGCCGCAAATATACTACCTATATATTATTTTTAATTAATTAATTGTGAAATAACACAAATTAATCAAATAATATTTATTTGCGCATGCCGGGTTCGAACCCGCGACCTCCGGATTGTGAGTCAAGAGTCTTACCCACTGGACTACGGAGGTCATCATGTCATGTCTACAGACTCAATATTATTTATTTTGTTATTGAAATATTCTATATAAATGCCAAATTTTGACAAGAATAAGACTGATACGATTTTAGATTTTCACGGCCAAAAGTTATTTTGTTATTAGTTTTTGGGGTATTATGCCGTGTTGCGCTACCTCCTTCTTTAGCCAACGTTTACATTAAGGTTTAGACGGTTACATCAAGGCTAAACGCAAAAAACATGTTGAAGTATATTGTAGCGCCAGCTCGTAGGGGAGTGGAGCTGGCGACACGGTATCGCTCCTAAGTAGATAAGTACTCACATCACCCCTAACTATTACACATCTGCCCTGATGATGGACACTGCAACGCTGTCCGAAACGTTGGCTAAAGAAGGAGGTAGCGCAACACGGCATAATACCCCAAAAACTAATAACAAAAAGAATAAGACTGATTAATGAGTATTGTTATTAAACTGGTTAATATGTGATTAATAGGGTATTACCAGAGAAAACCAAAAAATGTCATTTTTAAATCAGATTTTAGACGTATTGACTCTTTTCCACAAAAAATTGTAAATGGATTTCGAAAGATTGTTCTTTTATCTAGCATTCGCATGTTTTAAATTTTGAGAAAAATGTTTATTTTTAGTATAATAAGGTTATACCATAGGTTGCTGGCAGATTTGTTAAATTTTCAAAAAAGATTTTGTGTTATACCACATGCATTTCAAATCATATAATCATGAGTAAAATAAATCAATACATTATCTGGGTATCGCATGTGTTAGAATTTCAATTTTAGTTTAAATAAAATCATTAAAAAATGTATGCGTACTTGTAATTCTTGACGAAAATTGGTCCGTTTGTGTATTTATTTGCGCACTTACAAACTAATATATTTAAGATTTTTTTAACATTCTTATTAAATTTAGACATTATTGAAAAATGATAAATACTTATAATCAAAAAATAATTACAAAAAGTACATTGTTTTAATAGCTTTATCATCACGCCTTTCAGCATTTTTGAATGTAGGTATAAATTAAAACAAATTTGGAATGAAATAAAATCGATATTGAGTTATAATTTTAAAAGCTGGTACGGAGAATAATTAATCTGTTTCATTGTAACCGCCCTGCATGATCGTAAGAACAACTTTCGACGAAATGTGGATTTTCGGCCGCTGGCTGGTAAAACGCTCTTAATAAACAACTGTAATTTGTAACAGTTTTTTTATTATTATGTATAAAAGTTATGTCCAAAATTACGTACGCATGTCCGGCTTTTAGGGCAAAATGTCCAGCCTAATACAGCGCAGAGTCAGACTTTTTTATTTTAGAAGATGGCAACCCTATATGCGTAGCTAAACCATTCATCCGATTGCGGCGAAACTTTGGGGATTTGATGTGTGCATGCCCGCGATGGTTTCTGTACACAGAGTGTCCGGGGGTAAAGTGCATTAACTTCGGGAGGTGATTCTACATGATGAACTTGGGAACCATTTATTGGATTTTTTTACATGAGCTCCACACAGGAGGCCCTGAGGAAAATAATTTCCCTCAGAGCCTATGTCATCTTTAGGGATGCTGTGTGGAGGGATAGCCAACACCTCTCCCATAGATCACCCCAAGTGGTTTGCTGCGTTTGGTGACTTAGCAGAGATGCCCGGGTTCATGTGGTGAGGTTTGTCAAAGATCTTGACGGCCGATGTCTGCCCACCTGCTGCGTGGCGGGCCGGATCGAGAGAGACCGGTCGGGGAGGTCTTTTGACCTGTCCAGTCAGAATCCCTACACTCTTCGCCTTGCACCACAGTTGAAGGATGGATTCATCACGTCCGTCACTCCTGGATATACTGACCCACAGATTCTTACCCACCTCCTATACCCATTTCCTTCCCAGAACTCCTCCTCTTCTTTCCTTAAAAACTCTCCACACATCATCCTCTAAGATGACGTAGGTCCTGAGGGAAATTATTTTCCTCAGGGCCTCATGTGAGGAACTAATGTAAAAATAAAAAAGTTACCTTTATTTTAAGATGTCTTTCAACACTTTTAAAAATACTAACAGAATAACAACTTTTTCACTAATTCACGTTAATCAGTAGGTAACTATTCACTTCATGTATGTCAATCACATCGCACGAAAGAAATGAGAACGACTCAGATGACAAGATAGTGTTCATGTGTAAAATATTTTTGTGGCAATATTATACCTTCGTAAGTTTTTTCACGGTCGGGTGGCACCCGGTACGGGCCGCCCCCGCCACCGTCCCCTCCCTTATCTATGCCACTGCACACAGCATCTCCAAAGAGTGGTTAATGTAAAAAAAATATATGTAATAGGGTATAATAGCACCTACCCGAATGATTTTAAGAAAGTAATTTTGATTTTATTAATATTTTGCTGCCCAATGAAATTTTCTACAACAAAAAAATTCAATCACAGGTCGCCATTGTTCATGCTCCATACTCCTACACGTCGCGACGGGATCGTGCGCTGTTTCGTGTGTTATCGTACTGCTGGAACGAGATAGAGTGCTTCAGCTTAAGCTAGGCTATATCCGACAACTCGGTTACGACATGAAAAATTATTTTTATTGTTTTTAATTGAAAAAAACTATCACCGAACATCAAAATGAACTAACTAACTAACCACCATGCCGTTTCCCCGCAGGGGTAGGCAGAGAGGACGGACCACCAAACCACTCGGTCTTGGCACACACTCTTTGCCTCACTCACATTCATACATCGTCTCATACATGCTCTTATATTATTTTGACTCTTGACATGGCCCGACTCAAGTGTCTGATTCACTTGATCGTGCCATATCTTTCTCGGGCGTCCCCGACTTCTTCTACCATTCACATTTGCGTTATATATTCTTCTTACACTCCTTTCTTCGTTCATTCGCTCTACATGCCCAAACCATCGGAGCATCCCTTTCTTAATCTTACTCATTACGCTTACATCAGCTCTGTATGATTTGCGGATCTCCACGTTTCTCACAGGATCATACATGGCTTTACCACACATATGCCTCAGGGATCTCATTTCTAGAGCTTTCAGTGTACTTTCATCCTTCCTCTGCCAGTTCCATGCCGCACTGCCATACATCAGGGTAGGTACCAGTACTCCATTTTGGACGGCTAGCTTCGCTTCTTTGGACAGTTTTATCAAAATGACATGTACATTTTGTACTCCAAATATACTACTCAGGAATCGCTTGTTAAAATCCTTTGGGTATCTTTTTGTTACACCCTGTATATAAAATAATTAATAATATAAAACAATTCATTTACCTGCGTCACTAAGGCAACCGCACCACAAAGCACTAAAACTTTATAAAAAACTACCATCTTTCACGGGGTTCTGCAATAACAATGGAGTTCAACTGATGATAACTTCTTTGCACTTGCGTATTTTATATGCAAATTTTCGCAATCTGTACGCACAAATATGCGTTTTTTCCTATAGATAATTACTTTTTTTTAAAAGCACGCATTTTTAATCAATTATTATGAATGAGTCACTTGCATGCAATTTTATTTTATTTTTTGTAAGACAATATTGCTGTGATATTTTAATATTTATGCGAGTACCTCAAAACAATCTCAACTGTTACAGCCGTCTGGAGCCATTGAGACTAAGGCATCCCCAAATGAGGTATGTTGTGAGGCTGAAGATAGTGGGGAGGGGAAGTAGATTGGGAAGAGGAAGATGGGGAAGTACCTGGTCATTCAGATCTGGTCACCAAACACGACTAAAGCCATTTCAAGCAACGTTTCAGTTCTGAATGTTGGTATTACGCCAGGGCGATACTGAGAGTATCTTCCACCCTGGAAGACCGCAAACGAATTAGATATATTTTATTTTTAATGAATTAATTATGAAATACCACAAATTAATCAAATAAAATTTATCTTAATTAACCTTACCCCTCGACCGCGGAGGGTAAGGCTCTTAGGTTAGGTTAGGTTATCCACTTATCTGTTTTAACCCCTTAGGCTAATTTGTTCGCTTTTCCGCACAACTCATATAGGTCTCATAGAAATGGTTATGTCTCCCTTACTATCATTGTGAAAAATATGACATAAACGGTATTAGAAAGAGAAAACACCACGCTTTGTATTCAAATCTAAAAAATAACCACCAAATAAGTAAAATGTGCACCTTTATGAAACCAAAGTTTCGAAACGCAATGTAAAAAAAAATTTAGAATCTTTGGGAATTTTTTTTCATTATTTTCACATGGAATAACAAAGAAGTGAGGGGATAGTAATGTTTAAATATATTTTCCTACGAAACTATGTACTTTATGTGTTTTTATTTTTTTTTTCGTTATCAGTAATTTTAGTTAAAAAAAACGTAGCTGAGCCATTTTTAAAGTTTGCATTCAAAATTTATGTAGTTCCAAAATTATATGTTTATTTTGAATTAATAAATTTGACAGCGTATTTTATCACCATTCAAAAACAGTTTTTAGTTTTGGGATATGTTCAGAAATGTTCAATTTATTTGCATTTTATTGCAAAGCGAAAATATATTGATCATCAGAAAAATATGCCTAATTTCTGAAGGGTTAATTAAAGCATTTAAAATATTTCTAAGCAATCTAATTTTAAAACCAAAATCACACGATTTTGCATTGCTTTGTAACCGAAAAAAATATGCAAGTGTCTCATTTATGTGTGAAGTAAAATGCGTGAGTTAAGAGACGTAGCAATTATATAATATTTAGTTATTATTTCAATGCATACTTACGTGCCTATTTGAAAATGGTACACTTCACAGGTCAGCAAAAATTTTGCTGATGTCATAACATCAGCAATGCATTTTTTTTACATTAGCTACACACAGTAGGCCTTGAAGAAAAAAGTTCCCACGGGGAGTAGACCATCATTGGGGATGTGGTGCGGAGGGTCTTTTCAGGAAAGGAAGAATAGGATTTTTAATTTGGGAGGCGGGTATGGGTACCGCCGCCCTGAGAACCATTTATTGGATAACCAACATTTGTGCCATAGGTCACCTCAAGTGCTTCGCTATTGTAATGGTTCCCGGATTCATGGGGTGAGGTTTGTCTAGGTCTTGGCGGCGGATGCATCTGCCCACAAACTGTGTTGCAGGCCGAATCGGGAGACTGGTTGAGGGAGACTTTTTGATCTCTCCAGCAGGATTCTCTCGACCCATCGCCTTGCACCACTGTGGGAGGGATGGATTCATACGTTCGTCACTCCTGGACACACTAATCTCCAGATTCGTAACCATGCCTCATAACTTTTCCTTTAAAGAAATAGGCCCTGAGGGGAATTATTTTCCACAAGGTGACCTATGTGGAGATAATGTAAAAAAAATAAAAATTACCATCAGCCTCACAACATACCTATTTGGGAATGCCTTAGTCTCACTGGCTCCAGACGATTCCAAAAGTTTTGGGAAGAAAAAAGTTATGAAGAAATGAGAAAGGTCAAAAGTCTCAACCAGTCTTTCCCAATACGGCCTGCCACGTAGTAGGTGAGCAAACGCATCCACTGCCAAAACTAACCCCTCATAAATCTGAGCACCCCTGCTAAGTCACCAAACGTAGCGAAACACTTGGGGTGACCTACGCAGGGTGTTGGTTGTCCAATAAATGGTTCACGTAACCGCAGTACCCATACCCGAATTAAATTTTTTTTTTGTGAATACCGCACACGAGTCCAATTTGTCTAGTGGGTCTTAGGCATAATGATTGGGGTATGTTCTGAAGCTGAAGTGGGAAAGGGAAGGAGACGGGAACCTTGTGAAGTATACGCATTAAAAAAATAAATTGATTATTATCATTCTTGGCTCTACAACCCCTGGTGGGTCATTTTACGGACAACCTTCATATAAAAATCAAAATATCTTTGCTCCTGTCTTTGTATACGAGATGTCTATGCGTTGCTAAACCATTCATCCGATTGCGATGTAACTTTGGGGATTTGATGTGCACATGCCCGCGATGGTTTCTATATACAATAGTGAGTTCTGGCATTCTGAAATTATGCGTTGCTAACCAGGGCCGTATTTACACTTTTCATTGGTATAGGCCACTTCATTTGCGCCGCCCCTTCCTCCTTCTTAGAAGTTGCCACCTATCATCACTCACTTGTAGACTTTTATTAGGTGACGCACAATTATTTTAAAAATAAATATTCAAACATAGGTTAGGTAGGTATTCAAAAATGAAATAGAGAATAAATTATTTGTAAAACAAAAGTGCAACACGAAACAAGAATTACAATTTTTTACGGATTTTTTATTTGACAAAATCATTTATAATAGCTTCATAGTTGCTTCTATGCATAGAAGATCCGAAGAGTAAAATTTTTCTTGCGATAATGAAGACCTTTTTATTTGACCTTGGTATTTCTTGATTAATTTTAAACAGGAAAAACTCCAGAACAATTTGTGGCCGGAGTGCAAAGTGCAACGCGGAGAGCTATATCCAAGTTTGGGTAAACGTTGCACAGTTTTCTCAAAAACTTTCCTTAAAAAGATTTAGTAATGATGTAGATTCAGGTTTCTCTGCCATCTTATTAGAGGAAATGTGACCTTGAAAGTGTACCCATTTCTGAACTAAATCGTCTTCAAAATCATTACCCAAGAGACTGAGTTTTTTCTGAGACTCTTTGTGATGAAAATTCACCCATTTTTTTTAAATGATTTTTTTCTTTGAAGTATTATGCCTTCATATTATGCCTTATGCCTTCGCATATGCCTTACCTTTAATTCAGATCTCAGTCAGGAAGTTGTTTCAAAATCCTCATTTTATGTTTCGTCTATAAAGTTTTTTCTCTTAGAGTCACCTTACTATGAATGTCGCTGTGATATTGCTAAAGTGTGCTCATTTCAATTGCACTTTCTTCGAAATAATCAAAGTTTTCTTGCGCTGGTATAATATACTCGAGAAGAGATCCATAAAAATCAGATACCATCAGTACATCAACAGATGAGCTCTAAATTTGAGCACTCACTTTATTTAGTCTTTCCAAAATAGCATTCCAAAATACGATTAGTAGCCAAATAAAGGTAGCCACTGCCTAAACATTTTTTGTGAAATAATCGCACCATAACTGCACGACGCAATCCGCGGTCCCGTACGGGATCACTGGGCGTCTAAAGGTTCCCTTAAGGGGGGAAATAGGCGTGGAGGCTTCAAAAATTGTTTTTTCTTCATAAATCGATGGTAGAACTATTCAAAAATATTTTCTGAAAATTTCAAACCAAAATTTCATGCCATTTAAAAGTTATATGCGTTTGAGTGAGTATCTCTCAGTCGAATTACCACTATTTTACTGCCACTCTTATTTTCAAACGCATTTTTCTCGAAACTACTTTTTTCGAATTTGTGTAACCTCTAGCTCCTACAGTTTTTGATCAATCGTTATCAAACTAAGGTCATAGTTTCTTTATATAAATGCGCTCTATTTAATCCTAAACAATATCTTTATTTGAACTATTTTTTTTGTGGCAAAAAAACGTTTAAAAGAATGTTAAAAAATCGTAAGTACTAAATTTTCACATTTATCGAAAAAATATTAATTTTCGATTTTTTTGTAAGAAGTGAGGTTCAAATAGAAGAAACACTAATAAAAAACTATATTTTTTTGAAAAATTGATTTCGGATGAAAATTGTGACCTCCAGGAGTTGACCACAAATTGTCCAGCCGGGTGGCGACTTACAATGCGCGGCAGTTGATATCTCCGTTATTTTTTGAGGAAAATATTTGAAAATTTTAGAATATACTCTTGAATATGTATGTGTAAAATGACCGCAAGGTAGGTATAAATAAAATATACGTATTCCTCATGTGTTAAAAAAATTCATGAAAATCACTAAAAATACGAAGTCCTACGCCTATTTCTTACCTCGTGCAATAAAGGTAGCCCACTGCCAAAGCATTTTTTTTTGTGAAACATTCGCATCACAATCACCGCACCGGTCCCGTATTGGACCGTTGGGCATTGAACGAAAAAAATCCGCGGTCTCGTACGGGACCACTGGGCGTCTAAAGGTTAATAGATAGAAAACTCTATATTTTGTTATTGTTTAAGTATAATCGTACACAAAATTAAGGCCTAAACTACACGAGCGGTTCTCCCGCTGCGGGAAACCGCTCGAGAAAGTTGGCGGCTTATATCAAACTACACGGGTGGCGGTTTCCCGCCATGCTATCGAGCGATTCTACCGCTGCGGGATAGGCCACTTGCATCACATTTTTAAATTTTTTTTTCCGGTTTAGGCAAATATTCTAAGACATTCTGTATTTTTTTTTTTTAATCGTATTTTTGAAACCCTGGGGATTTGTTGAAAATTTCAATCCGAAAAATCAGACCATTTTTTATAAACCGGAAAGACGGGACATAATTTTATAGATGTGAAAAAACGATAATTACATAGCCGAAAATCATTTTAAAAAAGAACGTTTTCCACACGAATGGCACAGGAGAATAACGAGGCATACCAAAAATATCACATCTTCACATCTCATAAATATTTTTTTCCTTTATCCATCTTATTGATCATAAATCATTATAATGTACAGCGTATATATTACTAAATTCAATGTAATATACTTTTACTTGTAAATTATAATAATAATAAGAATATTATAAAATTTTATTTTGTTAAAATCAGCACCATAATCATTATACTTCTAAAACACGTACCGACATCATCTTCACGTTCTGAAGAGAACCCCTCTTCAGAACATCTGTCAAAAAATCAAACCAAATGATAAGTTCGCAGAGAACAAACAATAAATCTAGTGAACGAATTCAAAAATTCGCCTGAAATCAAAGTGATGCCATATAAAAAAATAAATCAGTGTGGAATTTTACAAAATTAATAGGTACATTTTCATGTAGTGACGTCACGAGCCCAAATAATGGATTTATTTATTTAAAAATAAAAAATTCTGTACATTTCCAAACAATTTTACTAACATTTTCTTAATCTTAGTAAAAAGATCTATCCACACGATTTTTTCCAAGTCGTTATGAAATCCATGCAAGTGGCTTATTGCGGGAAACCGCCCGTGTAGTTTGAAGTGGCGGTTTCCCGCAGCGGGAGGACCGCTGCATGTTGCGGGCGAATTTCTCCCGCAAGCTCCCGCGGCGGGAGAACCGCTCGTGTAGTTTGCGCCATACAACGCTCATAGTAAATTGTGTCTGCTGCGGTTTCCCGCAGCGGGAGAACCGCTCGTGTAGTTTGCGCCTAACGGCTGCCGCCCCCTGAACTCTGCCGCCCCTAGGCCGCGGCCTATAAGGCCTATTGACAAATCCAGGACTGTTGCTAACCATTCATCCGATTGCGATGTAACTTTGGGAATTTGATGTGCGCAAGCCCGCGATGGTTTCTATATACAATAGTGAGTTCTGTCATCATGAAATTATGCGTTACTAACCATTCATCCGATTGCAATGAAACTTTGGGGATTTGATACGCATATACCCGCAATGGTTCCTATATATGTAATAGTGAGTTCTGGCATTATATTCATATAAAAAAATTGCAAAAGGTGGCACGCGAGCTGTTTGAAAACTGAATGTACCGGGACTGAATGTATGGAATGCGCGAGGGGGGAGGGGAACTCGGGAGGGGGGTTCGCGGGACGGGGAAAGAGGGCGAGGAGAGTGGGGAGAGGGAAGGCGGAGAAGGCGAAGTGGGAACAGGACAAATGGGAAAGGACACACAGGGAGAAACAATTTCTTTATTAAGTGGCATTGCAACGCACGCTGGGAACTCACTAGTTATGAAATAAAAAAAATATACATAATTTATCTAAAATCTTTAATTATTTTTACATAGTAATAAACAATAATAATAATTCTATACAAAAAATCACACAATTTAGTACAAATTCAGCTCTGTGACCGTTGAATCAATAATACAAGCAAGAAATGCCAATCCAAGTAAATTTTTAGTGCAAACCAATGCCGCCAATGACGTAGCACGCTTTAACCCATTTAGCACAAGCTCTTTCTCTCTTACACTTGCCGAACATCGTAAATCGTCATCCCATTTGATTGAAATTAAAATTTCATAATTAACCTCTCAAGCCTCAACCGTGTTTTGTCGGAGGGTCAAAATATTGTTATTAAGTTTAATTTGTAGAAAACCATTTTTACAGTTTTATTTATTTTATTTTATATTCAATAATATTATTATTTAACCCCTCAGGCCTCCTGTTTTGTGGGAAGGTCAAAATATTTCCGTTTTGCAATAAAATTCAAATAAATTGAATATTTCTTAATGTATCTGAAAACAAAAAATTGGGTTCGAAAGGATGTAAAACAATCAAATTTTATAATCTTAATATATAAAACAAAGTCGGGTTAGTTGCACTATTTATAACTCGAGAACGGCTGGACCGATTTTGATGATCTTTGATTTGATGGATTTGTCTCCGCCCCGGATAGGATAATAACTATTAAAACATTGCATAAATTCACGAAAAAGAAAGTTATGACGATAATTCATTTCCTCGTACATTTAATATGGAACGAATTTTCATCTTTTGAAAGAGCTGAAGGAATATTGTGGTAGGTATAATATTGAAGTTTGCTTCAATTCCAAAAATTCAAAAACGTCAAATGCCAATGTGCTGATTGTTTTTGTTTTGTTCTTAAACATATAAAGCTGTCTCTTTCTTACACACTTAAAAATGTCAATAGCCGAAAATGAGACAAACGGTGAACGTATGTCTCCACCCATCCAAAGGAAAGATACAATCATTAAAATAAAAAACGAAATAAATATAAAGAAAATGAAAAGCAAAGTTTTATTTTACATCAGTTCCACAACACATGAGGCCCCGAAGAAAATTATTTTCCTCAGGGCCTGTGTCATCTTAGGGGATGTTATGTGGAGGTCTTTTTAAGGAAGGGAAGGATAGGAAGTTCTGGGAAGGAAAAAGGTATGAGGGGAGGGTAGGAATCTGGGGTCAGTGTGTCCGGTAGTGACGGACGTATGAATCCATCCCTCCAACTGCGGTGCAAGGCGTTGGGTCGAGAGAGTCCAGCTGCAAAGGTCAAAAGGCTCCCTCAACCAGTCTCTCTCGATTCGGTCCGCCACGCAGCAGGTGGGCAGACGTATCCGCCGCCAAGACACGGACAAACGTCACCCCGTAGGGAACCACTTAAGGTGCGATTCCTAAGGGTGACCTATGGGTGACGTATGACAGAGGTGTTGGTTGTCTAACAAATGGTTCCCGGTTCACAAATTATCGTAATTAAGTGAAAAAAAAAGAAAATCACAAAAAATATAAATCCATACACAATGCCATCTCTGATACTGACAAAATCAAAACACGGACAGTTGTGCATTGATGATTGCTTCATTGTGTAATTTTTGACTTAATAAAAAAACTGAATTTAATTCAACAGTTATTGATTCTGAGGCGGTACGAAGTTCGTCGGGTCAGCTAGTTAAAAATAAACATATAATTTTTGAAATATAAAAATTTTGCATGTTAAAAATGGCTCACCTTACGTTTTTTGTAACTAAAATTACTGATAATGAAAAAAAATAAACACACATACATATTTTATTAGGCAAATGTAAATAAATGTTATCATCTACTCAATTTTTTGGTGTTTCGTGTAAAAGGAAATAAATTTTAATTTCAAATTACGGTTAGAAATTTTGGAAACATAAAGGTGTATATTTGAATTATTTTGCGGTTAATTTTTAGATCTGAATATAAAGTGTGGTATTTTCTCTTTCTAAAACCGCTTAGATCATATTTCTAACCATGATAGTAAGGGAGACACAACGATTTCTATGAGACCTATATGAGTTGTAAGGCTTTCAACTGGCAATCTGAATCTCGGCGTGCGCGAATAAATTTAATTTGATAGTCATAAAAAACCTCAGAGTTGAATCTCCTATTTTTTGCTCTAAAATCGATGTTATTCGAAATTACCATAGAAATAAAAAAAAAATTGTTGCATCATATTAAATTTATTGAATTTATCGACAGACTGTACGTGTACATAATTTCAGGCGGTTACCCTCGTAAATATTTAATTCAAAAATAATTATTTACTTCATTACTAATAAACGTGTTTTAAATTTTACACAACCGATAAACAATCGTTGAAGATACATAAGTGGTTGTTTATCAGATATGTAAAATTTAAAACACATTTATTACTAATTTTTTTCTTACAAAATATTCAGAATATTTGATGGGTGTAGACTCAATGCTGTAGAAATGAGATCCCTGGGGTGTATGTGTGATAAAACCATGCATGACCGTGTTAAAAATGTGGAGATTCAGAAATAATGCAATCTTAATGGATAAGAGTAAGAAAGGGAGCCTAAAGCCGGGTACAGATTGACGCAACGTAACATGCAATGTAACACGCAATGAAAGAATTTGCCGTCCACATTGTCGCAATGTATCATGCAATGAAACATTCCCATAGTGTGGACGACTTGCGCGCACGAACCGTGCACACTATGCGCACAAACAGGGTATTTCAACTTGTGCGCGCCGCAATCCACAAAGTATCGGTTTTTTCGCCGAACACAAAGGGGCGCGCAGTGTGCACGGAGCGTCAGTGTGGACGGCTTGTTCTTGTCTGTACGTCAGAACGCGTGCGAACAATGGAGGACTTGTTCTCGGCAGACTGAACTATGTTCACCGCGCGCATGCCGGGAACAGATGCGAGTAGGTACATGCTCGGTTCGTGCGCGCGCTGCGTCACACTTATGAAATGTTCCTTTCATGTTACGTTACAGCAATCTGTACCCGGCTTGAGTAAGATTACATGACGCAGAAGTGAATGGCAGAAAAAGTCGGAGAAGTCTCGAGAGTATAACGGAAGAATATTCATGAATGTGGATGAAGCAAAGAGTATGTGCCGGGACAGAGTTGTGCGGCAGTCCATCCTCTCTGCCTACTAATTGGGGTATTTTTTGAGACTTAAAGTAGTGGGCAGAAAGTGAATAATTACTTAGCTATTCAGATCTGGTCACCAAACACGGCTAAAGCCATTTCAAGCAATATGCAAGCAATCAATGTTTCGATACCGAATGACAGTCTTTCACCAGTGAAAAATATGGAGAAGACTAACTTTGCAAGTTGAACACTCATATGTTGCATTTTATCACAAGGGTTAAAATGTGCAATAAATTTGGCAGCGATGGACTTACTTCACATCTTTTAAAATGTGATGAAGAAATATAGTTATTAAGTGATGACAATATGTCGTAAAAATACGCAATAAAATGATAATATATCGTCGATACAAACATGCAAATGATGCAGCCCCAGATCTAGGGGGGCAACTGCCCCGGGACGGCAGTTTTAGGGGGACACCAAAATCGTAATTTATGTTTAATTGAAAAAAAAATTATTGATTCACAAAGCACCTGGCATCCAGTGCACATTGTTCTCTCTATTAATCATTTGATTTTAAAACGCCCAGTTGATTTTTAAACACATCCTAAATTGATTTATGAACATATCCAAAGTCGATTTTGAACGCGTGCATAATGTACGTGATGTCTCTGCCAGGGGAATCCCCGTTGCATTTAGAACTAGGGGCTACACGAGCTGAGCTGTTATCGCCACTATCAAGTTCCTGCCCCAGTTTGAAAGTGTCTAGATCCGGGGCTGAAATGATGTTGTAACATAGTGATGAAATGAAATAATTTTTTTGAAAAATGTGATAAAAAAGTATTAGTAATAACTCATGTACGCCTCATACGTTGAACATTATGTCTAGTAATGTTACATTGTCATATAAACAAGCTTATGGGTACGAGTGGTTAATCTGTGATTCTCTTTGTCTCATATTATTGCGATGAAGTGACATCATGTATTAACATTGTTGTGATGAAAATACATTGTGTCTTACATTGGTTTGATGTCGTAACATTATATTAAATTGCTATATACAATGAAATGACATTATGTATTACATTTTTATGATGAAATGTCATTTTGTCGTATATTGTTGTAACATCAGTGGCATGACTCACATTATCGTGATGAGATGACATTACGCTTTATATTGTTGTGATGAAATTACATTACATATCAAATTATTTTGATGTAGTAGAATTATGTGTTAAATTACTGAAATAAAAGACATTATCAGACAAAGACATAATCTCTTGTGTTGTTGTAACATCGGTAGGAAATCTCAATTTTTTGTGATGAAATGCCAATATGTCTTACATTATTGCATGAAATGACATTATGTTTTACATCATTATGATTAAATGTCATTTTGTCTTATATTGTTGTAACATCAGTGGCATGTCTCACATGAAATGACATTACGTTTTACATTGTGATGAAAGTACATTACATTTCACATTGTTTTGATGTAGTAGAATTATGACTGCAATTAAAGACATTATCAGACAACGTGGTTGTAACATCGGTAGCAAATCTCACATTATTACACGATGAAATGACTTTAAGTCTTACATTATTACATAATGAAATGACATTACGTTTTACATTATTGTGATGAAATAACATTACATTTCACATTGATTTGATGTACTAGTATTGTGTGAAAGACATTATCAGTATCAAATCTCACATTATTGTGATGAAATGACATTTCATCTTGCATTACTGTGATGAAATGACATTTTTATTGATCTTGTTGTTACCTCAGTCGCATGTCTGACAGTATTGCGATGAAATGAAATTACGTCTTAACATTGATGTGATGTTGTAGTATTGTGTTAAACGACTGCAACGAGATCACATTTTTATTACACATATTATTGCAATGCAATGGAACTAATTCTCACATCATTGTGATGAGATGACTATGTCTTATATTGCTGAAATTATTTCAAATCTTATAAAAATACGATGAAATTTAATCTTGTGATGAAAATTTTTAATGTTGATGATTTCATATTCATAACACAAAAACGAATGAATATAAATCAACGTTGAGTATTTACTCTTTTTTTAACCTAGCAAAAAATATATATAATTAATATATTATGCAAAAATACAACATATTAAATTTATAAAAATACAATACAATAAATAATATACAAAAGGTTTAATTTTCAAATGGCATCCAGCCCTTTAATGTCAATGTGTGAACAGTGCTAGCTGCTAGTAAAATTATTTTTACACAACTTTTTCAATTTCATATAAACAACGATTGCGCGTTAAGACCGAGTTGTTTGGTGGTCGATCCTCTCTGCCTACCCCTGCAGGGAAATGGTGTGAAAGTTAGGGGTCGTCCAATAATCACGTGATGTTTTTTAGCAACTTTTTAACCTCCCCCCCCCCCCCTGGTGATATGTGGTGAGGTTTTAGACTAACCCCCCCCCTCCCCCTCCCTCCCCCGAAATCACATGTATTTTTTTTAGTACAAGTATTTTCAAATTTTCAGAATATTATCACAAAAAATAAATACACGTGATATCTCATTATACCCCCCCCCCCCCCCTGTAGTGATATTTCGTGATTTTTTCTGAACCCCCCCCCCCCCCCTTTCGAGCCTCACGTGATTAATGGATGACCCCTTAGTTAGTTAGTTAAACACTTCCAATCACAAAGATAGCTTCACAGATGTCATAAAGGACACTGGTTTAAAATATTCCTCTGCATGGAAGTCTATTTTTTATCTCTAGAAATATGATGGTACACATATAATATGTATTTTTACATTGTGTCATTTGATATCTTGAAAAAATGTTACATTGATACACAATATTAAGAAAATTGTTTACTCCCCGTTCTTAAACCTTCATATTCCGTCGCAAGGTCAGAAGCTTTGCAATAAAACCCAAATAAATTGAATATTCTGAATGTATCTGAAACCTAAAACTGTTTTTGTAAGGTGATGAAATATGCGTTCAATTTATTTTTAGAAATAAACATGTAAATTTTTAAATATAAAAAATTTCGAATGCAAACATAAAAGTTTTAAAAATGGCTCACCTTGCGTTTTTTCAAAACTAAAATTACTGATAATGAAAAAAAATAAATACACACACATATATTTTATTAGATAAATGTATTATAAACGTTATCGTCACCTCACTTTTTTGACCTTTCATGTAAAAAAAATTCGTAAAGTAGTCGGAAATTCTATTTTCATAAAGGTGTACATTTTAATTATTTTGTGATTAACTTTTAGATTTGAATATAAAGCATGATGTTTTCTCTTTCTAACACTGTTTAGATCATATTTATCACTTTGATAGTAAGGGAGCAACAATGATTTCTATGAGACCTATACGAATTGTTCCCAAAAACGAACAATTAGCCTGAGGTGTAAATTTACAATACAAAGAGTTACAGTAGTTAGTAACACGGTTACAGTAGTGCACCGATTTAAATACAGTTGTGGTAATATAACCTATAAATTTAAAGTAACACTAATAAAAATGATGAAATGCAGAAAGAAATTTAATATAGACGTATACAGTCGATTCCTCTTAACCTCTCATTTGTGAATTGCCCGCCGGTGTTGCAAAAAAAATTTTAGCTTTTTTTTTAATGCGATTTTAACCCTTATGTATAAAGAAACTGTATGAAGAACAAGGTCAAAATCGCTTGCGCCATTATCAATCTAAAATATCATCCAACATTCAACAGGTTAAATGCGATTTTAACCCTTATGTATAAAGAAACTGTATGAAGTACAAGGTCAGAATCGCTTGTGCCAATATCAATCTAAAATACCATCAAACATTCAACAGGTTAAATGCGATTTTAACCCTTATGTATAAAGAAACTGTATGAAGGACAAGGTCAGAATCGCTTGTGCCATTAACAATCTAAAATATCATCCAACATTCAACAGGTTAAATGCGATTTTAACCCTTATGTATAAAGAACCTGTATAAAGGACAAGGTCAGAATCGCTTGTACCAATATCAATCTAAAATACCATAAAATATTCAACAGGTTAAATGCGATTTTAACCCTTATGTATAAAGAAACTGTATGAAGAACAAGGTCAGAATCGCTTGCGCCATTATCAATCTAAAATATCATCCAACATTCAACAGGTTAAATTCGATTTTAACCCTTATGTATAAAGAAACTGTATGAAGTACAAGGTCAGAATCGCTTGTACCAATATCAATCTAAAATACCATCAAACATTCAACAGGTTAAATGCGATTTTAACCCTTATGTATAAAGAAACTGTATGAAGAACAAGGTCAGAATCGCTTGCGCCATTATCAATCTAAAATATCATACAACATTCAACAGGTTAAATGCGATTTTAACCCTTATGTATAAAGAAACTGTATGAAGTACAAGGTCAGAATCGCTTGTGCCAATATCAATCTAAATTACCATCCAACATTTAAGAGGTTAAATGCGATTTTAACCCTTATGTATAAAGAAACTGTATGAAGGACATGGTCAGAATCGCTTGTGCCAATATCAATCTAAATTACCATCCAACATTCAACAGGTTAAATGCGATTTTAACCCTTATGTATAAAGAAACCGTATGAAGTACAAGGTCAGAATCGCTTGTGCCAATATCAATCTAAAATACCATCAAACATTCAACAGGTTAAATGCGATTTTAACCCTTATGTATAAAGAAACTGTATGAAGTACAAGGTCAGAATCGCTTGTGCCAATATCAATCTAAAATACCATCAAACATTCAACAGGTTAAATGCGATTTTAACCCTTATGTATAAAGAAACTGTATGAAGTACAAGGTCAGAATCGCTCGCGCCAATATCAATCTGGGACCTATGTTCTATTTGATTATTGTAGCTACTCTGAATGATTTTAAAAGAATTTTCTATGAAATTTGCAGGTGGCTGTTGGCAGCTGTCAATGGCGAAAAAAATCGATGTTTTACGTTGTCAAATGAGTATAAAGGTCATTATTTCTTTGAAAACTCCTTTGATTTTTTTTTTTTTTATATTGGTTATGTATTCAGGTTTGTTTAGAAATAATATAATCAGTTTATATTATTTGTATGATTATATTTTTTGACAATTATTTACAAAATGGGAGATTTTTTTGTATTTATTTTAGTTAGTTAGCCATTCTGGAAAAACCTCTTACGATATTATCATGTAATATACATGAATAATAACATATATTATACGGTATACAGAAAACAATTGCAAAAACACAATTGCTTTGGTTTTACATCGATTTGTGACCAGAAATCATCAAAGTAATTTTCGTGTGTTTTTTTTAAATGTCGTCCCACATTTAACAGGTTGATTGGTGCACCAGTTTATTAGGACAGCCGGTTATTTGGGACAAAACTCAAGAAAAAAAAAAAAACAAATAAAGAAACTGATACTAATTTATTTCGGTTATCTGGCACACCTTTCGTTTAATTGGGACAAATTCTGACCTGATTGCGATACAAATTTTCAAAATACGTCTCAGTCACGGACATATGAATATATCTGGACCTGCCCTAAGTGATAAAAACGTATTATTTCCCCCTCCACATGGCGCCGGCTGTAGCTCCTCCTTGGAACCGGCTCGCTCCATGGGGAGGGGATATAGCCTCGCTTGAATCTAAAATGTGTGACGTCATCATTCTTGCCGTGAACAGCGAGAAGCTGACATCCATACATTTAACGAAATAACGGCAGCTTGTGCTATACAATATATCTACGTATCAATATGCACATAGCGAAAGTGGGCGGTACTCCAATGTGCTCGTCGCTGGTTACAGGGGTAAGTAAATTATGAAACATTTGTTAAAGTGTTTTAACTAAACACGGCAAGAAAATATTGATATGTGTATTGGCGCGAGTCTTTTTAGAGCGAGCATTTGGCCTTAGCAAATAAGTTTTGAACGTGGCAAGCAATTCGCGCTCCCATGTAAAAAGGTCTATTCATTCAAAGCAGATTTTGCTTTTAAGAACTAAATGGTGATATTGTAATGCGAGATGCCTATATACTGTCAGATTGATTGTTCAACGAATGACAGTCATCTTTCCCCCCTTTGCTCTCCATAGTTTGGTTTTACCCCTCATCTGTAACTGCTTGTCTATCCATTTGGATGTCTATGGTCTCAGTAAACAAATTTTAGATATGAAGCGTGTGGAGAGGGGATGCCAAAATTTTTAGGATCAGTTAGGTTAGGTTAGGTTAGGTTAGGTTAGGTTAGGAGAGTGAAAAAAACAATTTTGAAGCAAAAGAAATGAAGGTCGACCTCCAAGTATTATTTATTTGTATTAATATTGATTATTAATGTACATAAAAAATAAAAATAAATGGGTGTCTTCCTTCATGTTCCTGTTAAAAGATGTTTTTTTTTCCATTCTCCTGTAAAAACATTTTTTTTCACTTTGGAGGTGATTAATTTTTATTTTTACATTAGCTTCACACAGGAGGCCCCGAGGAAAACAATTTCCTTCGGGGCCAATGTCATCTTTGGAGATGCTGTGTGGAGGGTCTGTATAGGGAGAGAAAGTTCTGGGAAGTAAAAATGTATAGGAATATGAGGTGTGGGTACAGGAATCTGGGGGTCAGTGTGTCCAGGAGTGACGGACATATGAATCCATCCCTCCCACTGTAGTGCAAGGCGATGGGTCGAGAGAGTCAGACTGGAGAGGCCAGCAACGCAGTAGGTAGGCGAATACATCAACCGCCAAGTCCCAGACAAACCTCACCCCGTAAACCCGGGTACCCCTGCTAAGTCAGCAAACGTTTGGGAGGGATCAATTTGGGAGGCGGGAATGGGTACCGCGACTCCAGATACTAATATCTACAGCCTGTATGTCGGACGAATATCTACAGCTCATATGTTGAACTAATATCTACGAACTTCAGATGGTTGACTAATATCTACAGAGCGTAGGTTGAACTAATATCTACAGAGCGTAGGTTGGATTAATCAGCTAAATGTGTCCAATAGTCCGATATTAGGGATTTTTACATACATATGTACTTACATAAATTAAGTTTTTTAAACTGCATACGCAATATTACGTTATTCCAATATGCTATACATAATTGCAAATCTGACCTCTGCCAGTGCTGTAGATATTCGTCAACACTTTGGTTCTCATAGATATTAGTCAGTAGTTTGAGCTGTAGATATTCGTCAACACTTTCCTTCTCATAGATATTAGTTCGATTTTTTCAGTTTTTGGAATTCCTGTAGATATTAGTAGACGCCTCCGGAACCGCCGCCCCGGGAACCTTTATTGGTTTACCAACACCTCTGCCATAGGTCACCCCAAGTGGTTCGCTAAGTTTGGTGATTTAGCAGGGGTGCCCGGGTTCATGGGGTGAGGTTTGTATAGGTCTTGGAGGCGGATGACCAGGACATACTGAACCCCAGATTCTTACCCACCCCTTAAACCCTCTTCCTTCCCAGAACTCTCCTCTCCTTCCCTTCCTTTAAAAAAACCCTCCACACAGCATCCTCAAAGATGACTTAGGCCCTGAGGGAAATTATTTTCCTCAGGGCCTCCTGTGTGGAACTAATGTAAAAAAAAAAAAAAAAAACGTAGCGAACCACTTGGGGTGACCTATGTTTAGTCAAAAATAATAAAAGTGAATCAATCAGGGCGATACTGAGAGTATCTTCCACTCTGAAAAATTAAGCAGAATGGAGTATATTTATAGTAAGGCGTTTTCATATGATTTTATGGGAAAAACATTTTAAAAGAAACAACACAAATGGTTAAATGTACGTATAAATATTGTATAATACAAATAATTAAAAATAACACAGTTAATCAATACAAAATAATTTACTCTATTTGAATTTCATATTTTACTAGCTGACCCGGCAAAAGTTGTTCTGCCATATAAATTATTTCTAGTGAATATTTTGGTTGTTAAATAAAAAATTAACAAATGTATTGTAAGTGTGTAGGGATGGGATCTATGATAGAAAGAGGAATGGAGCGCTGTAGACAATGACCGCCGATAAAAACAAACAAACACCAACCATTCATTTTCTCAATTCAATGTATTTCATTAATGTAACGGAAAAAAATACTCAAATTGTGATAAAAAATGGGAGGGTTGCCATTAAAAAATGGGAGGGTGGGGGTAGGAGGGGGAAAATTTGAGGTTATAGGTATTTTTTGATGCCAAATAAAAAAATAAAAAAAAAAAATCTCTTAAAAAATAAAAATCTGGATAGGGACACCCTAATCACCTAGTGGTATGAAATATACTTTAAAGGTCTATGCCCACTACACCGTTCCATACCATGACTGTAACCGTAGCGGCGCATGCAAAAAAATACTCTTTGTATCGATCAGTATGAAACGCTGCCCACTACCCCGTCGCGTCACCGACCAACACCGTCACGTACCATGACCGGACTGACGGCGAATTCTCGATGACAATATTTTGCAGGTGCCGGTCCGCTCTATGCATGGCACGCCACGGTGTTAGAACGGGGATCATACGCGGATGATCCTCGTTCTAACCGCGTTGCCACTCCGTCAGTTCGTAATTTGTGTTCAACTCTGTGAGACGTGCGTCAGCGGTAGACAGACATTTGAACGGGGATGGTACGGACACTAACCGCGGTGTGTACGGTTATCATACGGTCACTATACACATTACGTACGGGTATAATACGGTGTTAGCACGTTCTAGTGGGCATAGTAGGGCGTAGCGTGTTTATTTCGTGTCTGATATGTTCATAGTACGGTCATGGTATGGAACGGTGTAGTGGGCATAGACCTTTAGACCTATTCTCATACCTACCAAACGAACATAAAAAATTTCATAAAAATCGGTTGAGTCGTTTCGGAGAAGTGCAACCACAAACACCGTGACACGAGATTTTTATATATTTATTTTTTCAGGTTCTCCATAAAACAGTTATACACCAAATTATTACGGAGAAGATTACAAAATTTAAGAGAAAAAAAAAGGCCAAGGGGCAGTTTCACTATATTAAGACGTACGACAAAAGATAGTTACTGAACTCTCTATAGGTAACATTGAAGATGTCAATGTCAATGCTCAATGCAGATTCGTGCAGCAGTTGAATTGCCGGGTACCAGCTGGTTCAAAATAAACATGTAATTTTTTAAATATTAAATTTTTTAATGCACCGATAAAGAAGTTTAAAAAATGACTCACGTTACGTTTTTTGCTAATTAAAATTACCGAAAATAAAAAAAAATATATATATGTACATGCAAATATTTTATTATACAAATGTATCATAAACATTATCGTCATTTTACTTTTTTGTCATTTCATGTGAAAATAATTAAAAAAATATTCTCAAAGTTCATATTTTTTTCAAATTGCGGTAGTAAACCTTGGTTTCATAAAGGTGAACATTTTAATAATTTTGTTTTTGTTTTCATGGTTAATTTTTTGATTTGAATATAAAGCGTGGTGTCTTCTCTTTCTAATACGTTTGATCATATTTCTCACCATGATAGTAAGCGAGACACAACGATTTCTATGATACCTTTACGAGTTGTTCTCAAAAGCGAACAAATTAGCCTAAACGGTAACTAACTACGTATGTAGTTAATAAAGGCACTGATCACAGAAGGACAGTGTCTTCAAATTAACTAAACAGTTAAGTTGCCACTAAATCACTCTACTAAACACTGGCCTCATGTAAACAGGCCATATATTTTCTGTACCTTTGTAGCAAATTATATTGTGGTTTAACCTCAACAATGCTGACCTTTTCAATGTCGCACATTTAGTCACCATCTATACGTATTTTATTGAAACTTAATCGAACATTAAACGGGAATAGTCGCTGACAAATCACATAATATGCGAAAACGACAACTCAGAATGAAACCAACTTAGAAGCACCTCAGAAAGGTCATTAACCCCTCCGCAACGTAAGCAGATATATGCGTTAAAAATACGACCACCAAAATCATTTTCGTCCAAAGGGTCCTGGTATGTAAAGCTATCAGATTTAGCCTCGCAACTTTCTGAGATTTAATATTGTGCCAAATCATTGTATTATTCAACAATTTTAAAATAAAGTGAATATCTGTTAACCCCTCCGCAACGTAAGCAGATATATGCGTTAAAAATACGACAGCAGTCAAGTACAATAAGCGTGTTTACACGTCAGCGCGTGTGTCTCCATAGAAACCGTTATAACTCCGTTATTGTTTTAGTTACATCCGCAAAATAAAAAGTGAAAGATCGATAGTGAATCATGCTGCACATCTCTATTCAAGTTGTCCATAGAAATACACAAAAAGAACATTCTGTCAGACGTGCAGTCTGACACATAATTTATCCCGCCAAATTTCCTACGGGCGCCCGACATTGTGAATTTTTATTAAATATTTTAATATGAAATGATAAAAAAGTGAAGTAACAAAAGTGTTTATTACACATTTATACAATAGAATAAGTATTGTTGTTTACATAATCTGTGATTTTAGTACCGTTTTCACATAAAAACATCATGTGAGTCATTTTCACATTTTTTTAATGTTTGTATTCTAAATTTTAATATTTACAAATATTAATATTTATTTGTAATATAAGAATTTGAAAGCTTATTTTGTAACCTGTCTAAAACAGTTTTTACTATTCGACTACGTCCAGAAATGTTTAATTTATAGAGCTTTAATTGTGAAGCGGTAATAATACAAAGTTTTCGTAGAATGTCATTTCGTTAAAGCCATTAAAAGTGCATATTGGCGATTTTCTGAGGGGTTAAGAGTGATGATAAAAAAAATGTTATATTTTAAAATTATTTTTTCTTAGCTTTTAATGACCTTTGTGAAATATTTCTGAGTTGGTTTCATTCTGAGTTGGCATAGAACCATGCGAAAGTCATCAAAATTATACAAATATTGTCAACATTTTAGTAACGTTTTGTCCATACACACATATTCCCGTAATTCCTCTCTGGATTTTGACATTGGTGCAAATATTTTTTAATCTCTACATATTATAAATTAAAATCCTCCGCCGCGTCTGTTTGTCTGTTCGCGATAAACTCGAAAACTATTGAACGGATTTTCATGGGTTTCCACCAATAGATGGAGTGATTATCATCAAAATGTTTGCTTCTGTCTATGTATATGAGATGTCTACGCGTTGCTAAACCATTCATCCGATTGCGATGACTTTGGGGATTTGATGTGTGCATGCCTGCGATATTTTCTATGTACAATAGTGAGTTCTGGCATCATGAAATAATGCATTGCTAGCCATTGATCCGATTGCGATGAAACTTTGGGGATTTGATGTGCGCATGCCCGCGATGATTTCTATATACAATAGCGAGTTTTGGCATCATGAAATTATGCATTGTTAACCATTCATCCGATTGTGATGAAACTTTGGTGAGTTGTTGTGAGCACGCTCGCGAAGGTTACCATATAAAATAGTGAGTTCTGGCGTCATGAAGTTATGCATTGCTAAACCATTAATCCAATTGCAATGAAACTTTGGGGATTTGATCTGCGCATGCCCGCGATGGTTTCTATATATAATAGTGAGCTCTGGCATCATGAAGTTATGCGTTGCTAAACCATTCATCCAATTGCAATGAAACTTTGGGGATTTGATCTACGCATGCCCGCGATGGTTTCTATATATAATAGTGAGCTCTGGCGTCATGAAGTTATGCATTGCTAACCATTCATCCGATTGTGATGAAATTTTGGGGATTTGATCTGCGCATTAGTGTGGGCCGCAACTGTATGGCGAAAAAAAAGTTGTCTTATTTCCTTGAGCGCTAGTGGTAAAAAGTTGTCTTAGACCTTTGGTGTTAATAAAAAATAAAAAAATAAAATTTATATTATCGTTTCTAGGTTCCCCGAAGCGTTCGAAAAATGATTAAAATATACATTTTTGTGAATTATTCCCAAATAGTAAGGAAATGAAAGAGTTGCAATTACAAAATTCTTGATATCAATTTATTTACTATTAAAGCAGTCACAACATTAAAAATTACAATCATAATTATTACATTAATCATGAAAAATTAAATGTGATCAATTATTCCCGTTGAAAATCACGTTTTTTACGATTTTTGGCATATTTTTCCTGGAGTTTATTGTTGTAGTTATAAAACCTTCCCTGTTCTTCTTGCCGCACACTTTCGAAGATATTTCAGTCCCAACCTTTACACAACGTTCTGCAGATTGTTCTACAGATTCTACAGATTGTGTAAGACAGGGGAACCTGTCAAAGTTGATGAAAATGGAGCTGACTTCTGAAATTAGGTTAAGTTCTTCTAATTCTTCTTGCGTTACATCTTCCAAAATGGGAGGATACGTAATTGGCGTATCTTGCCAAAATATTATATCAAAGTAGGATTGTGCATCAAAATTCAATGTGGGTACTTTAAATGTTCGGATTTCAGTCCGGATAACTCTCTGGCTTTCAATAAATGCCTTATTCCAAGTTCTTAGATGTTAGGTGATTCATCGGTTATGATTGACAAGAGTAAATTTTCAGGATGAGCGAAGTAAGCGTTTCGCTGCATCGCCGGATAAATTATTGCTTTTTATTCGTCCGGAAGATAGCGCGAATATTTAATCATGCTAAAAACACGCCTTGCACCTTTTTGCACGACCCATGCAGTTTTATATTAAACCACATAGGAAAGTATGCCGTCATGAAAAACGTGGCTTACATAACAAAATTTTCTGATGGCGTTGGGCTTCCAATATATAATCGTTAGATTCAACTCACTGTAGTAATAGACTCCTGGGTTCTTTTGGCAATTTCAGGAGGACAACGTCTGCTGAAAACTGCTTTGAAAATATCAAGCAAGTATTTTTGATTGGTGCTTAAATTTTGATGTTGAAAACTCAACATCAATTTGAAAAAAGATTGTACCGGTAAATTATGGCAATTATGAAAAGTCGAACCTACAGGGCCAGAAAAACCACGAGGTCCGGTGGTTGTACCATCCGACTTCATAATCGAAAGGCGTAGAAGCAGCTCGTTGCAATGAAAAAAGCAGATCAGAAACTGTACTGGTCCATTCAAGTGCTTCTTCATCGTTCGAATCACAGCACCAGTTGTTACCGTATTAAAATTTGTGCCATCACACGCAATTGCTTTTAAATGGTAGAGTGAAATGTTTTGACGAGCAAAATATTCCATTATTGGTTTGACTATGTTTACGGCAGTGCCTGGCCTAGGCGTAAAATGCTACAAGAAATGAGATCCTGATTCCACGATAATCGATACGTGTTCTTCAAGTAGGTACTGTGCTTTTATAGTATTTGTGTCTTTTTATGTTAGCTAAGGTCTTGTTCTTTCGACCATCAAAAAATAATCCACTTAGTTTATGCACTTAGCTTTTATGAGTACAGATCTGGCACGCAGACGTCCGCGACGCTGTCTATTTTTGTCTATTACTTTATTATTATTATCCTGCGTGATTATGTTGAAATCATTTAAGACGGCAGAAGCGATTGCTGCTCCAGCTCAATTCAATATCCTGAACCTGTCACAAATCTTGGAGAGAACTGTAAAAGACGGAGAATTTCTTGATGTCGGAAAGGCGGTGTTATTAGTCCTAAGTAGCCGACTTGATTTTGCATCAGGAGAAGATGATTTTGATGTTAACGTGGAAGATAATGACGCAATGATAGACAATGATTCAAAATGTCTACAAATTTCAAAGTTTTTTTTCTCACACCTGTTCAGTTGATTTGGTAAGATGTTTTCATTTTCTTTTCATGGGCTTTTCCAATTGTTTCGTAGTCGGTATACAAAACTGCCGATAAACATTTTTCTCTCACCTCTTTGGTTTTTTTCTTTAAGGGAAACTTTAATTCATTGTCTATAATTTGCATTAATAAATTGCATTTATTGACTTTACATTTACAATAACTAATATCAAACAGTAGGGAGCTTGTGATTTTAAATGGAGAGACTCTTCTTTGGAAGGAAACTGTATTTCTTCCACAGTTTTCTGACTTCAACAAGTTTATATACTTATGTTTATATGCCTTAATAATGTTTGTAATTATTTCTTTCAAAATGGTTGTCAAATAATCTTCTTCCCTTATTTTCAAAATACTTTTAGTTACCTACACAAAAATATCACGAAATGGGGGGTCCTTGGTCGACCAAGGAACGGCCAATACGGCGCGCCGCTCAAGCGCGGGCGGGTTTTGGGACTGTGGGCGGAGGTGTTTTAGTGCCATATTACTATAAAAATAATAGATGACAGTTATATACATCGAAACTATGGACTTTATTGGACAAGATCTCATAAATGAATATCTTTAAACTATTTCAGAATATTTTGTGCAGGGGCTGAAAAAATGGAAATATTTCGATATTTTCTCAAACTTCAAAGGACCCCCGGAGCCTTAGGATATTATTTGTTTTTTTTTAAACTAATTTTTTTTTATGTTTTAGGTACCTAGACAACTTTTTATTACTAGCGCCATAAGGAATTCGGAAGAAAAAAAATTCGGCCCACATTACTGCGCATGCCCGCGATGGTTTCTATATATATAATAGTGAGCTCTGGCGTTATGAAGTTATGCGTTGCTAACCATTCATCCAATTGCGATGAAACTTTGGGGATTTAATGTGCGCATGCCTACGATATTTTCTATATATATAATAGTGAGCTCTGGTATCATAAAATCATGAAATTGCTAAACCGTTCATCCGACTGCAATGAAACTTTGGTGAGTTACTGTGAGCATGCCCGCGAATGTTTCTATATATATACTGGAGAGCTCGGGCATTATGGAATTGGAATTTAAAAAAATTGCAATAGGTGGCACGCGAGCTGAATGAAAACTGAATGTATGGATTGCAAGGGATGCGGGAGAGGAAAGGAAGGCGGAAGGGGAACGGGACGAATGGGAAAGGACACGCAGGGAGAAACAATTTCTTTACTAAGTGTTATAATCTCGATTCTTGCTTTATTTAGTTCAATAAATCGTTTTATACAAGCAGCCAATTTCATTTTGGGGTTCTTTGACCAATTGACCTAAGTGGTCAGCCGCCTGTGAAAAGAGATCTACAATGTCAAGCGAGTGTAAGCGAAACGAAGCGCTGGTCTATTGACTAAATTCTTCTAATTTTCTTCTTTATTCTATGAATGGAGTCTTTTTAAGGAGAGGAAGGAGAGGAAGAAGTGAACAAGGGTCTTAACCTCTTAAAGGACAGGCCCTTTCACGAAAATTCCCTAAGAAAGCACCACTTTGAATTTTGAATTGAATGTTTTGTGGATTAATTTTGAGCTATCGTATATTTTATTGACCGAAACACATTCCTAGAACAATAAACTATGTACCAAAACAACAATACTTGCGTTAATTACGTAAATTGATAGGTTTTACGATGTTTTTTTCAAGTAACACGCATCGGATTTTGACAGAAAGAATTGCGGCAAATTTGACATTTCGATGCCACAGATAAAATCATTTAAAAATATTCTGGGGTTGCCAGGTGAATGAAATTTTTGCCTAGATCCTGGGCAAATGTTGGCGCAAGCGATTCTGACCTTGTCCTTCATACAAATTCTGTACATAGAAAGGTCAAAATCGCAGATAAACATATTTATATCAAAAAAAATTCCACGCGCATGCGCACAAACCGCGCGTGGATTCGCGTCTCCGGCCAATAAGACGTTAAAGAGAGCTGTTGAACTCAAGCATGAGTCATAGAAATAACTCAACGAAGCTAGTTCCTGGGATCATCTTCCATTGGAATAACGGTACAACAAGAACAGCATTCCCACCTGTGCTCCAAAGATTGCATTCTGTTCGTCTTAATTAAGAGGGGAATCTATCACACATTATTTCATATCACCGAGGCACAGATTCTTGAATAATTTGTGTACATTTTTTTTGATTATTAAAAAAATATCAAATTTCCTAAAAAACATTTACAAAAAATTTCTTCTAGATACATTATTGAATACGATCTAAGAATTATGTATTAAAAAATTGGTTTGCGTTCATATGAAATGGTTATTAATTAATATATAAATGTATGTATTGCTGGTTTTCAATCGTGTAGCAACGATCACTTCGTTTCTCCGCGCGGTTAGGCAGAGAAAACGAACACATATTTTAAAAAACTAGACGTATAAGCTCAGTTGTTGAATTCCCGTCACGTTTGACGTCATCGTTAAATGGGCAATTGGTGTCATTATTTATTTGGATGGTAACAGCGGCTTCTTGATTCATCAGCGTTTGATCAAATTTGGCGACGGTTACGCACGATGGCAAACCGGCATAATTTGATTAAACGCTGAAGGTACCGTTCAAAGGTCAACTTAAATGTCATGTCAAATGTCATCTTAACCGCAGGTAAAATGTAACAATGTCAAATGTAAAAATGTCAAACGTGGCAATGTTAAATATTATATACATATGAAAATGACAATTGTGAAACGAGACAGCATCAAATATGACAGCATCAAATATGAAAGCTGCAAATGTGAGAACTTCAAATGTGACAAATTTGTAAGTGACAACTTCAAATGTGACAATGTCAAATATGACAGCATCCAATATGACAGCTTCAAATATGAGAACTTCAAATGTGACATTTTCATTAGCGACAACATCAAATGTGAATATGTCAAATATGACATAACAGAATCAAATATGACAACTTCGTATGTCACGACTTCAAATGTGACACTACCAAATATGACAGCTTCAAATTTGACAACTTTATGTGTGACAACTTCAAATGTGACATCAAATGTGACAATGTCAAATATGACAGCATCAAACGTGATGGAAGTTTAAACAACTAGGCCGTAATTATAATAATCAAAATTTGATAAAATAGTTCTACAATTTTTTTCTATACAGGGTGTCTTGTCCTTCATGCACAACTAGAGATTGCTCTGCAGGAACGACAGGAGGGTGGCTTCGTAGTGCATGATGGCTTCGATGTGACGCAGCGAATGACGCTCGTTGGGATAGACCTGGAGCTGATAAGGTTTTCCCGCTTTGACAAGGGCGTCTATCAACTGTTGCGTATGCAGAAAATGGACGTTTTCATCTTGAAGACCGTGAACTATTAACAGGCGATTCTCTCTGTAAAGTAAAAGAAAAAACATTTTTAAATAATATAATAATATTGTTCACATAGACATACCTATAGGTACATTATTTCTTATTTCAGAATTTTGAAGTTTTCATTAAAAAAAAATTAATATTAAATAAACAAAAATTTTAATATTAAAATATGTAAAGTTTATAAAAAAATATATATATATTTTAAATTTTATGCATGCACATACAGGTTAGGTTAGGTTAGGTAAAGGTTAGGTTATGTTAGGTTATATTAGGTTAGGTTAGGTTAGGTAGAGGTTAGGTTAGGTTAAGTAGGTTAGGTTAGATTAGGTTAGGTTATGTTAGATCAGGCACTCACTGGTCAGGGAACTTGTCGGCCTTCTTGATGACGCTGCCCCTGGCGTATGCCCCGGGGTTCAGGTTGGGCATGTCCATGTAGCGCTCCGTGTACGCCGTGTCGTACATCTCCCACGACGTGACGGGCGCGCATGCGATGCACAGCTTGAACACCTCCGGATGCTGCGCAAGCGCCATAAGCGAAAGATAACCACCTAACAAATAAAACACAACAAAAGTTTTTATAGATCATCTATTTAAATTGCATTATCGAAGAAAGCAAACACTTTGTGGCTTGACATTGCAGTGAAACTATGAAATCTCACAATAATTTGACATTTGCTTGCATTTAGTTGTAAATTGTACTGAAAAAGTTTATTTGCTGTATTGATAATATATTTTTTTCACTCCCCTCAGCAACGTAAGCGGATATACGCGTTAAAATGCCAATAGCCAAGAACAATAAGCGTATTTTCAGGTCAACGCGTATGTCTCCACAGAAATCGTTATTAAAACTCCGTTATTGTTTTAGTGACATCCCTAAAACCAAAAGTAAAAGGTCGGTAGTGAATCAAGCTGTACATCCCTATTCAAGTTGTCCATAAAAAAACATAAAAAGACCTATTCTGTCAGACTTACGGTTAACATTTATTCGCCTACGGCCTCTCGACATTGTTAATTTTAATTAAATATTTTTATATGAAATGATAAAAAAGTGAGGTGACAATATGTTTATTATACATTTATACAAAAGAATAAATATTTTTTTTTTACATAATCCATGATTTTAGTACCGTTTTCACATAAAAACATCACGTGAGTCATTTTTACATTTTTTTATGTTTGCATTCTAAAATTTAATATTTACAAATGTTAATATTTATTTGTAATAGAACAATTTGAAAAACAGTTTTTAGTATTCGGCTATGTTCAGAAATGTTTCATTTATAGAGCTTTAATTGTGAAGCATTTCGTTTAACCTCTTATTGGCTGGAGACGCGCGGGCGCGCGCGCTTTGTACGCATGCGCGAAAAAATATTTCGGTAAAAATATGTTTGTCGGTGATTTTGACCACTCTATGTACAGAATTTGTATGAAGAACGAGGTCAGAATCGCTTGCGCCAACATTTCCCCATAAGATGGGTAAAAATTTCATTCACCTTGCAACCCCAGAAAATTTTAAAACGATTTTATCCGTGGAAATCGATGCGTTTTACTCGACAAAAACATTGTAAAACCTATCAATTTACGTAATTAAACGCAAGTAATGTTGTTTTGGTACATAGGTTATTGTTCTAGGAATGTGTTTCAGTCAATAAACGTAATTGTCGAAGAATGGAAGGAAGGAATGAATAGTAATAAATATATCTTAGCAATATTTTTGGATTTTCAAAGGGCATTCGAAACTATAGATCGAGAAATACTGATAAAAAAGCTTAAAGAAATTGGTTTTTCATCTGTAGCCATTAAATTAATAGAAGAGTATTTGAAAGACAGAAAACAGATAACAAAAATTAATAATCAATTTTCAAAACCAATGGTAAATAAATTAGGAGTACCGCAAGGGTCGGTCCTTGGACCTCTATTGTTCATACTCTATATTAATGACATGGTTAAAATATTTTCAAAATGCAAAGTACGACTATTTGCCGATGATACACTAATATACTTAATTGGAGATAACTATGAAGAACTAATAAATATTTTAAATAATGAGCTAAACAATGTATCAAGATGGCTAAAAATTAATAAGCTTAAATTAAATACAAAAAAAAACAAAATGTATGGTGATCGGATACAAGAAGACATCCAGTGAAAGCAAAATTAAAATTGATGGTGAAATTATTGAAAATGTTACTGAAATGAAATATTTGGGAGTTATATTAGACTCCAAACTAACATTCAACAAGCATGCTGAATATACACAAAAGAAAATTGGGAAAAAAATATTTTTTTGGGAAGAATTCGGCCAAAACTATCTAGTAAAACTGCAATCAATATCTACAATTCGATTATTGCTCCACATTTTAACTATTGCTCAACTATCCTTTTCCTATGTAACAAACGAGAACAAAATAAGTTTCAAATTCTCCAAAACAGGGCAATGAGCAGGGCTGGGCAAAATACATGCTTTGCTGTATTTGAAATACAAATTACAAAATACTTTTTCGCATGTATTTAAAATACGAAATACAAAATACTTTCAAGTCGTGTATTTAAAATACAAAATACAAAATACAGTATTTTAACCATTTTTTTCTTTCAAATACAAAATACAAATTACAAAATACAAAATACATTTGGTTTTGGTAGAACCTTTGGTTGCAATAAATTGTCGGAAATGCCCTTAATCTAAGGGTGCGTTTTCATAGAAGCAATGTTGAGCAGAGTGAAACAGAGTCGTGCAAAAATTGACCAATCATATTGCTCAAAAGACACATCTCATCTCCGCTTCACTTCAAGCTCCGCTTAAAATTTGTGGTAAAGGACTCAGGTGTTAGGTAATATAATAATAATATATTATTATTATAACACGACATTTGTACAGCGCTATTTTGTGTTATTTCTAGTGACCGACCGAAGGTTCGGTTTCGGTTTCGTCAAGGTTCGGTAAAAAAATCTAGTTTCGGCATCAGTTTCGGTTTCGGCAGAAAATCTGCCGAACCTTCGGCCGCACCGAAACTCTGCATTTGTGAATTATCGCGTGCCGTTTGACTGACTTCGGGTGAGTTCGTGGCTCGTGTGTCATCCACCATCATCAACTGAGTTCGTTAACCGGTCCGGCGTGCTTGTATTGTGAGTTTATGTGATCACAAACTTCAATTATTTTTATTTATTTCATTCTAATTTTAATTTTATTTAACAAGTGTAAATAAAAATTAAAATCTAGTCTCCTTCAACGGAAGCGATCTTCCGAACAGTCCCTCCTTTGATGTGCTTGGTGTAAGGCCCTCCGTTCATGGAGATACTTACAATCTACGTAATTGTGACGAAACCACAAGTACCCTGTTAATATACATACTACTTTTTAATGCTAGTCTCCGTACACGGCGCTATCTGAAATATACTATTTAGTCACATGAGAACGGGTCGTTTCTACGACTCATTCTTGAGTTCAACAGCTCGGCTGTGGAACCCGGCCTCTATGTTTCCTCCCTCCTTCCTCTCCCCAAAAAGACCCTCCATACAGCATCTTCAAAGATGACATACGCCCTGAGGGAAATTATTTTCCTCAGGGTCTCTCATGTGGAGTTAATGTAAAAAAATGTTGTGATTGTAAACGCAATTAAAATTATAATACTCAATTTATGAAGTCCTTACTTTATAGTGAATATAAGTGTGAAAAATAAGCCGAATTTCAGTAAACAATAGATTTTTAACATGTCTAAAAAAGTTTCGGTTTCGGTTTCGGCCGAAACTGAGAAAGATATCGAATATTCGGTTTCGTTTTCGGTAGAAAATCCTGTTTCGGTCGGACACTAGTTATTTCACTTCAAGTGCGCTCTACTGAAATTAACTTAAAAATAGTTTAGTATTCAGTCAAATTATTCCTATAGTGCTTGATCTAATACTATGACACAAAAATGTACAATACAAAGCAATGACAAGCATTACATAATATGATACAAATATGACAGAAAATGTACAATAACAGAGCTATTATAGCACAGGACGTGTTGCCAACTCTAAATATTAACACACATAACATATAGCTTTGGATTCTAGCGTTTTTAGTCCATGTATTATCTATTTCAGTTTATTTTTCATTATCATTATTAAGATCGCTAAATGTATTTGAAAATGTATTTTGAAGCCATAAGTATTTGAAATACAAATTACAAAATACCTCAGCCCCAGGTAATTGAAATACCAATTACAAAATACATTTTTAGGAAGTAATTGAAATACAAATACAAAATACGTATTTGTATTTCAATTACAAGTATTTCAAATACTGCCCAGCCCTGGCAATGAGAATAATATTACGGCGGAATAGATTTTCAAAAGTAAACAAAATGTTAAAGGAACTGAATTGGCTAACCGTGAAACAGATGCTGACCTTGAATACGATGATATTTATACATAAAATAATTAACAACATTTTACCAAAATACTTTTCAAATAAAATTGTATTCAACAAGGACATTCACAGACATAACACAAGAACATGCAAAGAAATCAGGCTTCAAAAAAAGGATAAGGCGAATACGCAGAACAGTTTGCTGTACAAGGGGATGAAGTTGTATAACAAGCTACCAGAGACTTTGAAATCCACACCAATTGGAAAGTTCAAGACATATTGTAGGAGCTACATAAAATTACATCAAATTTAGTTTGCAATATAAAATATTATAATTAATTAGAAATTTGTAAACTTAAATGTACAAATTACTAAAATAAAAATTAATAAATAAATAAATAAAAAATAAAATATACGATAAATAAATAAGTAAATATCAATATTTTTTCCGATTATTATAATAGAAACTGAATTTGCTACATTAAACAATAAAACCATATCCGAAATGGGGTTTATAAATAGGAGAGTTTGGACTTTAAAGTGTTTTTTACAGACTTTACATTTTATAGGCTTATTAAAAGCCTTATAAAAAAACTGACCGATATTTTTAACCGGTAACGTGCCGGGACCTCGGTTCTGCGGGCCTCATTTACGCATGCGCGAGAAAATAATTCAAATATTTAAAAAATATTGTCGATGAAAAACTTTTGGTCTGCGATTTTGACCCTTATATGTTCGAATTTGTATGAAAAACAGTGTCAAAATCGCTTGCGCCATCATTACTCTAGGTGGTGTTGAAAGTTTCACTTAAATGTACAAATTACTAAAATAAAAATTAATAAATAAATAAATAAAAAATAAAATATACGATAGCTCAAAATTAATCCACAAAACATTCAATTCAAAATTCAAAATGGTGTTTTGTTAGGAAATTTCCGTATTTTTCGTGAATTTTGATGGCCTTTGACCGGTTTTAAGACGAGAAATGTGCATAATCCCAAATAACCTCAGTGGTTAAATTGCATTATCGAAGAAAGCAAACACTTTGTGTTTGTTGTAAATTGAATTGAAGATATAAATTTTCTAGTTTATTTGCTGAAGTGTTAATATTTTTTTTTTCACTTTAAATTACTGTCAAAAATAATACCTAAGTATTTGATTTTAATCACCCGAGCAACGTTTTGATTCTGAATGGTGGCCTTTCACTAGGATGGTTGAGAGTACCTACCACTCTTATCGGAGGTTGTCTATCATCAGATGGATGAGGATTCAGGAGAATGTGCACTTACCATAACTCCATCCGTGAACGGCAACTCTGTCCAGATCGATACAGCCAATTTCTTCCGCCAGCCATTTGAGTACTTCGATCTGTAAAAAAATATATAAACATAACAATTTCGGTTGTTTGTGCATGGGTGACGTAATGGTATTCCTGCGTAATGCGTAAAATTATTCAAGTTCAATGAACTAGTAAATACCTAGGTAATTCCTCACCTTCCTCTCCCCATCTCCTTCTCCTCCCCACTAGATTCACAACTTACCTGCCTAGCGATTCCGTATTTTTTGTGAGATCGTTATTGGATAACGGACATTATCTTCTGTTAGATTTGTGTTTTTTATCAGATTTTTACGTCACATATTTTAGTTTAGATCGATTTAAACATGAATTCCTGCAAGTATGCATGATTATTTACTCATTTAATGTACGTTGTACGTAGAAAACGCAAATAACAGCCATAAAAATCACACAAATCTGACAGGAGATTACGTTCATTATCCAATAACGATCTCACAAAAAATACGGAATCGCTAGGCAGGCTTGGGAATCCAGACGGTTGGGAGCAGTTGGGACTCTCATGCGGTATTCACATTAATAACACAGGGAGGCATAACGGTCTGGTAAATTAGTATGACATGTTGAAATAACATTCTACTAGTGACCCAGAAAACGTCAACATTTTGTTAATTCACTAATTAAAAGTTTCTGTGCATTATTAAGTAATCTGAGTATTGTACCAGATACACTTTTACATATAACTGCACACTCAACCAAAATTTTGTTTTTTCGGAGATGTCCCACTAATCAACTGGACGATCGATATGTTAATAGTGTCTCACCTGGTCCTGCAGCTCGACCGTGCCCATGCGACATCGTATCCTGGCTTCGAAGTCGAGGCCGCGGTGTTTGGAACCGCGCGAATCTATGCACACTACGCAGTAACCACGAGCAGCTGCCATGTGCATTCTTAGCTGTCTCATACCCTGCAACACAAAGGTTAACTGTATTACTTCACTCACATTTAAATAAAATATTTGTTCATTAATAGGATAGAATAAGTGTGGGATGGATTAAATTTAGATCTGTTACAGAAATCTTTTGTGACACGAAAATGCCTATAAAACTTAAAGGAAAGATAAATACCAGACTATTGTTAGGCCCGCGATAATGTATGGCTCCGAATGCTGGACTATGTACAAATCCTACTCTAGGCAACTCCAAACAGCAGAAATGCGAATGCTTAGATGGTCGGCAGGAGTATCACTAAAAGATAAGATTAAAAGTTCACGCATTCGTGGTAGCACAGCCACTGGGTGTCACGGACATAAACAGTATGCTGGAGGAACCACAGTTGAGACGGTATGGACACACAAGACGGAGACCAACAGACCACACAGTGAAGCAGGCAATGTCTATGAAGTTTCATCGACAGTCATCCAGAGGAAGACCAAAGAACTCCTGGATAACTCAATGCTCCAAAATACTACAGAGAAGCGGCCTGGATCAAAGCAATACCCAGAACCAAAGAAGAACCGACCCAACAGCCTACATAGACAATGAGTTGGGACAGTGCAAGGAAGAAGAAAAAGATTTGTTTATTGGTAGGAACCTGTAATGTCTCCAAATAAAACTATTTGTTGGAAATAATAACAACAAAATTCAATCAACACCCAATTTGGGAGGCAGGTACCACCGCTCTGGGAACCATTTACTGGATAACCAACACCCCTTCCATAGGTCACCCCAAGTGGTTCGCTACGTTTGGTGACTTAACTTTCATGGAGGAAAACCTTTTGAAATCTCCAGCCGGACTCTCTCGACCCTTCGCTTTGCACGCAGTGGGAGGGATGGATTTATATGTCCTTCACTCCTGGACACATTGACCCCTAGATTCCTACCCACCCTTCATACCTTTTTCCTTCCCAGAACCTCTCCTTCCTTTCATTAAATGATGCTCCACACAGCGTCCACAAGGACGACACCCAATGGCAACAGACAAAAATTTGCCTCAAACAGTTGAATATAATCAAAAAATACTAATTTCGGTTGTGTGTCTGTCTGTCGGTAACTCTGGTTGAATGAACTCTAGAACTCAGATTTGCTTTAAATTTAAGCTCAGGATCAAAGCTTGGCATTGATGAATTTGTTATAGCTTTTTCGTTATTTGTTTTTGGGGTGTTGTGCCGTGTTGCGCTACCTTCTTTAGCCAACGTTTCGGACATCGTTGCAGTGCCCATCATCAGGGCAGATCCGGCAGATCCGGTAGATGCGTCTGATCTGCCGGATCTGTCCTGATGATGGACACTGCAACGATGTCCGAAAAGTTGGCTAAAGAAGGAGGTAGCGCAACACGGCATAACACCCCAAAAACAAATAACGAAAATGCTTTTGGCCATGAAAATCTTAAAACATATCTTGTTATAGCTTTGTTTATTAAAACAATTCATGTCATCTGCAAACATTAAAACTTGGACATTGTTGAGGATAGTAAGAACTTTATTCACAAATAGCCAAAATAAATTGGTCCCAAATGTGAGCCTTGGGGAACACCGCTGATTGCGATGAAGTTATATGAAGTAGGTTAAATTTGGTTCAGATTAGATGAGGTTAGGTTAGATTAGATAATGTGAAGTGGGGTTAGGTTAGGTTAGGAGAGGTTAGGTTACACACAAATTAGCCAAAATAAAATGGTCCCAAATGTGAGCCTTGGGGAACACCGCTGATTGCGATGAATTTACATGTACATAGTAGGTTAAGTTTGGTTCGTATTAGGTGAGATTAGGTTAGGTTAGGTTAAATTACCTTGAAGGTGTTGGTAACGGTCTGCACGACGGGTCCCCCATACACGTAGAGCAGGGTGGGACGGGGCCGGCGGGGCTCTGTATTAGGCCTAAACACCATGGCGTGCAACTCCTCCCCGCAGCCCGAGTCCAGGCGCGTGCTGTACAGCTCGGGGGTGTAGCGCGCACGGTTCTTGCATCCCTCCCCTGGACACAACATACAGTTCAATAGTCACATCACAAATAGCTAATTCCGCATATATATTTAACCTCTCCGAAAATCGCAAATACTCACTTATAATGTCTCAAACGAAATGACAGTTGTCTCAAACGAAGTGACAATCTGGCAGGCGATTACGTGTAGAATCGATTCCGTATCCACAAAAGATGGTCTGTCAATGTTCTTGGTATTTTGTAAATCGTAAAATATATTAACCCCTCCGAAAATTAAGCAGATATATGCGTTAAAAATACGATAGCAGTCAAGTACAATAAGCGTGTTTATACGTCAACGCGTGTCTCCATAGAAATCGTTCTAACTCCGTTATTGTTTTAGTGACATCCCTAAAGCAAAAAGTAAAAGGTCGATAGTGGATCTAGCTGTACATCCCTATCAAGTTGTCCATAGAAATACATAACAAGAATCTGTCAGTCGCGCGGTTGACACATATTTTTACCTGCCGAATTGCCTGCGGGCCGCTCGACATTGTTAATTTTTATATGAAATGATAAAAAAATGAGGTGATTAAATTGTTTATTGTACATTTATACAAGAGAATAAGCATTGTTTTTTACATAATCCATGATTCTAGTACCGTTTTCACATAAAAACATCACACGAGTCATTTTTACATTTTTTTATGTTTGCATTCTAAATTTTAATATTTACTAATGTTAATATTTATTTGTAATGTAACAATTTGAAAGCTTATTTCATAACCTTTCAAAAACAGTTTTTAGTATTCGCCTACGTTCAGAAATGTTTCATTTATAGAGCTTTCATCGTGAAGCGGAAATAACACAAAGTTTTTGTAAACCTGACATTTCGTTTAATATGAAAAATGTGCATATGAGCGATTGATCGGAGTCGTTGTATGTTCTAAAATGGTAAGTTTACATCCTATTTAAATATTTTTCTTTAAAATACTTTAGACAAGATTTTCAAAATAAGAAATTGGTAAATTGATAATGAGTGCAGGTCTTTGCAAACTTTGACATCTCATATCTCAGAACAAGGTAAAGTGAAGTTAGAATCCCATCTAAATTGGGTGACCAACTGTAATTACCACTTTACACAAACTATAAAAACATATTTAAAAGCCTGAAGGGTTATGGGAAATACATTGCAAATAATATCAGTGTTTTCAGGGGTTAACAAGTGCATAATAGTGTTATTACCTGACGGCCGGAGCTGTGGGGCGAGGCCGGAGCTGGGGGGCGAGGGGGGCGCCGGCTCGAGCAGGGACCCGCGGGCTGCAAGGAAGGGCCCCCCCGGCCGGTGTAGCACCCGGTACACTCGACAGGCGGGCTGCGTGCGGATATTGGAGTAAGTGGCCACCACAACTTCGCATCGCTGGGAAAAAAAAAATTACATTATGAACACAAGAACGGTTTTCTTTCACGATGTGTCAGATACATATTTAAGATAGTTAAATAAATACAAAATTATATAAATTTTGTTGTAGACCATAAAAATGATGTAAAATACAGAAAAGCCATTTGTGTGTTCTGTGAACAATTTTATTATTTAAGCTGGTGGACTCGTCCGCAGATTCATTCTTAAGATAAAACCAGTTTAATGTTCAGAATGAATGATAAAATTACAGTTGCGGATTCATCTGCTGAAGCATTTTCAAGGAAACCATTCTCGTTTTCCAAGTGCAAAATCGGAGGATAACCATTTTCGTGTTTTGGGTGTATTTTGATTAAAGCTGGGGATTCGCACATAGATTCACTCTTAAGTTAAACAGTTTTGTTTTTCGAATGTAACGATAAATAAAAAGGTGCGGATTCATCTCCTGAAGCATTATTAATGATACCATTCTCGTGTTCCAAGGGCAAAATCGGAGGAAAACCATTTTCGTGTTCTGGGTGTATTTTGATTAAAGCTGGGGACTCGCACACAGATTCATTCTTAAGTTAAAATCAGTTTTGTGTTTCGAATGTAATGATAAATAAAAATTTGCGGTTTCTTCTCCTGAAGCATTTTGAAGAAAACCATTCTCATGTTCCCATTATTATTTAAGATTGTGAACTATTTTGCAGAATCATTCATAAGTAAAAACCAGTCTTGTGTTCTGAATGCAATATAATAATTTGAGTTACGGACACATCTGATAACGTAATTCAGCAGAAACCATTCTCGCATTCTGAAGTTATAAATTTTTAGTTGCAGACTATTTGTAAATATGGCATCTGGCCATGCATTTTTCCACCATTCTATTAGAAGAATTCATGTCGCTATATGAAGGCTCATCTATTGTCGTCTCACTCTACTCTATGTAAAACAACTTAGCGTCTCTCTAAACCCACACTTTACTGTTTATTAAAATAATAAAAAGAATTACCTCATCCATATCGATGGTGAAGGAATATCCAGGTTCGGTTAGTAGCTGGGGGCACTCGGCATTCGGCTTAAGGTATGATGTGCAGTACAAGTGGCGCTCAAGGGGAGTTTCCTTCAGTCCAATGAAGTACACCAGACCTAGGGATTCGTCCACCTAAAATAACATTTTGTGTTTATTCATAAGTGACTTACAATCAGTGTTCTATACACCACTGATATATATACAACAATACATATCAAATTCATTTATCGATTTGGGAGGCAGATATGGGTATCATTGCCCCGAGAGCCACTCATTGGATAACCATCACCTCTGCCATAGGACACCTCAAGTAGAAAGTGGTGACTCAACGGTGACTTAGCAGTGGCGCCCAGGCGCATGGGGTAAGGTTTGTCAAAGGTCTTGGTGGCGGATGCGCCTGCCCACTAGTTGCATAGCCGGATCGGCCGGATAGGGAGATCATTTGACTTCTCCAGCCAAACTTTTTCGAACCATCGCCTTGCACCGCAGTGGGTGGGATGATTCATATGTCACTCCTGGACACACTGACCACACAATGCTACCCACACCTCAAACCTTTTTCCTTCCTAGAACTTCCTACCTTTCCTTCACTTAAAAGCACACACAGCATCTAAAAAGAAGACACAGACCTCGAGAGAAATTATTTTCCTCAGGGCCTCTTGTGTGGAGTTAATGTTAAAAAAAAAATCATCAAAAGATATAAGAAATCTTACCCAAATCTTTCTCCCGATGACCTCCCACTTGCCTTGGGTTAAGGGAACTCTTGAAATAATATTTGGGCCTACGCACGAAGGACTTATCACATCTGAAACCAACAAATATACAAAATTCATAACATTACTTTGTAGTCTACTACGAGGGCCGTCCGTAAAATAAGGTCTCTAAGATTCGGCAACACTGGCGTATAGCCTGGTTCTCCTACGCCAAATCCCCACCACGCTGCACATTCTGCGAACTTAGTCTCGCCGTGGCAGCCGTTCGCAATGGAGCTCCTGTTCGCCTACAATCAGTTTTTTGCGCAAAGAACAAAACCCCGGTAGAAATTCATTCTCAGCTACCTGAAGTGGTGCAGAGAATTTAAAAACGTGCCGGACCGCCATCGGTTTCATATAGTAGAAAAAACAATGATTGCAAATCGACGGGTGACGGTTCGGGAGCTCTGTGATATAATCCCTGATGTCAATAAGACCACTATTGACAAGATTTTGACAGAACATTTGGGAGACCACAAGGTCTGCCCAAGGCGGGTGCCGAAATGCTCACCGAAGATCACAAACAACAATGGGTTAGAGCAGCCCTCGAATTCCTTGAGTGCTACGACTTCGATGACGAAGAATTCTTGGAATCAATTGTGACTGGGGACGAGACTCGGATACACTTCACAATACCAGAGAAAAAGGAACAATCCCAGTGCCGTCATTCAGATTCGCCGAAGCAAAGTTTAAAAATGAATTACAGGGCGTAACTCACACCTGGGGAATGCGGTGAGTGGGAGCTCCATCGCGAATGGTTGCCACACTGAGACTAAGCTTCACATAGGGTGCTGCATGGTGGGGATTTGGCAAGGGGAAACCAGATTGCGCGTAAGATCGTTCCTAGCAACCGCAGCACCTTGGAGACCTTATTTTATAGACAGCCCTCGTATCTCAAGCAATAAATGTTATGTGATTACCTTCACTAGAAATAAAATTAAATTTGACCATAACTACCTTATAGCCAGCCAAACACTCAAAAGGGTTACTCAAATTCGTAATCTAGGTGTTTTACTTGATAGTAAACTTACATTCGAGGCACACGATTGTGAAGAAAGCCCTTAGAATGTTAGGATTCTTATTCCGTATTGGAAAAGAATTCAAGAACATTCAAACACTTAAAATATTGTATTTCTCATATGTTCGCAGTCATCTTGAATTTGCTTCTCAGATATGGAATCCTCAATATAAAATTTATATTAAACGTATTGAAGCCATCCAAAGAAAATTTGTCCATCATTTAAATTTCAAGTTTAATATTGGTTATCGTGACATAAACAGCTCGCTGGACCTTTATGGACTTGAATCATTAAAAATTAGAAGAGACTCCGCAGATATAATATATCTTCATAAAATTATCAATGGTTTTATTGATTGTTCGCCCCTTTTGGCTGAGTTTAATTTTAGAGTCCCAGGTGTTAGAACCAGAGAAAAATCACTTTTTCATCTTCAAAAATGTTCCACTAATCTCAGACAAAATGCTTTTATATTCAGATCATGCAATGTATTTGATAAGAATTCAATCCAGTCCGTTTTTAATGCTGCGGCGAGAATGATTTTTGGTGAATCTAAGTATTGCCGTATAACCCCGCTTCTAAGGGATCTTCATTGGCTTCGATGCCCTGAAAGAATAGAGTTTAAGATCTGCTTAATGACCTTCAAAGCATTGCAAGGAATGGCGCCAGCCTATATATCGGAACTATGTGTCCGACAAAACTTAAGCGATAGGCAGCTTACTCTAAGGTCAGCAGATCGAGATGTTATTAATCGTTTAATCGAACTTTCTAGGTCAAATCGAGCCGTTTACTATGATCGATCTTTTCGTGTTACTGGCCCGCTCACTTGGAACAAACTTCCCTCAGCTCTTACTAATATCCAGAACTTGGCTGAATTCAAAAGAGCTTTAAAAACAAACTTATTTAAAAAATCATACCTTTCATGAATTTTAACTCCTTTTCAATCCACTAATAAGTCATGTTCCTCAAGTTTCTGGTAATTGTTTGGTTTCGATTACCTCCTTACTATATGCACTCTGTTTTATGTGCACTCTGATTTTGTATTATTTCTAAATGTTAACTGCCTCCTATTCTATATAATTTATTTTAAATGATTCTTGTTGAATGGCACCGTGATGGTTTATCATTATATATATTGTCCTGTGCCAAACAGCACTCACTATTGTTGTTAATATTGTTCTTTAGGAATTGCTTTGTATATTTTGTATATTCGTTATTTCACATTATTTAATTAATTTTTTAAGGACTCGTAAGGAACACTATAGGTTAATTTTAAGTTAATTATAATCAAGCGCACTTGAAGTGAAATATCACAAAACTGCGCTATATAAATACTACGTTATTATTATTATAGCTAACATTAAATAATTATTTTACCGTTTTGCAAGTTATTATGTTATTGCTGTGAATCCTTTCCATTTACATGCTTGTCATTTGACTTACTATTGTGTTCACTCTGGGTTGGTTGTAGGTATGTACATATTATTATTATTGCTGTTGTGGAGTAAGAATAGATTTCTAACTTTGACTACTTTATGTTTTGAAATTTAGTTAGCAGATTATTAGTTTATATTATATTTTATATTGTGTTTTTATATCTTTTTTTTACAATTTTCAAGGATATAATTTTGTTAAGTTCTTACATTATAATTATTATAATTTTAATTACTTATGTGAAAATCTGTTATTGTATATTAGGTGTGTTAATAACCTCTAACAGGCCGGAGACAGGCGGGCGCGCGCGTATTATGCGCATGCGCGAGAAAATAATTTGAATATTTGAATAAAATTATCGACCAAAAACTTTTGGTCTGCGATTTTGGCCCTTCTATGTACAGAATTTGTATGAAGAACAGGGTCAGAATCGCTTGCGCCAACATTACTCTATGAGACGCGTAAAAGTTTCATTCACCTTGCAACAACGGAATATTTTTAAACGATTTTATCTGTGACTTAGAAACGTCAGATTTTTACCGCGAATTTACCCGTCGCAGGTTATGCGTGTTCCTCGACTAAAACATTGTAAAACCTATTAATTTACGTAAATAATGCAAGTAATGTTGTTTTGGTACATAGTTTATTCTTCTAGGAACGTGTTTCAGTCAATAAAATATACGATAGCTCAAAATTAATCCACAAAACATTCAATTCAAAGTGGTGCCTTTTTAGTGAATTTTCGTGAAATGGCCTGGCCTTTGACAGGTTAATGTTATTATTATAAGTATAAATATCTGTTGATTTTCCCCAATAAATAAAAATGAAATAAAATAAAATAAAAATAAAATACTGCACGGAATATAGTTATAAGAAGGCTACAATAACATACATCAATAAAAATAATCAAGTTTAGCATAATATTATTCTTCTGCATGGGTTCTATATAATTAATAACTATTTCACGAAATTATATGTACATCACATGTTTGTAAAAGCCCCTATAGGAGTATAATATATAAATAATTGTGTAGATGTTAGGAGAAAAATTGCAATGATAGCACAACCGGCATGGCATAGTCGAGGGATAATGCCCTTGACTCGCAAAACGGAATGTTGTGGGATCGAATCCCGGCATAGGCAAATAAATTTTATTTTATTAATTTGTGTTATTTCACAATTAATTCATTTAAAATAATACATAGAATATTTGCGGCACGTTCCAGAAAGGAAGATACTCTCAATATCGCCCTGGTTTAGTCCCACCATTCAGAATTGAAATATTACTTGAAATGGCTTTAGGCATGTTTGGTGACCAGATCTGATACTTTCCCACCTTTCTATTCTATATCTCCTTCGCTCCCCACTACCTTTAGCCTCACAACATCCCCAATCGGGGATGCCATAGACTCACTGGCTCTAGATAGTTAGGAGCAGTTGGGACATTTGTACAGTTTCCCATTTAAAAAAAATACTTAAAATTTAAAAGTGTGTACATATTTACCTATACAATGGTTTTAACCCTCATTTCAGATAAAAATGTTTAAGGCTCTGCAACCGGGCTCGAAAAGAAGAAGATGGAGAGATACGAAATTACAAATGTTAGAGGAGAGCGCTAACATTTACAGCAACAAAATCGATGCGAAAATTGCGAAAATGTTTAATAAAACGCGACTCGTTTAAAATAGAGCAAAAATCTCACGGGCATTCTCTTAATCAGCATTTAAAAAATCACTGTAATTTTTTTCATACATATAACTTGTAAAATAACTGAAACAAACGTGTTTATAATAATTTTTGGAGCATACTTTGCGATTTTTTTCTATCGAGGGAATTTTATATAATTTGCATTTCGGCGCGGGCAATGTCTAGATATTATCTTCAAGAATAACATATATTTTTTTAAGAGCTTTAAAACTTACTGTTTTTAAGGGAAATATGCAAGAAATCGGTAGAAATTCGGGTTGCGGGCCCTTAATTGTTTAACTATTTATATTTGTAATTTATTTTTGGGGTGTTATGCCGTGTTGCGCTACCTCCTTCTTTAGCCAACGTTTCGGACAGCGTTATAGTGTCCGTCGTCATCAGGGCAGATGTGTGTCACATATCTACCCTGATGATGGCATAACACCCCAAAAATTAATAATGAAAATAATTTTGACAATGAAAATCTAAAATCACAACTATTTATATGTCAAATAGGTTAGGTTAGTTAGTATTGTAAGACGTTACCTTCTCTTCCGGTGATTGCGGAAGTGACCAGGTAGAGATGGAGGTGTCCCGACTCCTCTGAGGCCCAGATGAAGGACACCCTGGAGGGATCCGTCTGCGGCAGGAAGTGCAGGATGTCGTGCACGTTGACCCACGCCTCGGGGGCACGCTCAGACACCAAAACCTGATGGGGAAAAAATCATTTATAAAACAATCGCTTAACCTGTTGAATGTCAGGTGATATTTTGAAAAACCGCGCGGAAATTACCATATTCCTTTCTGGTCAAATATCCATGTAAAAACAAAGGAATTTTTTTTTTTGCGATTGTTTTCTATTTACCAAGTAATATATCTTATTATTCATGTATATTACATATTTGTAAGAGGTTTTTCCAGAATAGCTAACTAAAAAATGAGTGTGCTTTAGATCAGTGGTCCCCAAACTTTTTGTCACCGCGGCCCAGTAATTGTTTGATAATTTTACCGCAGCCCACTGGGGGGGGCAGGGGGGGGGGACATCTTATATCTTCGTTACTTGGTCAGTTAGCAACAGATAATTAAAGAATTTTCTTACATTCATTAATAACCTTCACCCGAATTTTACATTTACATAAGAACAACGATAATAACAGCTTAAATTTTTTTTTTCAAAAGTATTTTGATTTTATGCAAGCCCTTGCGCGGCCCATTACCATTTGGTCCACGGCCCATAGGTTGGGGACCATTGCTTTAGACCACACGACTGAAGTAAAACTTCTTTAGCTCCAATAGCATATGATAAGAAGAGAGAAAGAAAATGTGCGCGCGTACTGCTCTCTCTTGCTCCTACAGTGTAATACAGACAATAGGCCTGCACCGTGTCTTAGATATACGAAACGTAACTGGCTATGAGAGAAAGAGAGAAAGAAAATGTGTGCTCGCACCTCTCTCTCTTGCCCCTGCAGTAATATACGAAACGTAACTCTCTCTCTTTCTATCTTCACTAACTTATATCTCCCTCTCAACTTCCGTTCACCTCGCCCGATCACACTTTTCGTAATGCTCTCGTCACGCATTCACCAGCTTACTCCTCAAGTCAAGCGTGTGTAAAGAAGTTTTACTTAAAAAAAAAAAATTTAAATCTCCCATTTTGGAAATAATTATCAAAAAATACAATCACACAAATATAAACTGATTTTATTATTTCTACACAAATCTGAATACATACCTAACATGAAAAAACACAATTCAAAGGAATTTGCAAATAAATAAAAAACTTTTGTAAGCATTTGAAAACGTAAAACATTGATTTTTTGCCTTTGATAGTTGCCAAAATTGACCCGCAAAGTCATAGAAAATTAATTTAAAAATATTCTAGAGTAGCTAGATTAATGAAACCAACAGTTACATCAAGAACGATATTGGTGCAAGCGATTCTGACCCTGTCCTTCACACAGTTTGTTTATACATAAGGGTTAAAATTACATTAAAAAATAAATAAAAATAAAAAAAATTCCAAGTCCGAAAGGGGCTTGCGACAAATGACAGGTTAACCCATCAAGTCTATTGGTTCGGTTTTTGGAACAACTTACACAGGTCTCAGAGAAATCGTTGTATCTTCCTTTTTAACCTCTTATTTGCCGTAGACGCGCGGATGCGCGCGGTTTGTGAGCATGCGAGCGGAAAAAATTTCGAAAAAAATATGTTTGTCGGCGATTTTGACCCTTCTATGTACAGAATTTGTACGAAAGACAGGGTCAGAATCGCTTGCGCCAACATTTACCCATGTCCTAGGCAAAAATTTCATTCACCTGGCAACCCCAGAATATTTTTAAATGATTTTATCTGTGGCATCAAAATGTCAAATTTGCCACGATTCTTTCTGTCAAAATCAATGCGTGTTACTTGACAAAACGTGTTAAACGTGTTACTTCGCAAAACCTATCAATTTACGTAACTAATGCAAGTAATGTTATTTTGGTACATAGTTTATTGTTCTAGGAATGTGTTTCGGTCAATAAAATATACGATAGCTCAAAATTAATCCACAAAACATTCAATTCAAAATTCAAAGTGGTGCTTTTGTTAGGAAATTTCCGTGTTTTTCCTGGCCTATGACGGGTTAACATAATGAGAGATATGATATAAATGGTGTTAGAAAGAGAAAACACCAAGCTTTTTATTCAAATCCAAAAGTTAACCACAAAATAATTAAAATGTAGACTTTTATGAAACCAAAGTTTCGGATTACAATTTGAAAAAAAATTCTGAAACCTTGGAATTTTCTATTAATTATTTTTATATGGGAAGAGAAAAAAGTGAGGTGACAACATCGTTTATAATACATTTGCCTAATAAAATATGTGTATGTTTTTTTTCATTTTCAAAATATACATAAAAATTTATGTAATACTAGCTGACCCGGCCACGCCTTGCAGTGGCTAATAAAACACAATGTCATCTACTACTACTACTACTACTACTAACCTAACCTAACCTAACCTAACCTAACCTAACCTAACCTAACCTAATCTAACCTAACCTAACCTAACCCAACCCAACCTTACCTAACCCAACCTAACCTAACCTAACCTAACCTAACCTAACCTAACCTAACCTAACCTAACCTAACCTAACCTAACCTAACCTAACCTAACCTAACCTAACCTAACCTAACCTAACCTAACCTAACCTAACCTAACCAAAAAAAAAAAAAAAAATTAAGGAACAAAATAAATAATAATTAAAAGAAATTACATTAACTTTAAATCATATCAAGCACGATTAAAGCTTAGCTATCCGATCAATCTATAAAGATACATGAGAACGCTAGAACGCTAAAGAACACTACCTTTCCTACAAATGGTTCCGTTAAGAGGGTAAGCAACGACCACCTTAACGGAACATTCCCATTTCTTTCAGATACACAGTACTGCTCCGGCTGAGGTTTTACATGGTTCCCTCACGCCGTAAAACAAATGTTGGAGCAGTTGATAGCCCATGTTAGACAGACATACTAACCTATTAACCCACTAACCCCTCTCCACATCCCATATTTGCATGACCCATCACCTATCCCAACATGCATGAAAAAGTCAAATCAATAGCTCAAATTATAAAATCAAATAGTTTAAATAAACCTTGATAAATAATAAACAAGGTAAATAACAGAACACTCAAGGAAAAAAAAAAAAAAAAAAAAAAAAAAACCTAACCTAACCTAACCTTCACTGGACGAACTACTGCAAATGGATCTTGGCCCAGACGTTTACATCCAAGCGTACGCTGACGATATCCTTCTGATTGTAAACGGAAAAAACTTACAAACCACTAAAGAAACGGCGGAAAGAGCATTAGGAAAAGTAAGCAGTTGGGGTAAAAAAGTAAAATTAGAATTTTCAGAAAAAAAAATGCAGATCATGGTAATGAGTAAGCTCCGGGATAAAACAATTAACATAAAAATGAACGGTAAAGAAATAAAACCAGTAAAGGAAGTAAAAATTTTGGGTATGGTAATGGACAATAAGCTTAGATGGGATAAACACATAGATTATATTTGCTGTAAAACTTCAAGAATATTCAAAGCCTTATGTAGAGCGGCAAAACCAACGTGGGGACTATCGCCTGAAATTTTAAAAACTATCTATGACGGGGCAATCGTACCAATATTTACGTATGGATCAGGGGTCTGGGGAGACACGTGTAAGAAAGTTAAGAATAGGAAAAAACTAGCCAGCGCTCAGCGACAATATGCAATTAGAATTTGTAAAGGGTACAGGACAATCTCCACCACCTCAGCTTTAACCTTAGCGGGAACACCACCAATAGATCTAAAAATAGACGAAGTAAAAGATGTGTACAGAATTAATAGAAGGGGAATAACAGCTAACTTCCTTCCGGCTGACAGGGAAATTGTTATATACAGACTCGGAGTGTAGGCTTAGGATATTTGTAATGATACGCGAATTGGCGAAATGGACATTTATTATACTGGTTGGCTGATAGGACGTTACTCTAGCCAACCAGTATAATAAATGTCCATCTCGCCAATTCGCGTATCATTACAAATATCCTAAGCCTACACTCCGAGTCTGTATATAACAGTGGCGCAGCCGGTAGGATAAGAGGGCGAGGAGATGTCTGCATCTCCTTTTATAGTGAGATCACCTGTCTCGCTCTTGCATTGACGGAAACAGGTGTACCACCCCAAAACCTCTCTCACAGAAATAATGACCACGTGCAGTGTTAACGAACTACCGCACCCAGGGAAAACAGTTAAAGAAAATATAATAATTGAACTAGATAAAAGAAATAAGATTAATGAAGATGCTATACAAATTTATACAGACGGAAGTAAACAAGAAGGTAAAGTGGGCGCCGGGGTAGTTATAAAAGTAGATGGACAAGATTGGGTATCAAAATCTTATAAGTTAGAAGATTACTGCACTGTATACCAGGCGGAAATGATTGCAATTCAAAAAGCAATAGAATGGATACAAATAAATAATATAAAAGGGAAAGATATAACTATAAATTCAGATAGTAAATCATCTTTAGAAACGCTGAGCAAAGAGAGAACAACAAACAAAATAGCAAGAGAATGTTTAGAAAAACTAGGAACATGCAGAGAAATTAAAAACAGGGTAAATTTTCAATGGGTAAGAGCGCACAACGGCTTAGAAGGTAATGAAAGGGCAGATACAGCAGCGAAAAGGGGAAGAACACTTAAAAAAAGACCAGACTATAGCAAGGTACCTCAAAGCTACACAAAAATAACTTTAAAGAAAGTAACTGAAAATAAATGGAACAAAAGATATATAGAGGAAAGCACGGGAAAAATAACAAAAAAATTCTTACCAAATATAAGCACGGCACTTCAAAAAGGAAAACACGTTAAAAACAGTTTTACTGCAACCCAAATCTTGACAGGACATGGGTGCTTCAAAGAATATCTCAAACGTTTTAAAATAATAGATGATGACAAATGCCCGTGCGACAAAACATCAATACAGGACAGCATATATGTAATAGAAAAATGCTCTATCTTTGATGTAGACAGATTCAGACTAAATTTTGAACTAAAAAACTATGGAATAACAGAAGAAATAGGCAAGAAATCTGGAATCAGAAAAAACCAAGCGAAATATATATAGCGTACTTAGAAAAAATTACCAAAAGAAATTAACGAAACAATTGATAACTAAATAATTAACTTAAAGATACATATAGTAAAAAAAAAAAGAATTAGGAGAAACCTTGTGCGTAACAAGCAAGGTACCCATAGAAGATACTAACAATCCATACAACCTAACCTAGCCTAACCTAACCTAACCTAACAATTATCGTTATGTTTCAACTAATTTACACAAATCCTTCACAAATTACATGCCTAAACCTTCCTCACGAAACACTCTATCTATTGGTGAAAACCAATTGAATATCCGTTCAGTAGTTTTCGAGTTTATCGCGAACAACAGACAGAACATTTGTACACAGTTGACATTTGTCACATGAGAACGGGTCGTTTCTTCGACTCGTTCTTGTGTTCAACAGCTCGGCTGTGGAATGATTTGCCGGCCTCTGTGTTTCCTCCTTCCTACAACATGGGTCTCTTCAAGACCAATGTTCATTCCTTCCTCTCCTCAAAAAGACCCTCCACACAGCATCCCAGATGACATAGGCCCTGAGGGAAATTATTTTCCTCAGGGCCTCCTGTGTGGAGTTAATGTAAAAAAAAAAAAAAGACAATGCGGAGGACTTTAATTTATAATATGTACAGATGAAAGCATATTGTATCACCTTTCAAAAACTGTTGGTGCTTTCGGAAATTCAAGAAACATTCAGATTTATTTGGATTTTATTGCAAAGTGTAAATACACAAAAATTCAGGCAGAATATGCCAGAGGCCTGAGAGGTTAAGAAAAGTGAAAAAGTGAATGGGGAAAAGCATATTATGCTATTAACTAACTAACCTAACCTAAACTAACTGAAATTACTATTTTATTGTGTTCCGTTTTATCCAGTTTCTGAAAAAAAAATTAGGTCACTGCAATCATTTAACCTGATCATTTAACTGACGTGTGAGGTAGGTACGTGATACATTAAGTTTCATTAGAATGTAGCTACCTGCGCTGTGAGAAGTACTTACTTAAGAATTCAAATTCAAGCAATTCAAATTCCAATTCTTTTGAAAAGCAAGCTGAAACAAATTGTACTGTTTATTATTTTTTTGACTGTCACACTCCATATGTTGATAACATTGTAAAAATTTTAATGGCACATAAAAAAAACTATCAACCGATAATTCTAGAGCTTTCTTTTAACTGTGTTTACGTAGCACGTTCAATTGCTACATTGTAGACACCGACGTTCACATTAGTGACCACGAAGTTTACATTTGTGAATCCGACAGTGAACACGACGCGTGCAAGTACGTCTACCGCGAGCACGTCGCGCACGAAATAAACTCTTCGGTGATAAATTTCGCGCACCAATCATCATCATGTCTCTTGTGAGCGGAACATCTGAGGACAGCCAGCAACCAATAACCAGCAACAAGCAACCAACGACAAGTAACCAGCAACCCAACATCAGGAATCCACCGCCTGAGGTCAACCGAGTGGCAGTACGCATTCCGCCTTTTTGCCCTAATGACCCAGAATTATGGTTCGCTATGGTGGAGCGCAGCTTCGAGGCAGCAGGAGTGACCGTGGATGCCACAAAATTTGGTTTCATTCTCGGAGCCTTGGATCCCGCCCACGCCCAAGAAGTCCGGGACATCATTGTGAAGCCCCCTGAGGTCGGTGCATATGCACTATTAAAATACGAATTAACCAGACGCCTCAGCTCCACGCAGGAGCAGAAGACAAGGAGACTTCTGGAACATGAAGAGATCGGAGACCGTAAACCCTCCCAATTCTTGAGACACCTGCGCACCCTCGCCGGCAGCGCTGTGCCCGATGAGGTTTTGAGAACCCTATGGGATGGGTCGTCTTCCTAGAAGTATGCAGGTGGTTCTGGCTACGCAGCAAGACACTCCGCTTGACAAGGTGGCCAGCTTGGCCGACGCCATAGCAGACTATGCTGGTAGACCGGCAGTTAACTCAGTGGCTGTTCCATCGTCCAAAGATTCATTGGTTACACAGATGGCGCGGTTGATGCAGCCTCTCCAACAAGAGCTCGCTACCTTGAGGCGCGAAGTTTCGACACTACGCTCTGGCCAGCATAGGAGGAGCGCCACCCCGCATCGTTGGAGCAATCGTTCCCGCAGTCGGTCCAGAGGTCGTCAGCCCGAGGGAACATGCTGGTACCACTGGAAGTATGGGACGAAGGCAAGCAAGTGCACCAAACCCTGCAACTTCCAGCAGGAAAACGCGCGGGGCCCAAACTGATGGCGACCAGCACCAGCCCCAACCAAGTCAGTCGCCTTTTTGTTACCGACAGGGTAACCCGTACCCAATTTCTTATAGACACCGGCGCAGATCTCTGCGTTTTCCCACGACGACTTGTCCAGGGACGCCCCACTAAAGCGACATACGAACTGGCAGCAGCAAATGGCAGCACAATCGCTACTTATGGCAGCCTAACGCTCAACCTGGATCTGGGATTGCGACGCGACTTTACTTGGAGCTTCGTCATTGCAGACGTCTCCAGGCCAATCATCGGGGCAGACTTTCTCGCCAAGTACGAGCTACTGGTGGATGTCCGAAATAAACGGCTGCTGGACCAGGTGACGAATTTGACCATCACGGGAAAACGAAGCGACAACAAGATCGCTTCCATTAAGACGGTCACAGGAACGTCCCCGTATCATAAGCTTCTTCAACAGTTTCCTGACATCACTCGCCCTGACGGCGCCAGGAGGGAAGTTTGTCACGCAACACTGCACCATATTAACACCACGCCAGGACCTCCAACAGTCGAACGCCCACGACGCCTTGCTCCTGACAAGTTAAAACGCGCCAAGAAGGAGTTCGAGGCCATGGTCCGTCTCGGAATCGCTCGACCTTCCGAGAGCTATTGGGCATCTCCCTTGCACATGGTACCCAAAAAGGACGACCAGTGGAGACCATGTGGCGATTATAGAAGATTGAACGCCAGAACTATTCCGGACAGATACCCCGTACGCCACATCCAAGATTTTGCGCAGGCACTGAGCGGCACCAAGATCTTCTCAACGATTGATCTGGTGCGGGCATATAATCAAATCCCTGTGGCTCCCGAGGACATTCCGAAAACAGCAATCACTACGCCATTCGGACTCTTCGAATTTCCGGTGATGTCTTTCGGCCTCCGCAACGCAGCCCAGACCTTCCAACGCTTCATGGACGAGGTTACCAGAGGCTTAGATTTCTGTTACGCCTACATAGACGACATCCTTATTGCCTCAACGTCAGAGGAAGAGCACCTAGCCCACCTCAAGATATTATTCCAGCGCCTGCAGGAATATGGTGTTGTCATCAACACCGCCAAATGCCATTTCGGCCTGACTAAGGTCAAATTCCTAGGATACCTGGTGTCCGACGCTGGCACTTCACCCCTCCCAGATAAAGTGGAGGCCATCAACAACTACAGCCAACCAGCTTCCATCAAGGATCTCTGCCGTTTCCTGGGAGCAATAAATTTTTACAGAAGATTCATTCCCAACGCCGCGAGGACACAAGCTCCACTCAATGACCTCCTAAAAGGGAACCAAAAAGGCAAACAACTCGTGTCTTGGACTGCCGAAACAGTAGAAGCTTTCAGCAAGTGCAAGGAAGCTCTGGCCCAGGCAACCCTGCTCGTTCACCCGAAGTGCGACGCCCCACTCTCTATCGTCAGCGACGCGTCTGATACTACAGCCGGTGCCGCACTCCACCAATTCGTCGCAGGTCACTGGGAGCCTCTAGCATTCTTTTCGAAGAAGTTTTCGGCAGCTGAAAAGAAATATGGCGCATACGACAGAGAACTACTAGCCATCTATCTCGCTGTGAAATACTTTCGCCACATGGTGGAAGGCAGGTCGTTCACCATATTTACAGACCATAAGCCTATCACGTTCGCCTTCCAACAAAAAGCAGACAAATGCTCACCAAGGCAATTCCGCCATCTGGACTATATCAGCCAGTTCACAACTGACATCCGACACGTCTCCGGAAAAGACAACATCGTCGCGGATGCTCTCTCCAGGGTCGAGACGATAGATACTCCTCTGGACTACGCAGCGCTGGCAGCTGACCAGATGTGCGACCCTGAACTGGAACAACACTTGCAAGGAAGTTCTAGCCTACAACTTAAAAAGATTAATATTCCGGGTACTGACGCGCATCTCTACTGTGACGTCTCAACTACCATAGCCAGACCCTTCGTCACGAAGAAGTTCAGACCTGCGGCATTTAATGCGGTCCATCAGCTGGCTCACCCTGGAATTAAGGCCACGGTTAAGCTCATAACTCAACGTTATGTCTGGCCGGCCATTAAAGCTGAGACTATTAAGCTCGCACGCAATTGCCTTCAATGCCAACGAAGCAAGATTACACGGCACGTGTCAGCACCCCTGGGAGCCTTTCCCAGACCCTCCGCTAGATTCGAGCACGTCCACATCGACATAATCGTCATGCCTTCTTCAGAAGGATGCCGATACTGTCTCACGTGCGTAGACAGATTCACGAGATGGCCAGAGGCATTCCCGATCCCAGACCAAGAGGCTGAAACAGTGGCGCGTGCTTTCTACAAGGGCTGGATAACAAGATTCGGCACTCCACTCCGCATTACTACGGACCAAGGGAGACAATTTGAGTCGAGGCTGTTCAGGCAGTTGAATTTCCTGGCAGGCACGACGCAAATCCATACAACTGCATACCACCCCGCAGCAAATGGCATGGTGGAACGATTTCATCGTCAACTGAAAGCAGCGATCAAGTGCCATCAGAATAACCGTTGGACGGAAACACTTCCCACCGTACTCATGGGAATCAGAGCAGCTTGGAGAGATGACCTCGCGACAACCTCAGCCGAGCTAGTATACGGCGAGCCGCTCCGCTTACCCGGCGAATTTCTATGTACAGCACGACCTAATGTTAACGACGACACCGGAAGCTTCCTCAAGGAACTACGGAAACATTTCAACGAGCTGAGACCAGTTGAAGGTACCCGCCATGGTTATGGACATCGTTTCGTCTTCAAAAATCTTCCCACAGCTTCTCACGTCTTTCTGAGGGACGACACAGTCAAGAGCCCGCTTCAACAACCCTACAGTGGCCCTCATAAAGTCGTTCGTCGGCACGAACGAACATATACCATACTGGTAAAAGGGAAGGAAATCACCGTGAGCATCGACCGCCTCAAACCAGCATACGTTGCTCAAGATCTTGAGAGTTTCACATCACACTCGCAAACCGCATCAGAGTCACCAGCCGCCACATCACAACCAACCCTTCCGTTGTTCGATGGCAGTAAGGATCGGACACACACAACCAATCGTTCTGGAAGGCGGGTTCGATTTCCCGATCACCTCGGTATCTGACTATTCCTCTTTCCACCGCAGCCATGTCTGCGTTGTCTGGGGAGGGAGTACTGTAGCTACCTGCGCTGTGAGAAGTACTTACTTAAGAATTCAAATTCAAGCAATTCAAATTCCAATTCTTTTGAAAAGCAAGCTGAAACAAATTGTACTGTTTATTATTTTTTTGACTGTCACACTCCATATGTTGATAACATTGTAAAAATTTTAATGGCACATAAAAAAACTATCAACCGATAATTCTAGAGCTTTCTTTTAACTGTGTTTACGTAGCACGTTCAATTGCTACAAGAACATTGCGTAAAAAGTGCCAGGTGTTAGGATTGGGGTTTGCAATTTCCAATCCCGCGTGATTTTAGCAATATTAGATCCCGCATAATTGCGAATTTTTTAAGTGCGGGATTTGTGGGATTTGTGGGATTTGCGGGATTTGTGGGATTTGTAGGAATTTTGAAATTAAGAAATACTAAATTTACACCAAAAAATGCTGCAATGACAGTCCCACCAACTAGAGGGAAGTAGAAAATGCGCTTTCCGCTGGACTTTCTTGATGGACTATAACTTAGCATAAATTAATAAAAATAAAAAAAGAATATTTACAATGGTATCGTGTACCTGTGCAGGAATCCAAAACTTCTGTGCCTCGGGGCCCAGGGGCGACAAACCCTTGGTCACGGGTCCCGCCTCATACTGAAAGGGGTCGGCAAAGTCGGCCAGGGGTATTAAAACCAGCTCCAGGCGCTGCTGTCTTCTGTCCAGTACTTGACACCAAACACTGGAAAAAAAATTACCTTATAAACGCTGTTGTATCATATATATTATATGCTATATTTAATTTCCAGAAAATTTTTTAAAAATTTATCAGTAATTTCGTGGTCAAACGATTAACGCCTCAGGCTAATTGTTCGCTTTTCTGAACAACTCATATAGGTCTCATAGAAATCGTTGTGTCTGCCTTACTCTATCATGGTGAGAAATATGATCTAAACTGTGTTAGAAAGAGAAAACACCACGCTTCATATTCAAATATAAAAATTAAAGGCAAAAGAATTAAAATGTACACCTTTATGAAATCAAAGTTTCCGATCACAATTTGAAAAAAATTTACGAAACTTTCTGGAAATTTTTATTAATTATTTTTACATGAAATGACAAAAAAGTGAGGTAACGTTAACGTTTATAATACATTTATCTATAAATTATGTGTGTGTTATTATTTTTTTTCATTATCAGTAACTTTAGTTACAGTTTAGAAAAAAACGTAAGGTAAGCCATTTTGAAAACTTCTTTTTTGTTTGCATTTAAAATTTTTATGTTCCAAAAGTTATATGTTTATTTCAAATTATAATGTTTGGAAGCGTATTTTATCGCCTTTCGAAAACAGTTTTTAGTTTTCGGAGACGTTCCCTTAACCCTTCCACACCAGCGCGAACGCATCCCCCAGATCAGATTTTGTGCTAAATCTAACTTGTTTTTTAAGTCAACCTTTTTAGCTGAAAGGTCAATTTATCCATTTTTAATTTGTTTGCGGTTTGCAGGGGGTAGGGTACCCACAGATTGACATTTTTTAATTTAGTCGATGGTGTCACCAAACTATTTATATTTTCAAAAACGGTAATTTATCAATAAAATAATTAAAGAACGCTAAAAAAAACATCGATGGCGAAAAATTTATACCTCCAAGGCCAAACCAATAATTTTAAATTGTATTTTGTAAAATGTTATACATCTTTTTTACTTGTACTATCAAGTAGATTCACTCCCCAAATTTACCGCACTTTACCCCAGGTACCTTGAACATAAGTTAAAAATAAATGCAAAGATATATTTACACATTCTTTTAAATAGTTAGAAAAAAATATATATCTCACTATTGTCCGCAGGGGGTCCAGCCCACACGCGCAATGTACTCCATCCAGGGAAAGGCGTCTTCGAGCGGCCTGATCAAGTCAAACCACCGTCTGTCGCGCACGGTGAATGCGGGCTCTTCGCTTTCTTTCGCCATGTCGTTATCTGGAAATAAAAAACACATAGTAATGAAATGCGATGTAAATGTTTGCACGCTCGACGTCTGTGTATTTTTTAATATTTTAACCTTATCGACGCTTCCGTTGCATATTTGATACATCGGCAGCTAACCCTGCATATGGATATCATTTATATGTAATCCACTAATTACATAGACTAAATTGAGAAAAACAGCATTATCGAAATAATGCTGTTTCTGTGCAGATTCGTTCAAATGAAGCGCCTACGTTCACAGCAGGAATCATTTTAAAATCTCAATCACAGATGGCAGCAAAAGACCTATGGTGACGGCCAGGCTCTCAATACAAGTCGGCCATTACTTAACTGAAACTGAGAGTTTGTGCTATCAGCGCTTGGCATATTTATTATTATGTAATAAAGTATTATGTGAGGCGCACCTTCGGACCGGTTCTAGAAAATGGATTTTAGTGCAGACGTTATAACAATGAGCTATATACTCTGTTTAAGGAGCTAAACGTCGCAAAATTTATAAAATTGGGAAGACTTGGGTGGCTGGGTCATGTGGAAAGAATGACCCAGCATCAAACACCAAAGTCCCTGCTGAACTCAAGACCAATAGGGCGAAGGAGCCTGGGAAGACCAAGATTAAGATGGAGCGACAACGTCCTCAAAGACATATCTATCTTGGAGCTTCCAAACTGGAGAGAGCTGGCACAAAACCGAGATGAGTGGAGGAAGACTCTTGAGGAGGCCAAGATCCACCAGGGGTTGTAGAGCCAATGGTTTTTTGTTTTTTGTTTTTGTTTTTTTTACAGTGAATACCGCACAAGAATCTCAACTGCTCCCGTCTGGAGCCAGTGAGACTATGGCATCCCCAATTGGGGTATATTGTGAGGCTGAAGGTAGTGGGGAGGGGAAGGAGGTGGGGAAGAGGAAGGTTGGGAAGTACCTGGCTATTCAGACCTGGTCACCAAACACAGCTAAAGCCATTTTCAAGCAACGTTTCAATTCTGAATGGTGGTCTTACACCAGGGCGATACTGATAGTATCTTCCACTCTGGAACATGCCGAAAATATACTATATATTTTTTTAAATGAATTAATTGTGAAATAACACAAATTAATCAAATAAAATTTATTTGCGCATGCCGGGTTCGAACCCGCAACCTCCGGATTGTGAGTCAAGAGTCTTACCCACTGGACTACGGAGGTCGTCATAGTGATGATGATGATGATGAATAAAGTATTATTTCCAGACCTAGATCCATTAAAGCCACCATCTTTTAACAGAGCATAATTTACAGACAGACGAAATGCAGACGGCCGCCGTGGATAAGGGGTAAGGCTCTTGACTCACAAATTGAAGGTCGCGGAATAGAATCCCAGCGTGCGCAAATAAATCTTATTTGATTAATTTGTGTTATTTCACAATTCATTTGAAAGTAATATATAGTATAATTGCGGCACGTTCCAAAGTGGAAGATGCTCTCAGTATCGCCTTGGTGTCCACCATTCAGAATAGACATGTTGCTTGAAAATGGCTTTAGTCGTGTTTGGCAACCAGATGTGAATAGCCAGGTACTTCCCCACTATCCTCTTCTCCATCTCCTGCCCAATCTCCCAAAAAAAATGTATGTAAATATTTGGGCTTCACGCTTGTTTTATTGTACTGAAACAAAAAAACGTTAAGTCACAAGAGGACTTTGCTAAGCTCAGCAGGGTTGCCAATTCATGGGGAATTCCTCAAATGCAGGGAATTACTAAGATATTTCAAGAATTGGGTATTTTGTGGTGAAAATGCAGGGATTTTGTGAATTTCTTGATTATTAAACCATATTGAAAAAAAAATTTACAATAATTAAATGTACTAAAATTTCATTTTCTTTAGTAGCAAAAGTTCAAACAAATTTTTGCTTTTAAAGCCTGAATGAAAGAGAAAATCCGAAAATGACTAGAAAATAAAAAAATAAATATTGATTTTAATAGAATTTTGTTTCATTTTGGAGTCAAAGGAAGTTGCGAGGAATTTGAACATCTATAGTGGGTATTTTAAATCATATGCATTGGCAACCCTAACGCTCAGTCAATAAAAAACCGTGTCCCAGTGGTTGAAAAGTTGATCGGATCAGTGTCACATATATGATACAGCAATGCATATGGGGTTAAACAGCGATATAGAAATATAAATACCGGTGTCCCAGTGGTCGAAGTGTTGGTCTGATCCCGGAGATGAACCCTCAGAATCAGCTCCCGAGTCCGACTCGGCCACGGTAAACTCCAGTAGCCGGAGCGTAGAGCGAGCATTCACGGAACCCGTGCGCGGAAACCTGCAACCATTCACAATCAAATTACAATTCAAACATAGACATATGAATATTACTAGACCTGCCCTAAAGCCCCGGTCTGATTGTTCAAGTATTTTAATCGAGTGGAGAGTTAGTAGTAACTAAACGTGTCCGAACACTGTAATTTTAGTAGAGTGGTAGAGTCAGCTCTTCAGTAGATTCAATCCATTTCGTTCTATTTTTTCGGCGAGTAGCGACCTCCACCACGCGTCCCTACCGTTTCAGCAGTGTTCATTTGTGAACACGCGGAAATGTCGTGGTGATAGAGCGAAGATGCTACCCTAAATTAATTTATTTATGCCGCTATTAATCTCTTTTCGTGTCCATAGTTTATTTATTTTCATCTTACTAATTTATTATTCCACCTCTTCTAAAATAAACATTAAAATAAGCATGAAAATAAGCTTAATTAGCATATTTACTTTGCTTTGTAGCACTCGTCATCCGCCGTCATCTTACAACGGGCGGTGGGCACAAATGTACTCTACTTGAAATTAATGCGAACGGTTTTCGGTGAGTCAAGTAGCGAGTGTACTGGCTACTGGACTTACTACTTGATCAATGTGAATGTGAGCAAATTATTTCCCCGTCCCCATACCGGTTCCATTGGAACCGGCTGGGATCGAGTATGGCTTCTAAATGAATGTGAATCTAAAAAATGTGACGTCATCATTCTTCTGCGAGCCAGCGTCGAGCACTCATAGGAGGGGGGGGGACCCAAAAAAAAGGGTAATTTCGTCATAATTTCTTTATATCTCAATATTTTTACACCAAAATTTAATCACTTTCAACAACAACGCACTTCTCCAAACGCTTTTTCCATTGTTCAAAAATCCTACTAATATTATAAAGGCGAAAGTTTGTATGGATGTATGTTTGTTACTCTTTCACGCAAAAACCACTGAATGGATTTTAATGAAACTTTACAATAATATAGCTCATACATCAGAATAGGCTATAGCTTAGAGCTCTGGCATTATGAAATTTATATACAAAAATTGCAATAGGTGGCACGCGAGCTGTTTGAAAAATGAATGTAACGGGTATGGAGGGGCGGTGAGGGGGGATAGTATTTGGGGAAGGGTGGAGGGGAGAAGGGGATGGGGTAGGGTGGAGGGTGGTGATGGAGGGGGAGGGGGATTTAGGGGGAAATGGTGGGGGGAGAGGAGTGAGAGGGGGCGGGGGAGAGGAGGGGGGGGGGATTGGAGTGGGGATAGGGAAGGTGGAGGAGGCGCTGTGGGTACCCCCCTAATACTATGCGAGCGAAGCCGGGGGCAAAAGCTAGTAGTTTATAAATCCACTTATCGGGATGTCCTTTAGGCCTTCCAGCGATTTTTGTTTTACCTTCCCACAGTGGCTAAACGCTTTCATGACCATTTTCAGTGTGGGGAACAAAAGGAAGTTGCAGGGGGCTAATCACCTTACAAAAAAATTCAGGATCCTCTTCAAGCTGATTTTGAAGCTCATAACATGCCTGAAGTCGATGCTCCCTTTGCTCATCTGCGAGAAGGCGGGGGAGAAATTTGGCTGCAACCCTTCTCATGTGCGATTCTTCGGTTAAAATCCTCTGAATCGAACCCCGTGCCATTCCAGACATCGCACAGAGTTGATCAATGAACGAGGGCACTGATTTTGTTGACGTTTTCGTCAGTTTTTGACGTTGAGGGGGGTCCTGAATGGGGTTGGTCTTCAATTAACATTTAAAATGTGAAAACCACTCGTAGATTCGGGTTTTACCTAGGGCAACATCCCCATAAGCAGTCGGCATTACAATAGTTTGCCGATTTCCCCAACAGGAAACAAAATTTCACAGCCGCGCATTGCTCTCGATAATCTGCCATCACTTTTACGCCGAAATGGAAAAACTTGTTTTACTAAAAAAAATCTAACGGGCGAACCGATGCACTCACAGCGACACAACTTCGCATAGTGACTCAGGACTGAACCTAACAGATACCTGGTGGAACAATGGGTCCCCCCACTCTTCTTCTACACCACAGCACAACTACCCTTTTTTGTGGGTCCCCCCTCATATGCTCTAAATCAGTGGTTCCCAACCTTTTCCTGACCAGGGACCACTTGTACGTTTATTTTTTCGACAGGGACCACAAGGACGGACAAATTAATGGGGGGGGGGTTGACACCAAGAAGTCCGTCCCAGGGGGGGAGGGGGTGACACCAAGAAGTTATCCGTCCCAGGTGCAACCCATGCTAGCCTAAGCCACTGAGGACGGATGGCACAACGGGAGGGGCGTAATGGGATAGGGTAGGACGGGTTCTAACAGAATATTTACCACAACGGAGGGGGCGGAATATGATAGGGTGGGACGGGTTCTGGCAGAATATTTACCACAACGGAAGGGGTAGGATGGGGTGGGGCGAAACGGAATACCATAATGGCCACTGACCAAAAGGTACAATAATGATAAACTGAATATTGTCCCGATTTTTTTTATTCAGACTTCTCGACCAGGGACCGCCCGGTGACCGGTTGACCGGTGCACCATCGCGGACCATCTTCAATGGTTTGCCGACCACTAGTGGTCTGCGGACCACTGGTTGGGAAACCCTGGTCTAAATGGTGTTAGAAAGAGAAAATACCAAACTTGGTATGCAAACATAAAAGTTTACTGCAAAATAATCGAAATGTACATCTTTATGAATCCAAAGTTTTGAATCGCAAATTGAAAAAAAAAAATGAAACTTTGAGAATTTTTTTAAATAATTTTTACATGAAACGACAAAAAAGTGAGTTGACGGTAACGTTTATAATGCATTTGTCTAATAATATATGTATGTGTTTTTATATTTTTCATTATCAATAGTAATTTTAGTTAGAAAAACGTAAGTTGAGCCATTTTTATAACTTTTTTATGTTTGCATGCAATATTTTTATATTTCAAAAATTATATGTTTGATTCAAATTATTAAATTTGAAAGCGTATTTTATCACCTTTCCAAAACAGTTTTTAGTTTATTGGAAATATTTTTGGGGTTCATATTTAAAAATGAATGTTTCTTTGTTCGCCCCTTACGTGTCCCTTATGGATTGCGATGAAATTTTGATGATTCGTCGTACGCATGTCTGTAAAGGTGTCTATGTATAATGGTGAGCTCTGGCGCAATCCTGGGTCGGTCGTGAATAACCCGCTCATTGAAACCCGCTGACGGACCACCAAAGAGCGAACGGGTCATTTTTTCGTCAGCACCCGGGTCTCGCGACCCACTTCTCGTAACCGCTCTACTACTGCAACCTGGGTTTCAGGTGCGGATGTGGCGCGGCGAGCGACGATAGATAGATGTATGAGAGAGCGAACGGATTGTCAACACCCGGGTTTCGCCACCCGCTCTATAGACTCGAAAGTAGCTGGGTGAAACGTAATCGAGTTTCAAATTTTGTGTCGTGAAAAGAGCGGGTCTTCGGTCGACCCAGGACTACTCTGGCGTTATAAAATTATTTCCTATTCCATTCATCTGAGTGCAATGAAACTTTGGTGGGTTGTTGTGCGCACGCCCGCGAAGGCTTCATTGCTGGAGAAATTTTTATAAAAAAATTTCCAATAGGTGGCACCCGAGATGTTTGAAAATTGAGAGTATTTTGTATAGTTTAGCGGCATGGAGGAAAGGAGGAAGGAGGAAGGCAATCCAAGAGGGGAGAAGGCGGTGATGGTTGAAGGGGTATGCGGGAGGGGGAAGGCAAATGTGGGGGGCGTTAAGGGAATGCGGGAGTGAGAGTTTGTGGGATAGGTGGTCGCAGAAAGGGGAAGGTGGAAGGGAAACACGGGAGGCAAAAGGGAAGCGACATATGGGAAAGAACATACAGGGAGAAACAATTTCTTCCTTTATATGGCATTCCAACGCATGTTGGACACTCGCTTGTTATATATATAAAAAAGTGACCTGAATTCCTCATTGTCGCCATTGGGGCTGCCATATGAAGGGAAGCTATAAATCTTCACCTCACTTTCGTCTACTTCTTCGTATACAATACGATACACGTTGTCTGGAAAAAATTGGTAAAACATACATCACATTATTTAAGAAAATTTGACATGTCATAAAATTTTTTTTTTTTTTATTAGCTCCACACAGGTGGCTCTGAGGGCCATTGCTCTCTCAAGGCCTCTCTCATCTTTCGGGATGCTGTGTGGATAGTATTTTTAAGGAAAGGAAGAAGAGGAAATTCTGGGAAAGAATAAGATACAAGGAGTGGGTAGGAATCTGTGGGTCAATGTGTCCAGATCAGGGGCGTGCACTCCATATAGGCACATAAGCACTGCCTACCTTACCGTATTTGTCAAACATAAGATGTAAATAATATAATAATTTATTAAATTATTGCTAAAAAATAAACACACACTTTAAAAAATAAGGGCGAAAAAGCTAAGCAACCGAAACTACGCGAGCGCCTCATCAAACGGCATACTACAAACGTAGCATAAACTGTAACTAGAAACTATAAGCGTGCCTTCCGAAAGCCTCTTTAAAATGCGGCCTTAAACAGGAATTATTTCTGCTTGGAGCTAACTTGATACAAGATATAATATCAATGTTTATGAAATTGCACATAGCATAGAATAGAACTGTCGTTTTGAATTTGCTTCTATGAGGTTTTTTTGTTAGTATTAGGCAGTGCTTTCTGGAACAAACTTAGCGAATGGCAATCAGTGACGACAGTGACATCTGTTGTTATCTATTTCTATCAACTAGTTGTCTTATCAGCAGCAAGCACACTTAGCGAAAACTTGTACGAAGGGAGTTATTTATAGTAAGTTTTTTTTATTTATTTGAATGAATTCGGCGGTTTTCCTACTGCCTACCCTGATCAAAAACTCTGTGCACGCCACTGGTCCAGATCCCTCCCACCGCAGTGCAAGGCTGGGTTTACAGCTTACGGCTGAAGATATCCAAGGGTTTCCCTCCTGTTTGGCCCTATACGAAGTTGGAGGGCAGACACATCCGCCGCCAAGACCTGGACAAACCAGCTAAGTCACCGGCCGTGCTTGCCACTTGTCCGATATCAAATTTATTTATCCATATAAAATTTATTTACATGCGATTTTTCAATGCCTGTCTCACTAGGATATTACCTGTGTCGAGACAGGCGGCGTGAATGAATGGTTCTCGGGGCGGCAGTACCCATACCCATGCATTTTGGGAGGCGGGTATGTGTACCGCCGCCCCGGGAACCATTTATTGGATAACCAACACCTCTGCCATAGGTGACCCCTAGTGGTTCGCTACGTTTGATGACTTAGCAAGGATGCCCGGGTTCATGGGGTGAAGTTTTTCAAGGTCTTGGTGGTCAATGTGTCTGCTCATCTGCTGCGTGGCGGGCATTATCGAGAGAGACTGGTTGAGGAGATCTTTTGACATCTCCAGCCAGAATCCCTCAACCCATCATCTTGCACCGAAGTTGAAGCGATGGATTCATACGTCCGTCAGTTCTGGACATAGTGACCACCGGATTCTTACCCACACCTCATACCTATATTTCCTTCCCAGAAATTCCACTTCTTCCTTTCTTTCCTAAGATGACATAGACCCAAAGGGAAATTATTTTCCTCAGGGCCTCCTGTGTGGAACTAATGTAAAAAATATATATATCCGCCTCCCAAATTGGAACCACTTAAGTGAAAAGTCAATTCTCACCGTTGGTGGTGGGCTGCCACCAGAATCCGGTGTAGCGGGAGAACTCCTCCTGCATCACGTAGCACGGGACTCCAGCCTGCCGAGGGTCCTCAGCAAGTCTGAAATATTACACAAAATACACCTGGAATATTACACAATACAGTAGAGCGTCGATTATCCAAACTAATTGGGGGACATGGGTGTTCAGATAACCGGTATTTTCGGATAATCGAGAATAACATATATTACGTACTTCCATATTACGAAGCGGTGAATGAATACCATATTTAAATTTATATCTTTAATGACAAGCACATGCGTAGGCAGTGATATGATCCTTGCTTATTTTAGGACCAATGCTAATGGCTAAGTTGTAACCAAAGCTAAATGCTGCTTATTCACGACGTGAAGCAAGAGTTTCTCGTGGCAAAGCTTTCAAATTGAGCCCGGTTTCGTCTGCATTGTAGACGTTTTCGAGAGTAGGCACGCGCGGGTCGGGCGGGCGTAGTAGTTCGGATAAGCGGTCGTTCGGATGATCGACATTCGGATAATCAACGCTCCACTGTATAAGCAAATAAAAATAGGGCAATTTTTAATCAGAACTGTTTGTTGGCTATACTGCATCCCAATGGCATAAGATAAAAGTCACCTACAATAAAGCTTATCGCCATCCGCCTACCGAGATACTGCAGTGCTATGGAAACATTCCTAGAGGGACGAGTGAGCACTTCTTGTTTCGAGAAGTTTGTGGCGCAAACTGCGCCATTCGAAGAATGCGGTCATCACAGCCATGACTGCCTGGATGGAGTCCCCCCTGATGGCCCTCTGGAGACGGAATACGGTGAAATACGAAATACCCTCCGTGAACAGCTGCTGCATTCATTTTAGTGTTTATTATTTTTTTCAGTTTCATTTCTCATGTTTTTCATGCTTATTCGTTTTTTTAACCTTTTCCCCGCCTTGAACTACTCCGTTTTTTCAATACCCATACGCGGTACATGTATATGTCATATTTCAAATACCTATCCAACCAATTTTATGTCAAATACAGCATATTATGGCATGATTTATCATACTATATAAACAGATGAGATTATTATCTACAATTTGAAACCAAATTGTCGTCTGTAAACACTCCTAGGTGTTTATAAAAAACAAAAAATGTAAAAAACGTACCCATATTATCTTAAAGACGGCGCCATTTATCCGCGTGCGTGTACTCAGGACACTGCGTTGATAGACACAAGTGGTACCTCAATCACTTATTATTATTAATTCTTGTATAAACAAGTTCTAAAACTTCTGATGACACTAAAATTAATAAAATTATTATGTAAATTCAAAATCACAGTTTCACAACGTGTGCGAATATGCGCGATCTCGATAATAAATGTTATCGACGCTTGTCCAATTTGGTCAGTTGGAATCGCATGGATGCGCGTGCGCAAACTACTAGCGCAAACTACTAGCGCCATCTGTGGAGTAAATTGAGATCTATGAACTCAAATGCACGAGGATACATTCACTTGATTATAGAAGTTTTTTACGAAATACAATTTTACTTTCGAAATATGCCTGAAGATGTCAGCATCGTGATAGTTACAAGAATATCCTAGCAAGCGGGAAAAAATAGTGTGATATAGGAACGCTGTGATATTGGCAGTCGAAGTTAGCGTAACAAGGGCTGATACGGGCGCGTGTGAGGCATGGCTTTTTGCCGTATCAACTGTTGTTACGATCGCGTGGAAAAAGTTAATAATTTTTTTTACTTTTTACTTCATCTTATAATTTATCTAATTCCTTTTGTTATTTCGAAACACAGAATATATTGCATTGAATTTCCCCTGCGTACATTCTGGAATAAACTATTATTATTATTATTATTATTAAACACGAAAGTATATTTCAGATACAAAAATCTAAAAGGTAATTTTTTCTACGAGGCATGTCCAGAAAGTAAGTGTACTGTGACCACAACGGGCGGAGGTTTTTAGTTTTTTGAGGATTGGCAACACTTAGTGGTACAGGGGGTCTCCTGTCCAGAAAGAGCATCGCTGGAACATTGTTGTACGTAAACTCACGTTTTAGTGTCCAGTTGCGTGAAAGTTGTCAAAGTCGGCAAAGAATCCCACCAAGTGCTGTGATCTGCTTTTTACTCACGAAAGAAATAACACGTACAAGAAAAAAGGTGAGGATTTCTGAGCTCTATTGTTACCGGAGATGAAAGTGGGTGACTCATTACATGCCTGGGAAAAAAAACAGTTGTCAAAGTGGCGTCACACTAATTCCCCATCTGTGAAAAAATTGAAAACCAAAATTTCGGGCAAAAAAATCATGGCCTCAGTGTTTTAGGACCGAAAAGGCATCATTTTGTTCAAATTTCGGGCTCAGGTTGAGATCATCAATGCACAACAATATTGTGTACCCTAAAAAAACTCAAAAGGAGCATTCACAATAGGAGGGGAATGCTGACCAGAGAAATGTGCCGTTTTCACGAAAACATCCGACCTCACAAAGTCTTAGCCACCAATAAGATCATGGACTCATTTGATTGGGATGTTTTGAACCACTCCCCGTAATCCCCCGACTTGGCGTCTTCAAATTATCATCTTTTCACCTTCCTAAAGGCATGTATGGATGAAAATAAATTTTCAACCGACAAGCAGGTGCAGAAAGTGGCCCTGAAGAGGGGGAAGGAGCTGGCGGGAGAATTCTTCAAGAAGGGCAAAAGAAACTTGTGCCACGGCTCACCACATGCATTGAACGGGTTAGCAATTATTTTTCTAATACACTTTTTCAAAAAAAAAAAAAAACAGTACACTTACTTTCTGGACATGCCTCGTAGTTTCTGTAAAGGTATTTTCTATAAAGAAATCCAAAAATCGTTGACCAGAGACTGTAGATCAGTTATTCCCAACAGTGGGGTAACATCTTATCATTATGCAGGCAATATCAGTTCAATAAAAAAGAGACAGCATCTAATTCCCCATGCACTTTTAAAAAGATTGTTAAATTATTTATGTGGCGGTTGCCGTGAGAACTTATAGAAGTTAATCTTCCGTGAGCATTAATTATTACCATAAGTTGGACGCATGTGTAAACGTTCCTGTGAGTAACTTATCAAAATCTTACGTCAAAATCTAAGTTGTAAATTTCACTTCTGAGTGGAAAGCTAGCCTCACAATATTGTTATTTCGTTACCTATATTTTGTGACCTCCACACAGGCTTGTCCTAGTGAGGTTAAAAATTGAATTGTAAACAATAATACCTACCATGTAAGAAACAATAAATAAATGTTACCTGGGGCCCCCTTTGCAGGCGTAGGTGAGGCGCTGAGGGCTGCGTCCTCCGCCGGCCAGCCACAGATCTCCCCGCGCCGCGTGCGCGACCAGCGAGCCACGCGCAGGGCACATGGCGGGCGTCAGAGCAGCGCCGCCCCCCGTACACAACGCCCGCGGTACAAGCCAACCCTGCAAGCAGACGGGGGATAGTGTTACAAGGATGTTATGTAATTACTTCACCACTCCGGTCTATCGACTTTGTGCAAGTTTTTTGTCTTAAACAAACTGTCAGATTTATAAAAATTTTCTGTTATTTATGCTTTGCAATTAAATATTTCTGAACGTAGCCGAATACTAAGAACTGTTTTTGAAAGGTTATGAAATAAGCTTTCAAATTGTTACATTACAAATAAATATTAACATATGTAAATATTAAAATTTCGAGTGCTAACATAAAAAAATTGTAAAAATGTCTCACATGATGTTTTTATGTGAAAACGGTACTAAAATCACGGATTTTGTAAAAAAAAAAACACTCATTTTATCATAAAAATGTATAATAAACAATTTTGTCACATCACTTATTTATCATTTCGTACAAAAATATTTATTAAAGGATTTTGGCGCAGACGTTATAACAATGAGCTCTATACTTTGTTTAAGGAGCTAAACGTCGCAAAATTTATAAAACTGGGAAGACTTGGGTGGCTGGGTCATGTGGAGAGAATGACCGAGCATCAAGCACCAAAGTCCCTGCTGAACTCAAAACCAATAGGCCGAAGAAGCCTGGGAAGACCAAGATTAAGATGGAGCGACAACGTCCTCAAAGACATATCTATCTTGGAGCTTCTAAAGTGGAGAGAGCTGGCACAAAACCGAGATGAGTGGAGGAAGACTCTTGAGGAGGCCAAGACCCACCAGGGGTTGTTACGGAGCACATTTCCGGTTTGACAATATTAAAGAGTCACTTTATGACTCGCGCGCCGCAGTGTTTCCGGCCGCTCGAGACAGCAAAGCGGCGATATGCGTTCGAGCCCCACAGTCAGCGCCCAGCCTCAGAGCACCGAGCACGTGCCGCTGTGTGCCGCTCGCTCCATACGACCGACGGTAGAATCTCGTGAAACAATGGCGCCAGACACGTGTTGTAACCATGTATTCGAGGACTGGAACATCAGAGTTCGTTGCCGAGTCGAACACGCCTCTCACACCACCCTGTAAGTGACTGCATTGCCGTATTCCCTCTTTAATAATGTGTCTATTCGCTGTGTTAGTGATTGCCTCGCGAAACCCACCCGGGATGACGAAATTGAGAGATCATGTTAGTTCTAAAGTTCAGCTAGGTCATTGTCATTGTGTTCATACTACATTGTTGACCCCTGTGATTACTGTAATGGTTTGTACCTGTTGATTCTACAATATATGACCTTTTCCTCTATTAACTGTTGTTATTCCGCTACGGTGGAGGTTCCCAGGGCGACTCCCCGCACTGTATATTGAGAGATGGAGCTTACCTGATAGCCTACCGGCGGCCTCCGCTCTGAATAGAGAGATCTCATATGCTTTTTCCGATTTTGCTAGCCTCGGGCATGTTGAGACGATATTGTTGGGGGTACACACCGCGCCTACCCCAGGCCCCACGTGTGTTGTAGCCCAAACGTACCTGGCCCCCAACGTACCAGGGTGTAGAGCCAATAGTGATGATGATGACAAAAATATTTAATAAAAAATTAACACTGTCTAACGGCGCATATATGTGATTTGGCGGGTGAAAACTGTTTCTACAAAATAAGTATTTTTTACGTATATCTACAGACAACATTGAATAGAGATGTGTAGCTTGTTTTATTATAGATATACTCCTTTTTGTTTCAGGGTTGTAACTAGAATAAAAATGGAGTTATAACGATTTCTGTTGGAATACATGCATTAGCTTAAAAAGAAGTTTATTGTAGTTGACAGCTATTATTACTTTGTCGTGTAAACAAGCTTAGGAGTTGGAGTGGTTAACCTTTTATTTATTTATTTATTTATTTATTTACGGGCAAAAAGTCCAATTAACAATATAACAATAACACGAACAGAAAAGAAAAAAAGAGAGATCACAATGAAAGGAGATTACATATACATAGATGAAGAGCATTGACAAAATACATACCTATAATATAAAAGTACATAGAGAAGATAACTACAAGTAGCTTGAAGATGGATTTAAAAAGACTTTAAAAAACCACATTGCGTAACGACTGCCGAAAGTCATTTAGGCTTACACCAAAAAATTCAATGCTTTGATTTGCGTTGACAAGTCTCGACATTCTGGATAAAGGAGAATGATATCCATAATTAGTAGAATGTTGATTGAGGAACAGCAATTCATTATTTCGGAGTCTACGGGAAGGAATGTTGAACTGGATGAGTTGTAACAAAGCAGGTGTGTCAGTAATACTGTTGATAATTTTGAAAATGCATATTAGATCAGAGTCCTTTCTACGTTTTTCTAAAGAGGAAATGTTTTAAGTTTGTTCAATTTCATCATACGAGTATTCTCCTCTTTCAAGTCCTAACCTCCAAGCAATTCCTCGTAGGAAGCGATGTTGTACAGATTCGACGTAACAAATGTGGATAGCATAAAAAGGAGACCAAATGACACTAGCATATTCAAGGTGAGGGCGGACCAGCGAACAGTAAAGAGTTTTAATTGAATTTATATGTTTAAAGTCAGAGGTAATTCTATGAATGAAGCCGAGTAGTTTAAGTGATTTGTTTACGATGTTATTAATGTGATCCCGGAACGAAAGTTTAACTAAACCTAACCTAACCTAACCTCATTTTAATCTTTTGCTGGATTTTTCGACATGATCGAATCCCACAGGATATTTATTTATTTATATTTTTTATTCAATGCATTTTTCATTAGAAGACTTAATAGAAGATAGACTGACCTAACCTTTTTATTAATAAAACTAAACTCTAAATTCAACTGTTGCAAACTCCTGCAACTCATAAAATTACTAATACCCACAGTAACAACATGACAAATTACACTATTCTAGTGCAACATTCATAAGCATAAGGATTTCACACTACAGTACTTAGGTGTGTTAGGGAAATCAGTACTTAGGTGTGTTGGATGTTGTGTGTTGTGATTGTCCTATTTTATATTTAAATTCATGTAGCACTGACCATTTACTTATCATTTATTTTAATCTCACTCGCTCACTCACTCACTTTTAATGCACTAATGGGAAGAATATTGTGTCTGTTAGGCCTCTCTGATTCTCCAATGTGCTCTATATGTGAAGAATTTGAAGACATTGAACACACTCTCACAAAGTGCATTAAATTTGAACAACAGAGAGTAACAATATTGATGACCTCAAACCCATCGGAAATTCATAATTTGATAGCTTCAACCGACTACTATGCCATTTCAAGACTCATGAAATTCATTAGATCGTGCAACATGGAAAATATATGATACATTGTTTTATAAAGATACATACATATATTAATATTGCAACATTAATATATAGGATATATTTAAAAAAAAAAAAAAAAAATGAAACCTTAAAATAAATAAAAACAGATGAGGCAAAAAATGACAGCAGTATGCGAGTCAGAAGCCTCGATTAAATATTATAATATAAAAAAAAATATATTTTAATCTCGATGTGTAGAGCCCTTTATCTTAAACTTTCGCGTCTATGCCACCTCTTACTAAAATATCGCCATAAAATGTCTTGTCTAAAATCTCCTTTGTCTGTGGCGCATAAAACTTTCTCTTTGTGTCTATAAAATGGAGTGTTTTGATTTCGCTTGTCATTCTTACTAACATTCTCTCTTCTCGATTGTCTAAACTCTGCTTGTTTAGCATTAAATCAAACCGTCTTTCACTTCTGTTACTTAATTAGTCTCAATTATTGTTGCCAGTCAAGTGCTCAGACCAGAATCTCTGTACAAAATTATTCACAAGAATAAACAGAATCAACATCCAGTATCACAACACAAGTTTTTTTTACTACAAGGATAACCTCAAACTACCTCTCTCAATCACTCATTGTACGGTTCCTCGGTGTGGAACAGAAGGAAGTCAACAAGGGCAGCTCAGACTTACAACCTGACTACAGACTATCTGGAGAGAACCACACCTGGGAGCTGCGCAAGGTGATGTATTTAATATCGACTTGGCGACTTTTGTAGAACATGTAAAATATTTATTCCAACACTTTTCCTAAACAGATCTTGTATTTTTGTATATAACTGTATATATTTTTTTATGAATACCTCACAAGAGTGTCAGCTGCTCCCGTCTGGAGCCACTGAGACTATGGCATCCCCAATTGGTGTATGTTATGAGGCTGAAGAGATAGTGTGGAAGAGAAGGATGGGGAAGAGGAACCTGGCTATTCAGATCTGGTCACCAAACATGGCTAAAGCCATTTCAAGCAACATTTTAATTCTGAATGATGGTCTTACACCAGGGCGATACTGAGAGTATCTTCCACTCTGGAACGTACCGCAAATATCTAAATATTATTTTAAAAGAATTAATTGTTAAATAACACAAATTGATCAAATAAAATTTATTTGCCCATGCCGGGATTCGATCCCGCGACCATCGGATTGCGAGTTAAGAACATTACCCCTAGACCACACCAGCCGTCATCTAAACACTGTATTTTTCAGTTTTTGTTTCTTGCATTTTTATGACTTGTGTGTATTTTCATATAATGTAATTTTATTTTTATTATTTCTTTCTTAGGTTTCAAAATTATGTTAAAATTGTACTACCAACATGTAAATTATGTTAAAATTGTACTACCAACATGTAAATTATGTTAAAATTGTACTACCAACATGTAAATTATGTTAAAATTGTACTACCAACATGTAAATTATGTTAAAATTGTTCTACCAACATGTAAAAGCCCTCTGGGCGTTAAATAAATAAATATACAGTGACGGAATAAACAATTGTATATATAATTACCTCCGTCTGTCTCAACATGTATAACGATCCCGCCATTGGGAACACTATGTTAGGCTGTGTTGGGTGCAGGTGATAAGAGGTGATGGAGCCCCACGAGGGAGCCCTTTGCCTCTCTGAGAGCAGGTGCTGCTCCCGGGAGCGCCGGGCCCCTGGCTTGGGCAGGCGCACCATCGCGGGGCACCCTGACAGCATCGGCAGACTGCTGAAAACACAACAAGAGTGAGGTTATTTCAAAATCAAGTGATTTCACCAATATGCCGTCGGTGTCCAATACCAATTGTAAAAATATACAGGGGGGACAAAAAACTATCTTGTGTAATAGAATTTGAATGTATTCATATGAACATTCATTCTGAATGCTGTAGAAATGAGATCCCTTAGGCGTATGTGTGCAAAACTATGTATAAGAAATGTGGAGATCCGCAAAGAATGTAAGGCTGATGTAAATGGCGTAATGAGTAAGATTAAGAAAGAGACGCTCAGATGGTTTGGGCAGGAGTACAAGCAGTCTGTAATGAGTTGAACATCTTGCCTCAAATTCACGTTATTATCCCTGTTGCATCCGAGACTGTTTCGAAATTACAGCCTCAAATGCAACTGGCGAAAATGGACTGTAAAGGCAAACAAAAACGAAAATGTTTCTGAAGTTGGATGATTGACTGTGTGGTAAATAATTGGAATGTAAGGATAAGGGAAACCAATGGCACTTACCAAAATATGAAGGGCGAAACACCAAAACACAACTAGTTGGTTGCAATATTTCAGGCCATCTCCCTGTACAGTCTTAGTTGTTATTTTTTCTTGTTTTGTTTCACCATGGTGACATTGGTTGGGAAGGATAAGGAAGGATAAATGACATTCTTTTTTTTTTTTTTTTTACAGTGAATACCGCACAAGAATCTCAACTGCTCCCGTCTGGAGCCAGTGAGACTATGGCATCCCCAATTGGGGTATGTTGTGAGGCTGATGGTAGTGGGGAGGGGAAGGAGGTGGGGAAGAGGAAGGTTGGGAAGTACCTGGCTATTCAGATCTGGTCACTAAACACGGCTAAAGCCATTTTCAAGCAACGTTTCAATTCTGAATGGTGGTCTTACACCAGGGCGATACTAATAGTATCTTCCACTCTGGAACATGCCGCAAATATACTATATATTATTTTAAATGAATTAATTGTGAAATAACACAAATTAATCAAATAAAATTTATTTGCGCATGCCGGGTTCGAACCCGCGACCTCCGGAATGTGAGTCAAGAGTATTAGCCACTGGACTACGGAGGTCTGAATTCTGGTAAGAACTGTGCATATTGTCATTATTTCAAAACCAAACTATCCCAGAATATTTTTCCGCAGGTGTTTGCCAGCTGTTTTTGGATTTGAGTTAGTTTCAAACCACCCAGCTATTTCGAAGAAAGCGCAGTCATAATTTCAAATGCACACCATGGAATCGTCAAAAATATCAGGAGCATTAGACAATATTCACAGGGCTGCCAATATAATTATCTTTTAAACCCTTCCACTTTAGCGTAGGGAGTGTGGCGAACCCATCGCTCAGGGAGTGGAAAACACAAACCTGCAATAGCCATCCCAAGCCAAGGTGTGAGCTACCGTGCTCAGGCTGAATGTCCTGGGGAACAGCGTCACGAACGGTGCCTCCGAGAAACAAGGTCGCATCTCGGAGTATTTAGACCTCACTCCAGCACTCAGGGCTCTGCTGGAGTGGACCTTCTATTTCCCTGGGAACTCGTGGGACCAAAAAAAAATTGGACCATTCGAAAACTAGGGGCCTTTTGGGAACCTAGGAGTGCTGAGAGCCACCTCTGTGGATTTCCTTCCTGGGGCCGTAGGAGGAACCAAGAGGAGAAACCGTGGAGAGGTGAGCTTAGGCCACCTCCATGAACTCTTCCCTGGTGGGGCCTTTGAGGAACCAAGGGGAAGGGCACCCTTCCAGCGCGGGGCCTTTGTGGAACCAAGGAGTGAAGTGGAGAGATGATGTCCTCTTCCCATGTGGGGCCTTCGAGGAACCATGTAGGAGTGAAGAGGAGAAATGAGCCAAGGAGGAGAGATGAAGTTCTCTTCCCTCCTGGGGCCCTCGGGGAACCAAGGTGGAGTGGAATCTTCCCTTGTGGGACCTTTAGGGAACCAAGGGGAGGTAGACTCTCTGTCGTGGAGCGTTCGGGGAACTAAGGAGTGGAGAGGAGAGATGAAGCCCTCTTCTGTCGTGGGCCTTCAGGGAACCAAGGAGGAGTGAAGAGGGGAAATGAAACCTGGGAAGACACATTGTCGAACCAGAAGATATAGCTTCATTTCCAATGACAATGCTGGTGAACTTTATAAAAGGGGCCGGGTTACTGTCAAAGGAATGAGGTAAAATGGGAGATAGTACAATGGGTCTATGGCCTAAGTGCTCACGGGAACTATATATATGTAAACCGTCTCCGATTATTAAAAAAAAAAAAAAATACTTAAGTAAAGGAACTAGAATCTGACGACAGACGATTCTTCATGTACTTCCGTATGAGTAAAGTGGTATTTGAAGAGCTTCACAGCATAATTGAATATGACATAAAAAAAGAAAACACACATCTTTGAAAGTCAATTGGGACCAGAGAAAGACTGGCAGTGTGTCTAAGGTTTGATTGTCATTCATTATAGGGGTATAATATTGAAAGTCATGCTGTGAATGAAAATTGCTGAAATTTCCTTCCAAGCTGCACTGCGTATGCAGAATCTCTATAATCCTGTGATTTTATTTTATAAATAACTCCGTTCCGTCTAACAGTTTCATTTTTGAATAATATCTGTCAAAAAACAACTACAGATATAGCGAAACATTACGTTAGATGCTTAGATAACACCACAAAGATGTAAAATCATCTTGGAGTAGGCGTGACCATACCCCCTCCACCTTCCACATGGCCCACGCCCACGCCGATCTGTCTGCGGCAGATCCGCGTCGCGTAGGGGACGTCGGTTTGCGTTGCGTGAGGCTAGTGTGATTCTAAAGCACCCGTTTCCATAAAAAATGTATGGATGGTAAGTAGTCCAGATATGGAAATGGTGACGTCTACCTACGTCGCGTGGCGTCGCGTGGGCTCAGTGTGTTTCTCCCTTTAAAGATTTGTTTGCCTGACCACCTTTCGACAGTTACTTGTTGTCTTGAATAGCCGAATCCGATTGATAAATTGAATATCTTTCGGAATATCTATTTAATTCATTTAATTAGGGAACTGTAATATTAAATATGAAGAATAAAGATTGTATGGGGCTAATTTGACAGACTTAAGACTATTTTTGTAGATAATTGCATCTTGTTCGTGGGCTAGTCCATCATCATTATCACTGATATACATGTATACTTATATTATTTATATGTATAATACATATAAATATAGTTAGGACCCTTACGAAGAGATTGGTGTACAACATTCATATACATCAGTGATTCCCAAAGTGGTCCAGGTGGACCCCCAGGGGTCCCTACGGAGGTCTACGTTGGCGTGATAAAAAAATGGGGGTCCACAAGTTGTATGTGGGGGTCCACGAAAATTTATCTGATTTCGATAGTAAAGAACAAAAATGTTGGCTTGGCTTTTTTTTTAAGGTCATGTATATTATGGAGGCTTCTGACTCATACAATTTTGTCATTTTTTGCCTTGTCTGTTTTTGGTCACGTAGTATGGGTACATTCCCTTATGTCACTCTCTATCGTTCATATTTAATGCACTTCGATAATATGTGCTCGATGTTGGCTTGACTTTACCTATCAATATAGGCAGATAATACACTACTCAAAAAAATTAAGGGAGCAAAAAAAATCCAAATTTCTCGGAGAAAAATGGTGGTATTGAGACTTTAAAAAAGCATTTCAAAGCTTTAAGATTCTAATTATCATATTTTGGGAAAAGTTTTTTAGGAGCTACAGTTCTCATGCAATCCTAATAGATAGCGCGAAAAAATAATTTTACAAATTTTTTGCTATTTTTTTGGTCCACGGACTTGAAATTTGTTTGCAGTTAGGCAGGCCTATGGATCAGATAGCCTTAATATTTAGCAATAATTTCCTTTTTTTAAAACCTTCCCTAATTTTTTTGAGTAATGTATTTTAAGAGAGGCAGCGATTTTTACTTGTAAAAACTTGCAAATTCGTTATTTAATTCTATTAAGGTGGGAAATACAAGAGAAGGTTTTTTATAATGATTTTCATGATTTTTTTGGCATGGAAGAAATGTGTATAATTTATTGAAACTTTGGGGTCATTTTATACATCTATTTAAAAAAATATTGTGAACTTTTTTCAGCAAGTGAACCTTGATTTTTGCCAATTTTTTGCAATTAAATACTTTTGGCAATGATATTACTAGGAATTTCGGTTCACATAGAGCGTAATTATATAAATAAGGTAACTGCACATTTTAAAAATGTTTGGTTAAAAACACTCTGAGCTAGTACACAAATTCAAAAAAAGTCGTTTCGAGAAAAATGGGTGTCAAGTTTACCACGCGATTCGGCGCAAACACCCTCATAATACCGGAACCAATTGATTTTTTTTTATTTTAAACTTTAGGAACATATTCTTAAATATTTATGCTAACAATTTATGAAATAAATTGTTTTTTGAGTCATCTACATGTATACCCCCCCCCCCCCCTTATTTTAAACTTTAGGAACATATTCTTAAATATTTATGCTAACAATTTATGAAATAAATTGTTTTTTGAGTCATCTACATGTATACCCCCCCCCCCCCCCTAAATCTGCAATCATATTAATTTAATAAATAGAACACAAGAAAATATACAATTTTTCTTTTTAATTATACCACTCCGAATTTAGGGTTGGAACTCAGCCGCGACGCAATCTTCACATTTTTGACGAGTTTTGGGAATGTGGTAGAAATGTAGCAGCAGGGGGTCCACCAGAATCAGTAAAATTTTGAAAGGAGTCTACGAGAAAAATAAGTTTGGGAACCTCTGATATACATGTAGGATCGGCGTAAAAGGTAGAACTACCCTTCCGTCCAAAATGTGTTAATACGTCCAGGCAAAGTTGGAATAAGCAAACCCAGAGGCCGTGCGAGTAGAGCGGATTATTTACGTATTACTACGCAATATTTCATATTCAAGTTAGATTTAGCTTTATTATCACGAAAAGTGAGAGCTTATGTCGGGGGAGACAAAAAAACAAGTAAAAAATATGCAGTTACATTTTAATTTTGTAAAAATTAATTCACTTAAGCGGTATACGCCATTTTTATTTAAAATTTCATAGACAATCAATCAATGCTGTCAATCATAGAAAAAATACTTTTGCATAAAACAAAGTGAATGCATTTTTGACAAGTTTGTACCTGTATTTATAACAGTAGAACATGGAAAGAAATGTATTAGAATAATTACACAAACCCGCTAGACAAACCCTGCTTTGCCAAACAAACCATTCAAAACCTGGGATGTTTTTTAAAATTATGAAATGCGAGTTTATTTTAGAGAATTTATTTTATAAGATTGGTACTTCCGACAAATGTTATATTTGATTGTCTATTAGTTAAAAAAGGAACCTTCGACAATACGAACGTTCCGCATTATCCGTGAGGTGGACTAACTGTATATTTACAAAATATTATTGCCGTATAAAACAATAATGGGGTGAAATGCAGATCCCGCCAATGTCTGGGAATTTAATAAAAAGGCACTTTTTAGATGAGAAAAGTGTGGAGAAGATGAATAAAAAATAAATTAAGGCGCGCTCGGCAAAATTGAGGGAGATACAACCGTTCAAAGTATTTAAAATTTCACTTCGCGAACTGATATTGACAGTTCGTTCGCCATTTTTTCACTGCTTATGTTGGATCCCAGATCTAATACAGAATTAATAGTACGCCAGAATCACAAACCATGTTACTCAAACCTAGCGTAGCCGCTAAACCACTTGAAAACTGGGATGTTTTTCTTGCCTTGACGCGAGTAGGCGTTATAAAGGGGCACTTTTTTTGTATCACAAACCATGTTTAGCGTATTAGGTTATAACAAAATGGCGGGCGGACTGTCAATATCAGTTTGCGAAGTGAAAATTTAAATACTTTGAACGGTTGTATCTCCCTCAATTTTGCCGAGCGCGCCTTAATTTTTGTTTTATTCAGCTTTTCCACACTTTTCTCATCTAGAAAGTGCCTTTTTATTTAATTTCCAGACATTGGCGGGATCTGCATTCCTCCCCAATAATGTCCATGTTCTTACATGGAAAGAAAGATATTAGAATAATTACACATACCCGTTAGACAATCCTGCTTGCCAAACAAACTATTCAAAACCTGGGATGTATATCTAAATTATGAGGTCATGCAGCTTTCGTAGCTTGAATCGCAACCCATATAGTACTAGTAATAATTCTAAGTAGGTACTTTTTTGTTTTTATTTTGATGAGAATTTATTTTAAGGTTGGTACTTCTGACAAATGTCATATTTGATTGTCTATTAATTAAAAAAGCAATATTCCGTATTATCCGTGTATGCAACTTCGACAACACGAACGTTACGTATTATCCGTGAGGTGGGCTTGACCGAGATCGGGTCTGGAGTGAAATGCAGATCCGGGCACAGTTTGGAAATTTAATAAAAAGGCACTTTCTAGATGAGAAAAGTGTGAAGCTGAATAAAAAAGAAATTAAGGCGCGCTCGGCAAAATTGAGGGAGATACAACCGTTCAAATTATAAATAAAATTTCACTTCGCGAACCGATACTACGCCATTTTGTCACTGTTATGTTGGTATCCCAAACCTGATACAAACAAAGCTAGATACGATTGTAGCCGACTTCGTGGGATAAATAATAAGGCGCGTAATTATGAAAAACAGAATTAATAATATAATGTAAACGAACCCCTAATCAGGTACTGGAATGGAGACAAACCATTCAAATCCTGGGATGTTTTTTTAAAATAAAGATAATATACACAAGCCCGCTACACAAACCCTGCGTAGCCAAACAAACCATTCAAAAACGTAGGCTGTTTTTTAAAGTAAAGATAATATACACAATCCCGTTAGCAAACCATTTCAAAACGTAGGCTGTTTTTTAAAGTAAAGATAACATACATAAGCCCGCTAGACAAATTTCATAATTACGCGCCATGTATCCCATGAAGTCGGCTACAATCGTATCTAGGCTCTTGTTTGTATCAGGTCAGGGATACCAACATAACAGTGACAAAATGGCGGGCGGCAGCGGGCGGGCTGACGTAGTATCGGTTTGCGAAGTGAAATTTCGCAACTGAAAATTAAAATTATTAAAAAAAAATTTCTATTGCTTTCCGCACTTTTTTTCACCTTCCAAATTTAAGTGCCCAACTTAAAATGCGGTAAAAACATGGTTTTTGGCAAAAAAAACAAACATTGGCAGGATCTGCATTCCTCCCAAAGGTTGGTGTAAAATAATCATTTACAAGTAGGATCGGTGTAAAAGGTAGAATTACCCTTCCTGTCCAAAGAGTGTTAAGACGTTCAGGCAAAGTTGGAATAAGCAAGCCCAGAGGCTGTGCGAGTAGAGGTCAGGTCTGCGATGGACAAAGACCGACAGGAATCCTTGTCGATGCAATGGGTCCGACCCAAATAGGTCAAGGGAAAAAGATGAGAGATGTACTAACCTCCCTTCAGGCGGGCTCCCAGCACTGAGGGCTACGTCCACATAGAGCAGAGGAACTCCCCAGGAGTCAGGCGTATTGACCAAGAAGTATATCCTTGTATTTTCGACATTTAGACTTCTAAATGATATCTGCATGGGCACCAAACTTGATATAGTCCCCAATTCTCTTCGCAAGTCATTGGCCAAACACTTCAGCTCATTCCAAGAGCATTTCTTCGGCATTTCTGGGTCCGCGATTTTATTTGACACATCCATTGTTTAATGAATGAATATGAATTAATTTTTTCTGACGTCTCTACCGAATTTTTGCGCGTATTTTTGGCGTGATATTCGGTGTCAGTTTGGCGATGGACAAGCCAGAGGAGGTTTCATACTGTATCGGTTGGATTTTCACTGTAGAGCCGTATATTTTCTCCTTTTCATACTATTTTATTTGACAGCTAGGAGAGAGTGGTTAGGAACAACTTCAGGGTGATCGGGAACACTCGCGGCTCCAAATAGAGATGGGGTTCAAATTATAATCGAAATTAATAATCGAACTTTCTAAAAACTAAAAATCTTAGGCCTAAACTACACGAGCGGTTCTCCCGCTGCGGGAAACCGCAGCAGACACAATTTACTATGAGCGTTGTATGGCGCAAACTACACGAGCGGTTCTCCCGCCGCGGGAGCTCGCGGGAGAAATTCGCCCGCAACATGCAGCGGGTCTCCCGCCGCGGGAAACCGCAAGTTCAAACTACACGGGCGGTTTCCCGCGATTGCATCATTTCGTGCGAGAGAATGTTGTTGATCGGGAGTGCGCGTAAAGGATCGGGCGGTTTTCCGCGGCGGTAGAACCGCTCGTGTAGCTTGGCGGAAAACCGCCACCCGTGTAGTTTGATATGTGCTGCCAGCTTTCTCGAGCGGTTTCCCGCAGCGGGAGAACCGCTCGTGTAGCTTAGGCCTTACAGCCAGTTTTTTAGGATACTCAGGATCAGGATCGGCCCAGCGCCGGATCTGCCATACGTTCAAAAACGTGCAAAACCTGGCGCCAACTCCGAAGGGGCGCCGTGAGAAAATAAATATTGTATTAAAATTTAGTTATAATATTCCCTGAATTGTTTAAAAATTACCCATAGTACGAAATAATTATTACGCTCTAGCAACAGTTTTCAAAGAAACAGAATTCGCACGCATCTGGTTGGTATCAACGGCTTACGAATTTATAGTCAGTTACAGAATTTTTTTACAAATTCCATATATTTAGTTTAAACGTAAGATCTATTTTTCCATATATCTTTTACCGTCTTTTACGACGAATAGGTACGATCCAAATTCAATAACCAATCACAGCGCGGTATTTTTATTCGTAAGCCGTTGATACCATACGTCACTGTTTAGTGTTTGTTCGCTCAACACAGGGGAAATGCAAGGCACAAATTTGAGGTTATATTCTTATTATCACTGCTCACTGTCTCTCGTAGGGACTGCCTGTCAGAAGCTAGTAGATGCTATTCTTGTGTTGTACGTTGCCATGAGAACGTATTTGTATTTGCTTTTTCTAATATTCGCGTTGGGTATATAGGTACATAAACGCAGTAAATCTCAAGAATGTCTAATGGACCTAGTTCAGCGAAACCACCCGCATTGTCTCGTAACCTATATTTTAAATCATGGTACGGGCACAAACAAACAATTCGTTGAATTATTTTAAAGCATAACTTGCAAAGAGTTTTTCCTAAAATAATTAAAATAGCACCATAATTTATGTTTACCCAATAGATTCAGAGAGTATAGGGCTCCTGGCGATCCTCTCTTTAAAAAAAAACGAGTGTGAGAGCTACCGCCAGGTCACTTGGAAAAGTTACACCCTTTATATTTCTTGATTTTATTTGATTAATTAGTGTAAAAAAATAATAATTAAATAAAAAAAAATAAAAAAAATTGGGGTGAACGAATTTTTAATCAAAATAAAAATGTAGGGGGGGGCGCCATCGGTACCTACTGCACAGGGCGCCAGATTTCGTAGATCCGGCCCTGGATCGGCCCTGTGCAGACGCAATTGGAGCAATCCGCTTCGGATGCCCATTTGCCAAGGCGCCAAAAACTAAGGTGCTAATAATAACATATACACATATTGAAGTTTTGACCACCGCCAGGCGCCGTTCGGCTCCGGACGGTCCTCTTCAATTGTCTGATGTGATATGCATCATCACTCTTGGCTCTACAACCCCTGGTGAGTCTTGGCCTCCTCAAGAATCTTCCTCCACTCATCACGGTTTTGTGACAGCTCTCCAGCTTAGAAGCTCCAAGATAGATATATCTTTGAGGACGTGTCGCTCCATCTTAATCTTGGTCTTCCCTGGCTCCTTCGCCCTGTCGGTCTTGAGTTCAGCAGGGACTTTGGTGCTTGATGCTCGGTCATTCTCTCTCTCCCAGCCACCGAAGTCATCCTAGTTTTATTAATTTTGTGACATTTAAATTCTTAAACAGAGTAGGTATATAGCTCATAATTATAAAGTAAAACCCATTTTTGCGCCAAAACCGCTCCGAAGATACGCCTCAAAATTACCCTTTCAAAAACATCCAGTGCTCGCTGATTCCTCTTAGTTATCTTATCCAAGTCTCAGCTGCGTATTTGAGTACTGGTCTGATAAGTGTTATACTAATTTAGATGTGATATGTATACTAAAAGGAAAATGGACAAAATAAGAAGACACAATCAGGGTAACGGAGTGTTACGAAATGTGTTTAAGAATCTGAACACAATAATATTTTTGACTTTATTTTTAAGTTTATGTTTTCCTTTAGCTAAAAAATGCTGTTTTATGTAATAAAAAGCGTCTCATTCATTTTTAATGAGCTAGTTTCATGGTCACAAAACGAAAAATTATCACGTCCGAGTTCGCAATAAAATAATTTAAATATTTAATTAATCAATGTTTTCCTTAAATACTGCTTCACTAACTTGGTAATAGAATGAGTATCATACTAATCTTACTTAATATATTATAAACGCGAAAGTTTGTACGGATATATGTGTTACTCTTTCACGCAAAAACTATTGAATGGATTTTAATGAAACTTTACAATAGTAAAGCCCAGAATAACATATAGACTATAATTTAAAAAGTTAGCTAGGAAGGGGACGCGGGAGGGGAATATGGAAGCACGAGAAAGGTGATTCAGGGAGAAACAATGTCTTTCTTTGAATATGGCGTTGCAGCGCATGCCGGGAACCAACTATATGAAAATGATTAATTTGTGTGAAAAAATTATATTACTAAAATTTTAATCATATTTCCACAATCTTTGGCCAAATTGTCTGAGTGATGATCTCAGTTACGAGTCCAATTGGGTTTTCAGGATTCCTATTCGAAAGCAACCAGACGACATTTTTGTATTTCTACGCGCTTAGTAGCTGCAAGATATGTTTTATGCGCGCTCCATTTTTTTGTCTTGCGCATTTATAATAAATTGTGCAAATTGTTGCTGCATTGTCCCATCAGTGCCCTTCTTGACAATATCATGGAGGATACGGTGTTTCTACTTATGTTGACAGAATAGCATTTATTCCCAAACATGGGAACACCTCAGCACAGGTTTGCCTAGTGAGGTGTTCACAAAATACTACTAGGTACTGTTACGATATACGAAACGCCTCCTCTCAAATTGGAGCGCACGCCACTGTACAGACAAACAGTTTCGCTCCCTCGCCGCAAGTGCGCCGCGCCCTGACGGCGGCGGAACGCCAGACTCGGTCGGCCGACTAGCGAGCCCGCCATTCTCCTCCCGAGCCCGCTCTGGGCGCACGTGTATCGTGAACCACGCCGCACTGTTCCGGAACATTCCACAACGCCGCTATGGCGGTTGTTATTTTGCCTAGTGACTGGCGGGAATGCCAAGAACGGCTAATTTCCCCTCCACATAACCGAATCTCCAAGAGACCAGCCTGCTGCTGTGAGTACCATGAGCTATTTAACCCCTCTTTATTGCGTGTGTTCCTTGTAAATTCAACGCGAAGATAAATGACCGCCCCCAGAGAGATTTTAAGGCCAAATTCACCCGAGTTAGATAGAATTACTGTTGCTACCCTGTACTACTCATTGTATCATTGTGTTTACGAAAGAATTCTACCCAATACAACTGTTATTTACCGTAGCCACTTGTTTCACTATCTCCCCCAGCCCGTAGGATTTGAGCTTATTTCAGGGATGCCACACAAACGCCTCAGAGATCCTACCACCCTGATGATAGTCTCCTCCGCTATGCTGACCAATCTGAGCTAGTCTGTCGGCAGAAGGTAGGCACCTCAGGTAGGTGTACTTAGCAGTACTCACCTATATGTATACATACAGTTACGGATGATTAACATTTTTTTTTCTTATTACTAAACTTAATATCTATGTAAACTGATGTAATAATCTGTATTGTGTATGTTCAAGAATAGAAATAAAATAAACAAATTGTTTTTAGAAAAGTTTGAGATTTTTCAAAAGTGTTGAAGATTTCGTGAAGTGTTTGTTTCGGTGAGAACAAACTTCCAAATAATAATGTTAACTAATTATCCCAATCAAATATCAATGCGACCAAATAAAACGTTATTATATTTATCGACAAAATAATACATCTTCTTAACGTCTAAACTAAACAAAAGATAAAATTTTCCCGAACTGCTCTTCCATTTCTTCACCATTCACCATCTTTTGTATAATTATTAGGGAACGTACCTATACTACGTGATCCGTTCAGGGGGGGGGTCTTCAAAATACCACGCTTGGTCACAATGAGCGGTGGGCGGCTTAGGTTTTTAGTCACCGGGGGGGGGGGGGTTAAAAATTGCTAAAAGTGGGTCACGTAGTATGGGTACGTTCCCTTATAGTTACAGGTTGTGGTAAGTTAGGCATTATTATTAGGTAAGAAGAGATGTAGCACAGCTTCTCCAGGTACCGAACTGGAAGTCAGCCGCTGAGGACAGGAGGAATTGGTGGCGAATGTTGCAGGAGGCTAAAGTTCTAAATGGGCTGTAGCGCCATCAAAGAAGAAGAAGGTATTATTACTGTTATTGCAGAAAAAGTCGGGGACGCCCGAAGAAGACACGGGACGACCTAATGAATCAAATACAGTTTGTCAAATAAGAGTAGAAAATATAGGAGGGCGCCAGTGTTGATCAAATGGCAATACTAAACACATAATTCATGGTGTTAAAGTAAAGCTGTGTAACCTACATTTTTATAAAAAATTAAATAGGCATAATAGTGGAAAAAATATTTTTTCATTGCAGTATAGATACCCACCGATCTCAAAATTAGAATTGCATATAGGTATATTATTATTATACCTTTGCAATTTTGTGTTAACCTAAAGAAGAATAACTATAATGTAATAAAATATAAAGCACAGTTTAGAAATTGCTCACATTTATTTAATACTAGATTAAGTACCTAGCGTTGCCTGGGCTTTAGATCGTGTCTCTAATTTTAGATCTGAATATATTTAACTCATTCAGATCTAAAAGTAGTGTAACTAAACTCACCATTAGTGATTCTTCAATTCTATCTATTGTTAAATTCAAATTTATGTTAAATTAAATTAAAGCAAATCGCTTTATAAAACACCTTTTAATCAAATTTATGTCATGAAGAAAAATGTTTTTTAAAATGTGGTTTACTGTGTTCTATACATTCAATGTCATTGTACTTCAAAAAAATATTTGACAGTTAAATTGGTGTTGCCAGTCTACAAAATTAGTAGTTCCAGTTTTTATATTTTCTACTGTTATTTGACAGACTATACTTGAGTGTTGAGTCGAGTCTTACCGGGGTCAAAATGATAGAAGATTATAATATTGTTTGCGTTGATGACTGCGAATGAAACAAGGATCGTGTGCAAAAAAGAGTTGTGTAGCTTTCCATCCTCTCTGCTAAACCTTTCTGAAAACGGCTGATAGTGTTACTTAGATTTGGAAATGATGGATTACCCATTATTTCGATTACAATATTTCGATTATTTCCAACACTATTCGCTCACCAGAGTACGCGGCTAGTTTCACTTCGATCATTGCACAAAAATGCAAAAAATGATCTCTCATAAATATTTGACATTTCAAAACAAATTTTATAACAATGCTGAAATAAATAATACCACATTTTCTATGCCAAGTGAAAAAAAAGAAAACAATTATTACAGAATCAAGCATTACAACAACATACTGATTTGTTTATAAAAAACAATAATAATTGTTCATTTTGTATATTTTGTAGGTACAATGAAAAGTTGCCAAAGTCATTTGCAAATTGGGTTAATAAAATTCATTAATTTACATAATTTTCATCACTGAAATTTTTATCTCTTCGAATCTTTGATATTGAATTGTATATTGTATTGAACGTTATGCAGAATTGGGCTACGCATATTTTGGTAATATTTTGTTCGTGTGTTGCCAATTTGAAAAATTAATTTACATATTGGGATTTTGTATCCAATATTTTTAAAATTTGCTCATATTTACCCAGACAGGTAAATTGTGTTGTAATGTGAAGTTAGTTTCCCCAGTTCTAGGGATTTATAATACTTATGTGGATAAAAAATTTAGTATGGGGTATTTCTGGAAACCATGACATAAAACAGAACAGTGACAAAAAAGATCATTGTAAAATAATAGGTTAGGTTCGTTTTCTCCTTTCAGCTTCGCAATGGTGACCGAACAACTCAACAATGTGCAACTTCCTTTGAAAAGTCATTAAAATAAAAAAAAAAAAACTTAGTTTAATAGATTAAGGTTAGGTTCTGGGCTATTTTATCTACTGTGGAACGGTTGCCATGGTCTGCCAACGGTTCTTCACAGTTGGATGCAGTTCTTAACTCCTGTGCGGTAATCATAAAAAATAAAGTTTATAATTAATTAATAAAATATAAGTAGGTTAAGTAAATGATTTCCATATGGGCTTTCATAATATATGTTGTGGAACAGTTATCATAAATCAAAATATGCCTAAATAATAATGTCGAAACTTTTGTTTGTATTATTATTACTTTATTATAATTAATTAACATAAGGGACCAAATTTCCAATTTGGAGGGGGGGGGGGGGTACGCCCCCGTGGCGGTCCGTGACTTTTCTGTGAGCTATTGTGCTAAGATTGAAAAATACATTATTATTGTTGTAGCTGAAAACATTTTTTTTTCAATTTTTTTAAATTTTTTATTTATTTTGGGAATGCTGTGCAACCCCAAAATAAAATACCTTAAATAAATTTAAAATAAAAAGCATTTTCATCTACACCAACATCAATAATGTCGAACTTTTCTCTACCTTATGAAAAGTCTAGAACCGCCTCTGGTAAGGCCAGGAGTGACGGATGTATGAATTTATCCCTCTCACTGCGGTGCAAGGCGATGTTCTGATAGAGAGGTCAAAAGGTCTGCCTCAACCAGTCTCTCCCGATCCGTCCTGCCTGCAGTTGGTGGGCAGACGCAGCCGCACCCAAGATCCGGATACACCGGCATGAATCTGGGTTCCAAAAGCCACAAAACGTAGTTAACCACTCGGGATGACTCATGTCAGAGGTGTTGGTAATTCAAGAAATGGTTCTCGGGGCGGCGGTGCCCATACTGACCCCCAAAATTGAAATAAAGTTTAAGTTAGGAAGTTAGTTTGGTTTTGTTGTTTGTTATTTTTATTCACTTTATAAATGTCTGTTTAACCTTGTTTGTGCATTTATAAAAAACACATGATTATATTGTGTAATAAAAATGGGTGACCGGAGAGCTCAGAATGAAATCAACTCAGAACCCCCTCTGAAAAGTCATAATAGATGAAAAAAATATAAGTAAGTATAAAAAATGGTTAAATAGGTTACGATAGGTTAAAGTTATAGGCTATTTCAAAATTATTTTTTTCGTAGCTTTTAATGACTTTTCAAAGAGGTGTTGAGTTTACTTGATTCTGAGTTGGCAAGGAACCATAAAAATGATATAATTGTTTGGTTTTGTAAAAGACCCAAAAGTATGCAAAAATTATGTTTGGGTAAAAATATAGGGAAAACACTTTTTATCGGGAAATGTCAAAATGTCAGCGACGAGCGGCGAGTACGACACCGCAGCAGTATTGCAACACTGTCAGTAGCCTCAAAAATGGCCACAGTGAGTGTCGCGTTACGGACTAGCGTTTTATTAGTGATATTCGTGTGTTTACAGCCGAGCGCAAGTCGCCACACTCCGCCAGTGATCAGTTCTTATTCCATCACCCCGGAGTCGAGTGCCAGCTACCAAGATGGCCATCTTCCGCCTAACTTGGGGCGGTTCTCTTTCACGCTGCGCGGGGTCGGTCTCCACGCCAGGGCGGAGTGGTACATCACCGACGTTCCGGACGTTTATGGTGCCCAGTGCTTCGGAGACGTGGTTCCGGGAAGTTACGTGCGCGAGGTGGAGGCGGCAGACGATAAATACATCATGGAGGTGACGGTCCCGGTGACCGGGAACAGGTTCTACTTCTGTCTGCGCTTTGGAGGCAGGTGGATCCACCAGGGAAGCTCCCTGAACGTCGACACTTCGCAGGACTATGGACGAGAGAGCAAGTGAGTTATTATTATTCACCATCAAGAATCTATCAGTTCATTCAACTGTCAGTGCGGATTTCGCGCTCCTTCCTAAATATTTGTTACTCCTGTCAATTTTGTCTCATTGTGGCCGTCACACCATCAGTTTTTATCAAGGATCCAACAGTTTTCTTTTGCTTTCATCAACTGTCACTCCTTTCTGAGTACCTGGTACTTCTGCCAGTATCAGATAAAAACCTTCACACTATCCGTTTGTATTGTCAGATAGTCAGATTATACCAATTCCTATCAAGAATCCACCAATCTCTACCAGTTTACCTACATCAATTTCCTCCACATTATCCATTTGTACTGTCAGATTATACTAATTCCTATCAAGAATCCACCAATTTCCAGCAGTGTACATCAATTTAATTTACACTATCCATTTATATTGTCAGATTAGGTACCTGAACTACCTAATTCCCATCAAGAATCTGCCAATTTCCACCAGGTTACATCAATTTCCTTCACATTATCCATTTGTATTGTCAGATTATACCGATTCCTATCATGAATCCACCAATTTCCTTAGTTTTCCACCAATTTCCTATAGTTTTCATCAACTGTCACTGAGAATTTAACCCCCCCCCCGCCCCCTTGAGAAGTAATTAGAATATTTGACAGTTTTTTTTTTTAATGAAAACATGTTTTGTAAGAATATACCTACCAGTTACCATGAAGAAACTATTATTTCCTAGAAATTCCTTCAATTTTCGTCAACTGTCACTGAAAAATTCGCGCTTAATTATTTGCGTAATACAACTTTGGTGAACCGACAGTTGATCCCCCGACAGCCCCCCCCCGATAAAATAATATTTCCCTAAAGGGGTCGTCCATTAATCACGTGATGTTTTTTTATCAACTTTTTACCCCCCCCCCCTGGTGATATGTGGTGAGGTTTTAGAGTTTTTAGACTAACCCCCCCCCCCCCCCCCCCCAAAATCACGTGTATTTTTTTTGTATGAAGTATTTTGAAATTTTCAGAATATTATCACTTATCACGAAAAACAAATACACGTGATATCTCATTTTACCCCCCCCCCCCCTCGTGATATTACGTGATTTTTTCCGAACCCCCCCCTTTCAAGTCTCACGTGATTAATGGACGACCCCAAACCGGCTGCACTTCGTATATAAGTTTGCCAGGGGGGAGAGGGGGGGGGGGGGCAACTGTCATGGGATAACGTAAAGGGGTCGTCCATTAATCACGCGAGGCTCGAAAGGGGGGGGGGTTCGGAAAAAATCACGAAATATCACGACGGGGGGGGGGGGGGTATAATGAGATATCACGTGTATTTATTTTGATGATATTCAGAAAATTTCAAAATACGTTGTACTAAAAAAATACACGTGATTTTGGGTGGGGTGGGTTAGTCTAAAACCTCACCACACATCACCAGGGGGGAGGGGGGGGGGGGGGTAAAAAAGTTGCTAAAAAACATCACGTGATTAATGAACGACCCCAAAGGTGATTTTTACTCTTAAATACATTAACGCTGCATAGGAGTTTAATGTAAACATTATAAACACAAAAATCGTCTTTGGGGATGCTGTGTGGAGTGGATTTTTTTGGCTTTTTAGGGAAAGGGAGGAGAGAAAGTCTTAAGAAGGGAAAAAGTATTAGGAATCTTGGGGTCAATGTGTTCAGGAGTGACGAACGTATGAATCCATCCCTCGCAATGCGGTGCAAGGCGATGGGTCGAGAGAGTTCGGCTGGAGAGGTCAAAATGTCTCCCTCAACCAGTCTCTGCCGATCCAGCCCGCCACGCGGTAGGTGGGCATAACAATCGCCGCCAAGACCTAGACAAAACTCACCCAATTAACCTAGGCTCCACTGTTAATTCGCATACAACGTAGGTAGCGAGCCACTTGGGATGACCTACGTAGGGTGTTGGTTATCCAATAAATGGTTCCCTGACGGCGGTACCCATACCAGCCTCTCAAATTGGATTTATTTGATAATTCCTCTTTTGGTTGCTAAAAAGTTAGCTACGTCAACTCTGAAATAACACTACAGTTAAGTGGAATGGTATCTCTTATTTTTACACGGTGTCCAGAAACTCGTAGTAGGTATATGGTGATTCTAAATCCCATAGAGAATTTTTTTTTGGTCTGAGTATTTCGATTTTTTTTATAAACTTTTTGCCTTTATTTTCCGCAACGAAAGGGCTCCTAACCCCTCAGACCTCGAGTATTTTCTTTCAGATGGTCAGATTATTTCTGCTTTGCAATAAAATCCAAATAAATGGTACGTTTCTGAATTTATCCTAAAATTATAAACTGTTTTTCAATAGCGAAACATATAATTTTTTAAATAAAAATAAAAAAATGTATGCAAACATAATAAAGTTTTTTTTTAAATGGCTCACTTAACGTTTTTTCAATTCAAAATTACTGATAACAACAAAAACACTTTTTATTAGGAGGCATACATTAATTACGTGAGCTGTTTTTCTTCCAATCTAGACCCCTACCCCCCCCCCCCCTTGGTGAGATAAATTTTGGCTACTTCGTATATTCATATACTAATTTGGGAGGCGGGAATGGGTACCGCCGCCGCGGGAACCTTTATTGGATAACCAACACCTCTGCCATAGGTCACCCCAAGTGGTTCGCTATGTTTGGTGATTTAGCAGGGGTGCCCGGGTTCATGGGGTGAGGTTTGTCTAGGTCTCTGGAGGCGGATGACCAGGACATACTGAACCTTAGATTCCTACCCATCCCTTAAACCCTTTTCCTTCACAGAACACTCCTATCCTTCCTTTCCTTAAAAAAAACCCTCCACACAGCATCCCCAAAGATGACATAGGCCCTGAGGGAAATTATTTTCCTCAGGGCCTCCTGTGTGGAGCTCATGTAAAAAAAATCTTTTCAAGTAACGTGAGATGTTGCTTGCCCCCCCCCCCCCCCCCCCCTTTTGAGCTCACGTAATTAATGTATGCCCCTCTAGACAAATGTATTATAAACTTTAATGTCATCTCACTCTTTTTGTCGTTTCATGTAAAAAATAATTAATAAAAAATCGCAAAGTTTAATTTATTTTAATTTTCTGTGGTTAACTTTTAAATTTGAACATAACCACACATACGCAATTTAAAATTTTTTTCTCCGATTGTTCGAGATTTTTTGGTGCTCATCTATCTACCTTCTTCTATCTTCCATAAAAATAATAATGAATCGCCGAAATGTATGTTCGCGCATAACTTTCGAACGACTGCACCAAATTCGCTATTTTATTTTTGTGTTCGTTATTGTCAGAAAAAGGTTTGTGTAAAACTATTGGTGAGCTCTGATGGCATTATTGAATTTGTATTAAAAAATTTCAATAGGTGGCACGAGCGCTGTTTGAAAACTGAATGTATGAAATGCGGGAGGGGTGAGGAAGGATAGATATTAGTCAGCAGTTTGAGCTGTAGATATTCGAACGCACTTTGGTTCTCATAGATATTAGTCCGTGGATATGCGCCATAAATATATTTGGGCATTAATTTCTTTAAATTAATAATTTATGCTATAAGACCATAAGGGCGCCATCTATGGTTTTTGTATTGTATTGAATTTAACCTATGTGACTTGAGATGCAGTGTATTCATGCATTTCCTTACCTCTGTGAGGCAGGCAATTGCTTCTGACGGGAGTGTCAGTGAAAGGCCAACAGATGTCACTGGTCAGTCATTATCCAGTGGTTCACCCATGAGTGAATTATTGTTGTACCTAAGATTGGATTTTGGCACGCATTATTAATATGCAAATTTTTCATTGTTGAAACTTCCTTGCTGTGCGAAACATCTGTTAAGATTATGCAATATCGCCTTGACATTTTTATTGAAAAGGAGTGTCTTTTTGTGTGGACATCGTGGCTGAGCTGCATTCTCTGAGTGAGTATTTGTTTGTTTTCACTTTGGTTTTTGGAATTGCTGGGTCAACTGTTTTTGTGTCACATAGGGAAGAATTCAATTTTCATTAATTTACATAGGGTAGTAACTCCCTCGTTTCAGGGGCTATTTACACGCCCCTACATATTTAATGGTCCTTCGTAGCCTGGATTATTCATTCAATTCGAGATTATAGCTGATATTACATGGATGTTCGAATTTACGTATTTTTTTTTGGTAAATTTGAAGTACCTCTCATTTTTTGAGAACTATAGCTGGTCTTGTTTTTTGCTTTTGGATGACATATTTGGATGTTCGCAGAATTATCGTAATTTTGGATAATTATTCGCAACATTATTATTATTAATTAATTGTTAACATTGTTCGCGGAATTGTCGTAATTTTGGACAATTATTCGCAGCATTGTTATTAATTAATTATTAACATTGTAACATTATTGTAAAATTTTGTGGTAACAGCATAAATTTTATAAGAAAGGTTTCAGATTTACGTAATTTTTTGGTAATATTCTTGAAATACCTACCTCTTATAGAATTATTTAGAAAGCGTCAATTTACGTATTTTTTTTGGTAAATTTGAAGCAGAAAAATCAACATTACTGTTAGCATATTTTTAATAATTACATAAACAAAGGATTGTCGGATTACGTAATTTTTGGTAAATATCGAAATACCTATTTTATTGTTAAACTTAAACTTTTCGTGTGATAAAATTGTTGTACTTCTTTAAAAATGCTGAGGATTACGGAAGAAATTTCAAATGATCAATATGATCGAATGCTTATTTCGTTAACAGCAAAAAAGGAAAAACTTTTTTCACGTATTAATGATCTATTTATCTTGACAAAAAATGTCTCTGATTTCGATTTTAGGAAAAATGAAACTTTCATGGATCAGACCGAATTAATAGATGAAATGTACATTCAGTTTGAAAACATTATTAACGATATTAATTATTGTCAGTTGACTTTAAATCCAGGGTTTCAACCGGAATTTGAATCATTGAATGCCTTTGTGGATCTGTTTTTACCGGTCAAACGAACTCGTAACCTGATACTAGCCTCGGCACGTACATTCTCGACTCAGAATATGCCCTTGGAATCTTGTATGTTTTGTAAAAAAACTGAACATGCAATTACTGCTTGCTCTCGATTCAGGGCGGTGAGATCTCCACGAGCCTGTTTTGACTTTATAAAATCAAAACATTTATGTGTAAATTGTTTTAGCACATCACATACTGTAAATTCTTGCAAATCAACGCTTGTGTGCGATGTGTGCAAAAAATCGCATAATACCTTACTACACTTTGGTGGTGGGAATAATTTAAAATCAAACACTCAAGTACATACGTCAGAAGTACGAACCAATGAGGAGAAGTCTTCCCCCCCTCTAGTGCCATCCAGTAACAATGGAACGGGTAATTGCAATATGCAACTAGAGGAATCCTCGCACGTTAGCCCTTCATGCTTATTGGCCGCCAAAGTAACGCCTAATTTGACTAGTTTACTTTCAACTGCTCAAATATATGCGAAACTTAAAAATGGTAAGAAAATGATTGTTCAATGTTTAATTGATAATGGCTCGCAGAATAATTTGATTACGATAGATTGTTGTAAGTCACTGAATTTACCAATAATTCCTTTGAGTAATTCTTTTGTCAAAGAAATTGGTTCAGCTTCACGACCAATCTTCAGTGACGTCTATTTAGACATTGAGTCGCGCGTGTATTCAAATAATAAATGTAATATACATGCACTTGTCGTTGATAGTATCACAAATAAACTGCCTAATCACTGTATAATCAAAGGTGATATGAGGTTCTTAGTATTCTGTAGTAGGTCTGAAATTGCAGATGATGGATATTACATCCATCATGCCGCCATTCGTCCTGATAATCCTATGCCTAGGATTGTGCTGTACGCTAGCGCTAAGACACATACAGGGCTGTCACTAAATGACATCTTGCATACTGGTCTCAATTTGCAAACTGATTGGTTTATGCTTTTATTTGACTTTCGTCAGTTAGCCAAAGATATGAGACCACATTTCCTGGATGCTGCCAATGTGGCAGAGTTCAAGTTGGATGTGGACGACCTGGTCTATTCTATTGCAGATAAGTCCAGCGCCGTACGACTTTCTCGAGAATTAATCTCGTTATTCAAGTCCGGTGCCTTTGATTTGGTCAAATGGACTACTAGTTCTCAAGTTGTACTTGAAAACCTTCCAGATTTTCACCGCAGTGCGGTGGACTTCACTGTTGGTTCTAACAATGCCTTTAAAGTGTTAGACCTCTTGTGGGAATCAGTTGATGACAGCTTCTTCTTTACTCCTTCGTATGTTCAGGAGAAGTGTACAAAGCGGAACATACTCTCTATAGTGGCCCGCTTATTCGATGTCCTCGGCTTGGTCGCCCCCATCATTTCGTACGCTAAATTGCTCATTAAAGAGCTATGGCTGTGCAACATTGGTTGGGATGATACCCCCCCCTGAGAGCGTTATTCAAAGGTTCTCGTTACTCATACAGGAATTTCCTTTGATTTCTACGATTAAAATCCCGCGTCATGTTGGTGTCCTAAAGGACAGTACAGTACTCATTGTCGCTTTCTGCGATGTGAGCCTGAATGGTTATGGCTGTGTGATATATTTACACACAACTGATCCATCTCGGAATATTACCGTGAGATTGTTTTGTGCAAAATCAAAGGTCTCTCCCACCAAAGTGACAACACTCGCTCGTTTGGAGCTGTGTGCCGCGGTCTTGATGTCCAAACTAATACGGATGGTTCAAGATAATTATCGTTCGCGTTTTACTATTGCAGGGACATACGCGTTCTCAGATTCTAGTATTGCGCTTTCATGGATACATTCGTCGCCACATCGATGGTCGGTGTTTGTTAGTAATCACGTGGCTCAATGTCAGGAGAATTTGCCTCCTGAGAAGTTTTATCATGTCGCCGTTAGAGAAAACCCGAGCGACTGCCTTTCTCGTGGCTTGCTTCCTTCCCAACTCGTTTCACATGATTTATGGTGGAACGGCCCATCATGGATTCGCAGCCCACCTTTGGAATGGCCATTAAAACCGCTTCACCCTACCAATACTGGTGAAATGCCTGAACACAAAGCTAATGTGCTCATTGCAACATTTCAGGGTGAAAAATCGGTCCTGAGTGAACTGGCTCAGCGTATATCCACTTGGGATAAACCTTTAAGGATAGTAGTTTATGTCCTTCGATTCGTAAAAAAGGTATCACCTTCCTGTAAAAAAGTTATGATTCGTTCTGTGCAGAGTTTTCATTTTATAGAAGATATTGCTGAACTCCAGAAAGGCAAATTGTCCATATACAATTCAAAAAAGCTTCGGAATTTATTAGTTTTTCTCGATGAGGATAATTTGTTACGTATTGGGGGGCGGCCTTCTAAATCGGATTTACCATTTGAGGTTAAACTTCCGGGTTTACTTCCTAAACATGACTGTGTTGTGGATCTTATCGTTGATCATTTCCATGTCATGTACTTTCATATAGGCCCTGGACTTCTTATGTCCATCTTACGGCAGCGCTATTGGATATTAGATGCCAGGACTGTTATTAGGGCAAAAGTGCGGAAATGCAATTGCTGCTTCCGCTTAAATCTATCGCATTCTACACTGAACATGGCAGCTTTACCTTCATGTCGTGTTGTAGAAGCAAGGGCTTTCGTTCACACCAGTGTAGATTACGCAGGTCCCCCCTGTATCACGCTTACTCGTCGGAGAGGACAACATTCTCAAAAGGCATATATTTGTCTATTCGTATGCCTTGTGACCAAGGCTATTCATATTGAGTTGGTCTCTGACTTAACTTCAAATGCTTTCCTGGCTGCTTTCAGCCGTTTTATTTCTCGGCGTGGCCCGGTAACATTCTTGTATTCAGATAATGGTTAATTCTGGTACTGATAGAATTATTCGCGTTGCGACGGTAAAGACACGATTTGGTTCTTTTAAACGTCCGGTTGTCAAATTATATCCCATTCCAACGCAATAATTTTATATTTTATCTATTTTTGTTTATTTTTATTTATTTATTTTTTGTTTTTAGTCATTGTTTCAATGATCTCTGACCCAGACATGGCATTACTTAATATCCGTTATCTTGGTCAATTGAACTTTATTACATTGTATTTTTAGTTATTTTTTCTTTATTTTGTGAGATTCTGCGAATTTCCAATGCGTGTCATTCCTGAATATTACCGGTGAATAGTCACTTTATTTCTGTTTCATTTCTTGTTTCATTTGTATTTTTATACTCTTTCTTTTGTAAGCTCTACGAACTTCCAAGGCGGGGAATATGGATATGCGCCATAAATATATTTGGGCATTAATTTCTTTAAATTAATAATTTATGCTATAAGACCATAAGGGCGCCATCTATGGTTTTTGTATTGTATTGAATTTAACCTATGTGACTTGAGATGCAGTGTATTCATGCATTTCCTTACCTCTGTGAGGCAGGCAATTGCTTCTGACGGGAGTGTCAGTGAAAGGCCAACAGATGTCACTGGTCAGTCATTATCCAGTGGTTCACCCATGAGTGAATTATTGTTGTACCTAAGATTGGATTTTGGCACGCATTATTAATATGCAAATTTTTCATTGTTGAAACTTCCTTGCTGTGCGAAACATCTGTTAAGATTATGCAATATCGCCTTGACATTTTTATTGAAAAGGAGTGTCTTTTTGTGTGGACATCGTGGCTGAGCTGCATTCTCTGAGTGAGTATTTGTTTGTTTTCACTTTGGTTTTTGGAATTGCTGGGTCAACTGTTTTTGTGTCACATAGGGAAGAATTCAATTTTCATTAATTTACATAGGGTAGTAACTCCCTCGTGTCAGGGGCTATTTACACGCCCCTACAGTCCGATTTTTTCATTTTTTGGAATTCCTGTAGATATTAGTAGACGCCTCCTATCTATCGCCCCCCTGAAGTGTGTTAATTTTATAAATCCCTAAATTTGAGTTAAAATTCCCTAGTTTAGGATTTTATTCCCCATTTCAAAGCTTTTCGATTTCCGTAAACAATCCGTAATAAAATACTGTCACGCATTCCGACTGAAACCATCTTGTGTGTCACCAATTAGGTAACTATGAATCACAAAAACACGAACACAATGAGAGCCACTCGCTTACATGGTTACAATTAAATGAATGTGTATCGTATACGATACGCTGTATTGAATTTGTCCCAATTGAAGCACGAAACCAATTAATTACAAGTCAAACAAATTCATTGAAGTCTTCTCGGTAAAGTAAAACACCAGTTACTACTATCAAGGAAAACGGCTGCGCGGCATTTTTCATACAAATTTTTATTTTGGATTTGACGCCAAAATACTTCAGCAAACTGAATAATTATTTTTTTAATCAATAGGTATAATAAATATCTAGTACGGATATGTGTTACTTTATATATTTGTGTTTTAAATAATAAAATACTAGCGTGTTCCCGGCGTGCGTTGCAAACCCACGGAAGGCTCCGCAACCGAGATGGAGAGATACGAAATTACGAATGTTAGAGGAGAGCGCTAACATTTACAGCGACAAAATCGATGCGAAAATTGCGAAAATGTTTAATAAAACACGACTCGTTTAAAATAGAGCACAAATCTCACGGGCATTGTCTTATATACATATAAGTATGCTCCAAAAATTATTATTAACACGTTTGTTTCAGTTATTTTACAAGTTATATGAATGAAAAATTCACAGTGTTTCTTTAAATGCTGTTTAAGACAATGCCCGTGAGATTGCGGGCCCTTAAGCCGCCGCTACCCGAATTTCTACCCATTTCTTACATATCTCCCTTAAACATTTGAAGTTTTTAAGCTCTTGAAAAAATATATGTTATTTTTGAAGATAATATTTAGACGCGTTCTACGCCGAAACGCAAATTATATGAAATTCCTTCAATAGAAAAAATTCGCAAAGTATGCTCTGAAAATTATTATAAACACGTTTGTTTCAGTTATTGTACAAGTTATAGTTGTGAAAAAATTCGCAATGTTTCTTTAGATGATACTTAAGATGCCTTCTATGATTTTTGATCTATTTTAAACGAGTCCTGTTTTATTGAAGATAGCAGGTACCCGGCAAGCGTTGCTACGCCATTTAATAAAGAAATAGTTTCTCCCTGCGTGTCCTTTCCCATTCGTCGCATTCCCCTTCAGCCTCCCCTTCTTCTCCTGCGTCCCCTTCCCCTCTCGCGTTCCCACTCCGTCTCCTCCACCTTCCCTCTCCCCGCTCCACTCCCCCTCTACCCCGTCCCGCGAACCCCCCCTCCCGAGTTCCCCTCCCCCCTCCCAGGTCCCTCTCCCAACTCCCAGGTTCCCCTCCCCATTCCCGCGAAGCCCCTACCCGAGTTTCCCTCCCCCTTCCCCCCTCCCGCATTCCGTACGTTCAGTTTTCAAACAGCTCGCTTTCATAATGCCAGAGCTCACCAAAAGTTTTATACAAACCTTGTCCTGACAATAATGAACACACAAAAAAAAGAATTATCCTATTTGGTGCAGTCATTCGAAAGTTATGCGCGTACATACATTTCGGACATTCATTTTTATTTATATAGATAGATAGATAGAAGATAGATAGATTTTCACAATTTTCGAATCGATTTTATCGCTTTAAATATTAACGCGCTCCTCTAACATTCGTAATTACATATCTCTTCATCTTCTTCTTTTTGAGCGCGGATGCGGCGCCTTAAATAAATAAATCGTCTCTCCCTGCGTAGGTATGCTTTCTCATTCGTCCCCCTTCCTCTTCCGCCTCCATTTCCCCTCCTGCGTCAACTTCCTCTTCCGCGTTCCCCCGTCCAGCTTTCGCCGTACTTCCCGCGGTTCTCGTTCCACTTTCCTAGCCTTGCCCCCTCCCTCGTCCCCCCCTCACTCTTACCACCCCTCCTTCGCTCCTCTCAGCCCCTCCCGGATTCCTCTCCCCCTCCGGCCTTCCCCCCCCACGCTAAACCACATGAAATACACACATTCTTCAAACTAGTCGTGCGCCCCCTATTGTAAATTTTTCATACAAATTTCTTTATGCCGGAGCTTCCAGTATTATATAGAAACCTTCGCAGGCGTGCGCACAACAACTCACCAAAGTTTCATCGGAATCGTGATAATTAATTAAGCCAAACTTGTCACTAAAACATGCAAAATTGAATTATTTAATGGCCTATCTTCTATCTTCTTATAATCGCCGAAATGTATGTACGCGCATAACTTCCGAACGACTGCACCAAATTGGATAATTCTTTTTTTTGTGTGTTCGTTATTGTCAGGACAAGGTTTGTATAAAACTACTGGTAAGCTCTGGCATTATGAAATTTGTATTAAAAAAAATGCAATAGGTGGCACGCGAGCTGTTTGAAAACTGAATGTACCGGGACTGAATGTATGGAATTCGGGAGTTAGGAGAGGGGAGGGGAGTTCGCGGGACGGGGGAAGGGGGAGAGTGGAGTGGGGAGAGGATAGGTGGAGGAAACGGAGTGTGAACGCAAAAGGGGAAGAGGACGCGGGAGAAGAAGGGGTGGAGGAAGGGGAGCGGGAACGGGACGAATGGGAAAGGACACGCAGGGAGAAACAATTTCTTTATTAAATGGCCAAGCAACGCATGCCGGGAACCAGCTAGTATTTTATAATTTAAAACATAAATAAATAAAGTAGCACATATCCTTATGCAGTTGGTTAGCTGACGCATCCGCCGCCAAGACCCGAACAAACCGGTTGACCTACGGCAGAGGTGTTGGTTATTCAATAAATGATTCCCAGTAACCATACTCACCTTCCAACTATGTAGTTTTGCTTGCAGGTAGAGCGCATACTTGAATGTTGTTTTTCGTATAATTGTGCAAATTATGCATAATTCGTCGTCGCATTTAGATTGTTCGCCGTCACTTTGTCTCGCAATTACCCCAACAATGTGTTACAAACCAGCGACGTGCATCGCTCTTTCACTAAATGTAAATTTGTATATATGTATCAGTGTGACATATAGTAGTGAATGATGAATATTTGGAGCAGGTGGATGAGATTGTGTTTCTGTGAAGTATGTTTACGAGAGATGGGAAGGCTGATAGAGATATTGAAAGAAGGGTAAATGCAGGTAACTCCATTTATAGAGGACTGAATGCCGTTGTCGCTAATAAAAAAACTGTCAAAAGAAGCGAAGCTAGCAGTCCACAGTGTAGTCCTGCTACCTACCCTGATGAAACTGGCAGAAACTGGCAGAGGAAGGATGAAAATAAACTGAATGCTGTTGAAATGTGATCCCTGAGGTAAAACCATGTGTGATTGTGTGAGAAATGTGGATATCCGTAGAAAACGCAAGGCTGATGTAAGCATAATGATAAGATTGAGAAAGAGACCCTTAGATGGTTTGGGGATGTAGAGCGAATGAACGAAGAATGTAGTGTGAGTTTATACAAACCTTGTCCTGACAATAACGAACACAAAAAAAAGAATTATCCAATTTGGTGCAGTCCTTTGGAAGTAGTTATGCGCGCACGTACATTTCGGCGATTCATTTTTTTTTTTTTTTTACAGTGAATACCGCACAAGAATCTCAACTGCTCCCGTCTGGAGCCAGTGAGACTATGGCATCCCCAATTGGGGTATGTTGTGAGGCTGAAGGTAGTGGGGAGGGGAAGGAGGTGGGGAAGAGGAAGGTTGGGAAGTACCTGGCTATTCAGATCTGGTCACTAAACACGGCTAAAGGCCATTTTCAAGCAACGTTTCAATTCTGAATGGTGGTCTTACACCAGGGCGATACTAATAGTATCTTCCACTCTGGAACATGCCGCAAATATACTATATATTATTTTAAATGAATTAATTGTGAAATAACACAAATTAATCAAATAAAATTTTAATTATATAAAAGAAGAAGATAGAATGTTTCAAAGACCCAATCTTGTCTGATTACGTCTAAAAGGGATCGAAATGAAAACCTAAGTCTCCTTCAACGGAAGCAATCTTCCGAACAGGCCCTCCATTGATATGCTTGGTGTAACTCTAAGTGACCAGCTCAGGTATGGGGGCTCCATCCAAGCCAGAGTTAAGTTAGCCTGTCAAAAACTGGGCGTACTGTACAGGGTCCGCAGATACTTTAATAGTACACAACTGCTAACCCTGTACAAATCACAAGTGCGCCCCACGGTTGAATTTGGCAGCCACCTCTCGTCTGGAGCTCCAAAATACCTGAAAAATATCCTCGACTCTGTGCAGAAACGGGCGGTCCGTTTGATAGATTCTCCCATCTTAACAGACGGATTGCAATCCTTAGAGCATAGGCGTCTGGTGGGAATGCTATCCTTGTTCTACCGGTATTAAAATGGAAGATGCTTCGAGGAATTAGCGTCATTGATCCCTTCGGCACCGGTGCATAGTCGGGAAACACGCCAAACGCGTGCCCAACATTTGTACACGGTTGACATTTGTCACATGAGAACAGGTCGCTTCTTCGACTTGTTCTTGTGTTCAACAGCTCGGCTGTGGAATGATTTGCCGGCCTCTGTGTTTCCTCCTTCCTACAACATGAGTCTCTTCAAGACCAATGTTCATTTCTTCCTCTCATTAAAAAAGACCCTTTTTCACAGCATCTCAGATGACATAGGCCCTGAGGGATATTATTTTCCTCGAGGCCTCCTGTGTGGAGTTAATGTAAAAAAAAAAGAAAAGATGGATTATATAAATTTGCTTTCTTCTTCGGTTTCTACTTGGTCACCGTTTACAGTCTTTATGAACGGCACGCCACTGTTACATAGATATTTAGAATTTAAAATGTGTGTCATCGGTGAATACGTATTAACAACTGTTAACATTTGATTAAAAAATGCCTATTAAATATTTTGCAACCAATATATCCAGGCATTCATTCTCAGAATTCTGAACGAGCTATGCATCCACAATAGGCTCTCAACTATCTCCCTACAATGTAACTTAACCCCTCAGACCTCGCACCATAGACATCCAAATTTAATAGACGAGAAGATACAGATGAGGGGTAAAACCAAAGATATTGAAATATAAGTAGATGTGCTGTCTGCTGTTTTTCTATGTGGGTCTGCGCTTCCGGGTGTCGCCGATATTGTTTACCAATTAACAAATAAACTAAAAGAACAAATAATTAACGAATAAACCAAACGAACGTTAAACTAAATGAACGAATTCTTTCCTTATTCAAAATATATTGTTAACCAATATTAATGAACATTTTAAAAAAATCAACGAAATGAACAAATTATTTTTGTATGAAAACTACGCTAATTAGCGCGTAGTCCGGCGACAGTTGCGCGGACACCATAGCATATCTCTTCTGTATTTGAATATCTTTGGGTAAAACCCAACTATGGGGGGCGAAGATGGGAATGATGACTGCGATTCGTTAAAAAATCAATCTGACAGTATACAGGCATCTCGCATTATAATATCACCATTTAGTTCTTAAAAGCAAAATCTGCTTTTGAATGAATAGACCTTTTTTACATGGGAGCGCGAATTGCTCGCCACGTTATTAACATACTTGCGAAGTCCAAATGCGGAAAAGTAAAGTTTGCCACTTTTCACAGACGAATATTTTGTTGCCGTATTCAGTTAAGACACTTTTACAAATGTTTTATAATTTACTTACCCCTGTAACCAGCGACGAGCTCACTGGAGAACCGCCCACATTCGTTATGATCGACATATTTTAGGGTATAATTATAGCACAAGCTATCATTTTTGCCGTGTTATTTCGTATAATGTACGATATGAGCTCGACGCTGGTCAGGACAAGTATGATGACGTCACATTTTTTAGATTCAAGCGAGAATCTTGTAAGCCCAGCCGGCTCCATGGAACCGGTATGGGGAGGTGGAAATAATACGCTTTTATGACTTAGGGCAGGTCTATATATATTCATATGTTTATGCCTCGCGCCTATTTTGTTCAAAGGTCAAAATATTTCCGCTTTGCAGTAAAATCCAAATAAATGGAATGGAAATGTTTCTGAACGCATTCGAATACTAAAAACTGTTTTTGATGATTGATGAAAAACGCCCTCAAAAGTACCAAATAAGCGTACCGATTTAAAAAAAAAAATAGTTCTGCTGTATGAAGGGTCTTTTTAGGAAAGGAAGGAGAGGAAGTTCTGGGAAGGAAAAAGGTGTGAGGGTTGGGCAGGAATCTGGGGGTCAGTGTGACCAGGAGTGACGGACGAATTTATCTCCCTCCCACTGCAGTGGATGGGATGTTCTGCTGGAGAGATCAAAAGATCTCCCTTCACCAGATTCTCCCGATCCGGCCTGCCACGCAGTTAATCGCCTGACGTATCTGCCGCCAAGACCCGGACAAACCTCACCCCATAAAACCAGGCACAGTGGAGAATCACTTGGGGTGATCTATGGTAGAAGTGTTGGTTCTCAAATAAACGACAATAATTCTCCCCCCAAATTACAAGGTATTTAGAAACATAGAGGCGTTTGACCGCCTGGGAAGCTGCAAAGTTAGGCATGTTAATTTGCAGTGCTGTCATAGATAATGTCTTGACTCACTTAATTTACCAGGACTAAATCTTTTTTCAATGATGTCATCATAACTAAACATAATTAGCATCTATTAAGAAACTGACGAATGACGCAAATAATTATTTTCTCGTCACACAGTTTATGAATTTGAAAGATGTGATGCTTATATGGTCTGACTTTGAAATATTTATTTAATTTTTTTTATCACTCATCACTAAATCGTTATTTTATTTATTTTTTGGCACACTTCGTACCGCACTAGAATCAATAACTGTTGTGTTACCTTATAAGCTGAATTAAATTAAGTTTTTTTAAAGTTCAAAATTACACAATGAAGCAATTATCGATGCGCAACTGTCCGTGTTTTGTTTTATATTTTTTTGTGATTCTATTATTTTTCCACGTAGTTACGGGAATTGCGTTTCATTTTCTTTATACGTGTGAGTGAGATTTATTATAATTATTGTATTTTTCCTTTGGAGGAGTGCAGACATACGTTCATCGTTTGTCTCATTTTCAACTATTGACTTTTAGTATGTAAGAAAGAGGAGCAGCATTATATGTTTAAGAGGGTATTACTAGAGAAAACCAGAAATATGTCATATTTAAATCAGATTTTAGACGTATTGACTCTTTTCCACAAAAAATTATAAATGGATTTCGAAAGATTGTTCTTTTATCTAGCATTCCATGTTTTAAATTTGGAGAAAAAATGTTTATTTTTAGTACAAGGTTATACCATAGGTCGTTGGCAGATTTTTTAAATTTTCAAAAAAAGATTTTGTATTATACCACACCCATTTCAAATCATATAATCATGCAGTAAAATAAATCAATACATTATCTGGGTATAGCATGTTTTAAAATTTTAATTTTAGTTTAAATAAAATAATTAAAAAATATATACATACGTGTTTCTTGATGAAAATTGGTCCATTTGTGTATTTATTTGCACACTTACAAACTAATATATTTCAGATTTTTTTTAACATTATTTAATTTAGATATTATTGAAAAATGATAAATACTTATAATCTGAAATTATTACAAAAAGTACATTATTTTAATAGTTTTATCATGACGCCTTTCAGCATTTTTGGATGTAGGTAAAAATTAAAGCAAATTTGGAATGAAATAAAATTGATATTGAGTTATAATTTTAAAAAGCTGGAACGGAGAATAATTAATATTTCTCATTGTAACCGCCCTGCACAAGAACAGCTTTCGACGAAATGTGGATTTTCATCCGCTGGCTGGTGAAAAACTCTCAACGTTTTGTTTTTGTCAGTATCAGAGATGGCGTTGTTTGCGGATTTATATTTTTTGTGATTTTATTAATTTTCAACTTACTTACGGGAATTGCGTTTCATTTTATTTATACGTGTGAGGGAGATTTATTATAATTATTTTATTTTTCCTTTGGAGGGGTGCAGACATACGTTCATTGTTTGTCTCATGTTCAACTATTGACTTTTAGTGAATAAGAAAGAGGGGCAGCATTATATGTTTAAAAACAAAAGCAAAACAATCAGCGCATTGACATGTGACTTATTTGAATTTTTGGAATTCACTCACTACTCAATATTACACTTATTACACGGACGTAGGAATATATGGACCTGCCCTAAGTAATAAAAGCGTATTATTTCCCCCTCCCCATAACGGTTCCATGGAACCGCCTGGGCTTACGAGAGCCGCCTCCCTTGAATCTAAAAACGTGACGTCATCATTCTTGTTCTGACCAGCGCCGAAGTCACATAGTACATTTTACGAAATAACAAGGCAAAAATGGTAGCTTGTGCTATGAAAACGTGTAAAAATAGAAGTGAAAAGGAGAATAAACCAAATTGTCGTATTACATTCCATAGGGAAGCATTATTTTACTTTATTTTAAGCTTATTCGAATTATATTATTATATTATCAGTTTTGTAACATATACTATCATGAACGTGTTTACACACAGCCGTAATATGCGTGGGATGGCGTATTTCAGCATATCGCTCGCCATATATTCCGATTGGGAATGTACGGCGAGCGATATGCCGAAATACGCCATCCCACGCATATTACAGTTGTGTGTGTGAACACGTGTTAACGCTCAGAGGGCGTGTTCACACACAGCTGCGACGTAAAACACACAGCCATTTGCAAAAGAATCAGGGGTGTGCCTTCGCCTTTTGCGCTCTGCTAAAATAGCTAATCGTATCATTTGGAACGTCTATCTTTTCATGTGTTATTTCTTGCTGGAAATCCGTGGTATTAATAAAGGATAATAAACCAATAATTTTTAAATTTATCACACTTTAAGGGCCTTATTACTAAACGAGTTTTGAATTTTACGCAACTCATAAACGTGGAATAAAGTATGGTTTTTTTTTATTAGGCGTTATTGTATATTTTGCTTTCTTAATTATGTACTCCATCGTGGTATGTTTAGAAGTAAAATGTAGATACAGTGAGCATGTTTGGAATGAAAAATGTATGTGACATTTTGCTGTCCGATGATATTTTTTATCAATCAAAATTTAAAATAAAATATTTTTCTAACGCACGTCGCCACCGATTATATTATCTTTGGATCACACTGTCACGTCTCAGCGGACCACGTGTTAGGTAAGCGCGTTGTTTCGTATTTACGGTATTGCTGAGTGCTGGAACGAGAATGAGTGCTCACGGCCATCATCACAGTCAACAGATTAATACCTTCTTACTATGTTGGCTCATCTTTTTAATATATTCAGCTGTTATTATTGTACTGTTTTTAGCATCGATAATATAACTCCTGTACATGTTATGTTGTTTTCTCTTAAGCTGTGCTGTTATTTTTGTACGTTATTTAAACCTCTGTAAGTTGTTTATTGAATGCTGTTCTCACAAATATAATGTTATCCTTAACCCTTTTTGTCTTTTTCTTTTCACTTCTTCCATTGTCCATAGACAATGTAAGAAATAATTTAATGGAAGTTATATATATTATATAAATATTATTTCTTTAAACAATATTATGCATAGTCTGAGAATACTGTTACTGTGTCGGTGTAGGTATATAATACAGTTTTACTAAGTTTCTGCTGATATATGCTTAAATGTAGCTAAACAAAAAATATTATACCCAAAAAATAAATAAAAAGCACCTTCGTCGTCAAAATATTCCAATTAATACCCCACTCCTGGCTACGCACGATCCGATTTGCAGAACCCAGATAAGTCGGGAGGTTTAGGGGGGAGGGGGGAAGTTGTTGCCTATACACAATGCGTCGATGTGGTGGTGAGAAGTACCTATCTATGTAAATCTGGTCACTAAACACGCCTAAAGCCATTTCAAGCAGTTGGGGCGATACTAAGAGTATCTACAAAAAGGAGCAAATAATAATGTAACTGCTACGTGCTACGTATTATTGTAATTAAATAACGTGTGAAATAATTTAGGTAAAATAATTTTAATTAAAAGAGATAATTACATTATTTTTATTAACTAGCAGACCCGGCCACACGTTGCTGAGGCTAACGAAACACAACGCCATTACCCAACCTTTATAAAATCCTCACCACCCGCTTGCCTGCTGTCTGAATTGAATATTTGAATTTCTCGGCTTTTCTCTACTATAATAAGCATGTAATATACACATAAACCTTTCTCTTGAATCACTCTATCTATTGGTGAAAACCGCATGAAAATCCGTTGCGTATTTTAAAAGATCAATGCGCACATACATTTTGAGTGACTTCATTTTATACTATGTAATTATATAGCAACAGAGCGGTTGTGATAACCCTAAAATCTGTCGACCATCACGAATGTGGGCGGTTCTCGAATGTGCTCCTCGCTGGTTACAGGGGTAAGTAAATTATGGAACATTTGTAAAAGTGTCTTAACTAAATACGGCAACCAAATAGTTGTCTGTGAAAAGATGCGAACTTTACTTTGCTTATTCAGACTTCGCAAATATGTTAATAACGTAGCGAGCAATTCGCGCTCCCACATAAAAAGGTCTATTCATTAAAAAGCAGATGTTATTTTTAAGAACTAAATGGCGATATTATAATGCGAGATGCCTATATACTGTCAGATTAATTTTTCAACCAATCACAGTCATCTTCCCCTCTTCGTACCGCCATAGTTGATTTTTCCCCTCACCTGTTATTTCTGGTCTATTGAATTTGGATGTCTATGACTTATTACAATATTGCTGCAGCTCTTTCAAAAGATGAGAATTCGTGCCATACAAAATGTATGAGGAAAAGAATTTTTTTAATAATAATTTTTTGGTGAATTTTTCCGATGTTTTAATAGCTATTCTGCTATTCGGGGCGGAGACAAATCCAACAAATTAAAGATCATAAAAATTGGTCCAGCCGTTCTTGAGTTATAAATGGTGTAACCAACCCTACTTTGCTTAAGGGCCTGCAACCCGGATTTGTACCGATTTATTACATATTTCCCTTAAACACGGTAAGTTTTAAAGCTCTTAAAAAAATATATGTTATTCTTGAAGATAATATCTAGACTTTGCCCGCGCCGAAACGCAAATTATATAAAATTCCCTCGATAGAAAAAAATCGCAAATTATGCTCCAAAAATTATTATTAACACGTTTGTTTCAGTTATTTTACAAGTTATATGTATGAAAAAATTCACAGTGTTTCTTTAAATGCTGTTTAAGATAATGCCCGCGAGATTTTTGCTCTATTTTAAACGAGTCGTGTTTTAATAAACATTTTCGCAATTTTCGCATCGATTTCGTCGCTGTAAATGTTAGCGCTCTCCTCTAACATTCGTCATTGCGTATCTCTCCATCATCTTCTTTTTTTCGGGCCTGGTTGTACAGCCTTAATAATATACGGGTGTCCGGGGGTAAAGTGCATTAACTTCGGGAGGTGATTCTACATGATGGTAGGAGTAAAAAAGATTAACAACTTTTTCCGAAATTCCAACATTTTTTTTCCCATACAAAAGACGTACCTACCAAAAATCCTTAGTGTGAGGTACGATCTTACTTGCTGAGAGCCTGCCGCGCGCCCGACTCGATTGTGATTGGCCCGTATCGTTACAGCGGAAAATAATAAATCTGGCCGCACACGCCGGACTAATTTAATCTTTTTACCACAAAACTATCCCTAAAAGTTGGAATTTCGAAAAAAGTTATTTAACTTTTTTACTTATACTATCATGTACAATCACCTCCCAAAGTTAATGCACTTTATCCCCGGACACCTGTATATTAAGATTAAAACGCCCAAATATGGTGTGCAGTTCACACGCGGTAGAAGTGAAAGCTTCATAAAACTAAAGTAGACAAGAGTTGGGAGGCTACGAAGCACCCCATAAAGAGGACATCGATTATACTATCTCATTCTCTCGCAGGCTATTGGAAGTAAGGAAAAAATAGTTTTATTTTGGCCACCGATACGCCCACAATACATTTCTATCGGTTTTTTTCTCCGGTGGTCCAAACATTTATATAAGACTAGCTGACCCGGCCACGCGTTGCTGTGGCTAATAAAACACAACGTCATCTACTGGATGGTTATCCAACCTTTATAACCACCGCCGTCTTTGAGTTTATCGCGAAGAGACAGATGCCGCGGAGGACTTTAATTTATAATACGTAGAGATGGTGTGGGTGAAAGATTATAATAATGTGCATGAAATGCTTGGGGTAATGCCTTCGCGGACTTTTTTGTAGATCTATAAAAGAGGAATATCCCACCATGCATTGTTTTGTTATATACCAAAAAGATTAGGCAGCGTTTTCGATGAAAGCTAACAATTATCGTTATGTTTCAACCAATTTACACAAATCCTTGACAAATTATATACCTAAACCTTCCTCACAAAACACTCTTATGTATTGGTGAAAACCGCATGAAAATCCGTTCAGTAGTTTTCGAGTTTATCACGAACAGACGGACGGACAGACAGACGACGCGGGGGACTTTAATTTATAATATGTAGAGTCGCTTTTTTGTTCTCCTAGTCGAGAAAGGAGTGGATCTTTTGTTTCAATAATTTTGAAATTTAGATCGCTGATGTTTTTGTTTTTCTTTTCAACTGAAAATCGCCAATTAGTTAATTTTCAATTACAACTTACAGATAAAAAACAGCACTTCAGAGATAAAATAATTCTCTGCAATCAGTAAAAACAATATAATACTTATATATAAATTGGTTAAAGGAAAAAGATATTTGTTAAAATTTTTAAATCAGGCTGAAACGATGGCGTCTTACTTTGTAAACAACTGAAGTACAAAATAATGTTTGAGATTAATTAATAAATTGTAAGTAGTCTGATAGGCGACTAGTCCACTTTGTTGTTTCCATTGTTGCTGCAATAGGCCACTTGCATGGATTTCTTATCGACTTGGAAAAAATCGTGTGTATAGATCTTTTTACTAAGATTACGAAAATGTTAGTAAATTTTTTTTAGAAATGTACATTTTTTTTATTTTTAAACTAGCAGACCCGGCCACACGTTGCTGTGGCTGACGAAACACAACGCCATTACCCAACCTTTATAAAATCCATTCCACCCGCTTTTGCCAGCTGCCCGCTGCCTGAATTGAATATTTGAATTCATCGGCTTTTCTCTACTATAATAAGCATGTATTATACATATAAACCTTCCTCTTGAATCACTATCTATTGATGAAAACCGCATGAAAATCCGTTGCGTAGTTTAAAAGATCAATGCACACATACATTTTGAGCGACTTCATTTTATACTATGTAATGATGATAAATAAATCCATTATTTGGGCTCGTGACGTCTCTACATGAAAATGTCCTTTCTCCGAAGATGTTATTAATTATCCTATTAATTTTGTAATTTTTTTTTTTTATATGGCATCACTTTGATTTCAGGCGAATTTTTGAATTTGACATTTAACGTTCACTAGATTTATTGTTCTCTGCGAACTTATCATTTGATTTGACTTTTTGACAGATGTTGTGAAGAGAACCCCGTACATTTTAGATGTCGGTACGTGTTTTAGAGGTACAATGGTTATGGTGCTGATTTTAACAAAATCAAATTTTATAATATTCTTATTATTATCATAATTTACAAGTACAAGTATATTACATTGGATTTAGTAATATAGACGTTGTATATTATAATGATTTATGATCAATAAGATGGATCAAGGAAAAAAATATTTATGAGATGTAATATTTTTGGTATGCCTTGTTATTCTCCTGTGCCATTCATGTGGAAGACGTTATTTTTTTTTAAATGAATTTCGGATGTAATTATCGTTTTTTCGCACCTATAAAATTATGTCCCGTCTTTTCGGTTTATAAAAAAAGGTCTGATTTTTGGGATTGAAATTTTCAAAAAATTGCCAGGGTTTCGAAATACGATTAAAAAAAATACGGAATGTCTTAGAATATTTGCCTAAACCGGATTTTTTTTTTAAATGTTATGCAAGTGGCCTATTGATGTTATTGTCACGATCCTTGATGTTGTTGCAACTAATGTTTTGTCGTAATAATTGATGTTGCTATCACAACTGTTGCTGTCGCAGTTGGTGTTGATATCGTTAGTAATTATGTTGTCGCTGATGATGTTGTAGTATTTGGTGTTTCTATCGAGTATTAATTTTATCGATGTTATTGTTGCGATCAATCTGTGATCGTAATTGATGTTGGTGTCGCACTTGATTTTGTTGTCGCATTTGATTTTGTTGTCGCAATTGTTGCCGTCATCACGATTGATGTTGGTGTCGCATTTGATTTTGTTGTCGCAATTGATATCAGATACTTTAATAGTACACAACTGCTAACCGTGTACAAATCACAAGTGCGCCCCACGGTTGAATTTGGCAGCCACCTCTGGTCTGGAGCTCCAAAATACCTGAAAAATACCCTCGACTCTGTGCAGAAACGGGCGTTCCGTTTGATAGATTCTCCCATCTTAAGAGGGCATTACCAGAGAAAGCCGGAAATACGTCATTTTCAAAAAAGTTTTTAGACGTATTGACTCTTTTCCACAAAAAATTATAAATGGATTTCGAACGATTGTTCTTTTATCTAGCGTAGTTATGAAATAAATTTTTTGAATTTTTTTTAATTTTTAGTATAATAAGGTTATTCCATAGGTCGTTGGCAGATTTGTTAAATTTTCAAAAAAGTTTTTGTATTATACCACACCCATTTCAAATAATGTAATCATGCAGTAAAATAAATCAATACATTATCTAGCAAAGTTATGTATTAGAATTTTAATTTTAGTTTCAATAAAATCATTAAAAAATATGTACGTACATGTGTTTCTTGACGAAAATTGGTCCTTTTGTGTATTTATTTGCGCACTTACAAACTAATATATTTCAGATTTTTTTAACATTCTTATTAAATTTAGACATTATTGAAAAATGATAAATACTTATAATCAAAAAATAACTACAAAAAGTACACTATTTTAATAGGTTTATCATCACCCCTTTCAGCATTTTTGGATGAAGGTATAAATTAAAGCTAATTTGGATTGAAATAATTCGATATTGAGTTATTATTTAAAAAAGCTGGTACGGAGAATAATCAATCTTTCTCATTGTAACCGCCCTGCGCGATCGGAAGAACAACTTTGGACGAAATGTGGATTTTCGTCCGCTGGCTGGTTAAACGCTCTTAACAGACGGATTGCAATCTTTAGAGCACAGGCGTCGGGTGGGAATGCTATTTAAGTATTACAATGGAAGATGCTCCGAGGAACTAGCATCATTGATCCCTTCGGCACCGGTGCATAGTCGGGAAACACGCCAAACGCGTGCCCAACATTTGTACGCGGTTGACATTTGCCACATGAGAACGGGTCGTTTCTTCGACTCGTTCTTGTGTTCAACAGCTCGGCTGTGGAATGATTTGCCGGCCTCTGTGTTTCCTCCTTCCTACAACATGGGTCTCTTCAAGACCAATGTTCATTCCTTCCTCTCCTCAAAAAGACCCTCCACACAGCATCCCAGATGACATAGGCCCTGAGGGAAATTATTTTCCTCAGGGCCTCCTGCGTGGAGTTAACGTAAAAAAAAAATGTCGCAATTGATTTTGCTGTATGAATTAATGCTGTCATCGCAATTTAAATTGTAGTCATCACGATTGGTGTTGGTGTCTCAATTGATGTGGTCAACTCAATTGATGTATGTGTCGCAATTGATTTTGTCTGTCGCAATTGATGTGGTCATCACGATTGATGTTGGTATCGCAATTTTTGCTGTCGCAATCGATGCTATCATCACGATTGATATTGGGCTCGCAACTTTTTGTTGTCGCAATTGATCATGCTATCGCCATTGATGCTGCCATTGCAATTGGTCTTGTTGTGCAATTGATGTCTTTGTCACAATTGATTTTCATGTCAAATGCTATTGTATTTGATTGATGCTATTTGTATTTGATCATCACGATTGATGTTGCTGTCGCACTTGGTTTTGTTGTCTCAATTGATGTTGTCATCACGATTGATGTTGCTGTCGCACTTGGTTTTGTTGTCTCAATTGATGTTGTCATCACGATTGATGTTGATGTCGTAATTGATTATGCTGTAACAATTGATGCTGTCATCGCAATTGATATTGCTGTCGCAACATTTTACTGTCGCAATTGATTGTGCCGTCGCAATTGATGTAACTGTCACAGTTTATGTTGTTGCTATTGATAACACGGCGTTTCGCTCCATAATGTTTTTTTTATAGATTCCAATGCATTTTTAATAAATAAAGCTTTTTTTTCGTTAGTTGTTTTTGGGGTGTTATGCCGTGATGCGCTACCTCTTTCTTTAGCCAACGTTTCGGACAGCGTTACAGTGTCCATCACAGATGTCACATCTACCGGATCTGCCCTGATGATGGACGCTGCAACGCTGTCCGAAACGTTGGCTAAAGAAGGAGGTAGCGCAACATGGCATAACACCCCAAAAACAAATAACGAAAATACTTTTGGCCGTGAAAATCTTAAAACATATCCGAATAAAGCTTTGGTTTTTTCTCTATTCAATATGGAGATGTATTTCATGCTAGTGGGATAAGGTTAAAAAAACAGCATTATCTATAATATAAAAATGAATCGCTGAATGTGTTGTTAAGCGCATAACTTTCGAACGACTGCACCAAATTGGATAATTCTTTTTTTTGTGTGTTTGTTATTGTCGGGACAAGGTTTTTATAAAACTTTGTTAAATGGCATTATGAAATTTGTATAAAAAAATTGCTATTGGTGGCACGCGAGAAAGCGGCTATTGCTATGGAAAGCGAGAGGGAGGGAGAGATGGGGGAGGGGAACCAGGGAGGGGGAGGGGGGAGGAGGATTCGCGGGGCGGGGGAAGGGGGGGGGGAGTGGAGTGGAGAGAGGGAAGGTGGATGTGACGGATTGGGTACGCGAGAGGGGAAGAGGACGTAGGAGAAGAAGGGGAGGCCGAAGGGGAACGGGACGAATGGGAAAGGACACTTAGGTAGAAACAATTTCCCTATTAAATGGCATAGCAACGCACGCCGGGAACCAGCTAGTTCATAATATTAATAGTCAATCTAATTGAGAGTATGTCTTCCCTAGTGACAACCCCCATCAAACTATGTATTATACTTGAAGACATACCCCCCGATCAATACCAAACTGTTGGCATTTGCTTTGCATGCGAATATTTATCACCAGGCTGACCTTCCCCTTTACCGTCTTGCGTTCTTTGAAGGATGTAGATACATTATTATGGCATTTACCTGACGTTGGGCGCCACTATTGTATTATACACCGTGACCACTGAAGATAAAAACTGATGGTAGGGTGTTTTGGGGGTGCTCGAAGTAAGCTCTATTTTTCCTTGCTTTTGCTTTTTTTTATCGTATGTATAAATAAAAATCTTGCGCCACGATGTTTGTTCGAAACTTCTTAACTACTTAAGCCGCCGCTACCCGATTTTTTACCGATTTCTTACATAAAACCCCTTGCAATAGGCCACTTGCATCACATTTAAAAAAAAAATTCCGGGTTAGACAAATATTCTAAGAAATTCTGTATTTTTTTAATCGTATTTTTGAAACCCTAAGGATTTTTTGAAAATTTCAATCCGAAAAATCAGACCATTTTTTATAAACCGGAAAGACGGGACATAATTTTGTAGGTGCGAAAAAACAATAATTACATAGCCGAAAATCATTTTTTAAAAAAATAACGTTTTCCACACGAATGGCACAAGAGAATAACGAGGCATACCAAAAATATTACATCTCATAAATATTTTTTTCCTTGATCCATCTTATTGATCATAAATCATTATAGTATACAACTAAACAATTGTATAATATCATTATAATATACAAACTAAATCCAATGTAATATACTTATTTGTAAATTATAATAATAATAAGAATATTATAAAATTTGATTTTGTTAAAATCAGCACCATAATCATTATACCTCTAAAACACGTACCGACTTCTAAAATGTACGGGGTTCTCTTCAGAATATCTGTCAAAAAGTCAAACCAAATGATAAGTTCGTAGAGAACAAACAATAAATCTAGTGAACAAATTCAAAAATTCGCCTGAAATCAAAGTGATGCCATATAAAAAAAATAAATCAGTGTGGAATTTTACAAAATTAAAAGGAACATTTTCGGAGACGGGACATTTTCATGTAGTGACGTCACGAGCCCAAATAATGGATTTATTTATTTAAAAATAAATACAAAAAAACTGTACATTTCTTAAAAAAATTACTAACATTTTCGTAATCTTAATAAAAAGATCTATTCGCACTATTTTTTCCAAGTCGTTATGAATTCAATGCAAGTGGCCTATTGAAGTTTTTAAACTCTTAAAAAAATATATGTTATTTTTGAAGATTATATGTACACAATATACATTCCGCACACCGAAACGCAAATTATAAAAAATTTCCTCGATAGAAAAAATTCGCAAAGTGTGCTCCAATAATTATTACTTTCACGTCTGATTCAGTTATTTTACAAGTTACATGTATGAAAAAATTCACAGTGTTTCTTTAACTCTTTACAATGCCTTAATTAGAAGTAATCTTGAATATGGCAGCACTATCTGGAATCCACATTACTGCAAATATGAAAACATTGTAGAATCAGTTAAAAAATTTTTACTTAGAATGTTACCCTTCAAATGTGGACTACATGACCATCTCAGATCATACGACGTACGTCGTGATTACTTCAAGATTGATTCACTTTAAACTAGAAGGCAATTGACTGATCTAATATGTTTACATAAAATTATTCATTGCCACCTTGATACTACATTATGTCTTAGCAGTATTGAAATAAATGTCCCCAATTCCCATTGTTTAAGACGCCATAACATTTTTCACATGAATACATTCAAAAATAATATCGCATACTTTAGCCCTCTGACCCAGATGTGTCGACTATATAACAAGATAGAGTGTAATGATGTGGATATTTTCGTTGATAATTTGTACGGGTTCAAAAAAAAAGTTCTGGCGCTGTTAAAAAAAAAACATAACTAACCACGGACATATGAATATATCTGGACCTGCCCTAAGTGATAAAAACGTATTATTTCCCCCTCCACATGGCGCCGGCTGTAGCTCCTCCTTGGAACCGGCTCGCTCCATGGGGAGGGGATATAGCCTCGCTTGAATCTAAAATGTGTGACGTCATCATTCTTGCCGTGAACAGCGAGAAGCTGACATCCATACATTTAACGAAATAACGGCAGCTTGTGCTATACAATATATCTACGTATCAATATGCACATAGTGAATGTGGGCGGTACTCCAATGTGCTCGTCGCTGGTTACAGGGGTAAGTAAATTATGAAACATTTGTAAAAGTGTTTTAACTAAACACGGCAAGAAAATATTTTTATTTTTTTTTTTATTTTTTATTTTTTTTTTATTTATTATTTTTTAGCATATAAAATATAATGTACATTTAGATGATGTATTAATTTGCTTACATGTTCATATTCAAATATGTTAATACCACTCTTCCATGGAAGCGTTAGCTTGTGTCTGGAAGAGTAGTGTACATTTTTTAATGCTATATTTAAGTTCTTAAATTACAATGTGAATGTAAAAAACAATAAGTTGTAAGTTCGGTGATATGTGATTATAAGTATTTATGTATCTACTATCAAAACAATTTTACTGTTTGGATAATGTGTATTGATATGTGTATTGGCGCGAGTCTTTTTGGGGCGAGCATTTGGCCTTAGCAAATAAGTTTTGAACGTGGCAAGCAATTCGCGCTCCCATGTAAAAAGGTTTATTCATTCAAAGCAGATTTTGCTTTTAAGAACTAAATGGTGATATTGTAATGCGAGATGCCTATATACTGTCAGATTGATTGTTCAACGAATGACAGTCATCTTTCCCCCTTTGCTCTCCATAGTTTGGTTTTACCCCTCATCTGTAACTGCTTGTCTATCCATTTGGATGTCTATGTAACTAACTAATTATATTGTGTGAATTGTCTCTTTATGCATGCCTCACGTATTTCGTATGTCTCTTACCACTCATTGTAATGTGTTACTCGAGTGACCTTGTATATAATTATCTATTTGTATTTGTGATGTTTTTGTTTCTGTAATTGTATGTATCTGTATTTAATTGTATGTAATTTGTAGATTTTTATAATTGTTAAATAACTGAGTTTTTATAACTGGATAGTTCATACGTAAGTGTAAACATCTGTAAAAACCCAGTATAAATAAATAAATAAAATGCTGTTTTAGACAGCCCCATGAGATTTTTGTTCTATTTTAAACGAGTCGTGTTTTATTAAACATTTTCACAATTTTCGCATCGATTTCGTCTAGCGCGAACTAGCGCGCTCCTATAACATTCGTAATTTCATATCTCTCCATCTTCTTCCTTTTGAGCCCGGTTGCGGCGCTTTAATGACCTTTCTGAGTTGGTTTCATTCTGAGTTGTCCGGTCACCATGTCAAACACCACGTATGAAAACTAAGAACGAAAGCGTCCATAAGTGAATAGGTAATATTAATAAGGAAAAACCGCACAAAAACATTGCAATGTACTCGTATTATACTTGACTGTGTCAATGCAAACGTGATGATTGCACCTTGAATTACAATATACACGTATACACGTGAATATATTAAGGATCATTTAACCAACTACTGAGAATTTATAGAACCAAAAAACCTATTCAGTTTGATTATAAACTAAATAATGTTTGTCTCTCTACTGTCACATCTATCAAGGACCTTGGGGTCACTCTGGATTGTAAACTTTCTTTCCGGAATCACATTAATAACATCGTAAACAAATCACTTAACTACTCGGCTTCATTCATAGAATTACCTCTGACTTTAAACATTTAAATACACTTAAAACTCTTTACTGTTCGCTGGTCCGCCCTCACCTTGAATATGCTAGTGTCATTTGGTCTCCTTTTTATGCTGTCCACATTTATTACATCGAATCTGTAAAACATCGCTTCCTACGAGGAATTGCTTGGAGGTTAGGACTTGAAAGAGGAGAATACTCGTATGATGAAATTGAACAAACTTTAAACATTTCCTCTTTAGAAAAACGTAGAAAGGACTCTGATCTAATATGCATTTTCAAAATTATCAACAGTATTACTGACACACCTGCTTTGTTACAACTCATCCAGTTCAACATTCCTTCCCGTAGACTTCGAAATAATGAATTGCTGTTCCTCAATCAACATTCTACTAATTATGGATATCATTCTCCTTTATCCAGAATGTCGAGACTTGTCAACGCAAATCAAAGCATTGAATTTTTTGGTGTAAGCCTAAATGACTTTCGGCAGTCGTTACGCAATGTGGTTTTTTAAAGTATTTTTAAATCCATCTTCAAGCTACTTGTAGTTATCTTCTCTATGTACTTTTATATTATTTGTATTTTGTCAATGCTCTTCATCTATATGTAATCTCCTTTCATTGTGATCTCTCTTTTTTTCTATTCGTGTTATTGTTATGTGTACCTATTGTTAATTGGACTATTTGTCCGTAAATAAATAAACACATTTGAATTTCGTCGAAAGACGGTCTTACGGCCGCACTCTTGCAACTGTACAGAGCGGTTCCGATGAGAAAGATTGATATATTTTTTTTAAAGAAAGACAAACATTCCCGGGTTACGAATAACCCAACAATGTTTGAATATCTCGTACTACCACCACACTAAGCGGAAAATTAGCGTGTGTTGTGATGGAGGACTTAGCCAGCCGAGGAATCAAACACGCGACGCCCGGGTGCGACCTAAACGCGATGCCCACTCAGCCGCTGACCGGTCATTAATATTATTCTCTGTTCCAGGATTTTTAATTAATGAAGATAATATTAGCGAAACTCAATCTAAAACAGAAAAATCAGAAAAATATACTGTCACATCTGGGACCCGAACCCAAGGCTTTCGGCTTTCCGGGCCGCGTATTTACAATCCCTACCGCGTTTCAGTCGCTTTAAATTTTCAATATAAAAATTTAAATATTTAGAAATAAAATTATTAATTTCTAATATACATATTGGAAAGATTATTTTATCTAGATTTTAGAACAATTTTTGTTTTTGCAATGTGATAAAAATAACCAATATAGAGGTATATTTAAAATGTAAATTGTCGTTTCCGCGACTGAATCGGTATAGGTTTTGTAAATACGCTTCCGGACCGCAACATTGACATTTGCACTGGAAATCGTGAAATTTAAACTGCTTTTGCCAAGCGATTTTTATGCCTTTTACCTGTATTCGTGGTGATATAAGGCATATTACGAATACATTTCTTTTTACCTTATGGTGTCTTCCTCTTAAATTAGGTTATGTTAGACTATATTAAGTTGGGAGGCGGAAATGGGTACCGCCGTCCCGGGAACCATTTATTAGATAACCTACACCTCTGCCATGTGTCACTCCAAGTGGTTCGCTACGTTTGGTGACTTAGCGGGGGTGCCCGGGTTCATAGGGTGCGGTTTGTCTGGATCTGGCGGCGGATGACCTGGTCACACTGAACCCTAGATTCTTACCCACCCCTCTTTCTTTTTTCCTTCCAATTTTTTTCCTCTTTTAACTTTTTACTTCCTCTCCCTCCTTTCCTTAAAAAGACCCTCCACACAGCATTCCTAAAGATGACATAGGCCCTGAGGGAAATTATTTTTCTCAGAAGAGTTATTTTTCTAGACAAGAATGGGGAGACTACGAAGTACTTTTTTATATCAATGTGAAGGATGATTTTTTTTCCATATTTTTGTCGTCGAATTCCAGTGCACCTTTTCCAATACATCTATTCGCCCTGGTTCACGGGGTGAGGTTGGTCTAGTTCTTGGGAAGCGGATGACCAGGACACACTGAACCCCAGATTCCTTCCTACCTACCCCTTAAACCCCTCTTCCTTCCCAGAACTCTCTTCTCTTTCCTATCCTTAAAACGATGACAGACCCTGAGGGAAATTATTTTCCTCAGGGCCTCCTGTGTGGAGTTTATGTAAAAAAAATCTTTTCAATTAACGAGAAATTTTGCTGGATCCCCCCCCCCACCTCTTTCGAGCTCACGCAATTAATGTCTCTTCTTCTTGTTGTGCCTTGTCCGTTCAACGGACGTTGGCTATCATGTTGGCTATGCGGACTTTGTTTACTGCGGCCCGGAACAGCTCCACGGTAGACTGGCCAAACCACTGTCTCAGGTTTTTCAGCCATGAGGTTCTCCTTCTTCCAGGGCCCCGTCTTCCGGCAATCTTTCCCTGCATTATGAGATGCAGGATCTCATACTTCTCTGGATGTCTCATCACGTGTCCAAGATATTGAAGTTTTCAGATTTTTATGGTTTTAATTACTTCCTTTTCTTTATTCATCCGAACCATAACATCTTCATTTGTGACCCTGTCCATCCAGCTTATTTTAAGTATTCTTCTGTAGGTCCACATCTCGAATGCCTCAAGTCGCCTAATTAATTCTTCAGTAAGCGTCCATGCTAATTAATGTATGTCCCCTTAAATCCTGTAGATGTATGTTTTTGTCTCTTTTTAGTGTCGCTCGTTTCCGTTTCATCGAATTTCAAATCACAACGGTGCTTAAGAAGTTTTCACTTCAAAAATACAATTTTTTAATAATGTTTTACGAATTATTTATTATATTCCCGCAGACATCAGCCATGTTGGTTTGAGATTGTTGTAAATGGCGTTCGACAGTTGTCCGTCGAGGCAGATAAGTGTGTTTGCTCCGTCCGTAGATAAGATAAAGCATAGATTAATCTGACTGTGTTTCTGTTTGTATAATTATTAACGATTTGATCTTTGTAACAATTGTCGTTGGCTTCAGTGGTATTCAGAGACTAGATCTGAATGGTTAGGTGCATCCAACACCTTTTCTTTCCCGTTTTCTTCCCCTCCCCACACAATTGCACATTTGGGGATGCCATAGTCTCACTGGCTTCTGTTAGAAGGAGACAATTGGGACTCTTATGCGGTATTCACATAAAAATACGCATTTTTTAAACGTTATTTCAACACAGGAGGCCATGAGGAAGGGCCTACGACATCTTGGGGGTGCTGGGTGGAGGGTATTTTTAGGGAAAGAAAGTAGAGGAAATTCTGAGAAGGAAAAGGTATGAGGTGTGGGTAGAAATTAGAAATCTTGGGGTCAATGTGTCCAGGAGTGACGAACATACGAATCTATCCCTCCCACTGCGGTGCGAGGCTATGTTCTGAGAGAGTTCGACTGGGTAAGGCCTCCTTCATCCTGTCTCTCCCGATCCGGCCCGCCACGCAGTAGGTGGGCAGACGCATTCGCCGTCAAGATCTAGACAAATAGCATCCCCGCTAAGTCACCAAACGTAGCGAACCACTTGGGTGACTTGTGACAGAGGTGTTAGTTATCCAATAAATGGTTCCCGGGGCAGCGGTACCCATACCCGCTTCCCAAATTTAAGGTTAAAATTATGGTTAAGATCTGTGGCGTTTGATACTACTCTCAGTATCACCCTGGTGTACTACCACCATTCGGAACTAAAACGTTGCGTTAAATGGCTTTATCCGTGTTTTTTGACGGCCGGCGTAGTCCAATGGTAAGGCTCTTGAATCGCAATACGTGTTAATTAATTTGTGTTATTTCATAATTTATTCATTTAAAATAATATATAGTATATTTGTGGCACGTTCCAAAGTGGAAGATACTCTTAGTATCGCCCTGGTGTAAGACCACAATTCAGAATTGAAACGTTGTTTGAAATGGCTTTAGCCGTGTTTGGTGACCAGATCGGAATAGCCAGATACTTCCCCACCTTCCTCTTCCCTATCTCTTTCCCCTCCCCACTACCCTCAGCCACACAACATACCTCAATTGGGGATGCCATAGTCTCACTGGCTCCAGACGGGAGTAATTGGGACTCTTGTGCAGTATTCATATAAAAAATAAAATAAAAAGTTCTGAATAGCCAGGTAATTCTCCACTATTATCTTCCCAATTTCCCTCCCCACTACCTTCAGCATCACAACATATCCCCATTGGAGGCGCCATGATATCACTGGCTCCAGATGGTTGGGAGCAGTTTGGACTCTTGTGCGGTTTTCATATAAAAAAATTAATTAAAAAGTTCTGAATAGCCAGTTAATTCTCCACCATTCTCTTCCCAATTTTCCTCCCCACTACCTTCAGCCTCACAACATACCCCGATTGGAGATGCCATAGTCTCACTGGCTCCAGGTGGGAGCAATCGGGACTCTTGTGCGGTTTTCATATAAAAAATAAAATAAAAAGTTCTGAATAGCCAGGTAATTTTCTCCACCATTCTCTTCCCAATTTCCCCCCCCCCCCCCCCCCCACTACCTTCAACCTCTTAACATACCCCAATTGGGGATGACTTAGTCTCACTGGCTCCAGACGGGAGCAATCGGGACTCTTGTGCGGTATTCATATAAAAAATAAAATAAAAAGTTCTGAATGGCCAGGTAATTCTCCACCATTCTCTTCCCAATTTCCCTCCCCACTACCTTCAACCTCACAACATACCCCAATTGGGGATGCCATCGTCTCACTGGCTTCAGGCGGGAGCAATTGGGACTCTTGTGCGGTATTCATATAAAAAGATAAATTTAAAAGATCTGAATAGCCCGGTAATTCTCCACCATTCTCTTCCCAATTTCCCTCCCCACTACCTTCAGCCTCACAACATACCCCGATTGTAGATTCCATGATACCACTGGCTCCAGATGTTTGGGAGCAGTTGGGACTCTTGTGCGGCGTTCATCATCATCATCATCATCATCATCATCTGTGGCTCCCAGGTCGGGTCTTGGCCTCCAGCAGAGCCTGCCTCCACGACTGTCGGTGTTGTGCTGCGTTGCGCCAGTTTCGGATGCCGATGGTGCTTGCATCCTTCACCACTCCATCCAGCCATCGAAGCTTTGGTCTTCCAACTCTTCTCCGACCCCCAGGTGCACCATCCATAATTCGCTTTGGAATATCTCCTTCGCTCATTCTCTGGATATGTCCAGCCCACCTGAGTCTTCCAGTTTTGATTTCCTTGGAGATATTAGGGTCCTCGTAAAGATCGTATAGCTCCTGGTTGTATCTGATACGCCATTCTCCATTATCACAGACTGGGCCGTAAATCCTTCCTTGTGCGGCGTTCACCTAAAAAAATTCATGGAATTTGCTTGATGATTTATCATGTAGATCAGAATTTATAAAACATAATGTATTTTTCATGTTTTTTTTTATCTTCCACTTAATTCATATTATGTACCTACGCATCTATGATTCATATCAATTGTAATAATAATTGTTTTAATCAATTTGAACATAAATCCTTTTTTTTATTTCTTGGTAACCCTAAAAAGATAATCTTATTTTGTCATACGTAGATAATGATATCTACGTTTTAGAGCATGGGTCGGCAACCTGCGGCCCGCGAGGAGTCTTGGTGCGGCCCGCAAGATTCTCGCCGCAACGCACGTGACTTTTAACTTGCCTTGGATTTTTAACTGATTTGACTGCCGAACTGAATCTACTCAATACTCGTTTACTGGGAAAAAATTAATTGATATGCCATATGTATTCAGATGTTAAATCATTTGAAATTAAACTATCATTGTTTATCAAGCATTTCCCAGGGGCTGAAACAAGGTGATGGCTTAGCACCCACCCTTTTCAATATTGTACTGGAGCACGTCGTGAGGAAGACAATGATCAGTTCCGACTCAAACATCTGCTACAGAAGCAATCAAATAGTTGGCTACGCAGATGACCTTAACATTGTCGGAAGATCCCTACAGGCTGTAAGAGAAGTGTTTGACCCTTTGGAGACTGCGGCAAGAGAGGTGGGTTTGCAAATCAATGAAAATAAAACATAAATCATGATGCAAACCAGAACCCCTCACCGCAGAATAAAAGACAAAGTGAAATTCAAAGACAATTATAATTTCGAAGTGGTCGAAGAGTTTACCTACCTGGGCTCCATCATAACGCAGGACAATGAAGACCCAGTAGAAGTAAGAAAGCGCATTACAGCCGCTAACAAAACTTACTTCGCGTTGCTGCCAGTGTTCAAATCCCGAAACGTCCATAGGAAAACCAAAATAACCTTATATAAAACAATTATCAGAACGGTCTTGGCATATGGATGTGAGGCGGGAACACTGACAGCAAAGTCAGCGGAACGGCTGGACATCTTCGAAAGAAAGGTACTTCGAAGAATCTTAGGAGCGGTGCGAGAGGGAGAGGCATGGAGAATCCGCCACAATAATGAGCTCTATGATATTTACCAAGCTCCCAGACTCTCCACCCATTTAAGACTCCAAAGATTAAGATGGGCCGGACATGTGCACCGAATGCCAAGCACACGAGTACCGAAGAAGGTTCTGACAGGACACCCGGGAGGTAAACGAAAGGCGGGCAGACCTAGACTGAGATGGGAGGATGATGTCAGGAAGGATGCAAGAGGATTACTCCATGTTGCAGATTGGAAGAAGACGGCCGAGGACAGAGGGCGGTGGAGGCTTATTTTGAAGGAGGCCAAGGCTCGAAATGGACTGTAGCGCCATTGAAGAAGAAGAAGAAGTTTATCAAGCATGACGATGAAAGGACACTCGTCTTTTTCAAATTGCAAGAAAGCGGTAGAAGAAGCTGGGATTAATTTTATTTGGGAAAACACTAATATGAAAATGGCATTACTACAACTTCAAACTGAGTTTGAAAACCGGTTTGCTGATTTTAAAAAAATCTCAAGATGGAGATTTCCGAAAACCCCTTCGCAGTGGATATCGATAATGTACCAAGCTATTTGCAAATCAACATGATAGATTTGCAAAGTAATAATATCCTTAAAATGGCATTTAAGGAAAAAAATAACTTGGTAGATTTCTACGGGAGTTTGCCTTCCGAAAAGTACAAAGAATTAAAATGGTTTGCTCAGCAAATAATTACTATGTTTGGTAGTACGTATGTTTGTGAGCAAACTTTTTCAATTCTTAATTATCGGAAAAACAAGTTCTGTTCGAAGTTTCTTTGACATTTCTTTTACTCTTTTAGAACTGAATTATTGGAGTTATACTGTAATGATATGCAGTGGCGTAGCTAGCATGGGTGCCACCCGGGGCGGATAACGTTGTGTTACCCCCCCCCCCCCACTTGGAGCAAATTTCGACCTCACAAAAATTACTATAGTCAAATGAGAAATCCGTCCCGGGTAAGGGGGGGGGGGTGGCTACAGAATTTTCGTAAGTGCGGCCCGCAGGTTCCCAAGTCAAATATTTGGCCCTTGGACCACAAAAGGTTGCCGACCCATGTCTTAGAGGATAACCAGAGAAAACCAAAAATATGTCATTTTTTAGACGTATTGACTCTTTTCCAAAAAAAATTTTAAATGGATTTCGAAAGATTGTTCTTTTATCTAGCGCTCTTTCGCATGTTTTGAATTTTGAGAAAAAAATATGTTTATTTTTAGTATAATAAGGTTATAATACCATAGGTCGTTGGCAGATTTGTTAAATTTTCAAAACGATTTTGCATTATACCGCACCCATTTCAAATCCTATAATCGTGCAGTAAAAAAAAATCAATACAATATCTGGGTAGAGGGCAGATTCACATATCTGCCCTGATGATGGACACTGTAACGCTGTCCGAAACGTTGGCTAAAGGAGGAGGTAGCGTAACACGGCATAACACCCCAAAAACAAACAACAATGCTTTTGGCCGTGAAAATCTAAAATCATATCTAATATATTTCTGATTTTTTTAACATTCTTATTTAACTTAGACATTGTTGAAAAATGATAAATATTTAATAATAAAAAAATAATTACAAAAAGTACACTATTTTAATAGTTTTATCATCACGCCTTTCAGCATTTTGGATGCAAGTATAAATTAAAGAAATTTGGAATGAAATAAAATCAATATTGAGTTACAATTTTAAAAAGCTGGTGCGAAGAATAATTAATCTTTCTCATAGTAACCTCTCTGCACGATCGTAGGTACAACTTTCGACGAAATGTGGATTTTCGGCCGCTGGCTGGTTAAACGCTCTTAAAGACGTACGGAAGTTTAAAAGTGTAGATTTGACATATTATTATACTTGAACAGTTTAAAGGTACACGGTTGAATAATTAGTTTAGGTAAAACTGTACTTAAGGGCCATTAACCAGCGGCCGAGAATTCAAATTTCGTCGAACGATGATCTTGCGATCGTACCCTTGCTGTACAGGGCGGTTCCGATGCAAAATAATTATTATTCTATATACCAGCATTTTAACATAATAACTCAATATCGATTTTATTTCATTCAAAGTTTGCTTTGGTAAATTCCTACATTCAAAAATGCTCAAACTATCAATTTGGGAGGCGGGAATGGGTACCGCCGCCCCGGGAACTTTTATTGGATAACCAACACCTCTGCCATAGGTCACCCCAAGTGGTTCGCTACGTTTGGTGATTTAGCAGGGGTGCCCGGGTTCATGGGGTGAGGTTTGTCTAGGTCTTGGAGGCGGATGACCAAGACACACTGAACCCCAGATTCCTACCAACCCCTTAAACCCTTTTCCTTCCCAGGACTCTCCTCTCCTTCCTTTCCTTAAAAAAACCCTCCACACAGCATCCCCAAAGATGACATAGGCCCTGAGGGAAATTGTTTTCCTCAGGGCCTCCTGTGTGGAGCTCATGTAAAAAAAATGACAAATCTATTAAAATTATGTACCCTTTGTAATTATTTTTTGATTATAAGTGGGTATTTATAATTTTGCAATAATGTCTAAGCAAAATAAGAATGTATTTTTTTTAAATATATTAGTTTGTAAGACCGTAAATAAATAGACAAACGGAAGTATTTTCGTCATGAAACGGATCGGATCGGATCGGAAAAGGGCGCGGATCTTTTTTTAAGATTTTATTTGAACTACAATTAAAATTCTGAAATATAGCTTTCCCAGATAATTTATTGATTTATTTTACTGCATGATTATATGATTTGAAATGTATGTTGTATAATACAAAATTTTGTTTGAAAATTTTATAAATCTGCCAACGATCTACGGTAAAACCTCGTTGTACCAAAAATAAATTAATAAAACACGACTCGTTTAAAATAGAGCAAAAATCTCGAGGTACGTTATCTTAAGTATCATTTAAAGAAACATTGTGAATTTTTCACAACTATAACTTGTAAAATAACTGAAACAAACATGTTAAGGCGATCCACTAGTTCACTAATGTGCCGTGGACAGTAGTTCTTCGGTGGACGCCATAGGGGTCACTTTGAATAACCGAATTCGTCGACTAGCGGCCGTATTGTAAAACATCAACGCGAAAATGCATATTTTATTTTATTTTGGGAAGATTGGGTTTAAATATCAATTTTTTTTTGCGATTATTATAAAATAAACTGAATTTGCCACATTACACAATAAAACCATATCCGAAAAGGGGTTTATAAATAGGAGAGTTTGGACTTGAAAGCGTGTTTTTTAGACTTTATACTTTATTTTTTTAAAGGCTTATTAAAAAAATGACCGATATTTTTAAGGGCCAAGGTATGTTCTACACGCAGTATTTAATTGAAGCATCTACAATACTTCTAAGCGATCAAATTTTCAAAACAAAAACATACGATTTTGCAAAATTTACTATGACTTCATCTTAATAATAATTTTTGGAGCATACTTTGCGATTTTTTTCTATCGAGGGAATTTTATATAATTTGCGTTTCGGCGCGGGCAAAGTCAAGATATTATCTTCAAGAATAACATTTATTTTTTAAAAGCTTTAAAACTTACCGTTTTTAAGGGAAATCATTATCATCATTATCATTACATAGTATAAAATGAAGTCGCTCAAAATGTATGTGCGCGTTAATATTTTAAACTACGCAATGGATTTTCATACGGTTTTCACCAATAGATAGAGTGATTGAAGAGGAATGTTTATAGGTATGTACAATACATGTAAATTATATTAGAGAAAAGCCGAGAAATTCAAAGAAAACATATTTTTGTGCGATTTAAAACGGCTGGCGGGCCATACTTTCGTCACTTTTGAAAGAAATTGGAAAATAGATATCCTAGAGTAAGTAGGTATTTGATTTTCCCTTTTCAAATATCCAGTGTTGCATTGCAAGCATTTTATAATTAGTAGCGATCGCTCGAATTGCATTATTACATAGTATAAAATGAAGTCGCTCAAAATGTATGTGCGCATAGATCTTTGAAACTACGAAACAGATTTTCATGCGGTTTTCACCAACAGGTAGAGTGATTCAAGGGGAAGGTTTTGCATGCTTATTATTGTAGAGAAAAGCCGAGAAATTCAAATATTCAATTCAGGCAGCGTGCAGCTGGCAAGCGGGTGGTGTGGATTTTATAAATGTTGGGTAATGGCGTTGTGTTTCGTTAGCCGCAGCAACGTGTGGCCGGGTCTGCTAGTATGTAATAAATCGGTCCAAATCCGGGTTGCGGGCCCTTAACAAACTTCAACTACGAAGAAGGTTTTGCATAAGGCGCAGCGATGTAAGTATTCGTAGTCTGATATTTAAATTTCAACTGTACAGACGTAAGCCCATTAATAACATCCGATTTTTATTGCACGTCAATAATAATAATAATTATTATTTTTATTAATTTTCCACGAAACAATACTTCAGTCTCTAATCTTTGTGCGTGAATCCGCTGTAAAAAATAATACTTTTGTAAAAACAGATTAATTGAAAATAGATCAAGGTGAGATTAATGTACGTGTATTATGTTGTTATGATAATAAAATAAGTGTTGAAAAGATTTACCGATATGATTTTAACAACCGTCAATCAATCATCCATTGACTGTCCAAATCAAAGAAATCTCATCGCTTATTCATATCTCCGCGTGCGTCTTTATTACCTCATTTAATTATTACTATTACAATTTGGGATTTATTACTATTACAATCCCTACCGCGTTTCAGTCGCTTTAAATTTTCAATATCAAAATTTAAATATTTAGAAATAAAATTATTTATTTCTAATATACACATTGGAAAGATTATTTTATCTAGATTTTAGAACAATTTTTGTTTTTGCAAAGTGATAAAAAATTATCAATACAGAGGTGTATTTACAATATATGGGAATAATATTAAAATTTAAATATTTAGAAATAAAATTATTAATTTCTAATATACACATCAGAAAGATTATTTTATCAAGATTTTAGAACAATTTTTGTTTTTGCAATGTGATATAAAATAACCAATATAGAGGTATATTTAAAATGTAAATTGTCGTTACCGCGACTGAATCGGTATAGGTTTTGTAAATACGCGCCCCGGGAACCTTTATTGGGATAACCAACACCTCTGCCATAGGTCACCCCAAGTGGTTCGCTACGTTTGGTGACTTAGCAGGAGTGCCCGGGTTTATGGGGTGAGGTTTGTCCAGGTCTTGGCGACCGATGCGAGAGCCCACCTGCTGCGTGGTGGGCAGAATCGGGAGAGACTGATAGACGGAGTCTTTCGACCTACTGCCTTGCACTGTAGTTGAAGGGATGGATTCATAGATCCTTCACTCGTGGACACACTAACCTCCAAATTCCTACCCACCCCTCATACCCTTTTCCTTCCCAGAACTTACTATTCTTCCCTTCCTTAAAAAAACCCTACACACAGCATCCCCTAAGATGACCTAGGCCCTGAGGGAAATTATTTTCCTCTCCCGCTCCACCGTCCCGCCAACCCCCCCCCCTCAGTCCCATATTTACATTCTTCAGTTTTCAAACAGCTCGCGTGCCACCTATAACAAAAAACTTACGCACGCACGCTCGACTTGGAGGTAAGCTGGTGAATGCGTTACGAAAAGTGGTGATTGTTACGAAAAATGTGATGCGAACGGTAATCGATGCGAACTGTGATCGATTGCTAGGAGAATGGTCGGGCCTTTACGCACGCTTGACTTCGCGAGTGATAAGGATAAGGATAGGGATAGTAATAGGGATGCTGATGCGGTTGTGGATAAGATACTTTAGTCGGGATGAGGATCCCCAAGGTCGTAGGTCACCCCATTCGCTGCGTTTGGTAACTTAGCGGGGATATCTGGGTTCTTTGGGCGAGGTTTGTCTTGTAGTTTTTCTTCAATCGTGTGGTCTTTAGCACATTCTTTTTTTTTATATACTTATTACAAATATTCATTTTTGTATATTATAAGAACAATCAATCAAATTTGGTACCTAGCATAGGTCATAGGTACCTATTTAAAATTTCTATAATTCTTGATTTGATTCAAAGTAGGTGAGTACTTTAAATAAATTCATTAATTTAAAGAGTTTCAGAAATTGAATTTTGATTTAACAATCATTGTTTTGCAAAACGTCATTCTCAAATTTTGACATTTCTGACAGTTTCGCAAGAGTTTTTGTAATGATTAAAAAACTTTTCAGATGTATTTTTATGTGGTTCTAATGCAAAGTGAATTGATTGCAAAGGAGACGTAATAGCGGTAGGGAATAGCAGGGGGGTAAATTTGCAAAAGACATACTTCACACAATCAACCAAGAACCCAACTGTCACGGTTTTTCTTTTATCCCGGTGACCTTTCTGCCACTGGATCGCCCGATATTATTTTTTTAAGGAAACAGTTGTTTTTGGAATCGGCTCCTCTTGGCTTTTACAAAATTGCAAAATGATTGGCAGTAAAGTCATAGTTCATGGAAATTTATTTAACCCTAGATCACTAACCTTATTTTTCGACGCTTATTACTAACCTTAGTTGTTTCGACTACGGTACTAAATAAAGGGGGTTTAAGGGTATTATTAAAACAAAATATGTACATATTTCTTTTTATTTTTAATGAATAGTGTTTATTTTTATTATTTATCATATTTAGAAACACAAAAGTATCAAATTTATTAATCAAAAGCCTTAAGAATGAGACCATAGTTTTCATGCAAAATCAACAATTGTTACATTTTTAAAGTTGGTATTTGAAGACGTTGTGACTAAATTTTGAAAAAAAAAACAATTCAAATATCAAAAACAAATTGAAACACGAATTAACCAATAAAATTAAAGTTTTGGTGAAAATCTAGAAACTAATAAAAATTTGGTGAAAATCTAGCGAAAATAAAAAGTCACGTTATCACTAACCTTCGTCGATGCGACGAGCCATGGTTGCTGAATTGGCGCTCGTGGACTCCCCCCTTCGTCCGCACCACCGTCAACATCAGAAGTAACGGGCCGATTCAGATTAGCCAGAGTATGAAAGAATTACGGTTGCGAGCGCTAAAGTTATCGCGGTTTTTTTAATCCTGCGTCGTCGATTCGACGAAGGTTAGTGATCTAGGAAACTATACTATCAGGGAACTTTACTAGCCGCCTGCAGGGCCTAGCAGTAAAAAAACCCCTTTACCTGCTACCTGCTAGTCATCATTATTATATTGATGCCGTTTAAAAATATACCAAGTTATTACATAAATAAAACTTCTTACGAATTTGTTATTATCTCAGAGTGGAAGGATGGTTTTAATACCTGAGAAGATTTTGATTGTCCCCCAGGTGTGTTTTAAGTTCTGAACGGAGAGCAGAGATGGCGCCACATACGTACGCGGTTCGCATACGGATAATTCCAGTTGACCAATATATACTCAATTTTTCTCAGGTAACATTACTCTGGTTTCCCTTCAACGACGAATAAATCTTTCGCCTTTTACTAAAGATTTCCGTGGAGGGGAGCACTCAAATGAGTCTAAAAACCAATTTTTTGTTCCCTGCTTCTTGAAGCAGGGCCTTTACCTTTGTTAGAAAGTTAGAAATGGTTGGCCATTCAATTATATTTCGTAGTTTCGTACCTAAAGTGGGTTGTCAGTGTTATCATATCACTGTTGATCACAGCGTTGCCAACTCTACGTCTTTTTGCGTAGATCTACGTATTTTAGGTCTTTCCTGCACATCTACGAACTTAGGCCCAGAATCTACGTATTTTCTTTCAAATTGTACAAATTTGCAAAATTACAACTTATTATGCTGAAGCAGCATATTTTCCGTAACTTTACCAGACGCGGACTCCAAAAAACGTTCCGTTTCATACTAGAGTCCGCGCCACATAAGAAGTCGCGCAATATGGAAATACAATTCTTCCATTTCAACGGGATCAACAAATCAATGGGTTTTGGCGTCATGTTTCAAAAATACGAAAAGGCGATTCGTATCAAATGTTTCCCTTATTGGCCCAGTTTGCACAAAACTTAAACATTGCCACATAGCAGTGCAAATGTCAAGCGTCTGTTTTCCGCGATAAATTTGATAAAAAATAACATCCAAAACACACTCCCTACTGACACGCTAACGCTAACAGGCTTACTTTTTACGAAAAGTGGCTTGAAAACAAGCAGCGAGCCTTCGCAGGAACATATATTAAATATTTTAATCAATACACTCGTATGTACAAATTTAATTTGCCTGAAGATTCTTAAAATTGAGTTTTTTTATTTCTTTTTTTTACCACAAATGTGGCAATTTTTTATTTTTTATTTACTAGATTCTTATGTGCCTTGAAGAGGTGAATCATTTAAATTTACAGAATTTAAAGTTAATGTTCCAATATATGTAAAAAATAATTTGCCTGAAGACTGGTATTTTTAAATTTTTTTTATTCTTTTTTTTACCACCAATGTGGCAATTTTTTTATTTACTAGATTCATATGTGCCTTGAAGGGGTAAATCATTTAAATTTACTGAATTTAAGGTTAATGTTCTTATATAAATAGAACGGCGTCATTTCCGCCTAGCAATTTTTACCTCACGTATTTTCTAAAAACCCTCCAACAAATGTGTCAAACAAGCATGGTAAACGGCTAAAAGTGAAAGTTTATAATACCAGGGGTACCTCTTTAAATAAATTGTATAACAAATACTCGTTTTATTCTGTTTCATCTACCTACCCTAACTTCTTCATGTCACTAAAAAAAAAGTACGTAGATCTACGAACTTTTCATAATCCAAATTATACAGTTTCTACGTAATTTTCTAGTCTGACCTACGTCTTTTTCAAAATTCGGGTTGGCAACACTGGTTGATCATAAATCGCTTCGGTTCCAGTTCCAGTAGGGATGTCGAAAGTGAAAAAATATCGATGTATCGTAGAGGCGGGCAATAGTAGTGTTCAATATCGGTACTTTTACTACCCGTCGGTATCCGTTACTTTCACAAAAAGTAATCGTTACTGATTACTTTCGGGTAGTAACTACTGCAAGTATCAAATCGTTACTGAATGCTTTGATTACTTTCGGGTAGTACCGACTACTAGTATCAATTCGTTACTAAATGCTTTGATTACATTTGACTACTTTCGGTTCCGGATACCGCCGGATACTTTTATAATAGATACAAATTGTTACTGGTTACATTTTGACGTTTGTGTATTTCGTTAGCGCGAATAGCGTGTACTTTGGTTATGAATTATTAGGATTCTACGTTAGGTATTTATAGGTACTTTGAATATTTTGAAGAGTTTGTGTGTTTAGATTTTTTAACATTATCTTTGATCGTAAATTACATATTAACACACTGGATTGACGTGTCATTTTCCTTTGAAATTCGAAACGTAATTTTACAAGCGTGTTTTGATTTTTGTTTTTCTAGCTTTGAGATAAGTTAATAAAACACTATTATAGGCTGGTGGTAATTTTTTATACATTTTATTTATTATTTACTTAATCTCACATAATGTCATATTATACCTATGATGATAGATGTCATAGGCGGGCTTATTACTTGGCGGAAATTTCTACAAACCAAATTCATCTTTATAATCATAAAATTAAACAATGAAGCGCATATTGTATTATTATTATTTTTTTGTAAACTCCACAGAAATTTAAATCTTAAATTGTGTGATAGAATAAAAGAAGTGTTAAAATTATTACTGTGAAAACTTTTTATAGTCGTAATAATATCTAATAATCATATTTTTTTACACCGTTCGAAAATTGTAGTAGATACCTACCGTCAAAAAACTTGCATACTAATTGGTAGCAATAATTGCATACAAATTGGTAGCAATATAGATATATCAGATAGCAAGGTACACAAAAATAAATATCAACTGAAAGCGTTTTTTACCGATGTATTTTTTGTCTCTGGCAATACCGTAATTAAACTTCGCTGGTGTTTACCGATGTATTTTTTGTCTCTGGCAATACCGTAATTAAACGTCGCTGGTGTGAAGCGGCACAAATAGAAACGACCAAATAATCGGTACAAAGTGTGGTTTATTTATGAACAGCTGGTATAACGTGGAGCGCCTCTTGCGGCACAAATAACAACCAAGTAATCGGTACTGAAGTATCCGCATCGAAAGTAATCATTTCTAAGTATCAATGAAAGTAATCATATCAAGAGTAACGGATACTCTTCATTTTTAGTAGTCGGTACTTTGATTACTTGGTGAGTACCGATTACTTCAGTACCGAATGATTACTTTTCATGCATCTCTAGCGGGCAAAGCGTCTCAGTTGAGCGAGCCGGTTCACTGGGTCTCGTTCAATGAAAAGATCCGGGTCAGTGAACCGGCTCGAATGAACGACTGAATTGGTCCATCTCCCCCGTTCCCTCCCTCGGCCCTCCACACTTTATTAAAAAGGGAACCCCAATATTTTGGGGTTCCCTTTTTAATCGGATTCTTGTATCCTTGAATGAAAAAATGAAATCCTTTGTATTTAGTTGAGTTTTGATCTTTGGTGTGAAACCAACACCAACTTTACTTTTTTAACGATTTTTAGAAAGCATGAATTATTGAAAATAAACAATGAATGATTTACTGAAAATAAACAATGAGCATAATAATAATATAACTTATCCTGTTATAATAAACAAAATAATGTGGCCGGAGCGTCGACGTCACGACTGACGTATTATGCACGCATACCCGCTTGAATTCCGATATTATTATTATATTCATTGTATTTCGGTAATAACATGCACGGCGCACGCACACTACCCAGCAAAGGATAATGTGGCCGGAGCGCTGACGTCACGACTGACGTTTTATGCACGCAAACACGCTTGAATTCCGATATTATTATTATATTCATTGTATTTCGGTAATACATGCACGGCGCACGCACACTGACCAGCAAAGGTACGCCACCGCGTAGAAAAGTGTCATAGTGAACTGAACTGTAAACCGTTACCTTACTTTCATATTTTACCTTTCTGCGTCGCTGACTAGAGTGGCTATGAACGAACGAGCATTCCGCATCAGTACATCTAGTGACCCGCGAGCCGCGAGATCCGTTGAACGATACACTGCTCTCGGCTCCCACGGGTCAGTCGGGTCTTCGGATCTCACGGGTCAGTTGCTCAGTCGGCTCACCGGATCTGGCGGGTCAGTTGGCTCACCGGCTCACTCGTTCGCGAAGATCCGCGAACCGTGAAGATCGTTCTTTGGGAACCGGATCTTACGGATCAGTATGAAAATCCGGTTCACTGAGCCGACTCGTTCGCGAACGACTCACTTCTAATGTATCGACATTTATTAAAATAACGACGTCGATATATCGAGGAAAAATATCGATATATCGGTCAAATTTTCAAAAGATTTTGCGTTTTTTAAATAATAGTGTATTCAACTTAATATTATCAATAGTAATTTTTATGTGCATTATTTTAATGTACAAATTCTCAATAAAAATGAAGGTATTTTTATCTCATTTTTTATTAGATAATAATTACAAAAACTAAAAAGCTGTCTTCTTATATGTAAACTGAGACGCATACAAAGTTTGTGTGTGTAAGTAACATTCTATTGGCGTATTAATCTGTCAAAAAGGACTTCGTATTTGGAACAAGGAATAGTCAATAATCATAGACAACTGGGAACCAACACATAGAAGTGGCTTTGAAAAAAATAGCATACATTTCTATGTCCTACACACATGAGATAGTATTGGTGATCACTAAAGACCGGATTATATGCAAATGCATATTTGCATATGCAATTGCATATTTAGACCCTTTTCAGCGGTAGTTGCATAATTTAGCAAAAAAATTGAGATCTTGCATATTTACGCCCGATCTCGTTCATCTTTCAGATGCCTCACATAGTGACACTATAAAAGTCATATAGCTAAGCGGGCGGCTAGCAAACTGATCGCTCCGGCCGCCCTTCGCCGTAGTATAAAAACGCTTGAAACTCATGGATTGGCGTTGAATAAATCTACTCAGGTTATGAAGAAAATTCGCCTTATGAATTCCTCGTTGCCAAACCTATGCCCGAGTTAACTCAAAGAAAAGTTTGAAAACTTTCTGAACAATAACCCAGGGCTTAAACCCTTGTGCCAAATTGATAGCTTCATCAACGGGGCAGGTGAAATTTTGCCCGGCACAAAAAGTTCAAAAATCACACCTAAATTTAAATTTTGTCCAGTCACATCAGTAGACATAGAACGTACCTTTTCCGCTTACAAACATATATCAAGCGATCGTAGACTCAATTTGTCTACAGAATACTTAGAACAGTAGGTTCTTAGTCATATACATTTTTAAAGGTAAATTGTAAATTTCATTGTTAAATACATTTTGTAATTGATATTTTTGAAAATACGATTGTTATTACTTACTAAAATAAAAAAAAAGTATATAAAAATACGACTCCCTGTGTTATTTAAATTGCATATTTTGGCCCTTTTTATGGATTTTCGTGCATATTTTTGCTATTTTTATTGCATATTTGCATGCATATTTTGGGCTGTTTTTGTTGCATATAATCCGGTCTTTAGTGATCACAAATACTAATGCAAAGACAATAGATTTGTAAGCTATTAATAGTTAAAATTTCAACCGCCAGATGTCAAGACCCAATACAGTTACTTTTTTTCCGTTCGTTCTTATACGGTTTTGGATTCTAGTGACTTTAGTTACATAAATAAAAATTATATCGTTTTTGATTCAATTTTCGATATTGGATATTTTGTATCGAAATATCGGATCAAAATATATCGGTTAAAAATATCGATGTATTGAATTAAAAATATCGATACCTTTTCAACAAGCCTAGGTTCCAGTAAACTGAGACCTTTGTGAAACCGGTTCTTTATTATTTATCCAGTTACTTTTGGGAGTTTGGGATCGGTTCCTCAAAAGATTACTGGAAAATTTCTTAGAAAATAATTCCCATATTGGAAGGGGGTATATCTGAAAAAAAAAGAACAGTTTCCATAAAAATTTTAAACAGATATTTCGGGTTTTGATATTTCTTCAATATTTTATTATTTTTAATAATATTACGAAATCCAAAAGAAAACGTTTCCATAAATAACCGGTTCCTCAGAGAAATAATGTTGATGTTTCCAGTGACAGCAACGGAACCGGTTCCAAGAAACTGGGAATACTTCATTATATATTAAAGTTCATGCGGTACCTGTACATGCGAGAGTTTGGGTACTACCCTTTGTTGTATCCCTCTGATTTTCTCGCGGGAATGCTGGGACTAAATCGTCTCGACGTTAGGAGAAAAATTGCAATGGTACTAGTAGCACACAAGCTGCTAAACGGGCACATTTGTAATCCTGATGTCCTGGAAAGGATTTCACTTTATGTCCGCGATAACTTCACCAGAGCAAGGCAACACAGACTTTTTACTTTTCCTAGAGGCAGGACCAACCTACCAATGGTTATGCCTCTGGGGAGAATGACCTCACTATTAAACCTTTCTTCTGAAATTGACATTTTTCAATCGAACTACAATCATTTCAAGAGCGAAATAAAGGTATTCTTTAGTACCTGTCATTATTAATGTACCTATATAATTAATGTATTACACTATTAACTAAAAATTGTGAAATGTAATTGGATATAATATGTTAACTGTTTTTCACAATAAATAAATAAATACATAAATAATAATAATATACCGCTTTTCATACAAAATGGCTGCCAGGCGATTTCCTCTCACCATAGATTTGGCTTCAATGCCATTATTTCTGAAAAATCGCACTAATGCTCTTTCTAGAGCTTTTTAAGTTTTGTAGGAAGAATATCGTCCAAATCTTTGATACAGAAGTAGATTGTCATTGCGGTTGCAGTTACCGGAGACCAATATGTAACCGGTTCTTTATCCAGCTACTTTTGGAACCGGTTTTTATTGCAAAGTTTTAAAAATTGCTCACCCTCCTTCTTCTTCTTTGTGTGCCGTATCAGGTCCCCTACGTTGGCGATCACTCTTGAGAATGTCTCTGTCTTGCGCTGCCCGGAATAGCTCCTACACACTTCTAATGCCGGTCCACTCTCGTATATTAGCATCCAAGACATTTGTCTCCTACCAGGCCCTCGGCGACCCTCTATCTTGCCTTTCAATATTAAATGGAGCAAGTGATACTTCTCCCCTCGAAGTATTTCAATTTGGGAGGCGGAAATGGGTACCGCCGCCCCGGGAACCTTTATTGGATAACCAACACCTCTGCTATAGGTCACCCCAAGTGGTTTGCTATGTTTGGTGATTTAGCAGGGGTGACCGGTTTCATGGGGGTGAGGTTTGTCTAGGTCTTGGAGGCGGATGACTAGAACACACTGAACCCCAGATTCCTACCCACCCTTAAACCCTTTTCCTTCCCAGAACTCTCCTCTCCTTCCTTTCCTTAAAAACCCTACAAAGCATCCCCAAAGATGACATAGGCCCTGAGGGAAATTATTTTCCTCAGGGCCTCCTGTGTGGAGCTAATGTAAAAAAAAAATATGTGAACCAGATATGAAATTTTCCTGATTTTTATTAATGTTAGCAGTTCTCTATCTGCTCTAGCCCGCCTGAGAATTTCTGTATTGGTGATCATGTCGGTCCATGGGACCTTGAGCATTCTCCGGTGAAGCCACATTTCAAAAGTCTCTAACCTGTTCATGGTGTTTACTTTCAAGGTCCATGTTTCACATCCATAGAGTGACTCACCCTCCATTTTTTCTAATTGAAATTACCGGTAACAAAAAAAATTTTAAACACACTGTCACATAAATAATTATGTGACTAATGCAGTTCTTGCTTAGGTGGTTATTTTGTCTATGGTGTTTTTTGGACACTGATAATTTTTGGAAAAGAGAGAGCTTCCTTTTTGTTTATGGTCACTTCCTTCCGATCAACTTGGGCAGTTGGGTCGGAAATTGGTCACTCACCATCAAGGTGTTTAAAATTTTGTTTAATCTTCAGAATCGAAATTGATTTAAAACTTAAAAGACGCGGGGTTATTTTTACGTAACACGAGAGGTTCGTGTACGTGTTATTTTTAGTGGATGACGTGAAAGTCCCACTTTTTCTCGATGTGGTTGGTTGGCCATTTTGTGGCAGTATTTATGGAAAAGAAATCGTGAAGTGAATTGGTCCTGGTGTTGGCTACTAGAATATGCCATCACGACCCCGCGTCGCGTAGTCACGGACTGCTACCAGTACTACCGTAATACGCTAGACTTGGATACTGTTGGGGGCCACGTGCCTTTTGATTGGAGTTCGTCGGGATGGCCCGAGGCTGAATGCGCTCCTTGGAGGTATAGCGGCCTCCTGCCCAATTAGAAGGACGACCTTGGTGCTCTGGATTCCGCGCCGTCCCCGGATGGGAAGGCTGGAGATCCCGTCCCGTCTCGTGTTCTTTCTCTGCGAAGCAAGATCGCGTTCGTCTTCCGGGGGGTTATTTCAGTATAGTTAGTTTAGCGTGTCCATAAGGAGTCCATCTGGTATGTGTATTTTTCTATATCCTTTTGTTACCCTGGTATGAAGTTTGTACACTTTCATGTTGTTTTTTTTGGTTTAGATTCAATACATTTTTATAAAGTTCATCTTCTCTCATTTTTCTGAGAACCCTACCTACATGACAGATAACTACTTGGCCCACTATCTGCCGCAAGGTTACATTTTATACGAACATGATACGTTTCAACACATATATTTTATTAGTCAAATGCATTATAAACCTTATCTTAAAAAATCACTTTTTTGTCATGGAAAAATAATTCATTAAAAAAATCCTGAAGTTACATAATTTTTTTTTCAAATTGCTGTCGAAAATTTTGTTTTCATAAAGTTGTACATTTTAATTATTTTGTAGTTAACTTTTATATTTGATTATAAAGCGTGATATTTTCTCTTTGTAACACCATTTAGATCAGGACTTCTCAACCGGGGGGGCACGCCCCCCTAGGGGGGCGTAGAGAAATGTCAGGGGGGGCGTAATAGGTACGTTTGCATTTCCGAAAAAAAAATCTATTCAAAGCAAAGCTCTAGCAAAGACTATAATCGACCATCTGGTACAGAGCATGCAAGCTCAAGTATCTCAATAGTACTTTAAAAGTTTTTTATTTATTTGTTCTAAAATTACTTTGAAAGTTGTTAGACATCATCTAATTATAAAAATATAAGTAAAATAAATAAAAAATAATAATAGAATAATACGTATAATTAAAAGACCAATAAGAAATGTAAATGTGAATAATACAGTAAACACCTCTGCCATAGGTCACCCCAAGTGGTTCGCTACGTTTGGTGATTAAGCAGGGGTGCCCGGGTTCATGGGGTGAGGTTTGTCTAGTCTAGGTCTTGGAGGCGGATGACTAAGACACACTGAACCCCAGATTCCTACCCACCCCTTAAACCCTTTTCCTTCCCAGAACTCTCCTCTCCTTCCTTTCCTTAAAAAAAAACCTCCACGCAGCATCCCCAAAGATGAAATAGGCCCTGAGGGAAATTGTTTTCCTCAGGGCCTCCTGTGTGGAGCTCATGTAAAAAAAAAAAAATAATATTTGAAAGTGTACCTACTCTTCTATTAAAGATCCATAACAAATAAATATATTGTATCTGTATTTATTTGAAATTCAAATAAATAATTTAGTTAATATAAAAAATAATGTGTTTGTTATTTTTGTTGAAAAAAAAATTTCGAAGGATATTGTCGCAAAAATATTGAATACGGTTTTATTTATAATAATAATAATAAAATTTAGTAAAAGCAATAAATACTTGGGCAATACCTCTACTAACGTACTCATTTGGCATAATTAAATGGTCCAATACAGATTTAGATAGTTTAGAACGAATAATTAGAACTACGTTAACAAAATTTAATTGCCATCATCCAAATTCAGCTATAGAACGAATTAATTTACCTAGAAATTTAGGAGGTAGAGGTGTAGTCAAAATAACATCTTTGAAACACAATCAGGTAGAAATGCTTAGAAATTTTTTCCATAGGAAAGCTAATAGCTCAGAAATGCACAAAATAATTTGCAAGGCAGATAGAAATATTACACCTTTAAATTTATATGACGAGAATGCCAACATTCTTATAAATACTAACCAGGAATTATTAGATTCCTGGTCAAATAAAATTATTCACGCAAAACACTTCAATTATCTCAACCAAACGTATGTTGACAAACTTTCGTCAAACAAATGGTTGAGTATTGGAGAGTTGAGCGCAGAAATAGAAGGATTTATGCTTGCCATTCAAGATAGAGTCATTAATACTAAAAATTATAGAAAGCATATAATCAAAGATATAAATCAAATTGATGATTTATGTAGAAAATGTTTGGCTTTTCCCGAAACTATAGAACATATTATATCGGGATGTTCTATATTAGCGCCTTCCGAGTATACATTTAGGCACAATCAGGTTTTAAAAATAATTCACCAAAGTTTGGTAATTAAACATAACTTGATTGATTGCCGTAATGTAGTACCATATTATGAATATGAACCAAATTCATTTATAGAAAATGAATTTTATAAAATATATTATGATAAAACTATACTAACAGACAGAACAATTAGTCATAATAGACCTGATATAGTTTTACATGACAAAATTAAAAAAATAACTTATATCATTGATGTAGCTATTCCAAATTCCTGTAATATTCAAAAAAAAGTTTCTGAAAAAATTAGAAAATACACAGATTTAGGAAATGAGATTAAAAGAATTTGGCATTCTCGGACTATAAAAATATTACCATTTGTTATTTCGGCCACTGGCATAATACCTAGGAATCTGATTCAAAATTTAAGCATATTAGATTTGTCAAAGAATTTGTATATAAAAATGCAAAAAGCAGTAATTTTAAATACATGTAGGATTACAAAAGATTTTTTAAATATTTATATTGAGGGATCAGTAGGATTTATAGGTTCAATTAGAAATGCCACAGAGCCGAACCCTCTGATCTGAAAATATCTGGAGTCGGTGAATTATATTCCCATTTGGTCTCTAGTAGGTTGACATGTTGTTCTTGTATTGTTTTGTATTTATAAACTTATATAGTGCAATTGCATAACGTGGATTCACTAGATGATCATTTGGGGAAGTGTATGAAAGGGTTTAGTTTTTCCTTCTTTTTTTTTTTTTTTTTTTTTTTTTTTTTTTTTTTTTTTTTTTTTTTTTTTTTTTTTTTTTTTTTTTTTTTTTTTTTTTTTTTTTTTTTTTTTTTTGGGGGGAAAATTTAACCCGGACATTTAAATCTGGTGCGTAAAATTCCAGGATGTGGGGAGGATAGTGCAATCCCACACGTCCCATAAAGTTGTACATATTTACACAACAGATAAAGTAAAAAAAAAAGTAAATAGAACAAACAAATATAAAAGACATAAGCGATAATAGAAATAAAATAAATAATCAATTATAATGTAGGACGTGGTCTGGAGTGAGCTCGGGCCCAGCGCTCGCTCAGGAGTGGCGCTTGGTTCTGGAAGGCTGCGATCACCACTGTGTTATCATTAGCCGCATCCTGGCTCCAGTGACCCGGTGTCTCATCAGACCGGCGAATCCGTGTAGTCCTAGCTCCGTAAACATTGAAGATGCGCTGCTGTATCTTCTGTATCCAAATATAATTCTGCAAGCATGATTATATTGGATCCGGAGTCGTTCTATTGAGCTGGTACGGTAGTGACACCATGTTTCACATGTATATAAGTTAGTGCAAAATGCATTGAACAATGTTTTTTTTACATTGTTACTGCATTTGAAGAATCTTCGGGCAATCATATTAGACAGTATACTGATACTTCTCCGCTGTCGTTCAATATCACCGTCATCCGAGAGGTCTTCAGTAATAATGTGTCCCAAGTATTTTACATTCTTAGATGCGTTTATGTTTTCCTCATTAAGTTTTACAGGGAGCATTGTCTCGGGATTTTTTCCATGGTGGAATGCGATTAGTTCCGTCTTCTTGGGGTTGTACATCATGTTGTGGTCATTTGCATATTCTTCACAGATTTTTAATAATGTTCTCAACCCCTTGATCGACGGAGCTAGGAGAATCATGTCGTCCGCATAACTTATGTGATTTAGGCATAAACACGGACATATCTGGACCTGCCCTAAGTGATAAAAACGTATTATTTCCCCCTCCACATGGCGCCGGCTGTAGCTCGTCCTTGGAACCGGCTCGCTCCATGGGGAGGGGATATAGCCTCGCTTGAATCTAAAATGTGTGACGTCATCATTCTTGCCGTGAACAGCGAGAAGCTGACATCCATACATTTAACGAAATAACGGCAGCTTGTGCTATACAATATATCTACGTATCAATGTACACATAGCGAATGTGGGCGGTACTCCAATGTGCTCGTCGCTGGTTACAGGGGTAAGTAAATTATAAAACATTTGTGAAAGTGTTTTAACTAAACACGGAAACAAAATATTGATATGTGTATTGGCGCGAGTCTTTTTGGGGCGAGCATTTGGCCTTAGCAAATATGTTTTGAACGTGGCAAGCAATTCGTGCTCCCATGTAAAAAGGTCTATTCATTCAAAGCAGATTTTTCTTTTAAGAACTAAATGGTGATATTGTAATGCGAGATGCCTATATACTGTCAGATTGATTGTTCAACGAATGACAGTCATCTTTCCCCTCTTCGCTCTCCTTAGTTTGGTTTTACCCCTCATCTGTAACTGCTTGTCTATCCATTTGGATGTCTATGGGCATAAATTATTAATACGACAGCCCGCCCTGGTTTATATTGGGAATGTGAGAATTTTGGGCCTGGCGGTCTTTTTATTGACGAAAAAGCCTATTTCTGAAATGAAATTCTCCAGCCACCCTCCCCCCCCCATGCCCATGCTACGCCACTGAAGAGGGGCTTGAAAACATTTTTTTTTCATATTTCTAACCATGATAGTAAGGGAGATACAACGATTTTTAAGAGACCTATATTAATTGTTCCCGAAAGTGAACAAATTAGTACTGCACAGTATAAGGATAAACGTGTATACGAGTACGAGAGAATAGGCCACTTGCATAAATTTCATAACGACTAAAAAAATCGTGTGGATAGATTTTTTTTTACTAAGATTACGAAAATGTAGTTTTTTTTAATGAATAAATCCATTATTTGGGCTTGTGACGTCACAAGCAATGTCCGTCTACGGTAATGTTCTATTAATTTTGAAAAATTCCACACTGTTTTTTTATATGGTAACACTTTGATTTCAGGCGAATTTTTGAATTTGACATTTAAAATTCACTAGATTTATTGTTAGTTCTCTGCGAACTTATCATTTGGTTTGATGTTTTAACAGATGTTACGAAGAGAACCCCGTACATTTTATGCCTTCTGTACCCGTTTTAGAAGTATAATGGTAATGGTGCTGATTTTAACAAAATCAAATTTTAAACGCACCAGATTTAAATGTCCGGGTTAAATTTTCCTCACAGGAAAAACTAAACCCTTTCACACACTTCTTCAAATGATCATCTAGTCAATCCACGCTTTGCAATTGCACTATATAAGTATTATAAATACAAAACAATACAAGAACAACATGTCAACCTACCAGAGACCAAACGGGAAAATAATTCACAGACTCCAGATATTTTCATATCAGAGAGTTCGGCTCTGTGGAACTCCTAATTAGACCTATAAATCCTACTGATCCCTCTATATAAATATTTTATAATCCTACATGTATTCAAAATGTCTGATTATATATAATATATTATATTAAAACATGTATTCAAAATGACTGATTATATATAATATATTATGTTAATATTATTAAATATACTAGCAGACCCGGCTACACGTTGCTGTGGCTAACGAAACACAACGCCATTACCCAACCTTTATAAAATTCACACCACCCGCTCGCCAGCTGCCCGCTGCCTGAATAGAATATTTGAATTTCTCGGCTTTTCTCTACTATAATAAGCATGTATTATACATATAAACTAATTAACTCGCCACTAATTATACAATGCTTGCAATGCAACACTGGATATTTGAAAAGGGAAAATCAAATACCTACTTACTCTAGGACATCTATTTTACAATTTCTTCCGTAGAACGAATTTCAAAAGTGACTATAGTACGGCCCGCCAGCCGTTTTAAATCGCACTAAAATATGTTTTCTTTGAATTTCTCGGCTTTTCTCTAATATAATTTACATGTATTATACATATACACATTCCTCTTCAATCACTCTATCTATTGGTGAAAACCGTATGAAAATTTATTGCGTAGTTTAAAAGATTAACGCGCGCATCCATTTTGAGCGACTTCATTTTATACTATGTAATGATGATGATGATTACATTGGATTTAGTCATATATAGACGTTGAACATTATATAATGATTAATGATCAATAAGATGGATCAAGGAAAAAAATATTAATGAGATGTAATATTTTTGGCAAGCCTCGTTATTCTCCTGTGCCATTCGTGTGGAAAAATGAAATTTTGAAAAAATCGCCAAGTTTTCAAAAATACGTATAAAAAAAAAACAAATACGGAATGTCTTAAACTTTTCCTAAACCGGATTTTTTTTAAATGTGATGCAAGTGACTTATTGTTGAGAATTATCCAATACTAGGACAACACAACTTAAGATAAGATGACTCACAGATCGATAGATTATAATATAAATAAACAAGCACATTCAACATTGAGTCACTGCAATTAATTAATTTATTGTTTAATTCTTACGAAACTAGAATTAAATAATAACAATTTATTCATATACAGCATAGACATATGAATATTAATAGACCAGAAATTAAAGGTGAGGGGAAGAAACCAACTACAGCGGGAAGATGAATTCGGTGATATGTGATTCGTCAATAACTCAATCTGAGAGTATATGGGCATCTCGCATTATAATATCACCATTTAGTTCTTTAAAGAAAAACTCTGCTCTTTAATGAACAGACCTTTTTACATGGGAGCGCGAATTGCTCTCCGCGAAATGAACAAATTTACAAATTCCAAATACAGCAAAGTAAAGTTCGCATATTTTCATAGTCCAATATTTTGTTGACGTATTTAGTTAAGACACTTTTACAAATGTTTCATAATTTACTTACCCCACAAAACACCGACGAGTACACGCCATGTGTCTCGAGTGATAGTGTGTGTTACAAAAACGACCATATTATGTGATCTGAATTAGCTTATAATAAAGTAAAATACTGCTTTCCTATGGAATGTAATACGACAATTGGGTTTATTATTCTCTTTTTCACTTCTATTTTTACACGTTTTCAAAACACAAGCCACTATTTTTGCCGTGTTATTTCGTAAAATGCACAGATGAGTGCTCGACGCTGGCTCGCAGAAGAATGATGACATCACATTTTTTAGATTCACGCGAAGCCATACTCGATCCCAGCTGGTTCCAATGGAACCGGTATGGGGAGGGGGAAATAATACGCTTTTATCGCTTAGGGCAGGTCTATTAATATTCATATGTCTATGATATACAGCTTTATCTTACTACTATTAGCGCCACGACCGCGTTGCGGGATTTCCCCGCACTAATTCAAACACCCATACAAAATACACGTAGTAATTCATTATTATTTAGTTCCTTCTCACGACCGCTAGCGCCACAGCTGCGTCGCAGGGTTTCCCCGCACTAACGCAAGTATTCATATAAAGTACGGTTTACATAGTATGTTATGTTACCGTTATTATTATTGTGGAGTGAATTCGTTTTAATTGTTGCTTTTAATGGCCGGATCGAATGACGAAATTGTACTTAATTATTTTTCTGAAATAAACAGATTAAGAGGGACGAGACAAAGAACACGTGTGCCATAAAGCGCTAGCTATACCTGAAATAAAAAGAGGAAGAGGACGCCCCCCTCTGACATGGTGGACCAGCATGGCAAAAATAGCTCAAAATTTCCCCAATCCAACAACCCAAGACCGGTCGTCTTGGCGCAGATTGATTAGGAGAGCCGACCCCACTTAAAGTGGGAAGTGGCAAAGAAAAAGAAGAAACAGATTAAGAGGGACGGCTGCGCGGCCTTTTTCATACGTAACTTAAATTGTTTTCAAAATTTAATATTTTGTTTCACGCAACCGTTATAATATGTCATATGACCCGGTCAGTGGCTGAGTGGGCCTCGAGTTTGGGTCTCACCCGGGCGTCGCATGTTCGATTCCTCGGCTGGCCGAGTCCTCCATCACGACACAAGCAACATTTTTCGCTTACTGGGGGTGGTAGTAGGAGATTTTCAAACTTTGTTGGGTTATTCGTAACCTGGGAACGTTCTTTAAAAAAAATATTGAAAGCAAATATTTTATGTTTGTACTTTGTGCTTTTTTAAATCAGTAACAACGCGATTATTTTGCCAAAAATTGGCATCACCGGATCCGGTGTATTGGTACCGAATCCGGTAAATGTGTAGTGATACCGAATCCGCCGGAATACCGGATCCAGTTTCCTAAATGCAATCCCTAGTCCTAACTCCTATGAATTGTAACTAATAAAAATAAGCAAAACTTACCGACACGCTGTACATTTGCGAACCGAAGGTCGAGACGAACCACGTTTCGTTCCTTTCCTATATTAAACCATTATACGAGTACATGCAATTTTTTTACAAACTTTTTCCGTTGATGCACGACATCTTGACTTTAAAACGGTACTGATTAACTGCAACCGGGCCCGAAAAGAAGAAGATGGAGAGATACGAAATTACGAATGTTAGAGGAGAGCGCTAACATTTACAGCGACAAAATCGATGCGAAAATTTCGAAAATGTTTAATAAAACACGACTCGTTTAAAATAGAGCAAAAATCTTGCGGGCATTATCTTAAACAGCATTTAAAGAAACACTGTGAATTTTTACATACATATAACTTGTAAAATAACTGAAACAAACGTGTTAATAATAATTTTTGGAGCATACTTTGCGATTTTTTCTATCGAGGGAATTTTATATAATTTGCGTTTCGGCGCGGGCAAAGTCTAGATATTATCTTCAAGAATAACATATATTTTTTTTAAGAGCTTTAAAACTTACCATGTTTAAGGGAAATATGTAATAAATCGGTAAAAATCCGGGTTGCGGGCCCTTAAGGATGGGTTGTTTAAAAAAAATTGACAGATTTATCAAATATTTGAGGTTAATTTTCATGTTCTGTGTAAGCTTTATTCAAGTTCTGTGATTATTTCAGGTTTATGGAGCAACTGGCCTATAATGATATAATAACAGAACTTGAATAGAACTTATACAGAACGTGAAAATTAACTTCAAATATTTGATGAATCCGTCAATTTTTTTTTCATCCCGTCCAAAGAGAGGTAAATAGCTGACGTATCATTAGCGCGTATAAGTTTCCGTGGGATAATTATTAGCATTTATAAATATTTTTTACATAATTTGAAATTTCATTTCTGCAAACGGGACATTTTGGCATCCCGAAGGTCTCCTCGGTCGAAGAGTACTGAAAACGGGACGTATTGTCTGCACATTGCATACACATTCATATACAGACCGCGTTCATGGGGGGAGATTTGTCCGGCGTCTTGGCGGCGGATGCATCTGCCCACCAGCTGCATGGCAAGCCGGATCGGGAGAGAATGGTTGAGGATCCTTTTGATTGATTTCTCCAGCCGTACTCTCTCGGAACATCGCCTTGCACACCGCAATGGGAGAGAGGGATGTATTCGTACGTTCGTCATTCTTGGACGCACTGACCCCAGATTTCATCCCACTCCTAATACCACTTCCCTAACTTCCTCTGCGTCCTTTCCTAAAAAGACCCTCCACGTAGCATCTCAAAAAATGACATAGACCCTGAGGGGAATTACTTTCCGCCGGGCCTCCTGTGTGGAGATAATGTAAAAAAATATATATATATCTATATTCTATATGCTCGTCGCTCGGCTTGTGACTTGTGAAGAAGTTCGTCCGAACATGCTCGCCCGTGAATACTACGCTTATAATAGCTTACTGATGATAGAATGAACAGGTCTTAACTGGTTTAACATCACAATTCATCTGTTATTACAACAGCTGTTTAATCATTCATAATTGGTTTGTGTTTGAACAATTTTAAATTGCGTGAGACCAGCTTCAAGAGGAAACCTGGCGGCGTTTTGTCCATACAAACGTGTTCCCAAATTCTCTCTCTGGATTTTGACACTCTAGTGTAGGGTTGCCATCTCCAAACTTTGAAATCCAGGATTTAAAGGTAGAAATACCAGGACATTTCGGTTTAAATCCAAGACTATATACGTAATAAGAGCAGTAACTAATTGTTATAGTTATATTGCACTGAAAACAGGGTCGATAAAACAACTAATACAAATCACATTTGTTATTAAAGTGTTCAACTAACATTTAGTTCCTAAATTAGCAAATCAAATGGAGGAATGATGTCTTATTTACATAGTATAAAATGAAGTCGCTCAAAATGTATGTGTGCGTTAATCTTTTAAACTACGCAACGGATTTTCATACGGTTTTCACCAATAGATAGAGTGATTGAAGAGGAATGTTTATATGTATAATACATGTAAATTATATTAGAGAAAAGCCGAGAAATTCAAAGAAAACATATTTTTGTGCGATTTAAAACGGCTGGCGGGCCGTACTATAGTCATTTTTGAAATTCGTTCTACGGAAGAAATTGGAAAATAGATGTCCTAGAGTAAGTAGGTATTTGATTTTCCCTTTTCAAATATCCAGTGTTGCATTGCAAACATTGTATAATTAGTGGCGATCGCTCGAATTGCATTACATAGTATAAAATGAAGTCGCTCAAAATGTATGTGCGCATAGATCTTTTAAACTACGAAACAGATTTTGATGCGGTTTTCACCAATAAATAGAGTGATTCAAGGGAAGGTTTATATGTATAAACCATGCTTATTATAGTGGAGAAAAGCCGAGAAATTCAAATATTCAATTCAGGCAGCGGGCAGCTGGCAAGCGGGTGGTGTGGATTTTATATAGGTTAGGTAATGGCGTTGTGTTTCGTAGCCACAGCAACGTGTGGCCGGATCTGCTAGTTAATCATAAAATAATCAAGTCAAAGTAAGTAATGTAATAGGACAAATTCTTAGGTTTTATTTGTTTTTTTTATTATTTATTTATTTAGTCTTTTCATTATTTTTATTGTATTTATCAACTCCACAATTGTCCCTCAATATTTGTGGTTGAGTTAACAAATAATTATGCAATGTTTCATAGTTCATATTCATGTTGAGGATAATTTTGATTATTGCAGCAACTGTTGCTGGAAGTAACCGATTTCTCTCTTTTGACCACCGTGTGTTGTTTATAAGTGAACAAAAGCTCGACCTTCACGCGCGCGGCGTGAGCCAAGTGACAAAACGATTAGAGAAAATAGTGGCGCGCGAATTTTAAAACTTAGGTCCTTAACATGACTCTTTGAAAACTCAGGACGATGCCTTAAAACTATCCAGGACATCCCAAAAAGCAGGACATGTCCTGGGAAAACAGGACGGTTGGCAACCCTACTCTAGTGCTAATATTTTTAATGTAATATGGATATCAACCACGGACATATGAATATTTCTGGACCTGCCCTAAGTGATAAAAACGTATTATTTCCCCCTCCCCATGGAGCCGGCTAGAGCTCCGCCTTGGAGCCAGCTCGTTCCATGGGGAGGGGAGAGAACCTCGCTTGAATCTAAAATATGTGACGTCATCATTCTTGTCGTGACCAGCGCGGAGCTAACATTCATATATTTTACGAAATAACACGCCAAAAACGGTAGCTTGTGCTATACATTTATACCCACATATTATTGGACATAGCGAATGTGGGCGGTTCTCCAGTGTGCTCGTCGCTGGTTACAGGGGTAAGTAAATTATGAAACATTTGTAAAAGTGTCTTAACTAAACACGGCAACAAAATATTGCTATGTGAATGGGGGCGAATCTTTTCGGGGCGAGCATTTGGCCTTCGACAATATGTTATTAACGTGGCAAACAATTCGCGCTCCCATGTAAAAAGGTCTGTTCATTCAAAGCAGATTTTGCTTTTAAGAACTAAATGGTGATATTATAATGCGAGATGCCTATATACTGTCAGATTTTAACGAATCACAGTCTGTTCTTCCTCTCTTCGCCCCCCATAGTTTGGTTTTACCCCTCATCTGCATCTTCTGGTCTATTGATTTGGATGTCTATGATATCAACCATTAGCATGTCGTTACGTTTTGCTTTTGAAGTAAAACTTCTTTACGCACGCTTGACTTGGGGAGTAAGCTGGTGAATGCGTGACGAGAGCGTTACGAAAAGCGAGGCGAACGGTAGTTGAGAGGGAGATATAAGTTAGTGAAGATAGAAAGAGAGAGAGTTACGTTTCGTATATTACTGTAGGGGCAAGAGAGGGAGGTGCGAGCACACATTTTCTTTCTCTCTTTCTGTCATAGCCAGTTACGTTTCGTATATCTAAGACACAAGTGCGGGCCTATTGTCTGTATCACACTGCAGGAGCAAGAGAGAGAGAGCAGTGCGCGCGCATATTTTTTTCTCTCTTCCTATCATATAGATGGGGCTAAAGAAGTTTTACTTCAGTCGTATGGTCTAAAGCACAGTCGTTTTTTTGACAAGTTACTTCTTATAGAAGTTAGGACATTGCCTGGTTTGAACGCCATCAACAAACTAGACAATGTATTTTCAAAAAAGCTTAACTTAACAGACGTAGAATGTTTTCTTCTAATACATTTGGTTAAAAAAATCTTAACTTAACAGACGTAGAATGTTTTCTTCTAATACATTTGGTTAAAAAAATCTTAACTTAACAGACGTAGAATGTTTTCTTCTAATACATTTGGTTAAAAAAATCTTAACTTAACAGACGTAGAATGTTTTCTTCTAATACATTTGGTTAAAAAAATCTTAACTTAACAGACGTAGAATGTTTTCTTCTAATACATTTGGTTAAAAAAATCTTAAAAATCGGTCCAGTTTTGGAGTAGAAAAATAAATACAAAAACTCGATCTTGACGTTTTTATTTAAGTACTAGCTGGTCCCGGCATGCGTTGCTATGCCATTTAATAAAGAAATTGTTTCTCCCTGAGTGGCCTTTCCCATTCGTCCCGTTCCCCTTCCGCCTCCCCTTCTCCTGCGTCCTCTTCCCCTCTCGCGTTCCCACTCCGTCACCTCCACCTTCCCTCTCCCCACTCCATCCCCCCCCCTTGCCCCTTCCCCCGAACCCCCCTCACGAGTTCCCCTCCCACTCCCTGGTTCCCCCCCCCCCCATCTCTTCCTCCCTCACACTTTCCATAGCAATAGCCGCTTCCTCGCGTGCCACCAATTGCAAATTTTTTTATACAAACTTCATAATGCCAGAGCTCACCTGAAGTTTTATAAAAACCTTGTCCTGGCGATAAAGAACACACAAAAAAAAGAATTATCTAATTTCGTGCAGTCGTTCGAAAGTTATGCACTTAGCAACACATTCAGCGATTCATTTTTACAGTATAGATTATCAACTCGAGGTGCAGTTTTTTGTATTGGATCCACACACGAGGTCCTGAGGAAAATAATTCTCCTCTGGGCTTATGTAATCTTTGGAGGTGCTGAGTGGAGAGCCTGTTTATAGAAAGGAATTTATGAGAAGGAAAAAAGGTATGAGGGGTGGGTAGGTATCTGGGGAGTCAATATGTCTAGCATGAATCTACCCCTCCCACTGCGGCGCAAGTCAAAGTTTCGAAAGAATCCTACTGGAGAGGTCAAAAGATCTCCCTCAACCAGTCTCTCCCGATCCGGCCTGCACGCAGCAGACGCATCTGCCGTCAAGATCTGGACAAGCCTCACACCATGAAAACGGGCACCCCTCCTTCTTTATATGAATACCTCGCAAGAGTCCCAGCTGCTCCCGTCTGGAGTCAGTGAGACTATGGCATCCCCAATTGGGGAATGTTTTGAGGCTGAAGGTAGTGCGGAGGGGAAGGAGATGGGGTAGAGGAAGGTGGGGAAGTACCTGGCTATTCAGACCTGGTCACCAAGCACGGCTAACTCCGTTTCAAGCAACGTTTCAATTCTGAATGGTGGTATTATTACACCAGGGCGAAACTGAGAGTATCTTTCACTCTAGAGCGTGCCGCAAATACACTACAATTTTTATTTTTTATTTTTTTTTTTTTTTTTTATTAATAAAATTCCTTTATTATTTATTTACAGTTTTTTACATTTTTAAATTAAGTTCCGTTGAACTGATTGATATCAATCAGTTTGTCAACGGGTTCTTTTGACATTTATTTTTTTTTTTTAATTGAGACATGTACATAAAATATACACATTATTACATTTTATATATACAAAAAAAACATATTTCTTATAAAAAATGTTAATAACATTTTTTATAAGAAATACAGAAACAGAGAAAATGAAAGAAATAAAAAGAAAATAATAATGGATAAAACGAAAAGCGGAAAAACAGAGATTAGTACAAAAAAGTTCTTTCACTTAACCATTTTTTTAGCGTACATTTCCTTTATTAGATTTTAAAAATTGATTGAAAAAGTCCAGCATAGATTCCTTAGGTATATTCATTTTAAATTAGGTATTCCAAGAGAATCCGTGGACTATAATTTGTTATTAAACTGGACTAATCTCGTAAATTTATCAGATCGCAGAAAAATCTGTGATCTATTAATATTATATAAAATAATTCACTCGGTCTTGGATACCCCTGATTTAATAGAACTAATACGATTTCATTGCCCTGGTCGCGCTAACAATAGACTGACTCTACCGTTCTACTATAATAACACACATACATTATCACATTATTACTCACCAATCAGTCGATTACACATTTTGGGAAATGAATATGCTAACATCGGCGACATTTATTTCTTAAAATTAGCGCAATATAAACATGCACTCAAATATTATTTTTCCATAATGTAACTTTATATACGCAATATGGACATGTTGAAATGAAATGATGATATTTCTCATTGTTCTTTTTTGTTGTGATACACAAAATAATTGTATGTTATTTTTAAGTTTAAAACTACTATTATGTAATGATATTATTTTTCTTACTTTTGTACTCTATTATATGTTTATTTATAAAAGGCAGTATAGCCGTTTATGTATTTAAAATAAAATAAATGAATTAATTGTTAAATAATACAAATTATTTAAATTAAAATTTATTTGCCCACGCCGCGATTCGATCCCTCCGATCTTCGGATTGCGAGTCAAGAGCTTTAGCTCTAGATCACGCCGGCCGTCAAATTTACCAAACGTAGCGAACCACTTGGGGTGACCTATGGCAGTGGTTTTAATTATCCAATAAATGCTCCAGGGGCGGTGGTACCCATTCCCGCCTCTCAAATGTTGTCACTTTCGCTTAGTATTCGGGTAATAACAGCAACTGTTTGGTAAAATACCGTTTTATTCTAATATCTCGGCGACTGTGTTTCCTCTTAATGTAGATAACGTTGATGTGAACATCCATAGTTAAATTATTGCTCTTAAACAAAGCTGAAAATAAACAAAGACTATGTGCTAGCATATTGTTAAACAATTTTGTACGTTTATTATCTGTTCGTGCTGTATTGCGGCTTAAAATTACTTTGAGTCAGCACACTCTTCAATCTGAATAATATATTATTTGTACTAACTGGTTCCCGGCATTAAGGGTCGACCGAGACAGGTTTTTCGTTCTCGGCTGAGACCGAGACCGAAAATAAATTTAAATCTCGGCCGAGACCGAGAGCCGACACCGATAATAGATCAGGGTGGCCACAGACCTGGAAAACCTGGAATTATCAGGGAAATGTAGGATATTATAGGATGGGGCGGTACATATAAAAATCAAACACAAACAATTTACATATCACAAAAACTAATAATAAAAACAATTAAAAAAAAACCCTACTCATATTCGTCAGAACTTTTATTCAAACAATTTAAGGTCAGAAAATTAAGTGCATTATACTTTTATCATGCAACATTACAAATTTATAAAGATAATACTAAAAATCAAGTTGCACCCTTTAAAAATAACAGAAGTCTTAGACAAACATCAATACTTCCCACTCCAAAATGTAAAAAAAAAATTGGACAATTGAGTCATAAATATCTCGGAGCAAAATTTTTTAATTCATTACCAGAAAAAATTAGAAACATGAATACCAATATAAAAAATTTTAAAACTCACCTCAAAAATTATACTGAAAACTTAAACTGAATGATATAAAAAAGCAATACAATAACACCCCCCCATACACACAAGCCTTGCTTAATTATGGGGGTACATCAAATATTCTACTATGTAATTAATTACTGTATAAAAATTATTTGTAATTTATGTACCTTCTATTACTAATAAAAAAAAATAAATAAATAAAAAAAAAATAAAAAAAATAAAAAAAAATTAAAAAAATGTCAGGGAATTTCAAAAAATTTTTTAAATATCAGGGAATTCCAAAAATAAAACTAAATTCGTTGTTTTGCGATTTGTGAAATCCCAAAGTTGTTTTATTGCGGTATTTATTTTTTAATTTCAAATACTTCTTTACTTCACCGTCTATCAATGTGTCTTTTTTTGTTTGCGTTACTCGTTTTCCAATGTTCATAGATTTAGTTTTGTTTACATTCAGTTTTAGTTTATTTTTCTTCAGCCATATTGATATATTATGTAGGTCTTCATTTAAATGATTCATTATGAGTTTATAATATTCTCCTGCTATATATGTATATCAATGCGTCGTGTGCCATTCTTTTACCATATCATTAATGTACACTATAAAAAGAATAGGTCCGAGAAGAGACCCTTGTGGTACTCCCAATGTAATCTTCATTGGTTCGGAGATTTTCTCACCCACTTTTGTGGTTTGATATCTATTAGTTAAATAATCCTTGAACCATTTTAATGCCTTTCCTTTTATTCCATTTTTAGATAGTTTTTTAATGATTATATCTCTATCTATCGTTTCAAAGGCTTGAAAGAAGTCTTCAGGCGAAATATCATAAATTTGTAACAAGTGTATTTTGTTTTTAATAGATTATTGTGATGCAAAGAAATAATAAATGCTATAGATGACGGAATTCCCTTTATTATTATCTAACGAACGATATCCCCTTATATCAAATTAAACGGTTCCATGCCAACTCAGAATGAAACCAACTCAGAAACACCTCAGACAGGTCATTAAAAGCTATGAAAAAATAATTTTACAATAACAATAACAAATAGCCGGTAACCCTAACTTAAAATAACAAATAGCCGGTAACCCTAACTTAAAATAACAAATAGCCGGTAACCCTAACCTAACTTAACCTATTTAACCAATTTTTATAGATTTTTTATCATCACTCTTGACCTTTCTGAGGTGCTTCTGAGTTGTCTGGTCACCAAATTAAACATATCAGGGAAAAATCTAGAAACTGCCCTGGAAAACCTGGAATTATCAGTTAATTTTGAAATCCGTTTTTTGTGGCCACCTGTAGATGAATTGAGAAAAAAAATGAAAATGCGCTCTTTTTGCATAATATAGTATATTTAAGAATGTAATAATAATTTGTTTTAAGGCGCCGCATCCGCGCTCAAAAAGAAGAAGATGGAGAGATATGTAATTATTAGGAATGTTAGAAAGCGCGCTAATATTAGCGATAAAATGAATGCGAAAATTCCGAAAACATTTAATAAAACACGACTCGTTTAAAATAGAGCAAAAATCTCATGGAAGGTATCTTTAGTATCATGTAAAGAAAGATTGTGAATTTTTTCACAACTATAACTTGTAAAATAACTGAAACAAACGTGTTTAAAATAATTTTCGGAGCATACTTTGCGATTTTTTTTCTATCGATGGAATTTTAAATAATTTGCGTTTCGGCGTGGAACGCATCTAGATATTATCTTCAAAAATAACATATTTTTTTGAGAGCTTAAATACTTCAAATGTTTGAGGGAGATATGTAAGAAATCGGTAGAAATACGGGCAGCGGCGGCTTAAATAGTTTTAATAATCAAAATTGAACAACATGATGTTTTCACCAATTGTCTGTTTACAAAATTAGTGAAATGAACGAACGGCGCGGCGCAGCGGCGGCGACAGCGGTAAGTAAAACCCGCCCCGCTGCCAGCCGACCAATCACAATCGACAGCTCTCTCACGCACTGACGAATGTGGACGCGCGCAGTAGATTTGAATCCCATCCCGTTATGGCCGAGAATCTCGGAGATTTTTCGCCAAGACCCGAGACAGAGTTCTCGGTGAAATTTGTAGCCGAGAATGCCGAGACCGAGATCTCGGTTGACCCTTACTCGGCATGCATTTCAATGCCATAATATTCAAAGAAATGCATTGTTTCTCCCTGAATCACCTTTCCCGTGCTTTTGCCTCATATCTCTTACCTACCTCCCCCTCGAACACCTCCAACAAAATTGATGTTCTCTCTCCTTCTTTTGTATTACCTATAAATGCACTGTAACTTTGTAATTAATTTAATATGTTTTTATATAACCCTGATGAAGGTTCGGGTTGATTCGAAACCAGTTGGTTTTATATATTAAAGATAAATAATATACACAATAAAGTGGCATTCAAACTAAGTTATTTTATTCTACTTATTATAAAATCTTTCTTGTTACATCTTGCATTTCCATCAAAAATTGGTTACTCTTTGTAGGTTTTAGCTCTGTTCTCAACGTGGGTAATATTTACTAATATACTGTTCTGATTAAAGATATGCCGACCAGCTCTCGCAGACCCTGGAGGCCCTCGCGCAAGAGGAAGAAGATGCTCGGCAGCAAGTGTTGAAAAATGACGATGGTCAAAAGACCTCCGAAGACCAAATTCCAGAAGCTGTAGTTGAAGAAAGCCAAAAGCTCCTGGCAGAAATTAAAGAAGGCGAAGAAGAAGTGTCTTCAACGAATGGAGCAGACCAAAAGACAATTGGGGAAGAAGAACAAATGGCATTAGGTGATATGGAAGAGGAAGAAGACGGTGTACTTAACCAAGAAGGGGAGGTATTCCCCGAAGTATTAAATAGTTTTAAAGATGTTAAAAATAAGGAACAAATTTTAAACAATGCCCTAGAGCAGTCACCGAATGTACAAGATGAGATACCTCAACTAGAATCAAACAAACAGAATATAGAGCAAGTTGTACTTAACCGTGATGAAACTGTACCTGTAAATAGTAGTGATAGTATTGTCCAAGGTGTACTTAAACCAGAAAACTTGGCGAGAGAACCCGTCGTTATTAATGTCAATAACGATTTAGATGTAGATAAGTATAGTCGAGAGTACTTAAGCGAAGATTTTGATGAATTCAATGGTAATTTGGATGAAATTGATAATGGAAGACTTGATCCAAAAAAATGGATCGATCTCACACACGATATAGACGTGAATTACGACGAAAATGGGGTGTTTAGACCCAACGGAAATGAAGATGTTGAAACTGTTGTTCCTGATGATAGATTTAAGTATGTAACTGAGAATAGTCAAATCGAACCAAAGAATGACGTGGATATTGTCAGTATTAAAAGCGACAAGAAGAGTGAAAAGGTGCAAAGTCAAAACCAAGAAGAAAACACTTGGAACTATTTCAAAGATGTCTCTTCCGATAGGACTATACCAAAACATTGGATTGATCTCTCTCACGACATCGATGTCAACTACCCCAAACTTGACAGCGGCATAGTTTTGGATGTTGAAGGTGTTAATGTTGAAAAAAACATTTTCGACCAAAGCAAAGACTTTGAAGATATCGAGGTAGAACCTGCGACGGATCAAGGTGAATTCGAAGGGTATGCCGAAGAATTTTCAGGATACAAGAAGGAAAGTAAAGAAAGCGAATCGGACGAAAGACTCGAAACTCTGGATAAAAGAAATGAACTGCAATCTGAATTGGACCTGCAAAAGCTTCGAGATGATGACTATCAACGCAGAGAAAAAAGGGAAATTTCAGAAACGTCACCAAACACTGATGATCCTCTCCAAAAATCGACCAGTAACAGGCCAAAAGTATCTGAAACTACATCGCCAGACGCTCTGCCGGTCAGAACCGATCCAAACATATTCGCTAAAAACTTGGCGAATATGGCTGGTAGTAGCGTGGTTAGAGACGCGAGGAATGAACGCCTTGAAATCGAGGCTTTGAGGGTGGAACACGCGGATAGAGATCCTTCGTTCAGCGACGATGGTATCCCGGAATTGTTGGCCGATACTGAGGCCGTCTTGAGGATTTTTGGTCAAGGACTAACGGAAGATACCCTGATCACCTTCACCCATCAGTCTAGTGGCTTTGGAGGACCATGTCAGTTTCCTGTCACTCCAAGCTTTAAGGTTGGTACCCTTTTTTTATTTGGTAGCCAATAAAAATATGGGTTAAGAAAATGAAAATACTGTTGGTAGTTCTCGGTCGAAGAATGATACAGCTAAATATGAGCGAATCCGATATGGACACATTGCTCAGTTGGTAGAACACTGAACCGGCAAGTCATAGGTCCTGGGTTCGAGTCCCAGATGTGACCGTATCTTTTTCTGATTCTTCTGTTTCAGAATTTCGATTTTATTGTCTTCAATAATTAAATATCTGTTGATACCAACTGAAACTACGTGTCTTTCCAAAACACTACACTAACTAACGAATTGTTTTCTTCCAACAGGTCGAGTCTGGTTCCGTATCGCCGAAAAGCGCTAAGGTAAAAGTTGTCCTTCCAAAAAGCACTGGAGAAACGTTTTACATGTGCGCAAAACGTCCAGAATCCAACTCGGAAGGTGTCGACGATGGTGCTCTACCATTCGTCCACCAGGGCAGCGAAATCTGGCTTCAACTGCATTCATTCTCAAAATTCCTACCTCTATGGGCTTCAATACTGATCATATCAACTTGTCTGATGTTTTCTGCATTGTTTTCTGGTCTGAATCTTGGATTATTGTCCTTGGACAGAACTGAATTGAAGATCCTTTGCAACACAGGCACAGAAAAAGAGAAAGAATATGCAAGGATCATACAACCAGTGCGCGATCACGGAAACTACCTCCTGTGCAGTATTTTGCTTGGTAACGTTGCCGTCAATTCGACCTTCACCATTTTGTTGGATGACTTGACTTCTGGATTGTTCGCTGTGATCTTCTCGACTGTTACCATCGTGCTTCTTGGAGAGATCACCCCTCAGGCTATCTGTTCCAGGCATGGTTTGGCTGTTGGAGCCAAGACTATTGCCATCACCAAAGGTGTGATGGGTGTCACATTTCCTCTCAGTTATCCTGTCAGCAAGCTGCTGGACTTCTTGCTTGGAGAGGAAATCGGGAATGTGTACAACAGAGAGAGATTGAAGGAATTGGTCAAGGTTAGTGCATTTTTATTTGTGTATTTTTTTTTTCTTTTACTAACACTGTTATCTCTTTTTGATGTTTTGATGTTGTTTTCTTTGATGAAACAAAGCTTTTAAAAATACCAATCGTAAACCTTTTGTTACCAAAAATGAACGAATAAGTCTTTACACGTCACTGTATGAGTCGAATACACTGAACGTAATGTAAAATTCCTAGAAATGTATTCTGCGCAGATTCGAAAGAGCTGATATCATCGGCGACCGGACAACATAGAATGAAATCAACTCAGAACCTCCTTTGAAAAGTGAAGATAAAAATATATTTAAAAAAATGGTTAAACAGGTTACGTTAGGTTAGAGTTATGGGCTTTTTTAAAAATATTTTTTCATAGCTTTTAATGACTTTTCAAAGAAGTATTGCGTTGACTTGATTTTGAATTGGCATGGAATCGATATCACCAGTTTATCAGGAAAACTTTTCGACTCCTAGGCCTCAAAAAGAAGCCAATGAAATCTATATATTTAATGAATAGAATATGGGATTATAGGATGGGGAACTGCCTCAAACATTCACATCAAGCAGCTAGCTAGAACGCAAAAGGCAATAATAAAAACAATCCTAAAAGTACCCATAAAAACTCCATCAAAAGAAATTTTTAAAAACTTTAATGTGTTCAGTGTTATTAAAATATACTCAAAAAATGCATTACTCAAATTTAAACAAAAATATGAATACCTTGCTGACCAACACACCTACACTACAAGGTCAAAATCCTCAAAACTACTGAACATCCCGCAATTAAACACATCTTTTGGCCAGAAAAACCATAATTTCCATGCTGCAAAATTATATAATGCCCTTCCAATTGAAATTAAGAACACCATGGAGATACAAATGTTTAAAAAAAACATAAAATTATGGTTAAGTAAACAGGAAGATGAGGAAATCATTAAAATTATGAAGTAACCCCAATATAACCTGCAGACAACAAACATTAATACTTTTATTTTATTTATTGTTATTTTATGAAAATCAAGAAACTAGAAGATGAGGAAATAAAAATCTACACCCATTCAGCAACATACAGTCCGCCTCGGAACAGGAATACCTAGTGAGGAGGACTGTAAACAAACCACTATATTGGTATTTTTTTACTTATTTTGTAATTTTACGTTATCCTTATATTGTTATTAAAAATAATAAAAAAATAAGAGTGGCAATTAATTTTGGGGGACGAGTATGTGTTCCGTCGCCCCGGGAATGATTTATTGGATAACCTCTGCCATAGGTCATCCTAAGTGGTTTGTTACGTTTGGTGACGTAGTAGGGGTATCTGGGTTCATGGGGTGAGTTTTATCTAGGTCTTGGCGGCGAATGCGTTTACAATTTGGGAGGCGGGTACGGGTACCGCAGCTCCGCGAACCATTTATTGGATAACCAACACCTCTGCAATAGGTCATCCCAAGTTGGTCGCTACGTTTGGTGACTTACCAGGGATGCCCGGGTTCATGGGGTGAGGTTTGTCCGGGTCTTGACTTCGGATGCGTCTGTCCACCAGTTGCATGGCAGGCCGGATCGAGAGATAATGGTTGAGAGAGACCCTTTGACTTCTGCAGCCGTACTGTCTCGGAATATTGCCTTGCACCGCAGTGGGAGGGATGGATTCATACGTCCATTCATATGTCGATCGATTGATTAATCAACCTTCTCCGAAAATTCTAAATTTGAGTATGCAGTTATATTTGTTAGTGTACCCTCTATCTGGTACAATCATTGATATATTAACTATAGATTAGCCCTCCCATACCATACCCAATTCCAATCCCAAAGTGACACCACCTACGAGAAATTTCATAATACAACTACCTTCGACCAAGTATATTCTACCAGCCTTACTCATCATGAAACCGTACCACGGCTCTGTAGCGTCGCGGTAGCTACACAGCGGAGTAAGCTTACACTGCTCAGGGTAAAAATCTTTACTCATCATCATAATGTTTCTCGACAGCTGTTATGATTTTTTTACGGTAGCAACACTGCTCCAAAGCTGAAAAACGCGGTCAATTTAGCATTTCGCGGCGTGTTGCCAACTTCACGTTTATTCATACGTCAACATCAGTCAACACAACGTTGACTTTGGTAAATCTATATTTAGACCTAAAATCTCCTTTCGTGAGTGCCGCAAATAGATCGTACCTTTTTTTTAACCTTTTCCGTAGCCGTGGTGCACGAATGCCGCGAATACGGTCAACATTTGCCAAAGCTCCTTTCAAAACGTAAAGATTCTCATAAAAGTTCGCCATTTCGTCAGTTACAACGCACGGGGTACTGAGTTAACCCTGGTGATCGGGTGGTTTAAATTCTGACAGCTACTACATCTCCCGTACAGCGACTCGGTAAAAACACGCGCATGCGCGCGATTAACCCACCATGTTGAGTAACAATTTCACCTAACCCGGTCTTGCTCCGAGGTTGTATCTTATTTTGCGATGATGAGTAAGACTGTACAAGTATATACTTGGTCGAAGTAGACAACTACCCATTCGACCAAGTATACAAGGTGTCCGGAAACTCGTAGTACAAGCGGGAAACTGGAGAATCCACATCACATTTGGAGTCGATTTTGTGGTTTAACTTTTTTTGATTTGAGCTTTCGTTTTCGAGTAAATCGGGTCCGAAGTTGGAATTTTTTTGGTTAAATTTGGAAAAAAATTTCACTAGGGGGTTGATTTCAGCTGTGTAATGTCTTATAAAATGCAACGAAGGGTAAACCGGGCTCAAAATTTTTTTTAACCCTTTAGTTGCCGAAAAAATGGAAAAATAGAAAAAAAATAATATTAAAATCGAAACTATTAGATCGAAAAAAATAAGTTTTTTGGGTTCTCTACGTGATGTAGATTCACCAGTTTCCCGCTTGTGCTACGAGTTTCCGGACACGTTGTATACTATAAGTATATGTATACTACAAGTATATACTACAAGTATACAGGGTGTTAGGGGACGTACTTGACTTACTTTAACCAGTGATTCCTGACATTATTTGGAGTAAAAATGTAAATGAAATTTTGGTCTCCGGTGACAATTTTGATGTTTTTTTTTTGTTTTTTCTACAAAAACATAAAAAAATGGTAGTTATTGAACAGCTGGAGGCGGGGTAAGGGGATCGTCGGACACCCGGCTGAGTGACCAGTGACGACATGCGGAAGAATTTTTTTTTTGTTTGATTTTGAAGAAAAAATTTTTGAAAAAAAAAAAAAAAAGTCGACAAAAAGTCACCAGAGACCAAAATTTCATTTACATTTTTTACTCTAAATAATGTTAGGAATCACTGGTTAAAGTAAGTCAAGTACGTCCCTTAACACCCTATACAGGGTGTCCGGGGGTAAAGTGCATTAACTTCGGGAGGTAATTCTACATGATATTGTAAGTAAAAAAGATAAATAACTTTTTTCGAAATTCCAACTTTTAGGGGTAGTTTTGTGGTAAAAACGTAAAATTTGACCGGCGTGCGCGGCCAGCTTTATTATTTTCCACTGTTACGATACGGGCCAGTCACCACTATTTATTGTTGAATATTTGCCTAAATCGGAAAAAAAATGTGATGCAAGTGGCCTATTCTTGGTGGAATTCCATTATAATCTATATATAATATCTATATCTAATATGTAAAATTCTCGTGTCACGGTGTTTGTTACCATTACTCCTCCGAAACGGCTGGACCAATTTTGATGAAATTTTGTGTGCTTATCTGGTAGGTCTGAGAATCGACCAACATCTATTTTTCATACCCCTAAAAGTAAAGGGTGTTCCACTCCGAAGAAAATTATTTTCCCCATACATTTTGTATGGAACGAATTATCCTATTTTGAAAGAACTGCAGCAATATTGTAAGGGGTATAATATTGAACTGTGAACCGGTGGAGGGGGGAAAGGAACTCAGGAAGGGGGGTTAGCGGGACGGGGGAAGGGGAGAAGTGGAGTGGGGAGAGGGAGAGGGAACGCGAGAGGGGAAAGGATACGCAGGGAGAAACAATTTAGATCAAGGTATGGTATATGCAGGGAGAAACAATTTAGATCAATTCAGCTAATAAGTTGACAACAGTTTTTGATTCTGAGGCGGTAGGAAGTTCGCCGGATCAGCTAGTTCTTACATAAAAATGTAGGTTCCGTAATACTTGGTCGAAGACAACTACCCATTGAATTCCGTCGTATCTCTTGCGTGACGTAGTTGTTTTACTAGGAAGAAATTAAACATTTTTTAGCAAATTTTACTTTTCTCGATACGCTGCCTCGAATTCATATGTTATGTACATATTTTTTTAGATATTCATATAACTGATTAAATTGTTAAAAATAAAGTCCGCGATAGTCCATACCTAAAATATTTCTAACTACCTGAAATTTGTATTTTAAAAATAATCTTCACAAAGCTAGTAATTCCGTTACCGCGAACTTGTTGGAAAACAAATTAGCTCCACGCAGACCAACTAACGGTACAAACTGGTGTCGCGAAACTGCGACTCCACTGTTAATTGGCGGTAAATGCTGCAGAGCAAAGCCCACGCAGCCCTCGAAGGACCAGTCCCGAAACTACGTGAAATCGCTAAGTTATATGGGACGATTAAATAGCATACACTCGCAAAACCTGATGGATAGTCAGTCGATAGTTCAGATCTGTGCTTTTGGAAAATTAGATAAGCACAGATTGGAATAAGGAAAATAGGACTCACCGTTGCAGATGGGGCATCACTGAACTCCAGTTTTGGTGCACATTTCTCACTGTTTAAAATTCGCAATATTCTTATAACAAGAGGTTACAATACATGCGCCCTGTCTGAGATGTTATTTTGTTCTGAGCAGGAAAGCACACTGTCACCTCTCCAAAGTTGAGTATTTCTTGCAACAATTTTTATGGTGACATTTGGGAAGGAAAGATTAGGTAGGTGGGATAAATTCAGGATTTTGACATATCTACCCACCAAGTCTGCGAATGCAATACCCAATCAATCCCATATAAAAACGCGCGAACACAAACCAATGCTTCTTGTGATCTTTTGACTGTGAAATAATAGATTTTCTTTTTGATAACTGTTTTCGTAAACCAATATTTTTGGTTTCGGTGTCATTTTTAAGACCTACACGCCCTGTCTAGATATACTTGGTCGAAGGGTACAATACTCGGATTACTCATAAACACAACCAACATCTATTAGACATGCACTAAACTTGTAGCGAATTGAACTAAATGTTGATGTTTTCTGGGACACTAGTAGCATATTTAAAAATGTCAAACTGACATATCGGACCGTTGCGTTATTCCACTTTTTAATATTGCTTTCTTCGTTATCTCACAACTTAGTATTCTTATATCAATAGGTACTTGAAAATGTTTTTCTTTTAAATTTTCCTCGGAAGTGTGATAAACTTGGGCTCACTTCTGGCGCACGGACACGCCCACAGCACACTTAAGGTTTAATTATTTCAGTGGTCCTATAGCATAGCCGTTGGAAATGTGCCAAACTGTCTGTGGAACGGATGACAGTCGCAATGCGTTACTTTGTAACCTTTTACTTATGAAAAATTTAACATTATTAATAATGAAATAAACTTATTTCTTTTGTTAGTGGTTGTAACTCTGGTTCAATGAACTTGTATTTGTTTTGAATTTAAGTGCCATTTTAAAATTGCTACTGATCGTGAGAAGAATTCCGACAAGCAAAGTACATTTTTTTTAACATTAATAATAATAATAATATAATAATTCCATGAAATTTGCAACTTTATAACTAAAAAAATACATGTTCAAAATGTAGTTTACAAATAGATTACATCAATCAGTACAAAAAAAATAACAAATAGAAAGTAATGTAAGAACGGTTACACAAAAGTAGTATAATTATACAATATTTTTAGTTGTGCATAGCCTGCCTCACTAGGTGAACCTGTATTGAGGCAGAATTTTTTGTCAATTGTTTCTCGCAATTTTATCTATGGTCCAAATGGTTATTATTAGGTCCAAATGGGAGGCCTTGCTGAAAACAATTTCCCTCAGGGCCTGTGTAATCTTTCGGAATGCTGTGTGGAGGGTATTTTTAGAAAAAGGAAGTTCTGAGACGGTAAATGGTATGAGGGGTGGTTAAGAATCTGGGGGTCAATGTGTCTAGAAGTGACGGACATGTGAATCTATCCCTCCCACTGCGGTGCAAGGCGATTTCCCGAGAGAGTAGAGGCTGGATAAGTCAAAGGGACTCCCTCAACCATTCTCTCCCGATCCGGCCTGCCATGCATTAGGTGGGCAAGACCTGGGCAAACCTCACCCCATGAACCCGGTCACCACTGCTAAGTCGTTAAACGTACTGAACCACTTGGGGTGACCTTATCGCAGGGGTGTTGGTTACCAAATAAATGGTTCCCCGGGGGCGGTACGCGTACCCATACGGTATGATATTATACGTAAAAATATTTTTCTTTTAGAATTTTTTTATTTCTGTATTACGGTTTGGAGAACCACGCCAATCCTTGGAATCCCGATTCTTTACCGGGACGGTCCCTAGAACACCGTTTTTTTTATCCCGGGGTCGACTCGAAAATACCGGTTTTATCCCGGACATTCCCGACTAAACAGGTTTTATCTCGGGATAGTTCTGAGAATACCAGTTCTATCTCGAAGCATTCTTTATGATACCATTTCTATCCCGGGTCAGTCTTAAAATACCGCTTTTTTTTCATCCCGGTCCTGATTTGAAAATATCGGTTTTATCCCAGGACCTTCCCAAATATACTGGTTCTATCCCTGGACATTTTTGAGAATACCGGTTTTATTCCGGGGCATTCTCGAGTATACCAGCTCTATCTCGGGACATTCCCGAGGACACATATTATATCCGGCGACAGTTCCAAGAATATCGGTTACAATCCCAGGACAAAGTGAATTCCAACCGAATACGCGGTGACAATGACCCAGTTTCTTAAAACCCAGCCTAAAACCGCGAAAACTTTACCTAATTGGATTTAGACGGAATTAAAAACGACTTTCGGATTACTCGAAAAACAGTGTGCTTGAAAAAATGGATATGATTTGAGATTTTCACTGCCAAGAGTATTATCGTGATGTATTTTTTGGGTGTTATGCCGTGTTAGGCTACCCACTTCCATCTGTAGCCAACGTTTCGGACAGCATTACAGTGTCCGTAGTTGTCCTTTAGTTGCAACAATTTTTTTTCCAAATGTTTTTTAAATGTGAATACCTCGCAAGAGTCCCAGCTGCCCCTGTCTGGAGTCAGTGAGATTATGGCATCCATTCTTGTGGTATGTTGTGTGACTGAAGGTAGTGGATAGGGGAAGGAGATGAGGAATAGGAAGGTGGGGAAATATCTGGTTATTCATATCTGGTCACCAAACACGGCTAAAGTCATTTCAAGCAACGTTTCAATTCTGAATGGTGGTCTTACACCAGTGCGATACTGAGAGTATCTTCCACTCTGGAACGTGCCGCAAATCTATATACATATCTTATATATAAAAATCTCGTGTCACTGTGTTTGTGGTCGCACTCCTCCGAAACGACTCGACCGATTTTTATGAAATTTTTTATGTATATTTGGTAGGTATAAGAATAGGTCGTAAAGTATATTTCACGATTAGGATGTTCCTATCTAGAACAAATGAACGGGCTGGAGAGCGGGCGGTGTGGATTTGATTTTTATGCAAATTAACAGATGGCGGTGTGAGTTAATTTATCGTGGTTATAACCTAACCTAAACCTTTCTCATGAATAACTAACTCTGTCTATTGGTGAAAACCGCATGAAAATCCGTTCAGTAGTTGTCGAGTTTATCGCGAATAGACAGACAGACGCGGCGGAGGACTGTAATTTATAATATGTAGAGATTATGCTCTGTAATAATTTTGTACGAAAATATTGAGGCTATACCAATAATAATCATGAATCACTTTTTATCTGATGCTTTTGCGGTCGGAATTTCCTGTTGGTTAAATTTATATTTAAAAATATTATAGAGGTCATTTAGATTAGCAAATCGTTGGTCATCACCACCGAACAGTTATTTTTCCGACTCCAGATACTAATATCTACAGCCTGTACCTATGTCGGACGAATATCTACAGCTCATATGTTGAACTAATATCTACGAACTTCAGAGTGTTGACTAATATCTACAGAGCTAAGGTCGGACGAATATCTATGACGGTCCCAGTGTTGACTAATATCTACAGAGCGTAGGTTGGACTAATCAGCTAAATGTGTTTAATAGTCCGATATTAGGGATTTTTACATACATACTTACATAAATTAAGTTTTTTAAACTGCATACGCAATATTACGTTATTCCAATATGCTATACATAATTGCAAATCCAACCTCTGCCAGTGCTGTAATATTCGTCAACACTTTGGTTCTCATAGATATTAGTCAACAGTTTGAGCTGTAGATATTCGTCAACACTTTGGTTCTCATAGATATTAGTTCGATTTTTTCAGTTTTTGGAATTCTTGTAGATATTAGTAGACGCCTCCATTTTTCCCCCATCTTTAACGATTTGAAAGAAAACTAAGGTCGCCAATTCACATAATTTTACCTACTCTTCCCGATCTCTTGACCTTCCCCATCTTTTTTGCTTCCCTATCTCCTTCCCTACCCGAATCGAGTTTGGGAGGCGGGAATGGGTACCGCCGCCGCGGAAACTTTATTGGATAACCAACACCTCTGCCATAGGTCACCCCAAGTGGTTCGCTACGTTTGGTGACTTAGCAGGGGTACCCGGGTTCATGGGGTGAGGCGGATGACCAGGACACACTGAACCCCAGATTCCTGCCCACCCCTTAAACCCTTTTCCTTCTCAGAACTCTCCTCTTCTTCCTTTCCTTAAAAAAACCTCCACTTTCCTAAGGGCCTCCTTTGTAAAAATAAACGAGTGTGCTTTAGACCACACGACGGAAGCAAAACTACAAGATAAACCTCGCCCCATGAACCATGGTATCCCTGCAAAGTTACCAAACGTAACGAACAGAGTGACCTATGACCTAGGGGTAACATATGACATTGGGGTGACCTACTACCTTGGGGTGACGTACGATCTCGACTTTAAAGAAATAAGAAAAATAAATCGGGTGCAGTTTACACGCGGTAAAAGCGAAACTTTACCAAAACAATCTCAACCAATACTTGAAAAGTGAGGTCATAATCAAAGCGACCAATGAGCGCAGACCTCGTGTAATTTCCGTTTCACATCTCAACCACAATAGGAGCCTTTAAAAGTGGCATCATTATCAAAGCGGGCGATGAGCGCAGTTGATGCGTCGCAGTTGCAGTAATCGTCATTTCCGTTTCATCCAAAGATATTGAAAAATAATAGATGTGCTATCTGCATTTTTTACTAGGTGGGACTGCGCTTCCGGGTTTCGCCGATATTGTTTACCAATTAACAAATAAACTAAAAGAACGAATAATTAACGAATAAACCAAACGAACGTTAAACTAAATGAACGAATTCTTTCCGTATTCAAACTATATTGTTAACCAATACAAACACACCGTCAAAAAATCAACGAATTGAACAAATTTTTTTCGTATGCAAACTACCCTGATTAGGTCGCAGTCCGCCGACAGTTGCGCGGACATAAAAATAAATAAATGCTTCATTTAAAAAATTTGAACTTACTTGGTGCACACGAAACGCCCTCGATACACTTCTACCGCCATCATCTTCAGTGGATATGTTCAATTAATTTCGCAGTTGAATTTTGACGACTTGTTGCAAGTGGTTTTAATCTGAAATTTTAATTTCCTGGAAATTTGTCGTGCGTTAGTCATAAGAAAATTGCTATGTGGTATTTGGTGTGGTTGCATTGATTTTTTTATGTGGGTATGTAATACGCATAATCCCAACTGCTCCTTATAGTAGCCGGTGGAACTATGGCATCCCCATTTAGGGTACGTTGCGAGCTTAGTTACTGGACGAACTCTTTTGGAGTGACCTCGTATTTAAAAGGTTCAAAACCCTTTGGAAGTGTGAAACTCGATAAATAAAAAATAGCGACACGAAAAAGAGACAAACGCATACATCTGCAATTGGAAGGTTGAAAGAACCTAAGCGAAATCCGAACACTAAGTTTGGTGATCGTGCATTCGCAGTATCCGGCCCTGAAGCTTGGAATAAACTTCCTATGGAATTGAGATGCATAACCAACTCAGCGGAATTTAGATCCAAACTGAAAACTCACTTTTTCCGATACTCCTTTCCATAAATTCATCATTCTATTTAAACTTTGCAATTTTTAATGGTTTTTTTTTTCTCTTTTCTCTCTGTTTATAGTTAACTCAATCTGTTTAATGTAATCTGTTAATTGTGATACCTCAATCTGTTTACTGTTGAGCGATGAATCACCTTAATGCAGTAAAGATGGACTATTAAATTTATTAATTTATTTAAAATATCTATACCTTCCCGTATATCTAGTTAACCTTCATTATACTTTTTGCACCCGTATTCTCGAATTGTAATATTATGTAAAAACTTCCTACTTCTTCTGGCACTAATCTTAATTGTAAATATGTGTGTAAATAAGTCACCAGTTTTAGGTTAGAATCTATATGTCTTAGTCATAAGTCACTAGCTATAAGTCTTAGAGCTAAGTCACTAGTTATAATTGTAAATCTTAGTTGTAAGCCAGTAATATAAGTAGCCATAAGTCTTAGATGTAAGTCACTAGTTGTAATTGTAAATCTTAGTTATTAGCCAGTAATATTAATTCTTTTATATATTTATTTGTACAGCGCCCTTGAGGTGATTTTTCACGAAAACGGCGCTATATAAATTAGCAAATTATTATTATTATTATTATTATCTATACACTCTCAATCTGGGAGGCGGGTGTGGAATCCGCCGCCCCGGGCGCGTATTTACAAAATCTATACCGATTCAGTCGCGGTAACGACAATTTACATTATAAATATACCATATTGGTTAATTTTTATCACATTGCAAAAACAAAAATTGTTCTAAAATCTAGATAAAATAATCTTTCTGATGTGTATATTATAAATTAAAATTTTATTTCTAAATATTTAAATTTTAATATTATTCCCATATATTGTAAATACACCTCTATATTGATAATTTTTTATCACATTGCAAAAACAAAAATTGTTCTAAAATCTAGATAAAATAATCTTTCCAATGTGTATATTAGAAATTAATAATTTTATTTCTAAACATTTAAATTTTGATATTGAAAATTTAAAGCGACTGAAACGCGGTAGGGATTGTAAATACGCGCCCCGGGCACCATAATATATTACCCAAGTGGTTCGCTACGTTGGTGACTTAGCAGGGGTGCCCGGGTTCATGGGCTGAGGTTTGTCCTGACCTTGGCGGCCCACCAGCTGCATGTTAAGCCGGATTGGGAGAGAATGGTTGAGGGAATCCCTCTGACTTCTCCAGCCGTGCTCTCTCGGAACATCGCCTTGCACCGTGGCGGGGTCCGGATTTTCATACGGTTTTCACCAATAGATAGAGTGATAGAAGAGGAATGTTTATATGTATAATACATGTAAATTATATCAGAGAAAAGCTGAGAAATTCAAAGAAAACATATTTTTGTGCGATTTAAAACGGCTGACGGGCCGTACTATAGTCACTTTTGAAATTCGTTCTACGGAAGAAATTGGAAAATAGATGTCCTAGAGTAAGTAGGTATTTGATCTTCCCTTTTCAAATATCCAGTGTTGCATTGCAAGAATTGTATAATTAGTGGCGAGTTAATTAGTTTATATGTATAATACATGCTTATTATAGTAGAGAAAAGTCGATAAATTCAAATATTCAATTCAGGCAGCGGGCAGCTGGCAAGCGGTGGATTTTATAAAGATTGGGTAATTGGCGTTGTGTTTCGTTAGCTACAGCAACGTGTGGCCGTGTCTGCTAGTATATATATACAAAAATGAATCCCTGTTCCCTTGGTAACTGATACTAATGCCCACCTTCAAAAAATCAACAAAATGAACAAATTCTTTTCGTATGCAAACTACTCCTATTATGTAGTAGTCCGCCGACAGCGGCGCGGACATTATAGCATATCTCTTTTGTATTTCGATATCTTTGGTTAGATCCATATCCAAATGAGGCGACGAAATCTACGGTGGATTTCTTGGTACACCAGGGGTTAAATGTTGTAACGTAATTATTTTCATGGTTATTCAGTCGGTACTTGCTCAGAATGAGTATTATTAATTTCGGCGTGCCGTTGGAACGATTGAGAACAAATTCAAATTGCCTGGACGTTTCTCGATTGTAGAAAAAAAACTGTTATAAGGGCGACGTCATGACATAACAATGGATTGGTCGGAAGTTTGATTTGTAAGGAGTTTTGATACTCGTAAATGATTGTGTAAATTTGCAATATAATGCAACTACACCTTCAAATTAGTGCTGTGAAGAAATATTGCCTGACGCTCGTAATGACGCGGCAAACGACCCACCGAGAAATAGCCATCGGGATTTACAGATCACAGCTTGATACATTTATGTTTATACATTTATTTATGTATTTATGGTCGGGCGTGTTTACAGCCACGTACAATCCTATATCACCGAGGACAACTTTGATGAAGATTGCAGGCGCTTCTTAAATGACATCAACAGTCTAGAACTGCGGGTTATATCCTGTCAATGCTCAGAGCTGGCCGTCGGACGCATTGTGATCAGCGGGCCTCTGTAGGTGGACTGGAATCTCGGCTCCTTCACGGTGTCATGGGCATGCGAAGCGGCAGCTCTGGGGCTCTTCTTCAGCTATCTGGAGCCATTGTCGCTGAGGTTGGAAGAGGTGCGCCATATTAACTATCGCAAGCTACGAATGATCATTTGGAGTGGATTCTACTAAAATAACTGAATTATCTCTCTCTCTACATTTTTTTGAGTTTACAAAGGTATTTATGTAGATTATGTTTTTGCTTGTCAATAATAACGAGTAGATTTTGTTTAATGTGAGTTCTTTTATTTACATCAGATAGTAGCTTTCTTTTTATCCCACGCAGGACCCTGAAATGATGATGAGAGCTCATGCATACGGAATTTCTTTGCTAACGGAGCAAAGATGCGTGTCATTGTCTCAATCACGGTGTGACTTCAACCCCTCCGCGCTTTTATATTATTTGTATGCGTCGCGTGGCATTTGCGAATAAAGTTCGAAAAACCCGCATAACGTAAACACTAAATGCTGCTTTGGACGTTATAACATCTCTTTTTGTTTCACGCAGTGAAAATATGTGCTTATATAAGTTTGTTGTGATCGTGTTGGTGTGCCCGAACAGAGCCCAAAATTTTCCGTTTGGTGAAATTGAAATCCTTCTTCAGCACAAGAGTCCCAGCTCCCAGCAGTGAGACTATGACATCCCCGATTGGGGGTGTCTTGTGAGGCTGATGGTAGTGGGGAGGGGAAGATGGGGAAGTACCTGGCTATTCAGATCTGGTCACCAAACACGGCTAAATGCCGTTTCAAGCAATGCTTCAATTGTGAATGGCGGTCTTATACCAGGGCGATTCTGAGAGTATCTTGAACTCTGAAACATGCCGCAAATGTATCTACTATACATTTTTTTAATGAATTAATTGTGAAATAACACACATTATTCATTCTGTACCCGAAAGCAGTGGTCCCCAAACCCCGGGCCGTAGACCAAATGGTACTGGGCCGCGCCAGGGCCTGCTTAAAAATAAAAATTACGTAAAAAAAAATCGAACATACACGATAAAAAATTAAATAATTATCCACAAAAAATTACAGTGGAACCTCTCATGACGTGCACCTCCCATTATGAGTAATTCGCATAGCGAGCAAAACCTTAAAAAAAACGCTCCCTTAACGAGCGGATTTTCGCATTTTTTCCAATTTTTTTTTTTTTTTTAATTTGTAATTTATTTAATTACTAGCAGACCCGGCTACACGTTGCTGTGGCTAACGAAACACAACGCCATTACCCAACCTTTATAAGATCTACACCACCCGCTTGCCAGCTGCCCGCTGCCTGAATTGAATATTTGAATTTCTCGGCTTTTCTCTACTATAATAAGCATGTATTATACATATAAACTAATTAACTCACCACTAGTTATACAATGCTTGCAATGCAACACTGGATATTTGAAAAGGGAAAATCAAATACCTACGTACTCTAGGACATCTATTTTCCAATTTCTTCCGTAAACAAATTTCAAAAGTGACTATAGTACCTACGACCTGCCAGCCGTTTTAAATCGCACAAAAATATGTTTTCTTTGATTTTTTCGGCTTTTCTCTAATATAATTTACATGTATATTCCATATAAACATTCCTTTTCAATCACTCTATCTATTCGTGCAAACCGTATGAAAATCCGTTGCGTAGTTTAAAAGATTAACGCGCACATACATTTTGAGCGACTTCATTTTATACTATGTAATTTATTTATTTATTTATTTATTTACGGACAAATAGTCCAATTAACAATATAACAATAACACGAACAGAAAAGAAAAAAAGGGAGATCACAATGAAAGGAGATTACATATAGATAAAGAGCAATAATATAAAAGTACATAGAGAAGATAACTACAAGTAGCTTGAAGATGGATTTAAAAAGACTTTAAAAAACCACATTGCGTAACGACTGCCGAAATTCATTTAGGCTTACACCAAAAAATTCAATGCTTTGATTTGTGTTGACAAGTCTCGACATTCTGGATAAAGGAGAATGATATCCATAATTAGTAGAATGTTGATTGAGGAACAGCAATTCATTATTTCGGAGTCTACGGGAAGGAATGTTGAACTGTATGAGTTGTAACAAAGCAGGTGTGTCAGTAATACTGTTGATAATTTTGAAAATGCATATTAGATCAGAGTCCTTTCTACGTTTTTCTAAAGAGGAAATGTTTAAAGTTTGTTCAATTTCATCATACGAGTATTTTCCTCTTTCAAGTCCTAACCTCCAAGCAATTCCTCGTAGGAAGCGATGTTGTACAGATTCGATGTAACAAATGTGGACAGCATAAAAAGGAGACCAAATGACACTAGCATATTCAAGGTGAGGGCGGACCAGCGAACAGTAAAGAGTTTTAAGTGTATTTATATGTTTAAAGTCAGAGGTAATTCTATGAATGAAGCCGAGTAGTTTAAGTGATTTGTTTACGATGTTATTAATGTGATCCCGGAAAGAAAGTTTACAATCCAGAGTGACCCCAAGGTCCTTGATAGATGTGACAGTAGAGAGACAAACATTATTTAGTTTATAATCAAACTGAATAGGTTTTTTAGTTCTGTAAAAGGACAAAATTTTGCATTTATCAACATTAAGTTCCATGCAGTTAATTTTGCACCAATCATTAAATGAATCAATATCAAGTTGAAAAAGTAAACAATCAAGATGGGATTTAATTATCTTAAGAATCTTATTGTCATCGGCAAAAAGCCAAAAACGTGTGTGAGAAAAAACTTTAATGATATCGTTAATAAAAAGGTTAAAAAGAAGCGGGGCCAAATGGGCTCCTTGCGGAACGCCGGAAGTTACATCAATGTTAAAGGATTCAAAGTTATTTATTTTAACCCTTTGTTTTCTATTACTCAAGTAAGAGTGAAAGAATGATAACAATGGGTCTCTAATCCCTATAGCATAAAGTTTGGCCATGAGAATACGGTGATTAACTTTGTCGAAGGCTTTGGAGAAGTCAGTGTAGACGACATCAACCTGAGTGTTGTCTTCTAAGGCTTTAAGAATGGTATTTATAAAGGACAGTAAATTAGTTGTTGTAGATTTCGCCGATCTAAATCCATGCTGTTCCTCGATAGAACATTTTTGAAAATAGGAGTGATTTTCTTTGTAATTATCGACTCAAATATTTTTGGAATATTAGATATAATTGATATTGGTCTGTAATTTCCAATATTTGACTTGTTTCCAGACTTAAAAATGGGTCGAATAAATGAAATTTTCCATGAGTCAGCAAATGTACCGGTTGAGAGTGATAAATTGTACAACATACAAATTGGGTTAGATAATGAACATTTACATTCTTTTAGCAAGATTTCTGGAATGCCATCAGGTCCAGTACTTCTTTTGTTAGAAAGATTATTTAAGGATTGGTAAACCTCTGCAAGTGAAATTTGGCAATCATTCAAGTCAATATTATAGTCATAGTTAAGTGGAGGGATGGTGCATGAAGCATCAGAATATACAGAGGAAAAGTGTTTAGCAAAAAGGTTGGCGATGTCGTGACCATTTGTAGCGTGAGTTTCATGATAATACATGATAATGATGATGATGATGATTTTGTAAAATTTCGGAACATGGAAATGGTTTTTCTCCACAGTGAGTCAGCATGTGAATTTTATATTGTCACTTTCGAGAACACGAATAGTAGCAGTCGAGGTTATCCACCTCTTACCCGCCCTGGTATAAGTAACTGATGGTTACTCCTTCAAGGCTCTTCGAATAGTCGCAGTCGGAACGTGATAAATTTTTTTTTCTCCACTGAGATGACTGGTGGATTTTTAAATGTTGTTTTTAATGTGAACACCCCCCCCCCCCCTCCTCCCCGGGCCCCGGTTAAATTATCAAACGTTGATCGGTCCGCGGTGATAAAAAGGTTGGGGACCACTGCCCTAAAGGATAAACGGATAAATACACGTAAGTCTATAGCTATGTGTGGTTTATCCTTGAAGCACAGAATTATTTGTCAAACAAATAAAATTTATTTATCCACCCCGGGATTCGATCCCACGACCTTCGGATTGCGAGTCAATAGCCTTACCCCTCGACCACGTAGTTTTATTTCAATCGGTATAATTAGATCACATTTCTAGTGACCGACCGAAGGTTCGGTTTCGGCAAAAAGTTTACTTTCGGCATCAGTTTCGGCAGATTTTCTGCCGAACCTTCGGTCACACCGAAACTCTGCAAAAGATCTCAATAAATGGTAAATTCAGTCTTAAAGGTGTTGTGATTGTAAACGCAATTTAAATTGAAATGCTCCATTAATAAGGTCCTTCCTTTATAATGTAAGTGTTGATTATTGACAAATTTTTGTTCCAAGAAGTAGTTTTGTTAACTTTTAGCATTATCAAAAAAAAAAATTTTTCATATACTTCATGGGGTGAGGTTTGTCTAGGTCTTGGAGGCGGATGACTAAGACACACTGAACCCCAGATTCCTACCCACCCCTTAAACCCTTTTCCTTCCCAGAACTCTTCTCTCCTTCCTTTCCTTAAAAAAACCCTCCACACAGCATCCCCAAAGATGACAGGCCCTGAGGGAAATTGTTTTCCTCAAGGCCTCCTGTGTGGAGCTCATGTAAAAAAAAAAAAATTATGTTTTTTTTTTATTTCATTCAACACATGTTAATTGTTTGTATGAGTTTATAAAATACTAGCAGACCCGGCCAAATTACCCGACCTTTATAAAATCCACACTACCCGCTCCAGCTGCCCGCTGCCCGCTGCCTGAATTGAATATTTGAATTTCTCGGCTTTTCTCTACTATAATAAGCATATATTATACATATCAATCTTCCCCTTGAATCACTCTATCTATTGGTGAAAACCGCATGAAAATCCGTTGCTTAGTTTAAGAGATCAATACGCACATACATTTTGAGCGACTTCTTTTTATACTATGTAAAAAAGCCAAATTTCAGTAAACAATAGATTTTTAACATGTCTAAAAAAGTTTCGGTTTCGGCCGAAACTAAGACAGCTTCCGAAGATTCGGTTTCGGTCGGACACAACATTTCTAGGAATGGTCTGTACAGTGTACCTACATAATCCACTTTGATTAGTATCGGATTGGCGCATAGGTGCGGCCGCTGTACTGAAAATGACGTCATTATTACTCCTTGTCTATTTTCGTCCAAGCCACTGAACGAATAACACCTAGAAGTCTCTGATCTATGGTCTTTGTTTTCAATGTAGGTAAATACCGCATAAGGTTATTTAACTCAAACATAGAACCTAAAATAGATTCTTTGTATTTAGCTAATTTTTTTCTTTAAGTGTCTTCAAATTGTTTGCTAATTCTTCAAGTTCAAGACGTAAACAAGGCATTGAATTTTTCGTATATTCATTTGAACGAAATAGCTATTTAATACTAATCATGTAGGACTAAGGGTTTTTCTTCTTCGTGTTTGGGATATCAGAAGGCCCCACGAGGTCTCAGTTATCCTCTTTACTCCCCTTGGTTCCCCGAAGGCCTCAAGAGGGGAGAGTCCACTGAGGTGGTCTCAATTGTCCTCTCCACTCCCCCTAGGTTCCCATGCGACACTTCAACGACATCTATGACCCAGTTGTCGTTATTTCTTCGATGATGATTTAAAAATATACAAAACCAGCTGGTACCCGGCATGCGTTGCTACGCCATTTAATAATGAAATTGTTTCTCCCTGCGTGTCCTTTCCCATTCGTCCCGTTTCCCTTTCGCCCCCCCTCCCATTCCTCTCCAGCCCTCTCGCGTTTCCACTCCGCCTCCTCCACCTTCCCTCTCCCCACTCCACTCCCCCCTTCCCCCATCCCGCAAACACCCCTCCCGGGCTCCCTTCCCCCCTCCAAGGTTCCCGTCCCCCCTCCCTGGTACCCCTCCCCCCTCCCGCGTTCCATAAATTAATTCCCTGTACATTTAGTTTTCAAACGACGCGCGAGCCACCTATTGCGATTTTTTATACAAATTTCATAATGCCAGAGCTCACCAGACAACAACGAACACATCAAAAAATAATTATACACGTTGGTGGAAGTTATGCACGTACATACATTTCGGCGATTATTTTTTGTACTAATTTCATGATGCCAGAGCTCACCATTAGTTTTATATAAACCTTGTCCTGAAAATAACGAACACAAAAAAAAGAATTATCTAATTTTGTGCAGTCGTTCGGAAGTCATGCGGGAACATACATTTCAGCGATTCATTTTTATTAATATACGTAGATGACAGATGATACGTAGTATAGAGGGTTGCCATATTTTACAATCCAATTTAGGTAAATAAAACAAAAGTGCCAAGTTATTTGTTTTCATAAAATCCAAAGTCATGAATGTAACTTATGAATGCTCTTTAAATAATTTAATATTGACACCAGTCGCTCAGATCAGGGAATTTGGTGTTATATGTGATGAAAAGTTAACATTTACTCCGCACGTAAATGAAATAACAAATAAAGCTATAAAAATGCTTGGTTTTGTATGCAAAACAGCAAGTGATTTTAAGTCACTAGAATGTTTGAAAATATTGTACACTTCTTTAGTAAGAAGTCAGGTAGAGTATAATTCGCCCATTTGGTCCCCATTGTATAAAACACATTCCGACAATATAGAAAGGATACAGCACACATTTCTAAGATTTATTAACTTTAAGCTGAATATTCCAATTCAAAATATTAACTATGTCCTTTTGATGAAACAACTCAACTTAATTACGCTGTCAGATAGGCGGATCATCTCTGACCTTGTACTATTAAATAAAATCATTAAAAATTGCATTGACAACCCTGAAATTCTCACCAAATAAAATTTTACGTACCGACCAGAAATACGAGGCAAAGTGCTACCTTCTTCTGTGACAATTTTAAAACAAACTATGAAGCTTTATAAATAGATTACATCATTTTGGCAATGCATTTGGGAATATTGTAGACATGTTTGCAGATTCCATATCTATAATATAAAAATGAATCGCTGAATGTGTTGCTAAGCGCATAACTTTCGAACGACCGCACCAAATTGGATAATTCTTTTTTTTGTGTGTTCGTTATTGTCAGGACAAGGTTTTTATAAAATTTGTATAAAAAAAATTGCTATTGGTGGCACGCGAGGATGCGGCTATTGCTATGGAAAGCGGGAGGGAGGGAGAGATGGGGGAGGGGAACCTGGGAGGGGGGAGGTAAACTCGGGAGGGGGGTTCGCGTGACGGGGGAAGGGGGGGGAGTGGAGTGGGGAGAGGGAAGGTGGAGGTGACGGAGTGGGAACGGGAGAAAAAAGGGGAGGCGGAAGGGGAACGGGACGAATGGGAAAGGCCACTCAGGGAGAAACAATTTCTTTATTAAATGGCATAGCAACGCATGCCGGGAACCAGCTAGTTTGTTATAAAACGAAGTCTTTATAATTACTTTAATGAAATATATGATTTTAATTTTAATTGGTTTTATTTTTTACTGTTAATTTAATAATTATAATATATATTATCTTAATATATAAAACAAAGTCGGGTTAGTTACACTATTTATAACTCGAGAACGGCTGGGCTGATTTTGATGATCTTTGATTTGGTGGATTTGTCTCCGCCCCGGAAAGGATAATAACTATTAAAACATCACAAAAGTTAACGAAATAAATATTTATAAAGAAAATTATTTTCCCCATACATTTTGTATGGAACGAATTTTCATCTTTTGAAAGAGCTGAAGGAATATTGTGGTAGGTAGGTATAATATTGCAGTTTGCTTGAATTCCAAAAATTCAAAAACGTCAAATGCCAATGTGCTGATTATTATTAACAGGATTGTTTTTGTTTTGTTCTTCAACATATAATGCTGCCTCTCTTTCTTACACACTAAATGTCAACAGTTGTAAATGGGACAAATGGTGAACGTATGTCTGCACAACTCCAGGAAAACAGTCACTTCTTTTCAAAACATTCCATTCAAGGCGCATTGTGACGTGGGGTACAGAAGACATTTTACATCGAATTCGTGTCAGTTCAGGGAATCCTGATCTGGAGGTGAATGAGGATATACATAAACAGGCTTTGTTTTTGATCGAAGACATGTGTTACCTCATGTGCGGCAGTTTGTTAGTCAAGTTAAGAATAACAACGCCAGATCGACGTTTCATGAATGCAATGAAACTTGCAATGAATGATGCTTTCAATCAAGAATTGGTACGTGAGCGTGAATATGATCAAGATGCGTTGAACCAATCAGTTTGAACGAATGTACCACTGTTGTACCCGCAACAGAAGGAAGTGCACGATACGTTAATGAAGGCAGTTGATGATGGAAATGGTGGCTTCGGAGCCGGCGCCGGTGGAAATGGGAAGATATCTAACGACAACAAAACGAAAAATGTTGGATATCACAAGGTGCTTCAATGAAGGGAATCGACCCAAGTGCAACCCACCCAGTAAATAGTTTTAACAGAAAGTATTACAATAATGCCAGGTGAATCATTTCGATTCGCTGTAATAAAGCAAATGTCTTGCTGCCACGTGAATTACATTTCTTAATCCATTTTGAGTATAAATTTTAACTTTAAAAAATGAAATTAATTCAGCTAATAAGTTAACACAACAGTTATTGATTCTTAGGCGTTACGAAGTTCGCCGGGTCAGCTAGTATTATAATATATTATATTGTGTACTACTATTATTACCTATCTTTGTAAAAGCCCACTAGGGCGTAAATAAATAAATTCCGCAGTTGACGAGCACGATACAATTTAGTACCCCTGAAAGCACATAGAGACCGCTAAACAACCACTTTGCGCTATAAATAGTTTAATTTATAATCGAGATAAAATTAAAACATTATTTATGATGCCAGACCACTTAGTAAATACCATGTCTATGGTACTTCCATGTTTGTTTGTTTTGAAGAGTCCATCTACTGACGTTTTATGTATTCTTTTGGCAGGTGACCAACGACATAAACGATCTGGATAAGGACGAGGTGAACATCATCTCAGGAGCGCTGGAGATGCGCAAGAAGACGGTTCTGGAGATCATGACCAAGATCGAGGACGTCTTCATGCTGGACTACGAGGCCGTCCTCGACTTTGAGACCGTCTCCGAGATCATGAAGTCTGGTGAGTTCATTCTTCTATTGATTATTATTGGTGCTGTAGGAGTCACACGGTGTATGTGGTTTCAAACCATGCTGAAGAATATGTTCTTCTGGGTCATTTTTCCATACGAGTATTTAATAATAATAATAATGATGGATGATTTATTTATTTATAACATTACATTTGATACATTTGTATGGCAAAAATAACATAATAATAACATTGAAAAATAACTTTAAAATGTGTACAAGTGTTATTATGTCTTGTGGGTCGATATTAGTTCCTAGCTAGGCAGATTGCCCTTTCTAAGGAACCAAATGCTGGTGAAAATGCAAAAAAAAAAAAAAAAATTAACAAAATGTTCATTTTAATTTTTTAAATTAAATATACATTAATAAAAATGCCAGAAAATTTATTCTGTAACAAAAAAAGAAAAAGAAAAGAAAAATGTTTTTTTAATTTTTTTATTTAAATAATATACGTACTAAATGTTTTACTAAATGTGCCGTTAATAGGCCATGTAAAATTTTAAGTGACATTATTTAACCCTTCGAATAATAAGAAAATAATTTTCTGTCAAATTTTGCCTGTCATGGTTTGCGCGCAAAATTCCTGGTTCTTCCCATGCATTTTAAATGTTCCTATTTATTGTTTTTTTTAACGCTTTTGCAAAAACAAAAATTGTTCTAAAATTTAGATACAATAATCTTTCCGATGTGTTTATTAGAAATCAACATTTCTAAATATTAAAATTTTAATATGGGAAATGTTAAATTGGCCATAAAATGTATACCTAAGAAAATTCGAATTAAAGTAATTGAAATAGAATAAACTTAAAACTTTAAATACAGATTCCTTTTTTTAGCAAAATTTGTAATAAAACTGTCACCTCACTTTTTATCACTTTCATACAATTTTATTTTAAAATTAAACGTGTGATGCGTCACAAATTGGCGCAAAATTAAACCGTCACTTTTGATCGGGTTTGTAAAATATCTGAACAACCTAGCTCATATAATTCTAAAACAATGAAAAGCATTATTTCATTCAGTTTCTAACATAAAAAAATCACAAATATTCGCATGACAGGAAGGGATATATCTAACTTTTAATAATGCACTGTTGCTCTGGGACAATCTGGGTCTCCTGTTATTATAACGGCATATGATGTTTTGGGACAACTTGGGTCTCCTGTGATTAGACGGGTTAATAGTTTTTCAGATTCCACCCTACCTAAGCCATTCAACCATTTTGTTATTATTGAACTGACGTGGGACATTTTGCAAGCTTTAATATTTAATTCTAGGGGAATTTTATTATATATTTTTGGTCCAAGATATGTACATGTTTTTTGATACTTTGCCGTATTGCTCCCTGGGACCACAAGATCCTTTCTGGTGTGACTTCTTGTGATATATTTATGATCAATTTTTTGAATATTATCTAGATTTTTATGTACGTGGATAATAATCCTTTTTATATAGTTTTGACGAATATCAAGTACATAAAAGTTTTTGTAGAGTTGATCGCTAGAATACCTATAGGGTTTACGCAAAATTACTCTAATTATGAATTATAAAGCGCCGTTTTTGTGAAAAATCACTTCAAAGCGCTGTACAAACTTATAATACATTTCTAAAATCTAGAAAAATTACAAGCTAGACAAACAATTTTTGACTAAAAATTGCATACACCAGTTCATTGATCACCGATACGAAAATATATGTACAATGTTTTGACCAATGAACGCGATGCTGCCTAAAAATGAATGAATACAGGACCATACTTACCTGGGAGGTCGCTTGAAATTAACACTGTACATTGTCTATTTAAAGAAATTTAGATACAGTTTGTCAAATAAGAGTAGAAAATATATGAGGGCGCCACTGTTGATCAAATGGTGTTAAAGTAAAGCTGTGTAACCTACATTTTTATCAAAAAATTAAAAAGGCATAATAGTGGAAAAAATATTTTTTCATTGCTGTATAGATACCCGCCGATCTCAAAATTAGAATTGCGTATAGATATATTATTATTATACCTTTGCAATTTTGTGTTAACATAATGAAGAATAACTATATAATAAATTTAATACTAGATAAAGTACCTAGCGTTGCCTGGGCTTTAGATCATGTCTCTAATTTTAGATCTGAATATATTTAACTCATTCAGATCTAAAAGTAGTGTAACTAAACTCACCATTAGTGATTCTTCCTTTCTATCTATTGTTAAATTCAAATTTATGTTAAGTTAAATTAAAGCAAATCGCTTTATAAATCACACCTTTTAATCAAATTTATGTCATGAAGAAAAAATGTTTTTTAAAATGTGGTTTACTGTGTTCTATACATTCAGTGTAATTGCACTTCAAAAAAATATTTGACAGTTAAATTGGTGTTGCCAGTCTACAAATTTAGTAGTTCAAGTTTTTATATTTTCTACTCTTATTTGACAGACTATAAGAGTTCGCACGCAGAGGAAATAATTGTGAACACGTGTTATTTAATCCTGAAAAATATTTTAATATTAATATGTAATATATTTTTTAATTAGTGTATTTTGGAAAGTAAAAGCAACATTTAATGGTGGGCGGTACAGTAGTACAAGGATTTGATCTGCCTATATGTAATTCGTCAATAGACAGATTGATGTGTAATATAATGACTTGAGTAATTTTAATTCAGTAAGAAAAGTGTGATTAAGACATATCATAGGCAATACAAGTATGATACTCTCAGATATAATAGGAGTATGAGAGCCCAAAAAGGCCTTGTTATGCATCTTAATTCCGGAGGGAGTCTATTAGCCTTAGGCCCAGATTCTCCGAAAGCACGATCTCCAAACTTATTTGTATTTGGCTTACTTTTAGGTTCTATTAGTCTGCCTACAGCAGATGTAGTTGCCGATCTAAGGGTTAATTGCCTGGGACTGGTATTTTCCGGGACGCACGTGGGGCCATTTCATTGATTGATTTAAAAACCGTCCAGCACAATTTGTACTGGATTCTTTAAGGACACTTGAGCCAGTGAAGGTTACGAAGGTGTTCTGAAATGTGCGAATATTAAGTGTACGGCCTGAGTGCACGCTCAAAACGAGCGTGGGGCGGGGCGGAGCGTGCGGCGTTCATGTCAAACACGTGTTTTTGCATAGTAACGTAATTCAAATACTGTGGCACCGTCCTGAGTTGGGGCCGAGCGGCGCGGTGGAAGCAGCGTGCATGTTTGCGTCGAGCGGGGCGTCGCGCGCAGGTTCAAACGAGTTTGTGATTTTGCCGCGGTGACAAGAGCGTGCGCATAATGTCGTTTGAAGAAATCATTTCAGAAATACAGAATAAGCCTGAAATATGGTTATCTTTTCATTCTTTATATAATAATAAAATAGTTAAATCGAAAGTTGCCACTCTCAACCTCGTATACTCGTAAAATTTATCTTCATTCAATCTTAATGTTTCAAACAACGTATGAAACTCTCCAAACCGCTTTTTTTGCATAACAACATCACTGGGACCTTGTCTTGACTCAAAATTATATTTTAACCACAAACATTCTTCCAAGTACATATCAACAATATCGTATGATGCGGAAGCCACGATTAAAACAATAGCGGTGACCGTCAACGCTGAGCGTGCACTGAGGCCACTCAGTGAGCACGCTCTTGACCGCTCCACCGCCCCGCTGACCGCCACGCTGAACGCTAATGCTGAAGTCACATGATTCACTCGGATGAAGGTTTACTCGATGAAATGTTCCATTCTCGTTTCACCGCGTGTTCACACGGTTCCTTCGAAGGAAGAGTTCACTCGACATTCTCGCTACGAAGTCGTCGAGCGTAGTCGCGGCGCGCATTGGAATTCGTCCGGCGCTGACGGCTAAGTTCGGGAATATTTACGATTTCAATTGACATTTCCGATAACGTTGAACTAAATTACGAGAAATTGGCGATTCTTGTAAACAGTGAATAAATTTCAGCACCATAAAATGAACAAATGGTTAAATAATAACCTGAAAACTGATATCTACCAGTATTTCTGCACCATGAAAATTTTTTTATTCCAAAATAGGCCTCGGCTTGCAATAAAATCCATATTAATGGAATATTTATTAACGTATCCAAAAACTAAAAACTGTTTTGGAAAGGTGACGAAATATGCTTCCAAAATGTATTATTAGAAATAACCACGTAATTTTTTAAATAGAAAAACTTTTAATGTAAACTTTTAAAAGTTAAAAAAATGGCTCTCCTTGCTATTATTCTAACTAAAATTACTGGTAACAAAAAAAATATTAAAACACACAGCTATTTTGTTAGACAAATAAATTATAAACGTTTCTGTCACCTCACTTTTTTGTCGTTTCATATAAAAATAATTCATAAAAAATTCACAATGTTTCATAAATTTTTTTTCAAATTCGATCAGAAACTTTGGTTCCATAGAAGTGTACATTCGTATTCTTTTGTGGTTAATTGTTATATTGAATATATAGAGCATTATTTTCTCTTTCCAATACCGTTTAGATCATATTTTTCACTATGATAGTAAGGGAGAAACAACGATTTCTATGAGACGTGTAGGAGTTACTTCGAAAATCGAACTAAACGGAGCATTTTGACGTTTAAGCCGCTCCGGCTACACGTCCTCACGCCAGAACATTTCGGCTTTCGGCCGACTAATTTGCGAGTGAAAGACTGTTCACTTGAGTGTTCACACACATCATTCGCGTCACGTGATGTTAAATTCCGGTTGGGAGTGAACAGTGCCGAAGGAAGCATTCCAACATTGTTGGAATGCTTCATTCGGCACTGTCTCTATTTACTTTCGTGTTCACACGGTTCATTTCGAGGGAAAGAGGCGGAATGAAATCACGAAATGAACGATAAATGAATCATGTGAATGGGCTATAACCACTCAGGCCGTACACTTAGAGACCCCGGTTATGAGCCTAGCCTCTGCATTAAACACGGATTGAAGTTTGTCAGTTTGATATTTTGGAAGACTAGCGTAGATGCCGTTACAGAAATCGAGCCGTGAATAGATAATAGAGTTGAATAGATAATAATTAATAGTTTTGTCGCCTCTGTAGGAAGGTTTCTTCGAACTGACTTGAGTTGTCTTGAACATCCCTTCGGGGATATTTAGCTATAATAATAATAATAATAATAATTGGATAATTTATAAAGCGCCGTTTTTGTGAAAAATCACCTCAAGGGCGCTGTACAATTTATTAGGAATGCTTAGGTTCTAACTGATTTTACTATTTATAAATGGATACAGAAACATACTTACCTGGCAGGTCACTTCCGATAAACACACTTTAATTATAAGTTTATGCTTGGAGAAGATACGGCTTTGCACGCGGAGGACATTACAGTTAACACACTGGACATTGCATGATTTTACATTATTTGCTACCCCCATCGCTGTTAGTATTACATTTGTGAATAGATTGGTGGCAAAAGTAGAGTTGGTATTTATTTTAAAATACTGGAGAATTTAGGAGTATTGGAGATTAGTGGCAAAAGTATAGTTGATATTTATTTTAAAATACTGGAGAATTTCGGAATCTTTAGGGCTGGAGAATGTTCATGAAATGACCTTCACAAACGCTTACATTTTTTTTTTTTTTTTTTTTCTACGTTTTTACAGGTTAGTTATTTACGGTGTCGCGGGCATTGAAAGTGAACGTGAGAGATTTTGAGTTTATGGATACGACTGTCTGAAAAGGTGAGTTTTAAGTCTAGCTCTAAATTCCGCCGCGTCTGTGATCATTCTTAAGAGTGTTTAACCAGCCAGCGGACGAAAATCCACATTTCGTCGAAAGTTGTTCTTCCGATCGTGCAGGGCGGTTACAATGAGAAAGATTGATTTTTATCCGTACCAGCTTTTTAAAATTATAACTCAATATCGAATTTATTTCAATCCAAATTAGCTTTAATTTATACCTTCATCCAAAAATGCTGAAAGGCGTGGTGATAAAACTATTAAAATAGTGTACTTTTTGTAGTTATTTTTTGATTATAAGTATTTATCATTTTTCAATAATGTCTAAATTTAATAAGAATGTTAAAAAAATCTGAAATATATTAGTTTGTAAGTGCGCAAATAAATACACAAATGGACCAATTTTCGTCAAGAAACACATGTACGTACATATTTTTTAATGATTTTATTGAAACTAAAATTAAAATTCTAATACATAACTTTGCTAGATAATGTATTGATTTATTTTACTGCATGATTACATTATTTGAAATGGGTGTGGTATAATACAAAAACTTTTTTGAAAATTTAACAAATCTGCCAACGACCTATGGAATAACCTTATTATACTAAAAATTAAAAAAAATTCTAAAAATTTAATACATAACTATGCTAGATAAAAGAACAATCTTTCGAAATCCATTTATAATTTTTTGTGGAAAAGAGTCAATACGTCTAAAAACTTTTTTGAAAATGACGTATTTCCGGCTTTCTCTGGTAATGCCCTCTTAAGTCATGTGGCAGTCTATTCCAGGCTTTAGGTATATTTTGAATGAGTAGGTATACCGTATTTTAAGTATATGATGTTTTGTGCGTGCAACGACGATATCGCACACCTAGATAAAGAGTAGTACAACTCAAAATACCTCTTTTCAGGAACAGCGAACAACGTTTTACTCGATTTCTATTTGACCGATTAAAAATATTGTTATATGATGTTGTATGTTATTTTACTAGAATATTTATTTGCTTAATTACTTAACCATCAAATTCACGTGTCACGCGTTTATTGATAAATTTCGTGTTATTTTAGTATTTGTGACAAAATCATTGTTTAATAATTTTATCAACTCAAATTGATTCCATATTAGTGATAAATTTTGAATTAATGCACTCTTATTCTGTATATTTTGTTTCATAATCTTCACAATACCGGAGTAAGTGGAATTGATATGTAGAACGCCCGAGAAACAAGACAAGTTCAATCACGAATACCAAATCAACTCAAAATATTCACGCACTATGACTACGGTTAATCACGAATACAAGACTGAGTCGAAATAATCCAGTCTTTGTGCGTATTGACAGCTCCTTTCCCTACAGTTGGTATGTCTTAACTGGTGATGCGTTACTATTGTTGGTGGGGGTTTTCGTAGAGCAATTCAGAAAGACTGTCTTAAGTGTCATCTACAATTTTATTGATGGAGATTTTTAAATTGGTGTCTTTGTGGTTTGTGTAGTTTTCGACGCAGATTCCGAAAATGGCAATAACTCGATTTTGAATTATTTCGAGTTGTGCTAGTCTTTATCTAGGTGTGCGATATATTCTATTCGTCTTTTCCTTCCAAAAAATATATTTACAAAAACGAAACATTTGTCTTATGCGTATAATTATTGCATGACGTTAAAAGATCGCGTGTTTCGGTAGGTGAGGTTTTGTTTGAAATCTGAGTTTAAGGGTTTGTTGTACCCACTGAACTAAAAATCCCTAGAACTGTGAATTGTGCCGATTTTACTAATGTAAATTAACGACCTTAGTTTTATTTCACATCTATATAGAAATCACTTCTATTGGTTTGTCCCTTCAGTGGTAAAAAAGTCCTTTCAAACATAGGTTAAAAGGTACGGAATTTGGGAGGCGGGTATTAGAGGTGGGTAAGTTCTGCATTTTACCGGAAGCCTCCGAGACTTGCCTCCTCTTAAAAGTACACGGGTTCTAGGAGCAGGTCCCGGGTCCGAGTTCTTAGGTGCGGACACTGCGGACTGAGCACTGAATGTTGTTGCGGTGCACCGAACCGGGACGCACGGGTTCAAAGAACTTGGAGCCAGGACCTACTCGTAGAACCCGCACGACAACTCAGAACCCTGGAGCAGGACAAGACCCACACGAGGGCTCGGACCCGTCACCCGTGCAATGTAGGTACATTCAATGGACCTACATTGCACGGGCTTTTATTGAGAATTTAAATAAATAAATTAGCTGTAATGCTTTATTATAAACTATTATTTTATAATGCACTTCACCCGTTGAGTAACAATACCAATATACGCTCTAATTGAAAATTACTCCGTGTCTAGTCGAATATTCTAAACAATTCCGCGATGACGTTAGGCAGCAGTATACTGTTACGCCAAGCGGTCAGGCACGTGCTTGTTGATTGCCGGCCGGTGCACGAATGACTGAATGAGGAATGTATCGTGGTTCGTGAGTCGCGGGAGTGGGAGGGAGTGACAAGAGTGGCGGGTGTTTGTCGCGGTTCACGACTTACGTCGCTCGGACCAAGATGCATACTCGTACTCGGCGATCTCGGGACTTGTAATTCGAATCTGCGCCGCGGCTTCGCGCTGCGGCGTTGAGTAGCTCGAGTGTTTCACGATTCACGCAGTTCCAAGAACCCGACACTCGCCGAGACTCGCGACTCGTGAGTGGAGTGGAGAGTGTAGCGCTTCGGGGACACCGGACGGTTACTACTACTCAGTCACTAGACTCACTAGTACCGGAGTACCTCGCCTCGCGGCGAACACGGGGACACCCGCCGGCCGGTGGAGGCATCCGAGTTTTTCGGGTTTGGGAATGAGCCCGAGTTCCGGGACAGGGTTCTCTTGGAGTAGTCGATTTGAAAAAGGAGTGGGAGTAGGAACCGCTTCCCGCAAAGGAGCGGATCACATGAGCCCATTCCAGCTGAACTGACACATCGCTAGCGGGTATGGGTAACCGGGGAACCATTTATTTGATAGGCAACACCTCTGCCATATGTCATCACAAGTGGTTCGCTACGTTTGGTGACTTAGCAGTGGTGCCCTTAGCTTAGTGCGGTTTGTCCGGGTCTTGGCGGCGGATGCGTCTGCCCACCAGCTGCGTGGCAGGCTGGATCGAGAGAGACTGGTTGAGGGGGTCTTTTGACCTCTAGCCAGAATCCCTCGGCCCATCGCCTTACACCGCAGTTGAAGGGTTGGATTCATACGTAAGTCGCTCCTAGACACACTGACCCCCAGATTCCTATCCAGCCCTCATACTTAACTTCTTCTTCCTTTTCTTAAATCATCTCCTGAGGTGACACAGGCTCTGAGGGAAATTATTTTCCTCAGGGCCTCATTTGTTTTTGTCTTTTATATATATGAATACCGCACAAGAGTCCCAACTGCTCCCATCTGAAGCCAGTGAGACTATGGCATCCCCAATTGGCATATGTTGTCAGGCTGAAGGTAGAGGAGAGGGAAAGGAGGCAAAGAAGACAAAGGTGGGGAAGTACCTGGCTATTCAGATCCGGTCACCAAACACGGCTAATGCCATTTCAAGCAACGTTTCAATTCTGAATGGTGGTCTTACACCAGGGCGATACTGAGAGTATCTTCCACTCTGGAACGTGCCGCAAAAATAATAAATATATTATTTTAAATGCTTAAATTGTGAAATAACACAAATTAATCAAATAAAATTTATTTGCCACGCCGGGATTCGATCCCGCGACATTCGGTGTGCGAGTCAAGTGCCTTACCACTGGACTACGCCGGCCGTCAGTGTGTGGGAGCTAATGTAAAAAAATAGAGATATGTCAATTTAATCGACAGCATCGTCACGGAAGGGTTAAAAATTAATTTCAAATTTATATAATAGTTTTGCCTCAATACAAATTTCGGGCAACCGCGCCTAAAAATTGACACAACCCCGCCTTTGTCTTTCGCAGTATTGGCCCCGGTTCGGGAGTGGGTGTATATAAGTAGGTAGGTAGGGTGAATGGATAGGGGAGGGGGGGGGGGTTAAGTTAGCTTCATTACAGGTAGGTACCGAAACTGGGTCACTCGCCCTTATTTATTTCCCGATACTGTGGGTACATAGCACGGTCATGTAGCAGCGCGTAGGTAAAATCGTATGGAACACGACAAGCTTGGCAAATAATTCAATTATGTTGCTGTCATCTTTGTAAACAGTCGTTATAATATCCTGTACTGAATGAAGATTTCATGTTATTTATGGTTCCGTGATAAAAACAATATATCGACGTCCAGTTGATTAGTCGGACATCTCAGAAAAATCTGAATTAGAGTTAAGTATGTAGTTATATGTGTTAGTGTACCCTCTATCTGGTACAATATTCCAACTAATTAACCATCACGCCGTTTCCCCGCAGGGGTAGGCAGAGAGGACGGACCGCCAAACAACTCAGTCTTGGCACACACTCTTTGCCTCACTCACATTCATACATCGTCTCATACATTCTCTTCTATTATTCTGACTTTTGACATGGCCCGACTCAAGTATCTGATTCACTTGATCGTGCCATGTCTTCCTCAGGCGTCCCCGACTTCTTCTACCATTCACATTCGCGTCGTATATTCTTCTTACACTACTTTCTTCGTTCATTCGCTCTTAATCTTACTCATTATGCTTACATCAGCCTTACATTATTTGCGGATATCCACATTTCTCACACGATCATACATTGTTTTACCACACATACGTCTCAGGGATCTCATTTCAACGGCATTCAGTTTACTTTCATCCTTCCTCTGCCAGTTCCATGCCTCACTGCCATACATCAGGGTAGGCATCAGGACTCCATTGTGGACTGCTAGCTTCGCTTTTTTTGACAGTTTTTTATTAGCGCCAACGGCATTCACCCTTCTTTCAATATCTCTATCAGCCTTCCCATCTCTCGTAAACATACTACCCGGCGTCTAGCATACTAGTCCAGTGGTAAGGTTCTTGACTGGCACTCCGAAGGTCGCGGGATCGAATCCCGGCGTGGCAAATAAATTTTATTTGATTAATTTGGGTTATTTCACAATTATTCATTTAAAAAAAATAATATAGTATATTTGCTGCACGTTCCAGAGTGGAAGATACTCTCAGTATCGCCCTGGTGTGATACCACCATTCAGAATTGAAACGTTGCTTGAAATGGCTTTAGCCGTGTTTGGTGACCAGATCTGAATAGCCAGGTACTTCCTTACCTTCCTCTTCCCTATCTCCTTTCCCTCCCCACTACCATCAGCCTCACAACATACCCCAATTGGGGATGCCATAGTCCCACTGGCTCCAGACGGGAGCAGTTGGGACTCTTGTGCGGTATTCATGTAAAAAAAAAATCCCAGATACACAAATTCATCCACCTGCTCCAAGTATTCATCATTCACAACTATGTTGCATACTGTTTTCGTACTCTCTCTTTCAAACACCACGACCTTAGACTTACTTACATTCATCATTAACTCATTCTTCATACATACTTGGTTCATCCTAGACACGAGAGACTGTAGATCTTTTATACTGTTAGAAATCAGCGCCGTATCATCAGCATACAACAGGCAACATACTTTGAGACTAAACACCTCCAACATCTTTCTTCTTTCTTTCTTTGTAAATAAAAATGAATCGCCGAAATGTATGTACGAGCATAACTTCCGAACGAATGCACCAAGTTGGATAATTCTTTTTTATTTGTATTAGTTACTGTCAGGACAAGGTTTGTATGAAACTAGTGGTGAGCTTTGGCATTATGAAATTTGTATAAAAAAATAGCAATAGGTGGCAAGCGAGCTGTTTGAAAACTGAATGTACCGGGACTGAATGTACGGAAGGGGGGAGGGGAACTCGAGTAGGGATTTCGCGGACGGGAGGGGAGGAGGGGAACCCGGGATAGGGAGGGGAATCTGGGAGGGGGGAAGGGAACTCGGGAGGGCGGTTCGCGGGATGAGGCAAGGGGGGAGTGGAGTAGGGAGAGGGAAGGTGGAGGAATCGGAGTGGGAACACAAAAGGGGAAGGAGACGCGGGAGAGGAGGTGGAAGTGGAACGGGATGAATGGGAAAGGACACGCATGGAGAAACAATTTCTTTATTAAATGGCATAGCAACGCATGCCGGGAACCAGCTAGTCAATTATAAAGCATAAAATTTCGTGGTGAACTAAACATTATGTCGATGTTATCTGGGTCACTAGTAAGTAGATTATTTAAAAATTTTCTTCCTCCCGGTGTTATTTTATGTCGTATTTACAGGTTTTTACTGCTAGATTCGGCTTCGCCAAGTTAGTATTGGTGATCATTTTGTAAATCCAGTAGGAACTGGTACCAAAATTAGCCCGTTTCTCGTATCCACTGTCAACAGTGTCAACGTGTCAACCAGTGATGGCAAGTCACCGCGAAAAAGTAAACGGGACGGACGATGACGGACCGCCCATTTCTGCACAGAGTCGAGGGTATTTTTCAGGTATTTTGGAGCTCCAGACCAGAGATGGCTGCCAAATTCAACCGTGGGGCGCACTTGTGATTTGTACGGGGTTAGCAGTTGTGTACTATTAAAGTATCTGGGGGCCCTGTACAGTGCGCCCAGTTTTTGGGAGACTAACTTTACTCTGGCTCCGATGGAGCCCCCATACCTGAGCTGGTCACTTAGGGTTACACCAAGCATATTAATGGAGGGCCTGTTCGGAAGATTGCTTCCGTTGAAAGATACTAGATTTTCATTTCGATCCCTTTTAGACGTAATCAGACAAGATTGGGTCTTTGAAACATTAAATTCGACGTGATTATTTTTACCCCAAGAGAAATCACTCTCGAGGTAACCGCACATTCTTTGCTTCAAAGCCCTCCGAGCTGTTGGAGTTTGTGAGCCCTTTGGGGGCTTGTCAAACGAAAAGCTATCATGGACTGTACTGTCATCCGCGTAACATACGGCCGTAATATGTAATATACGGCCGCTTGATACAACTGAGAATTACCGTCAATCTTTCGAACTCCGGGAGAAACTCCAGGTTCACAAATTCGTAGAACTTGTACCTGGGAAGGGCACGTCCCTTTGCGTCTTGCAGACGAAAGTTGCGTCATCTTGTGACGAATTCTTGAATTAGAAATCGAACTACAATGGTAGCTTTATCTGAAAATCCACGTACAAGGATGTTTACATGGTGCGATGGGTAAGGCGTGATGTCGGACATACAATAGGAGTCGGGTTCTGAAATTCAACCACGCAGATCCTAGCCTATTAATACTGTTTGACGATAATTACACACACAAGTGGTTCGCTACGTTTGGTGACTTAGTAGTGGGCCCGGGCTCATGCGGTGAGATTTGTCCGGGTCGAGGCGATGGATGCGTCTGTTCACCAACTATGTGGCAGGCCGGATCGGGAGAGACTGGTTGAGGGAGACATTTCTCTCGCAACATCGCCTTGCACCGCAGCGAGGGGGATAGATTCATATTTTCGTCGCTCCTGGACACACTGACCCCCAGATTCCTACCCAATTCTCATACCTTTTTCATTCTATGAAGAAGTGATACACTTTGATCAGATATGAACATTATCCCCTTTCCCTTCCCCTTTCCTTCAGCTTCACAAAAGACCCCAGTTGGGGCGAAACGTTAACGAGAAACAGAAACTTGTCAATGAGTTGCAGATCGACCCAAATTACATGCACTCTTAGTGCCTCCGTTCACGGAGATACTTACAAGATCCTCGTGCGCGTATCATACGTGCCGATCGTAAGTACCCCCGTACGATTTTGCTGGTGCCCATTCACGGCGCTACGTGGTGGCTGTCGGTTTCCAATCAGTATCACGATACCGCTAGTGCTGATCGCACGCGACGCGTCGATCATTTGTATCTGATACTTATTCGTTCGACGTTTGACAGATATGGCGTTGGAACATGAAAGTAATGTTAGATTTGTTCCGAAAGTGGAAAAAAATGCGTGTTTACCAGAATTTTTTTTTTTTTTTTTTTTTTTTAACTTTATTTATTTCCATTTCTTTGTACATAGATATAATGTATAATAGCAAATAGTATAAAATAACATAAAATATAATAACAAATAATATGAATAAGAAATGAAAACCCACTAAGGCACTGCCTGAGTGTGGGTAATATTAATACAAAATACTATATTTCTAAGTACCCAAAGTATAAAAAAAACTTAAAAAACATATAAAATATACAGTTAGTATAAAAATTTAGTATTACATACGTAGAATAAATGAAAAAGGTTTTGTTTCAGCTATTATAAAAATAAAATAAAAATATGGAGAAAAACATACTAATTTCAATTTTTTTTTTTTTTAAATTATTATAAAAAAATAAAATAAACAGAAAACATATTGTACTACAGTTTAGAAAGTTACAGAAAGTGAGTTGTAGAATGATGGATAAATTTATAGAAAAAGCGTTTCGATATCTACATTATTCAACCATAATTTTATCTCTTTTACATATTTTATCATTTTATTTAACATTTGAGTTTGTAGTGGTAGAAGGTTAAATGTTCGAGGACCAATGAAACTGCTATGTGTCTGCAATAATTTAGTATTGGTTTGTGGAGTGTAAAATGTATTATTTGTTCTTTTGCTCATTCTGTTTTCATTTATTTCGAAATTATTTTTGTTTTTTACTTTACCAGAATACGTAAGAAAGGATTTAGTAGAGAAGGCATGGATTGACGTTGGAAAAAAAGTCATATGACATCGCTTGACAGCGTGTTCACTCCACGGCTGCACGTGAAAAATGATCAAGTTCAGTATATTTCGGATAGCGCCGTCGGAGACTAGCATTAAAACGTGGTATATCAGCTGGGTACTTGTGGTTTCGTCACAATTAAGTAGATTGTAAGTATCTCCATGAACGGAGGGCCTTAGTGCCTCCGTTCACGGAGATACTTACAAGACACTCGATCCTCGTGCGCCGATCGTAAGTACCTCCCGTACGATTTTGCTGGTGCCCGTTCACGGCGCTATGCGGTGGCTGTCGGTTTCCAATCAGTAACACGATACCGACAGTGCTGATCGCACGCGACGCGTCGCATCATTTGTGTCTGATACTTATTCTTTTGACGTTTGACGGAATGGCGTCGGAACATGAAAGTAATGTTAGATTTGTTCTGGAAGTGGAAAAGATGCATGTTTATATAACTATACTTTACCAGAATACGTAAGAAAGGATTTAGTGGAGAAGGCATGGATTGATGTTGGAAAAAAGACATATGACATCGCATGACAGCGTGTTCACTCCACAGCTGCATGTGAAAAATGATCAAGTTCAGTATATTTCGGATAGCGCCGTGTACGGAGACCAGCATTAAAGAGTGGTATTTCAGCAGGGTACTTGTGGTTGCGTCACAATTACGTAGATTGTAAGTATCTCCATGAACGGAGGGCCTTAGTGTATTGATGCGAAACGTCGCTGAGAAACAACAATAATTTGTCAATAGATATTGTTCACACTTTGTCAATAGGAATCGAAAAACAAAAGAGATATGCTATGATGTCCTCCCGACTGTCGGCGGACTACTACATAATCGGAGTAGTTTGCGTAAGAAAAGAATTTGTTCATTTAGTTGATTTTTTTAAGGTGTGCAGTAGTATTGGTTAACAATAAAGCTTGAATACGGAAAGAATTCGGTCATTTAGTTTAACGTTCGTTTAGTTTATTCGTTCATTTAGTGTATTCGGTATTTGGTAAACAATATCGGCGACAGCCGAAAGCGCAGTCCCACCCAGTAAAAATTGCGGATAGCACATCTCTTATATTTCAATATCTTTGGAATTATCTGTCTAGTGGTGTGAATAGAGCCTTATTTTTTCTGACCAGTCTGTATTTACCTACTTTGGTTACGCACGCTATATTGGCGACCCGACCTCACCTTAACACGGCCCATAAAACCAAAATGCGTAGCCTAATTTTCTAAGAGTACAGCCACCTGCGAAAATGGCCGAACGCTAATAACAACTTTGATAAATATCGATCTTCCAGTTGATTAGTTAGACACCCACAAATACTACGGACTGGTTGTTTAAAAAAATTAAAACAATTATCAAGTATCTGAGGCCAATTTTGACGTTGTATGTAAGATCCAAGCAAGTGATAAAAGCATATTATTTCCCCCTCCCCATGACGGTTCCATGGAGCCAGCTCGGCTTACGAGAGCCTCGCTTGAATCTAAAAAATGTGACGTCATCATTCTTGTCCTGACCAGCGAGGATTTCGCATCGTACATTTTACGAACAAATATGAGAGCTTGTGCTATACTTTATACCCTAGTATATATGTATACAGCGAATGTGGGTGTTTCTCCAGTGAGCTCGTCGATGGTTACAGGGGTAAGTAAATTATGAAACATTTGTAAGTTTAGTTTGCGCAATTGGACTACGCAGATATATACGCGCACATACATTTTGAGTGCCTTCATTTTATACTATGTAATTATACGAACAGAGCGGTTGTGATAACCCTAAAATATGTCGATCATCACGAATGTGGGCGGTTCTTGAATGTGCTCGTCGCTGGTTACAGAGGTAAGTAAATTATGAAACATTTGTAAAAGTGTCTTAACTAAATACGGCAACAAAATAGTTGTCTGTGAAAAGATGCGAACTTTACTTTGCCTATTCAGACTTCGCAAATATGTTAAGAGGGCATTACCAGAGAAAGCCGGAAATACGTCATTTTCAAAAAAGTTTTTAGACGTATTGACTCTTTTCCACAAAAAATTATAAATGGATTTCGAAAGATTGTTCTTTTATCTAGCATAGTTATGTAATAAATTTTTAGAATTTTTTTTTAATTTTTAGTATAATAAGGTTATTCCATAGGTCGTTGGCAGATTTGTTAAATTTTGAAAAAAGTTTTTGTATTATACCACACCCATTTCAAATAATGTAATCATGCAGTAAAATAAATCAATACATTATCTAGCAAAGTTATGTATTAGAATTTTAATTTTAGTTTCAATAAAATCATTAAAAAATATGTACGTACGTGTGTTTCTTGACGAAAATTGGTACATTTGTGTATTTATTTGCGCACTTACAAACTAATATATTTCAGATTTTTTTAACATTCTTATTAAATTTAGACATTATTGAAAAATGATAAATACTTATAATCAAAAAATAACTACAAAAAGTCCACTATTTTAATAGTTTTATCATCACGCCTTTCAGCATTTTTGGATGAAGGTATAAATTAAAGCTAATTTGGATTGAAATAAATTCGATATTGAGTTATAATTTAAAAAAGCTGGTACGGAGAATAATCAATCTTTCTCATTGTAACCGCCCTGCACGATCGGAAGAACAACTTTCGACGAAATGTGGATTTTCGTCCGCTGGCTGGTTAAACGCTCTTAATAACGTGGCGGGCAATTCGCGCTCCCATGTAAAAAGGTCTATTCATTCAAAAGCAGATTTTGCTTTTAAGAACTAAATGGTGATATTATAGTGCGAGATGCCTATATACTGTCAGATTGATTTTTTAACGAATCACAGTCATCTTTCCCCTCTTCGCCCCCCATAGTTTGGTTTTACCCCTCACCTGTATCTTATCGTCTATCCATTTGGATGTCTATGGCCTATGGTAAGATCTATTTTATTATGTTATTATATCATTATAGGCCAGTGACTTCATAAAACTGAAACAATCACAAACCGTGAACATCGACCTCAAATATTTGATGAATTATTCAAATTTGAATGAGGAAAGCAATATGTGAATGCTCGCCATAAATTAAGTAATATTTTATTAGTAACTAGCTGACCCGGCCACGCGTTGCTGTGGCTAATAAAACACATCGTCATCTACTGGATGGTTATCCAACCTTAATAACCACCGCAGTCTTTGACTTTATCGCGAAGAGACAGAGACATGCCGCGGAGGATTTTAATTTATAATACGTAGAGATGGTGTGAAAGATTATAATAATGTGCATGAAATGCTTGGGGTAACTAACGCATTTAAGTTAAAAAGGATTAATACTGTATCCGACTAAATAACTTTTCAATTACCGCAATGTACGTGACCATTTTTTTAGAAGATAGAATGGGTATAGTAAGCTAGATAAAAATAAAAGATAGATATATGCCTTTGCGGACTTTTTTGTAGATCTATAAAAGAGGAATATCCCACCATGCATTGTTTTGTTATATACCAAAAGGATTAGGCAGCGTTTTCGATGAAAGCTACCAGGCGGCTTGAAATTTTCCGACACTTCTAACAATTATCGTTATGTTTCATCCAATTTACACAAATCATTGACAAATTACATACCTAAACCTTCCTCACGACACACACTATCTATTGGTGAAAACCGTATGAAAATCCGTTAAGTAGTTTTCGAGTTTATCGCGAACAGACAGACAGACAGACGACATGGAGGACTTTAATTTATAAGATGTAGAGAAGAGATAGAGATAAGTATGTGGTTGACATATTAAATATGATATAAAATAACACCGGAAGGCGTGTCAGTCCGGTACATTAGTATGACATTTTGAAATATCTTATTACTAGTGATCCATAAAACATTTATATTTTGTTTAATTCGTTACAAGTTTGAGTGCATGTCTAATAGATGTTGGTGGTGTTTACGAGTAATCTGAGTATTGTACCAGATAGAGGGTACACTAACATATATAACCAAATACTCAATAGGGTGTGTCAATTATTTCAACTTTTGAATTCAGAAACGCCCGGGGTCTCAAAAGTTGCGTCTTAAAAAGAAAATGAGAACTGCATTTAAATTTATTTTTTAAAAATGGCTATTAGCCCGCTAAAATGCATTGAAAATCAGAAAACAAACCTAAAACCATTTTTTTTTTTAAATTTTAAATATTTTTTTTTTCAGTAATTTAACCTTTTAACGTTTGTTTATTATTAAAAAATGCGTATAACTGACAAAAATGAAAAAAAAAATGTTCAAGTTTATGAATACAAGTAAGTCAAGAAGAATTCTTATTTTACCCAGAAAAAGTGTTATTTTCCCCTTTTATATTTTTAACCAACACATCACATATGTTTAAAAAAAATTTTTTTGGGTTCTTTGTACTGCAGTTATGGAATGAAAAATAAGTTTGGTACAAAATATTAAATATGAACCCTTTGTTTTATTTTTTCCAAATCACGAAATCTTTTTTTTTTTTTCAAAACTTCCGGCCATTTTAGCGGGCTAATAGTGAACAATAATTTCATTTATTTTTATGTTTTCGAATAGCTACAGATCATACGAACCTTTTGAGACCCCGGGCGTTTAAATATAAGGTCATTTTTTTCTCTCTACGGAGAGCGACACAAGCTAATACTCAACTCTAATTGAGATTTTTCGGAGATGTCTGACTAATCGACTGGACGATCGATGTGTTGAAATATTTTTATTATTATTATTTTTAATGTGAATACCATATAAGAGTCCCAACTGCTCCCTTCTGGAGCCAGTGAGACAATGGCATCCCCAATTGGGGTATGTTGTGACGCTGAAGGTAGCGAGAAGGGGAAGGAGATGGCGAAGAAAAGGTGGCGATGTATCTGGCTATTCAGATCTCTCCACCAAACACTAATAACGGAATTTGCATGTTATGTTTATGCCTTAATGATGAGTTAAGTTAAAAAATTTTGATTACATTTTCTTTAAATATTTGTAATATTTAATCCTTTTTTATAGAGGTCGGTCATTGCCGGAGGTGGTGGGGATGCCACACGTATAAATAAATAAAAGTGATGCCCATAAGGTCTTCAGTTTTTGGTATTTCGACAATTTTGAGAGAATGTTGGTTGCTAATGCTCATATTAAAATGTAGCTGACTGTACCTGCTTACATTATATATGTATATATTATAATGAATTAGTATATATGCCAAATCAATACATCAGTGTGTGTACTGTTTTCGGTCCCCTGAGTAAACTATCGGCAAGGGTAGGCGGGGTTTATTGCGTGTCGTAAACTTGATTTTTACGTTAATTTATTTAAAAGCATTTTAAGATGTGCTCAGGACTTGATTGGTAAAATTTATTTGAAGTCCTGGTGAAAGACGTCGAAGTCGAAATGGCTTTGCTTGAAATGGCTTAAGGCGCCGTATCCCGCTCAAAAAGAAGAAGATGGAGAGATATGTAATTGCGAATATTGGAGAGAGCACGTTAATATTTAAAACTATAAAATTGAAACGAAAATTGTGAACATGTTTAAGACGACAATATACCCTAAAATGTATTCAGAATCTTAATGACCTAAGTAAAGAAGCCGTGTATACAAATTGCGACTCGCGACCCGTGTATTGGACAGACCTACTGTCGAATTTATCGTATCAAAGAAAATAAGAAGAAGAAAAATAATGTGGGAATCTTAACGACGTAAGTGAAGAAAGCGTGTAAACAAATATACGCCGCGGCACGGCGGCGTATTGTACGAACGTACGGGTCGAATTCACTCTAGCAGGCCTGGAGATTCGACCATTCTGCCGCGTTCATTTTAATTAATTCTGAAGAACGTGTTACAAATATTTAAAACGTGTCTCCATGTTGTCCTCCCGAAGTTATTTATTCATCTTTTTTTTTATTTTTATTTTAACTTTATAAGTAAAACCTCAAATTGTAATATTTAAATAAATGAAGACAATATAAGCGAAACTCTATCGAAATTCTGGAAACAGAAAAATCAGAAAAACATATTGACACCTCTGGGACTCGAACCCAGGACCTCTCATAAAGATAGTTGCCAATAATATATGCGTTAAAAGAAAATGAAGATAATGTAGGTGGTTCTTAGTCGAATTATGGTACAGTTAAACATGACCGAATTTCATATCGACACCGTGGCGCAGTGGTTAGCGCGTTTGCCCGGAAAGCAGGAGGTCCTGGGTTCGAGTCCCAGAGGTGTCAATATGTTTTTCTGATTTTTCTGTTTCCAGATTTTCGATTATATTGTCTTCATTTATTTAAATATTTATTCATCGTCTAGAAAAATAAAATCTGATGCTTACCGCGAACTTTATAGTTGAAAAACGGGTTATAAAGTTTTACAATCGTTCTACGTGAAATACATTAATGGTAAGGTACTGTTTTTATTAATTTAAAATATAAATAACTAGCATTCCTTGTGCGACATGGAAGTTAAAGAGTTATTATGGTTACGAATTCGCCGGAAATGATTAAAATGTGAATTTTGAGCAAACAAAAATTATTCGGGTTTTGTACCGCCTTAATAAAACACGACTCGTTTAAAATAGATCAAAAATCTCGTGGGAGTTATTTAAAATAGCATTTAAAGAAACACTGTGATTTTTTTCATACATATACCTTGTAAAATAACTGAAACAAATGTGTTTATAATAATTTTTGGAGCATTCTTTGCGATTTTTTTCTATCGAGAGAATTTCATATAATTTGCGTTTCGGCGTGGAATACGTCTAGATATTATCTTCAAAAATAACATATATTTTTTCTAGAACTTAAAAACTTCAAATGTTTGGGAGATATGTAAAAATTGGTAGAAATTCAGGTAGTGGCGGCTTAAGGCTCTGCAACCGGGCCCGAAAAGAAGAAGATGGAGAGATACGAAATTACGAATGTTAGAGGAGAGCGCTAACATTTACAGCGACAAAATCGATGCGAAAATTGCGAAAATGTTTAATAAAACACGACTCGTTTAAAATAGAGCAAAAATCTCGCGGGCATTATCTTAAACAGCATTTAAAGAAACACTGTGAATTTTTTCATACATATAACATGTAAAATAACTGAAACAAACATGTTAATAATAATTTTTGGAGCATGGTTTGCGATTTTTTTCTATCGAGGGAATTTTATATAATTTGCGTTTCTTCTAAAGTCTAGATATTATCTTCAAGAATAACATATATTTTTTTAAGAGTTTTAAAACTTACCGTGTTTAAGGGAAATATGTAATAAATCGGTACAGGTTCGGGTTGCGGGCCCGGATTATAATATATAATTACACATAAACAAAAATTTTAACAAAACAAAAAACTACTTCAAAAAATGCACTAAAAAGTAAAAAAATAATTTCGTATTCTTTTACAACTTCATAATCAACTAACCTTTTCTACTCATCAATATGTAGGTACGATTGATATTTTTGGAGTCGGTATCAGCAAAGATACACTTAATTGATATTTTTGGAGTCGGTATCAGCAAAGATACAAATATACACTTCTAACAATTATCGTTATGTTTCAACCAATTTACACAAATCCTTGACAGATTACATACCTAAACCTTCCTCACAAAACACTCTATGTATTGGTGAAAACCGCATGAAAATCAGTTAAATAGTTTACGAGTTTATCGCGACAGACAGACAGACGACGCGGAGGACTTTAATTTATAATATGTAGAGAAGATAACTAAAAGTCATTTAGCATTAAGCTTCGCCTTTTTCGGCGCTATACAAATTGTCCAATTATTATTAGTTCACTGTTCGGTACATTGTTTACAGTCTGTTATTCCAGACATAACAACTTAAAGCAGCACTCATAATTCCCGTCGCGGTAGGCAGAGCGTTATTATTGATTTATTGTACGTTGTAGAAAATGAGCCGATATTCTTAGCCAGCGTTTCTTTGTTCTAATTCATAATATTTTCGTTGCATCCATGAACTCAAGAGTTTATTTAAGAGCGTTTAACCAGCCAGCTGCCGTAAATCCACATTTCGTCGAAAGTTGTTCTTACGATCGTGCAGGGCGGTTACAATGAGAAAGATTAATCAGCTTTTTAAAATTATAACTCGACATCGATTTTATTTCATTCCAAGTTTGCTTTAATTTATAAATATAGGATACTTTTGGATGACTTAGGGGTAACATTATGACATTGGGGTGAAATATGACCTTGGGGTGACCTACGACTTTGGAATGTATGACCTTGGGGTGACCTACGACCTTGGGGTGACCATCCTTGTCATTTTTCGTAACAATCACTACTTTTCGTAACGCATTCACCATCTTACCCCCCAAGTCGAGCATGCGTAAAGAAGTTTTACTAAAAAAATTACTACGTATCTAAAGTACGTTTTGAAAATAAATTTTTAAATTCCAGAAGTAAACATTAACGAAAAATATAAACATTTAAAATATATGTTTGATTATGATCCAACTGAGAAGCGCTGACAAACAGCTTTCATTAAATAATGTTTGTATGTTGATATTCTTTCAATATTTATCACATCATCAACAACATATTTATTACCAAGCGTATGCAGGCTATTTACTATGGAATATAATTCAGCATTAGATCCTGTATTGTTACAATGGTAAGGTATTTATAAACAGATCTGCTCGGTACATGAAAACATATTAACGAAAGAAGTTCAGGGGAGTTCGACAAGTTATTATCAATTTTAAATAAATGAAATAAGTCAGAACAAATTTTTCTTTCTTTTAATGTTTTGAGTCCCAGTAATTGTAAAGAGAGAAGTAATTAATGTTTTCGATGAATATTCCCAATTTAAAATTAATGTGATGTAAGAATTTATGTTGGACACGCTCCAACATAAATAGGCCACTTGCATTACATTTTTAAATTTTTTTTTCCGGTTTAGGCAAATATTCTAAGACATTCGTGTTTTTTTTTTTTTTAATCGTATTTTTGAAACCCTGGGGATTTTTTGAAAATTTCAAACCGAAAAATCAGACCATTTTTTATAAACCGGAAAGACGGGACATAATTTTATAGGTGTGAAAAAACGATAATTACATAGCCGAAAATCTTTTAAAAAAAAATAAGAACGTTTTCGACACGAATGGCACAGGAGAATAACGAGGCATACCAAAAATATTACAACTCATAAATATTTTTTTTCTTGATCCATCTTATTGATCATAAATCATTATAATGTACAGCGTCTATATTACTAAATTCAATGTAATATACTTGAACTTGTAAATTGTAATAATAATAAGAATATTATAAAATTTTATTTTGTTAAAATCAGCACCATAATCATTATATCTCTAAAACATGTACCGACATCATCTTCACGTTCTGAAGAGAACCCTGTAGCCTTTAAATGTACGGGGTTCTCTTCAGAACATCTGTCAAAAAATCAAACCAAATGATAAGTTCGTAGAGAACAAACAATAAATCTAGTGAACGAATTCAAAAATTCTACTGAAATCAAAGTGATGCCATATAAAAAAATAAATCAGTGGAATTTTATAAAATTAATAGGAACATTTTCGGCGACGGGACATTTTCATGTAGTGACGTCACGAGCCCAAATAATGGATTTATTTATTTAAAAATAAAAAAAACTGTACATTTCTAAAAATTTTTACTAACATTTTCGTAGTCTTTGTAAAAAACTCTATCCACACGATTTTTTCCAAGTCGTTATGAAGCCCATGCAAGTGGCCTATTGTGGCTTATAAGCCACCACACGTAAAGTTGTTTTTATAGGTATACAAATTCAAAATGAAGAAAAAACACATTATAAACAAAAATTTTAACAAAACAAAAAACTACTTCAAAAAATGCACTAAAAAGTAAAAAAATAATTTCGTATTCTTCTACAACTTCATAATCGACTTACTTTTTCTACTCATCAATATGTAGGTACGATTGTCATTTTTGGAATCGGTGTCAGTCTAAGAGTATGGATACAATCATAGTTCCATGGTGTCAGTCATGGTAGGTTTGTAACTACATACATAATTATAGGTGAGATGTGCTTGTGTCGCACAAGCGACTTGACGAGGCGAGAGCGGGGCCGCGGCGTGAGGGGAGTTGTCAAGTAAACACGCCGCGCCGGACCGGGTACCTTTGCTGACACCGACTCCAAAAATAACAATCGTTCCTACATATTGATGAGTAGAAAAAGTAAGTCGATTATGAAGTTGTAGAAGAATACGAAATTATTTTTTACTTTTTAGTGCATTTTTTTAAGTCGTTTTTTGTTTTGTTAAAATTTTTGTTTATTTTTAGATTTTTAGTGAATCCGAAGTACACTAATTTGTCTGAATATGGGTAGATCTACTAAACGTGCTGCTCATATGAGACAGACATAATTTGACCATAACGACATTAGGGTCAAATTAAGAGATTCGGCCGAGTTTCGTTAATTTGCTCCTAAGAATTGAAGAGTTCCGTTACTTTGTCATGGATCCGATAAACAGAACCTAACCAAACTCTCATCAATTTTTCCTTGAAGTACATCCTTTCCAATAAAAAAAGAATCATTGAAATCGGTTGGCGTGATATTGAGTTATTCGTCCATTTGTCGCGCACATACTTTATGCAAATTTAAGACTTATATGGTTTTCTCATGGATGTCATTGTCAGAACTAGACCAAATTAAAATGGGACCACATGGAAAGCATCAGCTTTCAAATAAAAAAAGAATCATCAAAATCGGTTCACCCAGTCGAAAGTTCTGAGGTAACATAAATAAAAAAAAAAAAAAAAAAAAAACAATAAAAAAAAAAAAAAATTACAGTCGAATTGACAACCTCCTCCTTTTTGAAGTCGTTTAAAAATAATGTTAATGTCTATGATAATTGCTTTATTTAATAGATAATTTTATGCCATTATTGTTTAAATATGATTTCGGGCATATGAGCGCCACGGCTAGCTGGAATGAAGCCCATTCGTAAAGTCCAATTTTCGACAACTTTATCGAGCAACTGGGTCGTATATCGGCAAAAACACGGCGAATGTTGACTTGTATTTCCAAATGGTCCAACGTCTCTGGTTTATCAGCATAGACTAGTGACTTCACACAGTGGCGTTGCTAGCATGGGTGGCACCCGGGGCGAATGTCACCCCCCGGGGCGTGGTGTCCCCCCCCCCCTATTAAAGTTGACTGAGAAAAAATTCAAAACGCTATTTTCCACAGTCGAATGTCACCCCCCTGTCGGGTGGCACCCGGGGCGGACCGCCCCCTCCGCCCCCCCCCTCGCTACGCCACTGACTTCACATACCCCCAAAGAAAGTAATCTAATGGTGTTAGATCACACCAAGGGCGGATCCAGGATTTTTTTTCTGGGGGGGGCACAAGGGACGGAGTAGACAGTTTTTGCTTATAAGTATGTACTGTGATGGAATCTCCACAGTACACAAAAATACCGTCTGGGGGGGGCACGTGCCCCCGTGCCCCGTTAAATCCTCTAGTGGATCACACAATCGTGGAGGCCAGTTCAGACGTCCATTACAGGTGAAATTATGCCAACACCAAATGATTCCCGCAGTAAATTGATTATGGCACCCGCCGTGTTTTGTACAATTTTTAAAAATTTGTCACTTTGTAAGCGCTGTTCTGACGTCAGTCTATTCATGGTGAAATGGCAAAACGTTTAAAGAAACAATGTTGCCAGTTTAAAAACCAAACCTCAAAAAAAAAACACCCTATACATTGTGTTACTTAGGGGGATTTTCACCATCCTCTTGATAGCTTTGGGGGCATACATTAATTACGTGAGCATAAAAGGGAGGAGGGGGGGGGGGGGGTCCAGCAAAATCTCACGTTACTTGAAAAAATTATATGAAATGGCCCAAATTTATCTCATCAAGGGGGGGGAGGGGTCGAGATTGGAAGAATAACTGATCACGTAATTAATGTATGCCCCCTTATCCATGCGATAACGAATATTAAAAAATTAACAACTCGGCTAACTTATCCTATACAAGTACCGAATAGTAAACTCAAACTTTTTAAATAAAATGTTTTACATTGTTTTTTTTTTTCTTTTAATTGCACTTAAACCATCCAATCTTATAAAACTTTCTCAAATGTCGTTATTAGGCTGTAGTTTTTTTATTGCATTTATTCAGTTACTCTTTTTAAATACCTTATTTTATATTTATCATTATCTCCACACAGGAGGCCCTGAGGAAAATAATTCCCCTCAGGGTCCATGTCATCTGTGAGGATGCTGGGTGGAGGGTCTTTTTAGGAAAATATGAATCTATCCCTCCTAGTGTGGTGCAAGGCGATGGGTCGAGAGATTCCGGCCGGAGCGGTCAAAGGGTCTCCTTCGACCAGTCTCTCCCGATCGGCCCGCCACGCAGTAGGTGGGCAAATTCATTCGCCACCAAGTCCTTGACAATCCTAACCCCATGAACCCAGGCACGTCTGTTAAATCACTAAACGTAGCGAACCATTTAGGGTGACCTATGGCAGAGGTGTTGGTTGTCTAACAAATGATTCCCGGATCCCCCGTACCCATACCCATACCCATGCCTCCCAAATTGAAACTATGCTCTGAGGAATATAATTTCTATCATGTTTGTGAATGCTCCATCCCTCCCACCAGTCCCACCGCAGTGCAAGGCGATGGGTCGAGAGTACGGCTGGAGCGGTCAAAGGGTCTCCCGATCCGGCCCGTCACGCAGTAGGTGGATGGACGCATCCGCCGCTGACAAACCTAACTCCATGAACCCAGCAACTCTGCTAAGTCACCTAACTTGGGGTGACTAAGGGCGGCGGTACTGGGTGTAACAGAACGCACCCGAGGGATTTTAACCATCGATTCCTGTCATTATTTGGAGTAAAAAATGTAAATGAAACAAAAACATTACAAAATGGTAGGTGTTGGACAGTTGGAGGCGGGGTGAGGGGCTGGTTGATTACTCGTCTGAGTGACCAATAATAACAAGCGGAAGATTTTTTTGTTGTTTGAATTTGAAGAAAAAAAATGTCATCAAAGAAGTCACCGAAGTTCAAAATTTCATTTACATTTTTTACTCCAAATATGCCCAGGAATCGCTGGTTAAAACCCCTCGGTTACGTCCTGTTTTACCCTGTATAGTACTTAACAAAAAATTAATCCTTAAAAGACGGAACAGAATAAAACACAGAAAATAACAAAAAGATAACTATCGCAACTGGGAATCGAACGGAGGCGTCTACTAATATCTACAGGAATTCCAAAAACGGAATAAATCGGACTAATATCTATGCGAACCAAAGTGAGGACCAATATCTACAGCTCAAACTGCTGGCTAATATCTATGTCATAGATATCTCATAGATTCTATGAGAACCAAAGTGAGGACGAATATCTACAGCTCAAACTGCTGACTAATATCTATGAGAACCAAAGTGCGTACGAATATCTACAGCTCAAACTGCTGACTAATATCTATGAAAACCAAAGTGTGGACGAATATCTACAGCACTGGCGGAGGTTGGATTTGCAATTATGTATAGCATATTGGAATAACGTAATATTGCGTATGCAGTTTAAAAAACTTAATTTATGTATGTATGTAGGTAAAAATCCCTCATATCGGACTATTGGACACATTTAGCTGATTAGTCCAACCTACGCTCGATTTTGTTTTTTTTTAACAGCTTTCTTTATTTCGAGTGCTTCTAAATTATTTAGTCTGTTACCATGACTATTTCTATGTCAGTTAGGTTAGGTTGTGGTGCGTGTATTTCGAAATAAATTAATAAATATCTTTGTATTATGTATAAATATCTTTGTTTATTACCTCCATGTTTGTTCAATAAATTATTGTCCTCGTAAACAGCAAAATACGTAATATTATGCAAAAACTTCATATACGTATTTTAAACGTTTAAGCCTTTACGTAATTAGTAATTACGTAATTGAAGTAATTTATGCTTTTCCGTACAACCTCTTGCCCAGCTGCCCTCTGTAGATATTAGTCCAACCTACGATCCATAGATATTAGTCATCACTGGGACCATTGTAAATATTCGTCCGACCTTAGCTCTGTAGATATTAGTCCTCACTCTGAAGTTCATAGATATTAGTCCAACATATGAGCTGTAGATATTCGTACGACATACAGGCTGTAGATATTAGTATCTGGAGTTAATCGAACCCTTGATTCTGTCTTACCGGAACAAAGCTTTTAATCGCACTCTTGCTAAGTCGCCAAACGCAGCTTTCCACTTTGGGGTGACCTATGGCAGAGCTGTTTGTTATCCATTAAATGGTTTCTGGGACGGCGGCGTTTATAATAACCGCCTCCCAAATTGACACTTTGTATTTGTGAATTCATAGGGCGATGTTTCACAGAGAGCACACGTGCAATCGTGCCGTCTCGTGCTAAAGTGCTGTGCTGATTTTGGCACGTGTCCAGTGAGCGGCGTGCGTTGAGTATTTTTAATCTCGCGTATTTTGACACTATTTCGAAAACTACAAACCAAGAATTGGGTTAAGTCGACATAAATAATTCGGCAAAAATCTATACACCTATGTCATATTTTTCGTTTACCCTTTCCTACCAGAATGTACTTTAAGTCAGGTCATGTCCGAAGTAAGAATAACGGAATACATGTATGAATGAGAATGGAGCAAGGAATGTTTGCCAAGAGACTAATCTATCTATCTTCTATATATATAAAAATCAAAATCTGCTTGTTTCTGGGTTTGTATAATATGTGTATGTCCGCTAAGCGTTGCTAAACCATTCATCTGATTGCGATGAAACTTTGGGGATTTGATGTGTGCATGCCCGTGATAGTTTCTGTATACAATAGTGAGTTCTTGCATCATGAAATTATGCATTGCTAACCGTTCATCCGATTGCGTTGAAACTTTGGGGATTTGATGTGTTCGCGGGAGAGGGGAGAAGGGAGGGGAATCCGGGAGGGGAGAAGAGAACCCGGGAGGGGGAAGGTGAACCGGGTTCATGGGACGGGGGAAGCGGGAGAGGGGAGTTGGGAGAGGGAAGGCAAACGCATGCCGGGAAATGGATGGATGAATGAATGAATGATGAATGAATGAATGAATTATGAATTAATCATAGACATATGAATATTAATAGACCAGAACGTAAAGGTGAGGGGACGAAACCAACTACAGCGGGGCGCAGAGCGGGAAGATGAATTCGGTGATATATGATTCGTCAATAACTCAATCTGAGAGTATATGGGCATCTCGCATTATAATATCACCATTTAGTTCTTAAAAGTAAACTCTGCTCTTTAATGAATATACCTTTTTACATGGGAGCGTGAATTGCTCGCCGCGAAATGAACAAATTTACAAATTCCAAATACAGCAAAGTAAAGTTCGCCTATTTTCATAGTCCAATATTTTGTTGACGTATTTAGTTACGACACTTTTACAAATGTTTCATAATTTACTTACCCCACAAAACAGCGACGAGTACAAGCCATGTGTCTCGAGGGATAGTGTGTGTTACAAAGACGACCATATTATGTGATCTGAATAAGCTTATAATAAAGTAAAATAATGCTTTCCTATGGAATGTAATACGACAATTAGGTTTATTCTCTTTTTCACTTCTATTTTTACACGTTTTCAAAACACAAGCCACTATTTTTGCCGTGTTATTTCGTAAAATGCACCGATGAGTGCTCGACGCTGGCTCGCAGAAGAATAATGACATCACATTTTTTAGATTCACGCGAAGCCATACTCGATCCCAGCCGGTTCCAATGGAACCGGTATGGGGAGGGGGAAATAATACGTTTTTATCGCTTAGGGCAGGTCTATTAATATTCATATGTCTATGGAATTAATGAATGATGAATGAATGAATGATGAATTAATGAATAATGAATGAATGAACAATGAACTAATGAATGATGAATTAATGAATGATCAATGAATTAATGATGAATTAATGAATGATGAATGAATGAATGATTGAATAAATGAATGAATGATGAATGAATGAATTGAGAATGAATGAGTGAATGATGAATGAATGATGAATGAATGATGAATGAATGAATGATCAATGAATGAATGATCAATTAATGAATGATGAATGAATGAATGAACGATGAATGAATGATGAAGGAATGATTGAATGATTAATGAATGAATGAATGATTAATGAATGATTGAATGAATGATGAATTGAGAATGAATGAATGAATCATGAATGAATGATTAATGAATGAATGAATGATGAATTAATGAATGAGTGAATGAATTGAGAATGAACGACTGAATGATGAATGAATGATTAATGAATGAATGATGAATTAATGAATGATGAATGAATGAATGATGAATTAATGAATGATTAATGAATGATTGAATGAATGAATGAATTGAGAATGAATGAATGAATCATGAATGAATGAATCATGAATGAATGAATCATGAATGAATGATTGATGAATGAATGATTAGTAATGAATGATGAATGAATGAATGATGAAGGAATGATTGAATTAATGAATTAATGAATGATGAATGAATGAATGAATGATGAATGAATGAATGATGAAGGAATGATTGAATGATTAATGAATGAATGATTGAATGAATTAATGAATGATGAATGAATGAATGATGAAGGAATGATTGCATGATTAATTAATGAATGAATGAATGATGAATGAATGAATTGAAAATGATTGTATGAATCATGAATGAATGATGAATGAATGAATTGAGAATTAATGAATGATTGAATGAATGAATTGAGAATGAATGAATGAATCATGAATGGATGATGGATGAATGAATGATGAATGAACGATGAATGAATGAGTGATGAATGAATGATTTAATTAATGATTAATGAATGAATGAATCATTGGTATTCCCACCATACCATGCGAGCGAAGCCGCGGGTAAAAGTTAGTATATATGTATATAAATCAATATATGTATATAAATCTATATATGTGAGTTGTCTATGCATTGCTATATTTAGCATAGGAAATGTTTGAAACTTTCGAAACACCTTCTTTCCATCCTCGCGCAAGTTTCTGAATTATTACAGCCACATGACAATACATCTGAAAAGTTTTTTTAATAATTACAAAAACCCTTACGGAAACTGTCGAAAATGTCACTATTTGAGAATGACCATCGTTAGCTCAAAATCAAAATTAAATTTTCGAATAAACTCTTTAAATTAATGAATTTTATTGAAGTCACCTATGATAATCATTCAAATCGAATACTTTGAATCTAATCAAGTATTATAGGCATTTTAAATAGGTACCTACGTTAAGTACCAATCAAGTTTCTACATCATTCATCCGATTGCGATGAAACTTTGAGGGTTTGATGTGCGCATGCCTGCGATGGTTTCTATATATAATTGAGAGCGCTGGCTTTATGAATTTTGTATAATAAATATACAATAAATGAGTGTATTTCATATAGTTTCATGGATGGGAATGCTGTAGGGTAGGAAAGGAGAAGGGAAGTGCGGGAGAAGGGGAGGGGAATGCGTGAAAGGGGGTGGTTCGTGGGACGGGGGAAAGCGCGAGGGAAAGCGTCACGGGATCGGAGGGGGAGGCGGAAGGGGGACGGGGACGAATGGGAAAGGACTCGCAGGGAGAAACAATTTATTTATTAAGTGGCATTGCAACGCATTCCGGGAACTCGCTATAATAGATAATAATAATAAAAAAAACCCTCAGGCTAATTTGTTCGATTTTCGGAACATATAGGTCTCATAGAAATCGTTTTGTCCCCTTTAGTATCATGGTTAGAAATTATATCTAAACGGTGTTAGATAAAGAAAACACCACGCTTTATACACAAATTTAAAATTTTAAGTACTCCAATATGAATCCAAAGTTTCCGACCGCAATTTGAAAAAAAAAAGAAACTTTGGGAATTTTTTATTAATTATTTTTACACGAAATGACAAAAAAGTGAGTTGACGATAACGTTTATAATACATTTGCCTAATAAAAATCTTGTGTTTTTTTTAAATTTTTTTCGTTATTAGTAATTTTAGTTGGAAAAAAAAGTAAGGTGAGCCATTTTTAAAACTTTTCATTTTTGCATACAGAGTGTTAAGGGACGTACTTGATTTACTTATTAAGTACGTCCCTCAACACCCTGTATGTAAAGTTATAAGTATATAATAAACTAGCAGACCCGGCTACACGTTGCTGTGGCTAACGAAACACAACGCCATTATCCAATCTTTATAAAATCCACACCACCCGCCTGCCAGCTGCCCGCTGCCCGCTGTCTGAATTGAATATTTGAATTTCTCGGCTTTTCTCTACTATAATAAGCATGTATTATACATATAAACTAATTAACTCGCCACTAATTACACAATGCTTGCAATGCAACACTGGATATTTGAAAAGGGAAAATCAAATACCTACTTACTCTAGGACATCTATTTTCCAATTTCTTCCGTAGAACGAATTTCAAAAGTGACTATAGTACGGCCCGCCAGCCATTTTAAATCGCACAAAAATATGTTTTCTTTGAATTTCTCGGCTTTTCTCTAATATAATTTACATGTATTATACTTATAAACATTCCTCTTCAATCACTCTATCTATTGGTGAAAACCGTATGAAAATCCGTTGCGTAGTTTAAAAGATTAACGCGCACATACATTTTGAGAGACTTCATTTTATACTATGTAATGAAATGATGATTACGAATCGTACTTTGATTCCTGACATTATTTGGAGTTTAAAAAGGTAATTGAAATATTTGTCTCTTATGTTTTGCAATTGGTGAAAAATGTTAAAAAAAATTATAATTTCATAAATTTGTAATCTTGTAATTTGCACCCCAAATTTGTAATCTTTTCCATGATATATTGGTGTGTAACCGATTTATGGAGAACGAGAAAAATAAATAAATATCTTCGAAATAGATTTTAGTGTGTAGATATCAGTTGAACGTCCATTTTTCGGTGCTCTCCGGCGTACCTCAAGGTCCTCATTCGGGGCCATTATTATTTAATGTACGTATAAATGATATTAGCAAATGTTTTTTACGCGCTAATTACTTAATAACTAATTACTTAATAACTAATTACTAATTACTTAATAACTAACATACGCAGATGATTAAAATATAAACGTCAAATCAATCATCAGTCAAACGTCAAATCACTGCAACTTCAAAAGAGGACCTCAATCGTATTTTTATACATCTACTACGAATTGAACAAACTTTATATATATGTAGATATGTTAAAGCATCATCCATGTAAATATCTTGGTCTGGTAGGTAACCAATTTCTTCGTCGAATAACCAAGAATAAAATTTGTGAAATCGTTCTAGATACAAAAATAATAAAACGTGAATATCTTGAATATCTGATGTGGCTGATTATTTTTACAACTAGCTGCACTTCCCAGCGTTGTCCGTGCTTTACACAAAGTTTTTCGAAATCAGATGTTTACAGTTATCATTGTTCTCTTATTTTTAACGTCAAGTGTGCAAAATTTCATCAAGAAGTATCAAAATTCTGCTTTAAGGGGTGGGAAAGAGGTAGGGATTGGTTTTATGAAATCCCACGTAGAGTACGAGTGAGTTTCATCTTGTTTTGAAGGTCAAGTGTGCAAAATTTCATCAATCTCGGAATAAAACTGTAGATTTGTATAAAAAATCAAACCGCTCCCCCCGTCACAGACAGTCTTCTATACAGAGTGTTAAGGGACATACTTGACTTACTTTAACCAGTGATTCCTGACATTATTTGGAGTAAAAAATGTAAATGAAATTTTGGTCTCCGGTGACATTTTTGATGTTTTTTTTTTTTTTCTACAAAAGCATAAAAAAATGGTAGTTGTTGAACAGTTGGAGGAGAGGTAAGGGGTTCGTCGGACACCCGGCTGAGTGACCAGTGACGAAATGTGGAAGAATTTTTTTTTTGTTTGATTTTGAAGAAAAAAAATTTGAAAAAAAAAGTCGTCAAAAAAAGTCACCGGAGACCAAAATTTCATTTACATTTTTTACTCCATATAATGTCAGGAATCACTGGTTAAAGTAAGTGTCCCATGAGTCAAAAGATCTTTAAGAAATTTTACGACATCACAGTTTTCCCTAAAATCACACATCTACAGATTTTATATTCAGAGCTTGTAAAGATCAATCCCGCACCATTTTTTTTTTGACATTTGTAGGCTTCCGGTAAAACGTCGTCTTTAGGTCTGTTTCAGCTTTTAAACAAATTGTGATCAGCTGACAAGCATAACAAAACGACAGTTGTGCTTTTCTGTTCATCACAATTTGTTTAAAATCTGAAACGGACCTAGAATCAACGTTTAATGGGAACATTTCGGATGCAAAAATAAATCATATTGACGATGATTTAATGACAATGTTTTTATAAAGATGCATTTGAATTACTGTGAGATACATCAACCTTAAAATTCGTAATTCTTTTAATTTTTACTCTGGTCACTAGTGTGAAGGGCTGTTAATTATGGAAATGACTTACAAAATAGTTTTAAGGACCTTTAACCAGCCAGCGTACAGGGCAGTTCCAATTAGAAAGATTAATTATTCTCCGTACCAGCTTTTTAAAATTATAACTCAATATCGTATTTATTTCATTCCAAATTTGCTTTAATTTATACCTACATCCAAAAATGCTGAAAGGCGTGATGATAAAACTATTAAAATTATGTACTTTTTGTAAATATTTTTTGATTATAAGTATTTCTCATTTTTTCAATAATGTCTAAATTAAATAAGAATGTTAAAAAAAATCTGAAATATATTAGTTTGTAAGTGCACAAATAAATACACAACGGACCAATTTTCGTCAAGAAACATGTACGTCTACGTATATATTTTTAATGATTTTATAATTAAAATCAAAATTCTGAAACATGCGTTTCCCAGTTAAGGGAACGTACCCATACTACGTGACCAACTTTTTGCAATTTTTAACCCCCTCCCCCCCCCAGTGACCAAAAACCTAAGCAACCCGCCGCTCATTTGTACCAAGCGTGACATTTTGAAGACCCCCCCCCCCTAAACGTGTCACGTAGTATGGGTACGTTCCATAATGCATTGATTTATTTTACTGCATGATTAAATGATTTGAAATGTGTGTTGTATAATACAAATATTTGTTTGAAAATTTAACAAATCTGCCATAACCTTATTGGATTAAAAGTAAACATTTTTTCTCAAAATTTAAAACATACCTGGTGTCGCGAAACTGCGACTCCACTGTTAATTGGCGGTAAATACTGCAAAGCAAAGCCTATGCACCCTCGAAGGACCAGTCCCGAAACTACGTGAAATCGCTAATTTATACGGGACGATTAGATAGCATACACTCGCAAAACCTGATGGATAGTCAGTCGATAATTCAGATCTGGGCTTTTGGAAAATTAGATAAGCCCAGATTGGAATAAGGAAAATAGGACTCACCGTTGCAGATGGGGCCTCGCTGATCTCCAGTTTTGGTGTACACTTCTCACTGTTTAAAATTCGCGATATTCTTATAACAAGAGGTTACAATACATGCGCCCTGTCTGAGATGTTATTTTGTTCTGAACAGGAAAGCACACTGTCACCTCTCCAAAGTTGAGTATTTCTTGCAACAATTTTTATGGTGACATTTGGGAAGGAAAGATTAGGTAGGTGGGATAAATTCAGGATTTTGACATATCTACCCACCAAGTCTGCGAATGCAATACCCAATCAATCCCATATAAAAACGCGCGAACAATACCTTTACTAAGTTTTTGTGCAAAAGAGCCAATATGTCTAAAATTTCATTTAAAAATGACATATTTCCGGTTTTCTCTGATTATTCCCTCTTAAGAATATATATCATTTTTGGCATCCATACAAACGTATTTTCCTGTTTCTTCTCTGAATTTTGACACAAGTGCGAACATTTTTTAAAGTGTACTTGCATCTATTTAAATTGCGATTTTGCTTTCTTGAAGGAATGAATGCAAATCATTAGAAATGAAAATCAACCCACTTCCTGACATCCGACCGACCTGAATCTTGGCGGATAAACTCGTTGTCGAGAACAGTGCATTTTATCAACTTTTGGTGGCGCTCACGTACACACGCGTGCACTCACAGTCAATCAGAGATAGCACAACTAGGTCGAAAACTTAAAATAAATGTACTTATTATAGTTTTAATAAACCTTGTTTTATGCGGGTTGGTTTTTAATATTATAATACAGATATCGATCGACCACTAGCGTGTCGGTATGTTTTGCTTTTTTAGTTATTACTTCTTAAATGAGTTGGACTCTCCAAAATCCTTAAAATTGCCTGGTTTGAACGTTGTCAACAGACATTCAGTGTACAAATTTTACAATGTATTTAAAAAAAACAAAACTTACAGACATAGAATATTTTCTTCTATTACTGGTAAAAAAATCTTTAAAATCGGTCTAGTTTTGGAGAAGAAAAATGAGAAATACAAAACCTCGATTTTGACGATTTTATTTAGGTACCAGCTGGTTCCCGGCATGCGTTGCTATGCCATTTCATAAAGAAATTGTTTCTCCCTGCGTGTCTTTTCCCATTCGTCCCGTTCCCCTTCCGCCTCCCCTTCCTCTCCCGCGTCCCCTTCTCCTCTCGCGTTCCCACTCCTCCTCCTCAACCTTCCCTCTCCCCACTCCACTCCCCCTTCCCCGTGAACCCCCCTCCCGAGTTCCCTCTCCCCCTCCCCGCTCCCACATTCCGTACATTCAGTTTTCGAACAGCTCGCGTGCCACCTATTGCAATTTTTTTATACAAATTTGATGATGTCAGAGCTCACCAGTAGTTTTATACAAACCTTGTCCTGACAATAACGGACACAAAAATAAAAGAATTATCCAATTTGGTGCAGTCGTTCGTTCGGTTATGCGCGTACATACATTTTGGCGATTCATTTTTATTTATTTAGATTAGATTAGCGAGTTCCCGGCATGCATTGCAATGCCACTTAAATTAATTAGTGATTTCTTACTGCGTGTCCTTTCCCATTCTTCCCTGCTCTTCTTCCATCTTCTCCGCCAAATCCTCCCCCCCCCCCCCCAAACTACACGAAATACATTCATTTTCAAAAAAACTCGGAAAAATTTAAAAATTTCAAAATGCCTGAGCTCACCAGTATTATATGGAAACCTTCGCGGGCGTGCGCACAACAACTCACCAAAGTTTTATCGCAATCGGATGAATAGTATAGGAAATAATTTCATAACGCCGGAACTCACTAGTGTAGAAACTTTGGTAGAAACCATCGCGGGCTTGCACATTTGGTGTGATTTGATTTGATGACCCGACAATTCGTCCTGCGACAATTCATCCGGCGACAGTTCATCCTGCGACAGTTCATCCGGCCGACAGTTCATCCTGCCGACAGTTCATCCCGCCGACAGTTCATCCCGCCGACAATTCATCCGGCGACAATTCATCCTGCCTGATCATTTTGAAGATTTTTATTAAGTAAGTATGCAAAGAGGATATACGGCCGTACAACCAAAATCGATATACTTATATCTGAAGGCATCTTGAGTGGAAATCCGCTGTAAAAATATTTTTACTAACAATAATTTCGACTCTCCGAAGAAGCATGCGTGAATAACAAAATACGACATACTTACACTTATAGGTTATACTTATAGGTTAGGTTAGGTTAAGTTAGGTTAGGTTAGGTTGAACTGTCAGGATGAATTGTCGCCGGATGAATTGTCGCAGGACGAACTGTCGGCAGGATGAACTGTCGGCCGGATTAACTGTCACAGGATGAACTGTCGCCGGATGAATTGTCGCAGGATGAACTGTCATGGAACCTTTGATTTGGTTTAGGAACGTATAAGGGACAAACAAAGAAACATTCATTTTTATATATTAAGATTATCAGCCTGAGGTGGCTATGGCGACAGAGACAGCAACAGTTTTATAAAATACATATTATTATTCAAATTTCTCGACGCTCGCTTTTCCTCATAAAATACAAGATCTAGAAGTATTCAGTTGTATTTTTTGTAGAATGTTCGAAACACAAATACGTCGAATAGCGTCGGCGTCGATCTATTGCGTCACGGGGCGTCGCGACGCTCTGCCGACGTCTCCTAGAAGTTGTCATGAATGAGAGTAGACCCGCTAGACGCTAGACGATAGACACATCTGTCGACGCTAAATTAGAACCCATCCTACCTGTTTTTACGTTGAGTTTATTTTTGTTAATAGGGTGTCCCGTCCGAAAATAATAAAAAAAATGTTGCTACCTCCTTCTTTCGCCAACGTTTCGGACAGCGTTGTAGTGTCTATCATCAGGGCAGATCCGGTAGATGTGTGACACATGCAGTGTCCATCATCAGGGCAGATCCGGTTGATGTGTGACACATCTACCGGATCTGCCCTGATGATGGACACTGCAACGCTGTCCGAAATGTTGGCTAAAGAAGGAGGTAGCGCAACACGGCATAACACCCCCAAAATAAATAACGAAAATACTTTTGGCCGTGAAAATCATAAAACGTAACCAAAAATTTTGATATTGTCCTTTTTTTACGTTAGCTCCACACAGGAGGCCCTGAGGAAAATAATTCCCCTCAGGGCGCATGTCATCTTTGGGGACGCTGTGTGGAGGGTCTTTTTAGGAAAGGAAAGACAGGAAGTTCTGGAAAGGAAAATGGTATTAGAGGTGGGTAGGAATCTGAGGGTCATTGTTTCCAAGGGTGACGGACGTATGAATCCATCCCTCCCACTGCGGTGCAAGACGAAGGGCGATGGGTTGAGGAGAGGTCAAAAGACCTCCTCAACCAGTCTCCCTCGATCCGGCCCGCTACGCAGCAGGTGGGCAGAAGCATCGGCCGCAAAGCCCTTGAAAAACCTCACCTCATGAACCCGGTCACCCCTGCTAAGTCACCAAACGTAGTTAACCACTTTTGGTGACATATGGCAGAATTATTTGTTGTATAATAAATGGAATCCCGGGGCGGCGGTACCCTTAATTGTGAAATAACACAAATCAATTAATTTAAATTTTCTTGCGAACCCACGGATTCCTAGTCGAGAGCCTTAATCGTCGACCACGGAGGCCTTAAGTTAATTAAGGTTAGAGTTGGATTAGGATAGATCAGGTAAAATCTGTTTTTAAAAAATATATATATTATTTTTGTTTGCGCAAAAATATGGACACCCTGTATGAAAAAATATTGGCAAAGACGCCAGACTAAGGAAACCAAATTATATAAAGATTTTAATCTCGTTTGGTCTCGGGTGTGACCGCCTTTTCGGCAATATTATGTTTGTTTCGTATCAATTAGGGTTTGCAATCCCGCATCCCGCGATCCCGCGGGATTTTAATAACATTTAATCCCGCGGAAAACGGAATTTTCATGTGCGGGATTTGCGGGATTGAAAAAAAAACTAGATTTATACCAAAAACATGCATGTTTTTTTACATTAACTCCACATGGAGGAAAAAAAACATTCAATCCATCTATGGCATCTTTGAGGATTCTGTGTGGAGGGTGTTTTTAGGAAAAGGAAAGAGAAGAATGTCTGGTCCGGAAAAAGGGTTGGGTAACAATCTGGGGGTCATAGACATCCGAATTCAATAGACCAGAAGACACAGATGAGGGGAAAAACCAAACTATGGGGGCGAAGAGAGGAAAGATGACTGTGATTCATTAAAAAATCAACTTGACAGTATATAGGCATCTCGCATTATAATACATCACCATTTAGTTCTTAAAAGCAAAATCTGCTTTGAATAAATATACCTTTTTACATGGGAGCGCGAATTGCTTGCCACGTTAATAACATATTTGCGAAGGCCAAATGCTCGCCCGAAAAGATTCGCCCCTGTTCACATAGCAATATTTTGTTGCCGTGTTTAGTTAAGACACTTTTACAAATGTTTCATAATTTACTTACCCCTGTAACCAGCGACGAGCACACTGGAGAACCGCCCACATTTGCTATGTGCAGATAATGTGGGTATAATGTATAGCACAAGCTACCGTTTTTGGCGTGTTATTTCGTAAAATGTATGGATGTTAGTTCCGCGCTGGTCAGGACTAGAATGATGACGTCACATATTTTAGATTCAAGCGAGGTTCTCTCCCCTCCCCATGGAGCGAGCTGGCTCCAAGGAGGAGCTCCAGCTGGCTCCATGGGGAGGGGGAAATAATATGTTTTTATCACTTAGGGCAGGTCCAGATATATTCATATGTCCATGCTTGGGGGTCAATTTGTCCATGAGTGACGGATATATGAATCCATCCCTCCCACTGTGGAGCGTGACGATGGGTCTAGAGTTCTAAAGAGTCCGGCTGGAGAGAACAAAAGATAACCAACATCTCTGCCGTAGGTCACCTCAAGTGGTTTGCTACGTTTGGTGTCTTAGCAGGGGTGCCCGTGTTCATGGGGTGAGGTTTGTCTAGGTCTTGGCGGCGGATTATCTGGGCACGCTGAACCCCAGATTTCTCCCCACCGCTCGTACCTTTTTCCTTCCCCTCGTTCCTTTCCTTAAAAATGCCCTGTCGTCACTGGTCACTCAGCCGGGTGTCCAACCCCTTACCCCGCCTCCAACTGTTCAACAACTACCATTTTTTTATGTTTTTGTAGAAAAAAAAAATAATGTCACCGGAGAATAATTCCCCTCAGGGCTTATGCCATCTTTGGGGATGCTGTGGGTGCTTTTAGGAAATGAAGGAGAGGAAGTTCTGGGAAGGAAAATGGTTTTAGGGGTGGGTAGGAATCTGGGGGTCAGTGTGTCCAGGAGTGATGGACATATGAATCCATCCCTCCCACTGCGGTGCAAGGCGATGTTCCGAGAGATTACGACTGAAGAAGTCAAACGGACTTCTTCAACCATGCAGCTGATGGGCAGATGCATCTGCCGCCAAGACCCGGACATAGTTCAAGTCACCAAACGTAGCGAACATTTGGGGTGACCTATGGCAGAGGTGGTACCCATACCCGCCTCCCTAGGTTCCTACCCACCCCTCGTACCTTTTTCCTCCCCAGAACTTCATCTCCTTCCTTTTTTCAAAAGACCCTCCACGCAGCATCCCCATAGATGACACGGGCCCTGAGGAGAATTATTTCTTACGTGAAACTAGTGTTAAAAAAAATTAAACCTTAGAACATGTTTTAACTGTGTCCATTTCTGTCTTTCCAGGTTTCTCCCGCATTCCAGTGTACGAGGGCAAGCGCACATCCATCGTGGCCATGCTGTACGTGAAGGATCTGGCCTTCGTGGACCCCGATGATAACACGCCGCTCAAGACGCTGTGCCAGTTCTACCAGAACCCGTGCAACTTCGTGTTTGAAGATGTCACCCTGGACGTTATCTTTAGGCAATTCAAGGAAGGTGAGTCTTACAACAAGAAGAGAGCATCTACTATCCTTATCCTATATTCCTCTTCCTCTCTATTTCACATTTTTATTTGTTTAAAGGCATAATAAAACTCAGCCTTGCTCATAAAAAAATACTTAGTTACACATTGAACAAAGACTGGACTTTTTATATTTCGATTTGTTACTAATAAAAAAAGTCTTTAATTTGTTGCAATAGAGCTGGCAACGTTGTATTTTGGTGGTGGATTGACCCGTGGCGCTTTAGTTTCTCAGAAAATTGGAGTTTCGATTTGTGGTATTTGATGTTCGAATCATATCATGTTTTTTTTAAATTTTTTTAAAGTACATAAGATAGACATGCTGTCCAAATATTTACATATTTTTTTTTTAATGTGAATATCACTAGTCCCAGCTGCTCCTGTCTGGAGCTAGTGAGACTATGGTATCCCCAATTGGGGTATGATGTGACGCTGAAGGTAATGAGGAGAAGAAGGAGATAGGGAAGAGGAAGGTTGGAAGTACCTGGCTATCCAGATCTGGTCACCAAACACGGCTAATGCCATTTCAAGCAACGTTTCAATTCTGAATGGTGGTCTTTTCTTACACCAGGGCGATACTGAGAGTATCTTTATCTATTATTTTAATTGAATTAATTGTGAATTAACACAAATTAATTAAATAAAATTTATTTGCGCAAGCCGGGATTCGATCCCGTGACCTTCGGATTGTGAGTCAAGAGCCTTACCCCTCGACCATGAAGGCTGTCAATGTCATGATTTTGTTCATAATTTCGATTCTAATGACTAATTCACTATTATTTATATAATATATGTTTATTTTTTTAACATATTAAGTATAATTCAATATATTTACTAGTGACCGACCGAAGGTTCGGTTTCGGCAAGTTTTGGCAAAGTTTCAGTTTCGGCATCAGATTTTCTGCCGAAACCGAAACTTTTTTAGACATGTTAAAAATCGATTGTTTACTGTTATTTGGTTTATTTTTCACACTAAAGGCCTATCCGCACACAACAGTGCCGGCACGTGACCGACAGTTCCGTACCGTGACGTGCTATTCGTACATGTCAGTACCGACACGACGCGACGACGCGCGCAGTGATTAGTTGGCACTCTAGACTCTGCGTAGCAGTTTCATGTGCTAAAATGCCTCGATATTCAAGATCACAATTAGCAGCGATAGCTTTAATATTAGATTAGGCACAGGACCCCCTAGTGAGGAGGACTAAGAAATACAATATTTTATACTTAATTTCACATTACATTTTGTATGTAAAAAAATTTCTATATAGTCTCTATAATAAAAAATAAAAAAAAAAAACAAATAAATAAAAAAAGATGAAGACGAAATGTATGTGAGAAGAAGGCATTGGGTTCATAATGCGTGGAGGAAAAGAGAAGGAGAAGGAGATTTCACCACCCTATATAAACATCTGATGGATGATGAATCAAAGTTTTTTTGAGTATTTCAGGATGTCAAAACATTGTTTCGACATACTTTTATCTAAAATAAAATTATTATATTTATAATTAAATTATTTAATTATAATAAAAAATTATTATAATTTATCTCTTTTTACGCCCAACATATGTTTGCTTAAAAATTAATGTCCATATATTTTCTATGTGAAAGGTCATAAATTGCATGATATACACGGACCAATTCAATCAACTTTTCGTCGTCCTTCTTGAAAGACTGCCACCGTGTCAGGCAAAATATTGTCCGCTAGAAATTCACGCCGGATCACTGCGAGCGTCGGCGCAGCACTGACATCACTGAACGTCACTGTCACTGACAAGTATGGATAGCGTCGTACAAAATGTATGCCACAATATCATTTTCCACTGACACTGATGGATACGTTACTGATCGGTACGTGTCGGCACTGTGCCGGCACTGTTGTGTGCGTATAGGCCTTTATTCAGACAGTTAACACGTGTTAAATTAAATAAGTGTTGATTATTGACAAATGTTTGTTCAAAAAACTAGTTAAAATATTTGTTAATTTTGATTTGTTTTAAAGCAGTAATATCAACAAAAAAAAATTTACATACTTTAATTGTTGTTTTTTATTTCATTTAACACGTATAAAAAGAATTTTGTGATTGTAAACTCGATAAAAATTAAAATACTCAATTAATGAGGTCCTTCCTTTATAATTTAAGTGATAACTATTGACAATTTTTTGTTCCAAGAAGTAGTTAACATGTTTTGTTATTTTTTATAAATTTTGTTTGTTTTATAGAAGTTATATAAATAAATATTATTTTTCACATACTTCAATTATTTAACACGTGTTAACTGTCTGAATAAGTGTAAAAATAACCCAATAAGACAGTAAACAATCAATTTTTAACATGTCTAAAAAAGTTTTGGTTTCGATTGCGTTAACCGTCTTATATCCGGTATCAGTGTCTTCTTCTTCGATGGCGCTACAGCCCATATCGAGCTTTGGCCTCCTGCAACAGTCGCCTCCAACTCCTCCTGTCCTCAGCGACTGACTTCCAATTTGGTACCTGGAGAAGCTGTGCTGCATCCCCTCTTACTTCGTCTTCCCGCCTCAGTCTGGGTCTTCCCACTTTTCTCTTTCCACCTGGGTGTCCAGTCAAAATTCTTTTTGGTCCGCGTGTATCCGGCATTCTCTGTACATGCCCAGCCCATCTCAGCCTGAGGAGTCTCATATGTGTTGAGATGCTAGGTGCCTTATATATGTCATACAATTCTGTATTGTGCCGGATGCGCCACTATTCACCCTCTTTCACGGGTCCGCGTCAGTGTAACGATTACTAAAATTATTGTGGTTTTTGGCGTTTAGTTTTGGTGTAACCGTCAAGTAACAGACACCAAGAACTATTAAGCTTAGTCCCAATTCGGGGCCAATCGGTTTCGGATAGCGTTACAGTGTTTAATCCTCTCAGAGCCGGTATTTCAGTATGATAATTTGTGAAGTTAATGTGGTTTTCGGCATTAGTTTTGGTGTAGCCATTAAAAGAACTATTAAGCTTAGCCTTTAAATCTGTCCTGATGACGGAAACTGTAACGCTGTCCGAAATGTTGGATAACGAAGGAGAAAACGCTACACGGCATAATAACCCAAAAATTAATCACGATAATACTTTTGGCCGTGAAAATCTAAAATCATATCTTTATAATTTGTATTTTCCAGGGCACAAGGGACATCTGGCCTTCGTCCAACGCGTTAACAGTGAGGGCGAAGGTGACCCGTTCTACGAGACCATCGGCCTGGTCACCCTGGAGGACGTCATCGAGGAGCTCATCCAGGCTGAGATTATGGACGAGACCGACGTATTCAGTGAGTGTTTCCTAATGCTACCCTTTTATGATGTCCCGTCCGTCAAGAAGTTTAATTAAATTTTTCATTAAATGTTAGAACCCTTCAAGCTTCAGAAGAACATTACTAGCCACTAACACTTTCAATTTGGGAGGCAGGTACGGGTACCGCCGCCCCGGGAACCATTTATTGGATACCTCCGCCATAGATCACCCAAAGTGGTTCGCTACGCTTGGTGACTTGTGCAGAGGTGCCCGGGTCCTTGGGATGAGATGTGTTTAGGTCTTGGCGGTCTATGCGTTTCCCCACCTATTGCGTGGCGGGCCAGATCAGGAGAGATTAGTTGAGGGAGACCTAAACCTAGACTTCTCCAGCCAGACTCACGACCCTTCGCCCTTGCACTGCAGAGGGAGGGATGGTCACCCTAGACACATTGACCCCACCTCTCATACATTTTTCCTTCCCAGAACTTCCTCTCCTTCCTTTTCCTTAGAAGACCCCCCACACAGCATCCCCAAAGATGACACAGGCCCTGAGGCAATTTTTTACCTCAGGGCCTCCTGTGTGGAGCTAATGTAAAAAAAAAGATGGATTCAGAAATATTCCATTAATTTGGATTTTATTGCAGAGTGGAAATATTTTGACCTTCTGAGGCCTGAGGGGTTAACATGTTGGTATTGCCATTTAAACGATCGGTCCATTTTTTCTACATTTTCTTGCCATACCTTACCCGACCTAACCTAACCTAACCTCACCCTTTCCCTGTCCATTCCTTCCAGACCTGAAGCGCGCCCAAGAAGAAGCCAGCAAGTACGGAGAATGTTCCGACTCTTCCACAGCGGGCCGGCGATCTCGTAAAATGTCCCTCCTGTTCTTCAAAGCCGATGCCCTTCAGGCCAAGAACAGCAAGCCCACAACGTCCGACAATAAGGAGGAAGTTAATGATGATAATGCAAAGGATGTTTTACCCAGTAAAAATGAAGAGATCAATTGATTTGGTACGTACGAGAGGTCTTCTGGCATTCTTAAAACAATAGTCTCCTTCATTGATATGCTTGGTGTAACTCTAAATGCCCAGCTCAGGAACGATGGCTCCGTCGAAATCATAGTTTAATTAGCCTCTCAGATGCTGGGTGTACTGTACAAGGCCTGCAGATAGTACACAACTATTGACCCTGTACTATTTACAAGTGCGCCCCACTATTGAATGTTGAATTTGGCAAAAACCTCTGGTCCGTAACCTCAAAACATCTGAAAACAACCCTCGACTGTGTACTTCTGCACAGATTCGAAGGTTCAGAATCTGTCAAACTGGCGTTCCGTTTAACAGATTCTCTTTTAGAGCACAGGCCCTCGGGTGGTAATCAGTGGCGGCCGCTGCCCTGAGAATGTGGTGGTTCACTGACAATCCGTACCTACTTATCACAAAAATAAAAGATTAATTAGGAATTTTTAATAATTAATTTATTTTCAAACAAACTGTTATTTCCTCTTATATATTCAACACTGGTTGCACTTATTTATGTAATAAAATTAAATATTAATAAATTAGGTTATTGGTATTTAATATAATCAATATAAAAAACAAAACAATGACAATTATCTTGTCACGGGTGAAGCGCGCGCCGCTAGGCTGCGCTAGACGCAAACTGATCTATGTATTATGATCTTCGTCAAAATTCGATTGTATTCGTGTCACCTCGGGTCATGGTTCATGGCCAATCGGTAAACTTCGGCAAGGATCGGATTATGTTGGGTGGGTGGCACACCGATTGAAGCAAAATTCTGGTACAAATAGCGAAATTGACACGCTTTCGATGTTTTAAATATCCCATACAAAAATATGATTTCGTTCGTTTGCAAACCGAATGCACACCAATGCGGCCGATGCGAGGGCGCCCGGCCCCTTTCATATTCTTTTCCTTCAGAGAACTTCCTCTCCATTCTTTCCTTTAAAAGACCATCCCCAAAGATGATACAGGCCTTGTGGGATAAATGTAAAAAAAAACTAATATTTTCTCTACACTTGAATCTGCTATCCTTTATGATAAATAAATAACATTTATTTATGTTTCAGCTGATAATAAATCGAAACGGCGCAGAAACCATCTGCCGAATAAACTGCAAGACTTTGGCGTGTTTGCCGAACGTAGAGAAAACCAACGAATTCGCATTTCCCCGCAACTGACGCTTGCCACCTTCCAGTACCTCAGCACTTGTAAGCCATTATTTTTTACCATAGAAAGTTCACGAATCTCTGGAATGTGTCGGCGCGTTTTGTTTTGTTAACTATTTTTCTAAGAATAAAGTATCTATATAACTAACCCACCGTAATTCGTATAGCGTTAACGTACTTTAACCCTTAACGTCTGTTTGTTCGATTTAAGGAACAACTCATATAGGTCTTATAGAAATGGTTTTATCTCCCTTACTATCACAGTGAGAAATATGATATAAACGGTGTTAGAAAGAGAAAACACCACAAAGTAATTAAAATGTACCTACACCTTTATTAATTCCATCCTGAAGCAATTTGAAAAAAAAATTTACTTTGGGACTTTTTTATTAATTCTTTTTACATGAACGATAAAAAAGTGAATTAACAATAACGTTTATAATACATTTGCCTTATAAAATATGTATGCATTTTTTTTTTTTTCAGTAATTTTAGGTAGATAAAATGAAAGGTTTCGGCCATTTTGGAAGCGCAGTTTTTAGTTGACAGTCGTTTGAGTGAGTCGATGTGTGTGTTTTTCTGACAATGGAAAAAATTGAGTTACAAGCTGTTATAAATTTTTTTTTTGTTTTTTGCGCAGTTTTTAGATAAGGGAACAAAAAGAAGTCACTTGGGGCTAGATCTGGTGAGTAAGGCGGATAGTCAAGCAGTTCAAACCGTAATTCGTGGATTTTTGCCATGGCAACCGCTGAGGTGTGAGACAGCGCGTTGTCTTGGTGAAACAGGATTTTTGGTCTAACTGAGAAAACGCGGCACCCAACGCGCGGACAGCTTTCTCATGTCTAAATCTTGATTTAATATGTGACAGACACGTTCTTTGGACATTTTCATAACCTCTGCTATCTCTCTCACTTTAATTCGGCGGTCGTCTAACACTATTTGGTGAAGTTTAGCAATGTTATCGTCAGTAGTTGCAGTTTTTAGACGTCCCGAACGTTCATCGTCTCCCAAGCTCTTACGTCCATGTTTAAATTCAGCTGCCCAAAATTTCACTGCGGTAAATGATGTTGCAGAGTCCCCATACACAGAGTCCAACTCATCTTTGATTTGCGTAGGCGTATTGCCCCTCAAAATACAAAAATTTAATAACAGCTCGATACTCAATTTTTTCCATTTTCACAAAAACACACATCAACTTACTCAAATGACTGTCAACTAAAAACTGCGCTTCCAAAATGCCCGAAACTTTGGTGAGTAACTGTCAAAAGATGCACAACTACATTCACTAGCTTTTATTGACGAGTGCTGCCATCTTCATGTTCAGGTCGGAAACTTTTCAGACCACCCTCATAAGTGCAGGTCAACTAATGAAGCTCTTAGAATTGAAAGCAATCATATACGAAGTTGTCCTAAAACTTAATTTTTTTGTGGGTTTCCAGCTCTAGACGCCTTCAAGCCGGACACCGTATCGGAAACCATCCTCCGGCGCATGCTGAAGCAGGACATCATCCACCACGTTAAGTTTAGGAACAAGGAAAGGCAGAAATCAGATCCGGCCACCCTCATTTACGAGCAAGGAAAACCGGTAACATCTTCATATATTATTTATTATTTTTATTTATTTGACTTTATTTGGAAACGTTAAATATTTTTGCCACTGACAGCTGACAGTTTAAGAATATTCATTTGAAAGCATTCCGAAAAGCTTAGTTAAAAGATTAATCAAATGAAGTTTTACGTCAAGAAAGATGTTGGCGCAAGCGATTCTGACCTTGTCCTTCATACAGTTTCTTTTTATATAAGGGTTAAAATTGCATTTAAAAAAAAGCAAAGATTTTTTTGGCCCGCTGGTATTTCGGCGACAGATGAGAGGTTAAGATTATGCTGATGAAAGTGAGGTTAATCAATATGTTTGTTGTTTCCCAGGTGGACTACTTTGTGCTGATCCTGGAGGGGCGAGTGGAAGTGACGGTGGGGAGGGAGTGTCTCGTCTTCGAGTCGGGACCTTTCACCTACTTTGGTTGCCAGGCGCTTATGCAGAATGTCTGCATCGGTCAGTTCATGATGATTGTACTACTTAGGGAACGTACCCATACCACGTGACCCATTCAGGGGGGGGGTCTTCAAAATACCACGCTTGGTACAAATGAGCGGCGGGGGGCTTAAGTTTTTAGTCACGGGGAGGGGGGTGGGGTTAAAAATTGCAAAAAGTTGGTCACGTAGTATGGGTATGTTCCCTTATGACATAACATAAAAAATCAAAAACACTAACTCTAACCTAATCTCAATTTGGGAGGTGGATTTGGGAACCGACACCCCTGCCATATGTCCACCCCGAGTGGTCGCTACATTTGGTAACTTAGCAGGGGTGCCCGGGTGTACCGTCGCCCCGGGAACCATTTATTTTTATTTAAATTTTTGTTTAACGTGAACTTCTTCTTCTTTCAGCTGAGTCCCCGGTGATCCCACCCACAGCCCTGGGCTCCCTGCAGTCCATCAACATGGATGCTATGCTCCGTTACACCTTTGTCCCCGACTATTCCGTCAGGGCCATCACGGAGGTTTTCTACGTCAGCATCAAAAGGTACACTTAACCTCTAAGCCTAATTTGTTCGCTTTTGGGAATAACTCGTATAGGTTGTGTCTCCCTTACTACCATGGTGAGAAATACTATTTAAATGGTGTTATATAGAGAAAACACGGTGCAATAAATACCAATCTACTTATTACATTTTGGGAGGCGGGAATGGATACCGCCACCCCGGGAACCTTTATTGGATAACCAACACCTCTGCCATAGGTCACCCCAAGTGGTTCGCTACGTTTGGTGATTTAGCAGGGGTGCCCGGATTCATGAGGTAAGGTTTGTCTAGGTCTTGGAGGCGGATGACCAAGACACACTGAACCCCAGATTCCTACCCACCCCTTAAACCCTTATCCTTCCCAGAACTCTCCTCTCCTTCCTTTCCTTTAAAAAACCCTCCACACAGCATCTCCAAAGATGACATGCGGGAAATTATTTTCCTCAGGGCCTCCTGTGTGGAGCTCATGTAAAAAAAAAAAATCTAAAAGGTCATTATGAAATTATTAAAATGTACACCTTTATGAAACCAGTTTCCAACCACAATTTTTTTTTATACATATACCGACAAATAAGTGGGGTTACAATAACGTTTAAAATACGTTTATCTAATAAAATGTGTGTTTTTATTTTTTTTTTTATTATTAGTAATTTTAGTTAGAAAAAACGTAAGATCAGCCATTTTTAAAAAATTTTAATGTTTGCATTAAAAAAATTAATATTTCAAAAATTATTTGTTTATTGCCATAGACATCCAAATGGATAGACGAGAAGATACAGGTGAGGGGTAAAACCAAACTATGGGGGGGCGAAGAGGGGAAGATGACTGTGATTAGTTGAAAAATCAATCTGACAGTATAGAGGCATCTCGCATTATAATATCACCATTTAGTTCTTAAAAGCAAAATCTGCTTTGAATGAATAGACCTTTTTACATGGGAGCGCGAATTGGTTGCCACGTTAATAAAATATTTGCGTAGGCCAAATGTACACCCCAAAAAGATTCGCCCGTTTTCACATAGCAATATTTTGTTGCCGTGCTTAGTTAAGACACTTTTACAAATGTTTCATAATTTACTTACCCCTGTAACCAGCGACGAGCACACTAAGGAACGCCCACATTCGCTATGTGCACATTGATATGTAGGTATGTTGTATAGCACAAGCTTGGCGTTTTAGCGTGTTATTTCGTTAAATGTATAGATGTTAGCTTCGCGCTGCCCACGGCAAGAATGATGACGTCACACATTTTAGATTCAAGCGAGGCTCTATCCCCTCCCCATGGGGCGAACTGGCGCCAAGGAGGAGCTCCAGCCGGTTCCATGGGGAGGGGGAAATAATACGTTTTTATCACTTAGGGCAGGTCCAGATATATTCATATGTCCGTGTTTATTGCTAATGATAAAATTTAAAAGCATATTTCATCACCTTTCAAAAACAGTTTTTCAGAAATAGTTTCAGAAATATTCCATTTATTTGGATTTTATTGCAAAGTGGAAATATTTTGCCCTTCTGACAAAATATTGTCTACAAATTAGAATACAAAATTTCTTATTATTTACTCTACTAACTATCTGCCGCCCTAGGAACCATTTATTTAACAACCTCTGCCGTAGGTCACCCCAAGTGGCAAGCTACATTTGGTGACTTAGTAGGGGTGCCCAGGTTTACAGGGTGAGGATTGTCTAGGTCTTGCTGGCGGATGTTTCTGTTCACCTACTGTGTAGCGGGCTGGATTTGGAGAGACTAGTTGAGGTAGGACTTTTTACCTCTCCGGCAGGAATCTCTCGACTCGTCACCTTGCATTGCAGTGGGAGGGATGGATTCAAATATTTGTCACTCCTGGATGCACTCCCAAGATTCCTACCCACCTCCTCATACTGATTTTCAATTTCAGATCGCTGTACCTGGCCGCCAAGAGGGCCACTCTGATGGAGAAGTGCGCCAGCAATCGTTTCAAGGGGCTCGAGGACGCTGGCGAACAGTTTGACGATGAAGTGGAGAAGGTAACGCACTCCTCCACACTACTACAATCTCTCCTATTTTTCTTTCAATTTGTTGGATTTTGATGTGACCATAGTCAATTAAAAACCACTTGAACGCAGTCAGTGCAAAATTCAGTCATTTCTATATGTTCCAAATTGATCACATGCAATTACACTGATTAATTTTTTTTGTGTGTATTCAATTCTAACTAACCATCACGCTGTCTTGGTCTTGGTTTACACTCTTTGCCTCATTCACATTCATACTTCGTCTCATACATACTCTTCTGTTATTCTGGCTCTTGACATGGCCCAACTTAAGTATCTGATTCACTTGATTATGCCATTTCTTTCTCATCCACGACTTCTTCTATCAATCATGTTTACTTTTATTTTTATTTTGATGTAATGTTTTATAATACAATCCAATAATGTTGGCCTCACTGGGTGGCTTACCCGTGCTCAATGTATTCTCTTTACACTCCTTTCTTCATACTAATTACGCTTTTTCGGATCTCCACATTTCCTACACGATCATACATGGTTTTAACATACATACTTCTCAGGGATCTCATTTCTACAGCATTCAGTCTATTTTCATCCTTCCTCTGCCAGTTTCATGCCTCACTGCCATACATCAGGGAATGGTACCAGAACTCCATTGTGGACGGCTAGCTTTGCTTCTTTGGACAGTTTTTTTGGCGCCAACGGCGTTTACCCTTGTTTTAATATCTCTATCAGCCTTCCCATCTCTCGTAAACATACTTCCCAAATACTTTAACCCTATAATTATGAATCTTATTATTGGGAGACCAAATAGTGGATGCACATTCGAGAATACTTCGCACAATTGATTCTTTATTTTGTATGTTTGTAATAGCCCTATGGGCGTTAAATAAAAATGATATAATTATTTGTGTCTGTTTGTCTATTCAGCTCCTGCATTCCCTGGAGGAAGAGGGAAGCCCCACACCGCAGAGGTCTCCCTCACACCATCTCAACTCTCATCATGTAAGTCACCTTTTTTATTTGAATGCCGCACAAGAGTTGCTACTGCTCCCAACTGTTTGGAGCCAGCAGGACTGTGGCAACCCATGTTGTGAGGCCGAAGGTAATGGGGAGGTTGGGAAGTGCCTGTCTGTTCACCAAACATGGCTAAAGTCATTAAAAAATAACTCGATTCTGAATTGTGTTCTTTCATCAAGGCGATATTTAGAGTACCTACCATTCTGGAACTTGCCACTAATATAATACAAATTATTGTTTTATGTTAATTTGAAATGGCTTTAGCCCTGTTTGGTGACTAGATCTGAATAGCCAGGTACTTTCCCTTTCTCCCCTCCCCCACTACCTTCAGCTTCACAACATACCCCATTTGGGGATGCCATAGTCTCACTGGCTCCAGACAGGAGCAGCTGGGACTCTTGTGAGCCATTCATACAAAAAAAAATACATCAGTAGTTACCCTACGAGAGAATGAGGTAGAATAATCGGTCTCCTCTTTGTGCGGTGCTTTGTAGTCTCCCTATTCTTGTCTATTTTATTTTTCTGAAGGTTTCACTTCTACCGCGTGTGAATCGCACACTTGTAATTTTTAACATCTTCTGTAAAGTTTTCATTCTGCGGCAGGAACAAGTACCTATTTACAGTAGATACTATATTATTTTTTAAACCTTTTCTAACTTAACCTCATTTTTTTGTCACCAGGTGTCGCCGACGCCGCCCAACGGCTCCATAAAGACGACGTCTCGCCAGGCTTCGCCGGTGAAGCAGCTCGCCACCCTGGCAGAGCCCGAACACATGGACCCCGTCCTGCCGCTGGAAGTGCAAGAGACGGAAACCAACACTCTACTGCCCCACTCCAAGAGCTAAGGATAGCTCCGTCTGGGGAGGGCAGCCGTGCACACCCCGTCGGTTCAATCAATCAGCCACACCCTGTCGATTGATTGAATCAATCAGTCATACCCCGTTACGGACAGTTCAATCGATCATACCCCAACAATTCAGTTAAGTCTGTCTAATTAATCAGTCAAAACTGTGGGATGTTTGAATCAATCAGTCATACCTCTTTAAGGACATGTTGATTGAAAGTTGAATCAATCAGTCATACTCTGTCGATTGATTGAATCAATCGGTCATACCTGAATATGGACAGTTCAATCGATTTTACTCGATTGACTGATAATTCAATCAAGTTATAACCTGCCTATTCAATCAATCAATACTGTGTTAAGGATATTTGAATCAATCAGTCATTCACCGTTAAGTACATGTTGATTGAAAGTTGAATCAATCAGTCATACCCTGTTAAGGACAAGTTGATTAAAAGCTGAATCAATCAGTCATACCCTGTAAAGGACACTTTGATTGAAAGTTGAATCAATCAGTTAAGGACACATTGATTGAAAGTTGAATCAATCAGTCATACCATGTAAAGGACACGTTGATTGAATGTTTAATCAATCAATCATACCCTGTTAAGGACACGTTGATTGAAAGTTGAATAAATCAGTTAAGGACACATTGATTAAAAGTTGAATCAATCAGGCATACCCTGTTAAGGACACATTGATTGAAAGTTGAATCAATCGGTCATACCCCGTTAAGGACACATTGATTGAATGTTGAATCAATCAATCATAACCCTGTTAAGGACACATTGATTGAAAGTTGAATCAATCAGTTAAGGACACGTTGATTGAAAGTTGTATCAATCAGTCATACCCCGGTACGGGCAGTTAAATCAATCATACCTTGTTGACCAACAATTCAATCAAGTCATACCCTGTCTAATCAATCAATCAATGCTGTGTTAAAGATTTTTGAATCAATCAGTCATACCCCGTTAAGGACGGTTAAATCGATCAATACACTGTTGACCAACAGTTCAATCAAGACATACATCAAGGACGGTTCAATCAATCAATCAAAACTGTGTTGAATCAATCAGTCATACTCTGTTAAGAACGTTTCAATCGATCAACACCCAGTTAATTAAATTTACTATTTGAATCACACACTGTCGACTGACGATAATTCAATACCTCGTTAATCGAAAGTTGAATCAATCAGTCATACCCCGTCATTTTAAAATTCAAACATCCCCAACAATTGACCGACATTTCAATCAAGAAAAACCTTTATAACGCTGTCAGAAGGAATTCAAATACTGTCCGATTATTCGTAACTTGAGAAATCACAATCCTCTATATTTAAAAAAAATATTAAATACCTATATATATTACAGTGGAATCAGTGATTGTCGTTTAACTAATGCCAATATGACAATACAACATTACGACTGGGGTAAAATGGTACGGTATTAATAACATAATATATATTGTAATATTGAAGAAGTATGTTTATTACAGAAGTCTTTGCATGTTGATAGTATGAGATTAGATTATTTTTAAGGTCATTTGTGTTACGTATGTCGTTTAATTTATTTTGAAATAAAAATTATACTTTTTGGTATGCCATTTTCTCTAATTTTTTGTTTTTTGTCTCGGATGGCAAAATAATATGTTTCAATTAAAGTTTTAGAAAAAAATTGTGTGAAATAACTTAACATAGCTCTGCTTTGTGATTTAATCACCTCAATGGTGCTCTTTAAATTAGTTATTATAGATAGGTATACTTTTTTTAACCCGGCGTCAATGACGTGAAAATAATTACGCGGTCAATTACGCCGGGTAACCGTGACCCGAATTTTATCGATGGGTTGTACCAAAACTGAAAGGGTCCTCTTGATTTTGAAAATTATTTATTATTATGGGTTTTTTGTTCATAGAAAAATATGAATAATACCAGTAGGTATATTTTATAAATCTACTTTTTATAATCTTAGTAAGAAACACATTCGAAATCAACTATGAAAAAATAACTGTAGAATTTCATTACAACTATTGGTCATATTAACCCGTTTTCCTCATATATCTCCTGTGTCTCCTTCCGCAAGCGGCGTCGCACTGAGCACGCCGGCGGTGCGGGTAGAAGGGGGTTGTATCTCCAGCTACTCAAGCGCTTAAGTCGAACAGTTGACGGGTAAAAAAAATATTGCCGTTTTAAACCGCCTCGGGTCATTGTTACCCAGGGTCATCGACGCCGGGTTAACCTTTCAAAGGCCGGCAAATTCCAGGAAAAATACGGAAATTTCGTAACAAAACACGATTTTGAATTTTGAATTGAATGTTTTGTGGATTAATTTTGAGCTATCGTATATTTTATTAACCGAAACACATTCCTAGAACAATAAACTATGTACCAAAACAACATTACTTGCGTTAATAACGTAAATTAATAGGTTTTACGATGTTTTAGTCGAGGAACACGCATCAAGTTTGACTGTTAAAATTCACGGCAAAACTGACATTTCGAAGCCACAGATAAAATCGTTTAAAAATATTCTGGGGTTGCAAGGTGAATGAAATTTTTACCCGTCTTATGGGGTAATGTTGGCGCAAGCGATTCTGACCTTGTTCTTCATTCAAATTCTGTACATAGAAGGGCCAAAATCGCAGACAAACATTTTTTGTTCAAATTTTTTTCGAATTATTTTCTCGCGCATGCGCACAATACGCGCGCGCCGGCGCGTCTCCGGCAAATAAGAGGGGGTGTTTTTTAAATTATTTTTTAAGTTTTCTACATTTAGTCTTTAGATTAAATGGCAGGTTATTCCAGGACTGAACCTAGCATGTTGAATACTCTACAAGAAGGTTTAACCCCTCAGGCCTCGGCCGTATTCTGTTAGGTCAGAATATTTCCACTTTGCAATAAAATTCAAATAAATGGAATATTTCTGAACGTATCCGAAAACCAGAAAACTGTTTTTGGAAAGTGATCAAATATGCTTTTAAAAATTATTATTAGAAATAAAAATATAATTTTAGAAATATTAAAATTTTGAATAGAAAACATAAAAAAGTTTTAAAAATGGCTCACCTTACGTTTCTTCTGACTAAAATTACACATAATGAAAAAAAAACTAAAAATACGCTTTTTTGTCATTTCATGTAAAATAAATGATAAAAGATTCATAAATTTTTCAAATTGCATTAAAAAACTTTGGTTTCATGTGTGTACATTTTAATTCTTCTTTGGTTAATTTTTAGATTTGAATATAAAGCATTGTGTTTTTTCTGTCTGACACCGTTTGGTTCATATTTCTCACCATGAGAGTAAGGTAGACACAAAGATTTCTAAGAGACCTATACGAGCTGTTCCAAAAGTGGACAAATTAGGATGAGGGGTTAACAAATTTGATTATAACAAAAAAATCATTCAAATGACTAGTTAAATAATAGTTAAAATGGTATACCTCCAGTTAAAAATGGCGTTAAAATGATTTTGAATTCTTGAAAAACTATCGAAGTTTGGCTATCATCAGAACAATCTTCACCCTGAGGGGTGTAGTCCAGAACAAATCAAACAAACCATTGTTTAAAATGGTATATCTCAAATTCCAATTTTATTTACAAGTTATACCTAATTAAATTAATTTTCTGACACTTAACAGGTCAAAGGCCAGGCCGTTTCGCGGAAATTCGCGAAACTTCTCAAAAAAACACTAAAAAACCACCACTTTGAATTTTGAATTGAATGTTTTGTTGATAAATTTTGAGCTATTGTATATTTTATTGACTGAAACACGTTCACAACACAATAAACTATCTACCAAAACCACATTACTTGCATTTATTACGTAAATTAATAGGTTTTACAATCTTTTATTCGCGATACACATATTAATTGCGACGGTTAAACTCGCGGCAAATTCTGACAGCGGATTGTCATGGATAAAATTGTTTTAAAAATATTCCAGGGTTGCAAGGTGAATGAAACTTGTAGCGTCTCCGAGAGTAATGATGGCGCAAGTGATTCTGACACTGTTCTTCGTACAAATTGTGTACATAGAAGGGCCAAAATCGCAGACCAAAAGTTTTTTGTGGGAAATATTATTCAAATATTTGAATTATTTTCTCGCCGGCGCGTCTCCGGCCTGTCACCGGTTAACACGACCTACCTTCCCAATAAGAAACTTTTTTTTTACTATTAAAAATTTGTTAAAATGGCATACTTTAAAATGGTGTACTTCCAGTTCATATTTTTTGTTGCGAATTCATTTTTTCCTATATTATTGGCATACTTTATCACTTTTTTTCATTTATCGAAAAATTTATAGGATAAAAAATTCACATAGTTTTGAACCTTGAAAAATTACGTGCATCGAAAATAAAAATCTATTAGGTGAATATTGTAATAAATTGTTTTTGTTATAAGGAATGCTTTATGTGCGTCGAATAAAGAAATTACGTTGGTCGATTTTTGACCACGGTTCGTTAAATTTGAGTGATGTTTTTTTTTTTTTTTTAATATATAGAATGCTTGTAGTAGTATTATAAGATTTATTTATTAAAATAATATTTAAGGACTTTTTTTACTTTTTTTTGTTTTTTTTTTTAAATTTAATCTTAATTTAACTTTGGGTCTAGTTTTTGAAGCAACAAAACATTAAATTATTTGATAATAGGATCATAAATTCTAGATTTAAATATTCAGATCATAAATTTTGAATGACTTAAACAATCAGATCATAAATTCTTAATGATGTTATTAAACTGATCATAAATTCTTAATGATGTAATTAAACTGATCATAAATTCTTAATGATGTAATTAAACTGATCATAAATTCTTAATGATGTTATTAAACTGATCATAAATTCTTAATGATGTTATTAAACTGATCATAAATTCTTAATGATGTAATTAAACTGATCATAAATTCTTAGTGATGTAATTAAACTGATCATAAATTCTTAATGATGTTATTAAACTGATCATAAATTCTTTATGAATTAAATAATTGGATGATGAATTCTTAATGATTTCAAATCGGATCATTAAAACTTATGATTTAATTAATCAGATCGTAAATTATTATATTATAATGATTTAAATAATCAGATCGTAAATTATTAATGATTTAAATAATCAGATCATAAATTCTTAACCTCTTAAAGGCCAGGACCTTTCACGAAAATTCCCTAACAAAGCACCACTTTGAATTTTGAATTGAATGTTTTGTGGATTAATTTTGAGCTATCGTATATTTTATTGACCGAAACACATTCCTAAAACATTAAACTATGTACCAAAACAACATTACTTGCGTTAATTACGTAATTTGATAGGTTTTACGATGTTTTCGTCAAGTAACACGCATCGGACTTTGACAGAAAGAATCGCAGAAAATTTGACATTTTAATGCCACAGAAAAAGTCGTTTAAAAATATTCTGGGGTTGTCAGGTGAATGAAATTTTTGCCTAGATCCTGGGTAAATGTTGGCGCAAGCGATTCTGACCTTGTCCTTCATACAAATTCTGTACATAGAAGGGTCAAAATCGCAGACAAACGTATTTTTTTCTTAATGATTTAATTAATCAGATCGTAAATTATTAATGATTTAAATAATCAGATCAGAAATTCTTAATGATTTTATGAATCCGATCAAAAATTCTAAATTGTTTATTTAATTATCTGACTAAAATCATATAAAACTTTCGCATTTCTCAGCAATCAGAAAATTTATAAAAAAATTTGTAATGAACAATTTTTGCAAAACAGAAATCAAATAAAACGAGAACTAGACCCAATCTAAGTTCCCTTTGAATTTTGTTCCAAAAATGTGTACACAATTTTTGTTTTTTAGTTTTAAAACTAATATTATGACTTATTACAAATGTCAATTTTTTACAAAAAAAAAAAACTGCAATATTCGTCTTACGTAACTTAATATTTCTTATTTTTAGAAAAAGTAGTTTTAGAGTATTTTTTTTTAATTATTAATTATTGTATTACATAATTAGGTACATACCTATGCGCTGTTAAACTTAAATCACCACGATTTATCCTTATGTATTTTTTGCACGTTGTGTTTATTATTAAAATAAATGTATTAAATACAAAAATTTATGATATATTATATCCAAAAACTATTGAAAATTTTAAATTATACAAAAAAGAGGCTATTTTTATTAAAATCGAGTCTGTTAACAGCCTTAAGCAATAGTGACAAATTTCTTGTAAAGAGTTTTGCAAATTAATAAAAGATTTAAGTTATGAATCACAAATATATACGTAAAAATAGAGTTCTGCTATAAGTACATTTTTCTTGTTTTTTTTTTTTTTTTTTTAATTATTATGTTTTATCAAATTGCCATATTTTGACATTTAACCCCTTGAACACCCACCACAATCGTCCTCTGTTTTTTTTTAATTTTAATTGAGATTTCTTAAAATATGTTTGGGAAAACTCCATTAAAGATTGCAGTTCGTCGAGATTACAAATTGCTTTATTTACATTATCGTAAGGTTTATAATGAATATTTAACCGGACCAGATGTCCATTCTATTGGATGCTCTAAGTAATTCTGAAGCTAGAAAACCTGATACTGCAGGAGTCCAGCTGTTTGTCGTGTATCATCAGATTGATAGTCCACACTTTCCTAAGGTACTACAACTGACATCTTTTTACACACCTCTAAACTATGTATAATTGTCTATACTAACGACATCTATTGAAGGATGTTGAAACTACATGCACAATCCTATATTGAGAATTTGCAAAACTGCATGAAAATTACCATTCAAATTTCTGTGAAAAACACCAACCTTAAAATTTGTAATACTATTTTTTACAAGAGTTTGTTTACTAGTGTTGAAAGCGCTGTTAAATGATTAACATATTAAATAAGAATGTAATAAATCATTGAAAAAGAAGATAATACTAATAAATCTAAACAAAAATATGAAAAAGAACAAGATACAGAAAACAATATTGGTCTATAGGTGTCCCATATAAATAAAATTAGATATTACCCGAGACACTGTCTAAGGATACAAATCAATTCTTTAGAACTATGTTATCATTTAAAAAGGTGCAGCCAAAATTATGAGAAAATTAGTTGCAAAATTGTTAATTCTGAATTTTTAAATATGAGATCGACAAAAGGCATTCATCCCAGTAAGACAAGAGATTCTGAGTTTGAGCCCCTATAAGAAAGATCAGGAGTACCCCAAGGCTCCGATTTATGCCCACTGCTATTTTCCTCATTTATTATTGTTTGAGACTCATTGTGACCATTGCCTTTTTATTTTTCTTTATTTCTTGTTTAAATTTACCAGTATTAACTTCTTCTTCAATGTTGTATTACATTGATGGGTATTACCTTCAAAATTTATTATAACAAGAGTTTTTCCAATAAAAAATTTAAAAATCTAAATTAATACGCAATGTTTAAATTTTTCTTTTATCTAGAAAAATTAATAGTTTATTATATGTACTTAGTATGTATGTTTATATATATGTACCCAAATTATTGAGGTTAAAACGCCTTATACATAGTTACCAAAATTAATATTACTTAAAAGTTATAAACTTTATATTATGAACAATTTATTCATCACGTGTAAGCTAAAGTTATTAATCATATATTAAATCGATAGTCCAGTTGATTACTCAGACATCTCTGAAAAAATAGATATTTGAGTTGAGTATACAGTTATATGTGTTAGTGTACCCTCTATCTGATACTACACTCAGATTACTCATAAACACCACCAACATCTATTATACATGCACTAAAACATGTAGTGAATTAAACTAAATGATGTTAATGTTTTCTGGGTCACTAATAAAACATTTCAAAATGTCGCACTACTGTACCGGACTGTTATGCCTCCTGGTGTTATTTTATAGCATATTTAATACGTAAAACATAGACACGTGCCAATAATAATTGATTTATGGTGAGCTTTCGAATATTGCTTTCCTAATTTTCTCAAAACTTAATATTTGGAGATATCTGACTAATCAAGTAGACGATCGATATAGGTGAATGGCATACAATGCGATATATTGAGGGACGCACCTGCTAAAGACCACCATTCAGAATTTAAACATTTATAATGGCTTTGACTGTGTGTGGAAGTTCTGGTAAGGAAAAGGTATGAGGGGTGGGTAGGAATCTGGGGTCAATGAATCCATCCTCCCACTGCGGTGCAAGACGAGGTCAAAAGATCTCCCTCAATCAGTCCTCTCGATCCGGCCCGCCATGCGGGTGAGCAAAAGCATCCGCCTCCATGATCTAGATAAACCTCACTCCATGAACCCGGGCACTCCTGTTAAGTCACCAAAAATAGCAAACCACCTGCGGTGACCCATGGCAGGGGTGTTGGTTATCCAATAAATAGTTCCCGGGGCGGCGGTACCCATACTCGCTCCCAAATTGTAAATTTGGGAATAAAAATAATTGGGATTCTTGTGCGCTAATCATATAATTTAATAATTATTAAAGACCTTTGCTTTTCCACAGGAATATTATGAATTATTCCATTATCTGTACAATTTAAGACTTCATTTTTATTAATAAAAATTTACCATGAACAGACACATATTATATTCATTATTTATTAATAAAGAAATAATTATTAATAAAAATTTACCACTCACAAACAAATATCATTTCCTCCAATATTTTGCATTTACCAAACACCTATAAATATGCAAAATCCAAATAGATGTACAAACTATGTATACAAAGTTAATTTTGATGTATTTAACATTGTAAACACAGTTAATTCTGATGTATTAAAGTTGTAAACAATGCAAACAAAGTTAAATTTCATTTATTAAAGTTGTAAACAATGCACACAAAGTTAATTTTGATGTATTAATGTTGTAAACATAGTTAATTTTGATATATTAACATTGTAAACAAGGTTAATTTTTCATGTATAACGACGTGTACAAAGTTAATTTTGATGTATTAAAGATGTAAACAAAGTTAATTTTCATGTATATCAATGTAAACAAAGTTAATTTTGGTGTATTGACGTTGTAAACAAAGTTAATTTTCATATATTAATAATGTAAACAAAGTTATTTGTAATGTGTTAACCATTTGTACACAGATAATTTTGATATATTAACAATGCAAACAAAGTTAATTTTGATGTATTAACATTGTATACAAAGATAATTTTGATGTGTTAACATTGTAAACAAAGTTAATTTTGATGTATTAACGATGTATACAAAAGTTAATTTTGATGTATTAAAGTTGTAAACAAAGATTATTTTCATGTATAAATCACACTTTTTAAACCAAAAAAACTTTTGACGAATAATAAAAAGCATGGCGTCTTTATTTTGACTTTCTGCCACCTACTAAGTTAACTGTGTCAAACTGTAAACAAAAATTTATATTTTAATCTTAATTTATAAACTTTCTAACAATTTAATTATTTCACAATGCATTGTAGATAAGAAATTTAGAAGTACATATAAATATTTTTTAAATGAGCACCTAGAAAAGTCAATGCTTTGAAAATTAGAAATTTTCTTAAAAAAATGTAGGTAATTAATTACAAATATCACAACCAGAGTTGAGTAGAACAAAGTACCCATACAGATGCGTTGCGTGTATACAGCGTGATTCAAAGTTATTTGACATCATAAAATTTTTTAAAGATAATGAAAAATGGTAACCTGAATAACACACAATTATAATTGTGTGTATTGGTGCGTATATGTAGATAACATACAAAAACCCTGCCATAGGTCACCACAAGTGGTTCGCTAAGTTTGGTGATTTAGTAGGGATGCCCGGGTTCATTGGGTGTGGTTGTTCTAGGTCTAGACGGCGAATGCGTTTGCCCACCTACTGCGTGGTATAGACTGGTTGAGGAAGACCTAACCTAGACCTCTCCAGCAGGACTCTTGACCCATCGTCCTGCACCGCAGTGGGAGGGATGGATTCATACCTCCCATCACTCCTGGATACATTGTCCCCAGATTCCTACCCACCCCTCATACCTTTTTCCTTCCCAGAACTTCCTCTTTTTCCTTTCCCTTAAAAGACCATCCGCACAGCATTTCCAAAGATGAGCATCACTTAAAAACATCCTTTATTATATCGTGTTTATTTATTGTAATTGGTCAGAAAGGTACGATACTTTTATTTGTATTATATTCTTTTATGAAGTCGAATAACAAGTTTTTAATATGCTGTACGTATGTAATGCATCTGTGCGGGTACCTTATTCATGACAACTCTGGCTACGATATTATTGAAAGCATATTACAAAAAGACAGCCACAATTTTGGTACATATTATAAATCCTTAAAATTGCTTTACAATTTACCCGTCTCTAAACATTGGTGTATACGTATGTAATATATATATACAACATTGCACGTTGAATTTAAATATTGTACTTAAACACTTAACAAAACCCTCCTATATATGTAAAAAGCCTCAAACACTGAATAAGATAACCCAATAGAAGTGTATTTTGGGTGTTTGCATGTCTCCGAAATAAGTTAAATTGTCCCTTACTTCCGCCAAAAATTTATTAAATATCGAAATTTTTTTCTTAAAAAAATCAATTTCATTAAACTGTCCGAGGCCTAGGTGTCGAAAGATCTTAAAGGCTCACACTTCTACGGTTTATTTATTCATTGGTTATCGATTACTAGAGATTAATGACACAATAGTCTGGGTGTCATACTAACTAGACTTGAACAGACTGGTTGATTTGTGGTCACTTCTGAATTTTTAAAAAATACCACCAAATGTACATAATTAATAAATATTTTATACTTCATTCAATTTGTGCTGAGAAAAATTATTATTTTTTCTCAATTTTTTATCAGTATTTTTTTTACATTACCTTTTTTCATGTAAGTATATTTTTATTGTATAAGTATTGACGTTTTTTTATTAATTTATTGTAACCCTGTTAAAAACTCTGATGTTAAATGATGTATGTGTACATGCGTCACCACGACTTTTTCAAGATACCGCACGACAGAACAGATCTCTAGCACAGCATAGCATGACAAGAGGAATGGTGCTATTGAATAAAATTTCTAAAATGGTGGATATATTATTCCCGGATGACATTAATTTTCAAATATATTCATTGTTTTTTTGAATGTGTACCAAATTGAAAAATTGTTTTCGAAAGCAGATGAAACTGAACTGTTTCAGATTTTAGTACTTATTACAAATCGACAAATGCAATTAAAAAATCAACCCATAAAAAACAAGTTTTTTTTTTACTATAATACATATTTGTACCATCTCTTGGGCTGGCTAGTACCCAGCATTTCAAAGAAAAAAAATTGGTTTGACTGTGGATTGAACCTTCCTTCCCAAAGACTGACTAAAATGAGTAAACACCACTAACACCTAAGCCAAATTCTACGGATGGTACCGACATTTATTTCGTATCTTAATCACTGGAGCGCTTTTTGCCACAAATTAAACACAAAGTTTTGGCACTATTTAAAATACCTCGGATTGCTTTGCTGCCAATTTTGTCAAATTTTTCCTTCTTTGTGTACCGTATCAGGTCCCCCCGACATTGGCGATCACTCTTGAAAATGTCTCTCTGTCTTGCGCTGCCCGGAATAGCTCCTCCATACTTCTAATGCCGGTCCACTCTCGTATATTACGCAGCCAAGACATTTGTCTCCTACCAGGCCCTCGGAGACCCTCTATCTTGCCTTTCAATATTAAATGGAGCAAGTGATACTTCTCCCCTCAAAGTATATGACCCAGATATGAAATTTTCCTGATTTTTTTTTAATGTAAGCAGTTCTCTATCTGCTCTAGCCCGCCTGAGAATTTCTGTCTTGGTGATCATGTCGGTCCATGGGACCTTGAGAATTTTCCTTATTTATAAATAATGATGTATGATTTTTTTTTTAATGTGGGTGGAAAATATTCAAAATGATTTCCAAAAAATCTCGAGCAATCGGAGAAAAAAGTTTTAAATTGCGCTGTCGCTCCAGTGGTTATGTGATGTAAATTTTTAAGTAGAAGTATAATGTACAATTTCAGAAAAATGCGCATTTGTACGTGAGTGACATTGAAAGTTGATAGAATGCATTGTCATCGACAAGTCTATCTGCTGAGTTTCAGCTCGATCGGATGTCAAGAAGTGGGTTAATTTCCTCTTCAAAGATTTGCATTCATTCACGAAAACGAAATTGAAATTCAAATAGCTACCCACTGCAGAGCTTTAGTAATTATAATTTTGGGGGGCCAACTGTCAGGAGATCAACTGTTGGGTCAAAAAAAATACACTAGCCACTTTACTTGCCCAGGATAATGTAAGTATTGGATGTGCTGACTAGCGATGTGTAGGTTCAGCCGGAGTGGGCTCTTAAACTCAGATTCTTCGCGCGAAGCGACTCCTACTCCTACTCCCTTTTCAAATCGACTACTCCCAAAGAACCCGGTACAGTACTTGTAGCCGGAACTCGGCGGGACGAGCCACAGTCGAGTGGCGGCGTTGCGTGGCACGGTGGCAGTTCGCACTCGTCAAACCCGTGCGGCACGGTCCGAGCCACATGTGCGAGTCGGAGTAGGTCATGCATTCGAGTTCTTTTGTGTGCGGGCTCCGGCTCCGAGGTCCGGCTAGGGTGGAACCCGAGCATCTCAGTTCGAGCCATTTGCAAGTAGGAAGCAGCTTGCGCGTTTGGGCCATTCGCGAGTCGGGAGTGGCTCCCAGGACCTGCTCCAAGAACTCAAGTACTCTTAAAAGGAAGAACGTCTCGTAGGCCTCCGGAAAAATGCTGAACTTACCCCTCTCTAGTGCTGACCAATTAATTTCAGTTGTCTATGTGCATAGAATAAAAAAGAACATAAGAAAAAGCGAAGAAAAAGACACAGCGCTGGGCTATTTTTTTTTTTATATTAGCTCCACACAGGAGGCCCTGAGGAAAATAATTCACGAAAATGTATGAAGGGTGGGTAGGAATCTGAGGGTCAGTGTATCCAGGAGTGACGGACGAATGAATCCATCCTTTCCACTGCAATGCAAGGCAATGTTCCGAGAGTACTGCTGGAGAGATCAAAAGATCTCCCTAAACCAGTTTCTCCCGATCCGGCCTGCCACGCTGTTGGTGGGCAGACACATCTGCTGCTAAGATCCGGACAAACCTGACCCCATGAACCCGGTCACCAAGCGTAGTGAACCACTTGGGGTAATCCATGGCAAAGGTGTTGGTTATCCAATAAAAGGTTCCCGGGGCGGCGGTACCCATACCCGCCTCCCAAATTGAGCTAAATGGAACATTTGTTTCTGTGCGTTAGTCCTGCTTGAAATCTGGTTCAATAAAATCAAAATCAGAATTGTTGTCGAAATTTCAGACTATCCCGTGATTTATCATCACGAGTTGATAATAATTATTATTAACTGATTCGCTTAACAAAACTCTTTGCGACAATACATGATATCTTTTTCATCGGAGATTTTAACAGCTTGAAGCTGAATTTTTTACGAGACAATTTTGTAATGAAAATTCTACAATAAATTACTATTATGATAATTCAGATTTGAAATGTGACTAGATCTGGTAGCCAGGTTTGTTAGAATGTTACAATATTATCCAGCATCAATGGGGTTGCAATAAAAGTACTAGTTTCATCCAGTAAGATTAAGTTTCACAAAAATAAATAATATTACTTACATTTTTTTTAAATATAATATGCAAATTTACCTCATAGGTGATGCAATTAGAGTTGAACCAAACAATACACACTTATTAGGATTGTGTGTATTGGTGCATATACTGCTTATTGGTGCATATAGCGTTTACCACGGTTGATGTCCTTACGAAAAGTTGCTGAGAAACAGCCTATGCTCTTGCTTATGCTGAATTATTATAAGCAAAACAATAACTATTCAACATTTGACATGACCGGTCAGTGGTTGAGTGGGCATAGCGCTTGGGTCCCTTCCGAGCGTCGCGTGTTCGATTCCTCGGCTGGCTAAGTCCTCCATCACAACACAAGCAACATTTTCGGCTTTCTGTGGTGGTAGTAGGAGATTTTCAAACATTGTTGGGTTATTCGTAACCCGGGAATGTTTGTCTTTCTTTTAAAAAAAAAATATATATTTAACCAAATGATGAAAGACCGAGAATTGTTAATAATAATTCAAAACAGGCACTGATTGCTGATTCGACGACAGTGACATCAGTTCGCTACATTTGGTGACTTAGCATGGGTGCTCGGGTTCATGGGATGAGGTTTGCCCAGGTCTTGGCGGCAGACTCACTCGACCCGTAGACTTGCACCGCAGTGGGAGGGATGGATTCTGGATGATTTCTACCCATCCCTCATACCTTTTTCTCCTTAACTTCCTCTCCTTATAAATACCCTCCACACAGCATCCCCAAAGATGACATGTGCCCTCGGTGAAATTATTGATGTTTAATATTTAGTCGTAATATTGGCAAGCCCAATTTGGTTATGTTATTAAGAGGTAATAGCACCGGTGAGAAATCTCGACGGTAGGTATTTTAAAAAATTCTCGCTATCGCACCGCGCTCAAAAAAGAACTAGCTATCGATGTGTTGGTGAGACCACGTGAGTGTTTGGCTTGTACACCCTCTCGCCCCCTTTGCGTCTCATGCCTACCGTCTTTCGCCTCATACCGCCATATCCAATATTCTGTTTAGATAAAGCATGTTTCGACTTATTTCGTCGCTAATGAAGTTTTTGAATCGGCCTTGCGGTGTGACAGAAAAAGGGCCCATTATTTTTAAACGCACGAGGTCTGCTATTGTCGGTTATTTATAAATATCGTCGATAGGTATTGTAACAATGTCTTCTGTTCACGCTTATTACCGACAAATTACGAATTATTTTACTAGAACTCTATGTAGGTTAGTAGTTTTAAAGTTTTCACTGTATTTGCGTTTATAAATATGCAGTCAAACCAACTACATCGAATTATTATATACATACATATGATTATTCTCTATGATACATTAGTTATTATTGAAAATTAGTATTAACCTCTCAGGCCTCGGGCCTGTTTTTCGAAAAGTCAAAATATTTCCGCTTTCCAATAAATTCCAAATAACTTTAATATTTGTGAACGCATCCGAAAACTAAAAACTGTTTTTGAAAGATGATGAAATACGCTTTCAAATTTTATAATTCGAAATAAACATATAATTTTGTTTTTATTTTATTAATAACTAGCAGACCGGCCACACGTTGCTGTGGCTAACGAAACACAACGCCATTTACCCAACCTTTATAAAATCCACACCATCCGCTCGCCAGCTGCCCGCTGCGCGCTGCCCTTTGCCTAAATTGAATATTTGAATTTCTTGGCTTTTCTCTACTATAATAAGCATTTATTATACACATAAACCTTCCTCTTAAATCACTCTATCTATTGGTGAAAACCGCATGAAAATCTGTTGCGTAGTTTAAAAGATTTATGCGCACATACATTTTGAGCGACTTCATTTTATACTATGTAATGATGATGATACCACAAAACTTAAATTTCTACTCATATAATTTGGCACTTACCTATCTTATTAAAAAAAAAACTCAAAAATGCATATGCAACAAAAATGTATTTTTGACCGATTATCTCTATCTCTACATATTATAAAGTCCCCCGCGCCATCTGTCTGTCTATTCGCGATAAACTCGAAAACTACTGAACGGATTTTCCTGCGGTTTTCACCAATATACAGAGTATTTCGTGAGGAAGGTTTAAGTATGCAATTTGTCAATGATTTGTGTAAATTGGTTGAAACATAACGATAATTGTTAGAAGTGTCGGAAATAAGTCCAGCCGCCTGGTAGCTTTCATCGAAAACGCTGCACAATCCTTTTGGGATATAAGATATAACAAAACAATTAATGGTGGGATATTCCTCTTTTATAGATCTACAAAAAAGTCCGCGAAGGCATATATCTATCTTTTACGGATAGCTTACTATACACATTATATCTAAAATGCAATTGATAAGAATAATAAGATAAGAAGATAGAATGCGTATAGTAAAAGATAGATATATGCCATCGCGGACTTTTTTGTAGATCTATAAAAGAGGAATATCCCACCAAGCGTTGTTTTGTTATATCCCAAAAGGATTAGGCAGCGTTTTCGATGAAAGCTACCAGGCGGCTGGAATTTTTCCGACACTTCTAACAATTATCGTTATGTTTCAACCAATTTACACAAATCCTTGACAAATTACATACGTAAACCTTCCTCACGAAACACTCTATCTATTGGTGAAAACCGCATGAAAATCCGTTCAGTAGTTTTCGAGTTTATCGCAAACAGACAGACAGACAGACAGACAGACAGACAGACAGAAAGACGGCGCGGGGGACTTTACTTTATAATATGTAGAGATAAAAAAGGTTTAAAAATAGCCCACCTTAAGTTTTTTTCTAATTAAAATTACGATAACGAAAAAGATAAAAGCACTTACATATTTTATTAGACAATTAAATCTAAATGGATTTATTGTGTTGTGTGTATCATACGTGTGAGTTGACATGTTTGTAAATAATAATGTTTAAAATGTTAGATATATCGCTTGCTGAGGTTTGATTTGTACTCCTGTATTTTTGAGTTTCTTTAAGCAGTAAATACAAAAAAGGATGTGTTAGTTCGTTCAAAATTCAATAAAAAATGTTGGTCTTTTACCTATAGATAGATTTACCTACACATTTTTTTAAAATATTTATTACAGTCAGTTTGAAATAAAGGAAACAAATATATAATTTTTTTAAACTTCAAAACTTTTTATTTTTATTTTCAACTTTATAAAACCTTAAATTGTAATATTTAATTACATGAAGACAATATTAGCGAAACTTCAACCCAAGGCTTCAGGCCCAACTTCATAGTACAAAAAAAAGTGCAAAAATCACTTACTTCGCAATTTTTGCAATAAAATAAAAGCACTTAGAAAAAAAACCAACAACGCTAAAGGCTTTGTACCAGTTCACATAAGGAAAAAGGTTGAAGCAAACGTTTTACGTATGAGAAAAGCTATAGTTTGAGCAGTAAATTACAGAAAAGAGCAAGAAAACACGGCACAAAGTGATAAAGTAAAAAATCTGAAAATGGACAAAAAAATGCCGCAAACCATGTTTTTGGTGATCATACAAAATGTTCGTCATACTATTGCAAGTCGGAGAAGTATACTAATGATCCAAATTTAGTAAGCGATCTTCAAGATTGTGGAACAGGACTGATATTCAACAATTATTGTCGTCTCTAATAGCAAATGCAGAAAGTCTTATTATTAACGTGACAAATAACACTGTGGAGCAATTCAACAACGTTATAGCCAAATTTATAGGCGGAAAAAGAGCAAATTTTACAAAAATGGGATAACTTCAGCAGTTGAGCTTCTTGAGCAGTAACTTCGTGGAATAGTGAAATGACAACCCATTCACGAATACAAAAAAAATCCAAGGCCACAGTCCTGGCAACTACACGAAGCATTTTATTGAAAGAAAACGACGTTCGAAGGAGACAATACAGAGGTGTCGAAAAATAAAACTAAGGTATTACGAAAACACGACAGAAAAGAGAAAAAAAGTTGCAGGGCCTGATGAAAATTATGGTCAATTGGAATTAGATCCAGATATGCCAGCTGAATTATTTGAAACGATAAAGAGGAATTTTTCAAAGAATTATCTCCATCGAATAAGGATGAACTCGAAAGGAATACGGTGGGCCAAAGCAATAATAATTTGTGGACAATTGAAAGGCGTAAGCGGCTTACAGCTTCTAACTTTGGACAAAAATATGTAAGCTACGGCCAAAAACTTCAGTTGCGAGAGTATTAAACTCGCTACTGTACTCGCCATTTAAAGGAAATATGGCCACAAATTATGGGAAAGAAAATGAAAACCAAGCAATTGAGCAATTTACAAAAGAAACAAAATTAGAGGTATTCGCCTGTGGACTATTTATCGATGAAAACAAAAACTTTTTAGCGGCAAGTCCGGATGGCCTTTTTGGCAAGGATTCTATAATTGAAGTGAAATGCCCATATAGTATAGTAAATATGTCACCAGAAGAAGGATTTGAACAAAAAAAATTGATAACTGTAAAATTGAAGACAATGCTTCAACATTAAAACGGAATCACAATTACTTCTACCAAGTACAAGGCCAGTTACACATTACTCGTCGTAAATACTGTTATTTTGTCGTGTGGAGTCCTAAAGGTTTGCCGTATGAAAAAATTGAAAGGGACGATTCAATCTGGCAAAAAATTGAACCACTGTTAGAAAAACTTCTACCACCAATGCCTTTTACCAGAAACAATTGACGGTCGCATATCAAGAAATTTACCGGCGAGAGAAAGATCTAAATCATAAATTGTTTAAAATTCATTGTATGGTGGTAAAAATTTTTGTACAATAAAGTGTTTACAAACAAAAAATTTCAATTAATCACTGAAGGCAATGTAAGCGACTCTCAACTAAAAATTTGAAACAGATTTTTTTTAAAAACATAAACCTCACATTGGAGGCACCGAGGAAAAATAATCGCTCAGGGACTTTGTTGGAGAAGTTGTTGGACATCATTGGAGAAGCTGTGTGGAGGGTATTTTTAGGATAAGGAAGGAAAGGAAGTTTTGGGTAGGGAAAAGGTAGGTAAAAGTATGAAATGATGGTGGAGAGTCCAGCTGTAGAGATCAAAAGATCTTCCTCTTCCAGTTTCTCCCAATCCGGCCCGCCACGCAGTAAGTGGACAAAATTATCCGCCACCAAAACCCATGCAGACCTCATCCGTGAACCCGGGAACCCAGGCTCTGTCACCAAACATAGAGGACCACTTGCGGTGACCAAGTGGCGGGGGTGTTGGTTATCCAATAAATGGTTCCCGGGGCGATGGTACCTAAAACGCCTCCCAAATTGAAAATTTATTATAGTACTTGACATAAAAAAATTTAATTTTGCACAATTTTAGTATGAAAGCTCGGTCAGTATTGGTATACCGCGATGAGTCACTAAACAGAAAAAAAACGAATAAAAAATATCGATTACTCGGGCAAGGACAACACTAGTCTACCGATAAAATTCTTTACATCACTACTTCGCATTATATGTATGTATTTGTCAAAACCCACGTTCCCCGGCCCCCCTCAGGAGAAATGAGCGAAAGGGACACCTGCACGTCGGGCCGAAAATACCTAAATAAAATCTTCGAAATCGATGTTTTGTATTCCCCATTTTTCTTCTCCAAAACTGGACGGATTTAAAATTTTTTTTTCACTAACTGTATTAAAAGAAAATATTCTATGTCGGTACGTTTTGCTTTTTTTCAAAATACATTGTTTAGTTTGTATACTGAACGTTTTTTGACGGCGTTTAAATTAGGCAATTTTATTCATTTTTGGAAGGTCGTAACTTCTATGAGAAGTAAATTATCAAAAAAAACAAAACGTACCGACACGCTAGTGGTCAATATCTATATTATGTAAAAAAAAATTTTGCTCTAGGGTCAAAATCCAGAGAGATAAACGGGGAATACGTTTGTATAGAAAAGCGCAGCTAGTATTTCCTCTTAAGCTGAAGAGATAGGAAAGAGGAAGGTCAGGTGAAGTACCTGGTTATTCAGATCTGGTCACCAAAAATGACTTAAGCTGGTTCCCGGCGTGCATTGCTATGCCATTTAATAAAGAAATTGTTTCTCCCTGCGTGTCCTTTCCCATTTGTCCCATTCCCCTTCCTCCTCCCCTTCCTCTCCCGCGTCCCTTTCCCCTCTTGCGTTCACACTTCGTCTCCTCCTCCTTTCCTCTCCCCACTCCACTCTCCCCCTTCCCCCGTCCCGCGAACCCCCCCTCCACCCTCCCACATTCCATACATTCAGTCCCGGTACATTCAGTTTTCAAACAGCTCGCGTACCACCTATTGTAATTTTTTTATACAAATTTCATAATGCCAGAGCACACCAGTAGTTTTATACAAACCTTGTCCTGACAATAACAAACACACAAAAAAAAGAATTTTCCGATTTGGTGCAGTCGTTCGGAAGTTATGGCGTACATACATTTCGGCGATTCATTTTAATTTATTAAATGACTTAATCCATTTTAAGCCACGTTTCAAATGCCATACCCAATTTGGTTACGTTGTTTGGCTGAAGGGAGATAATAAAGATGAAGGTGATGTACTTGGCTATTCAGATCTGGTCAGCAAACACGACTTTATCCATTTCAAGCAATGTTTCAAATTGAGTCCGATTATGACGTACCCAATTTGGTTATGTTGTTAGACTGAAAGGAGAGGAGGAGGCATATCTGTCTATTCAGATCTGGTCAGCAAACACGACTTAAGCCATTTTAAGCGATGATTCAAATTAAGTCAGACTATGGCATCCTGAATTTGGAGTATGCTGTGAGGATGAAGAGACTAAAGTAAAGAGTATTAGGAAGTATCTGGCTATTCAGATCTAGTCACCAAACATGACAAGCCAATTCAAGCGCCGTTTCTAACTAGTTCATTATGGAATTGTCTTGTACCTATGTGTATCGACCATTGAAAAGAAAAATGGCTAAAGCGCCATACAGCTGTGACATTAAAAATAAACCTATGCTGTTTGTCTAGGTCTTGGAGGCGGATGACCAGGACACACTGAACCCCAGATTCCCACCCACCCCTTAAACCCTTTTCCTTCCCAGAACTCTCCTCTCCTTCCTTTCCATAAAAAAACCCTCCACACAGCATCCTCAAAGATGACATAGGCCCTGAGGGAAATTATTTACCTCAGGGCCTCCTGTGTGGAGCTCATGTAAAAAAAATAAATAAAATGACCGCAAGAACAACAACAAAAAATCGAGTGCAGAAGTGAAAACTTCACCCACACAATCTCAACCAATAGGAACCTTGAAAAGTGAGCTCATAATCAAAGCAGCTAATGCACGCAGCCTGACAAAATGCGATACTGTACGTAATAAGGTTTCATGTCTCATTCTCTCGCAGGCTAAATCCTATTAGTATGTGTGTCTCTTTTTAATGTCACTATTTCCGTTACATCGAGTTTCAAATCACAACGGTGCTAAAGTTGTTTCACTTCAACAATATAGCTTATTGTATAGATTCATCTTTAATGTCTCAGTCGTATGCCCTTTTTAGCCATTTTTTCCTTTCCAGCGTTGTTATTTTGTTTCGGTTTTTGTACATGTACATTTTGAAGATGAGATATTTAAGGTGTTTTTTTTACAAATGTTTTGTAGACTAGATTATACTGACTTGTTATATACAGGCTTTACAAAAGGGCATTGCAAGTAATGTACCATTCAAATATAGTGGAGAAGTAATGTAATGTTCCCACACGTCCCAATGTTACAATATACATTTATTTAAATATAGTTTGGAGTGTTTTATTTTGTATTTTGATCCTGTCCTTTCATTGTTATTATGTATTTTGTGGTTTGACATCACAAAAGGTGTTAAGCAAGGCTGCGTAATAATGCAGCAGTTAGAAATCTGCCACTATTATAAGAGTTCCTACCTGGGAGAAACAATGTATACGTACCTTTAGTCGCTTGGCTATGATTTTAGATTTTCTCGGCCAAAAGTATTTTTGTTGTTTGTTTTCGGGGTGTTATGCCGTGTTGCGCTACCTCCTCCTTTAGCCAACGTTTCGGACATCATTACAGTGTCCATCATCAGGGCAGATGTTAGTCGCTTGTTCACGAGAAGTTCGAAGTTTCGAGATGCAATGCTGCTCGCCAGTGAGAAACAGGCATTCCTACGGGCAACATGTGACTACCAAGCAGAGATACGACGGCGTGCGGGATGACTTCATACCACCATAATTTTACGTATAATTTATAATCTTTATTAGTTCATTTTACTTGTCGTTAATGTGGTTTCTTTGAAAACGACAGGCGCCCCTCACTTAATCTTTAATCATCCACAGTAGAGTATTTATAATTTAGCATGTTAATAATTTGTCTGTCATCTTTGAGCAGACACTACTGTTGGATGTTGTGTGTTGTGATTGTCCTATTTTATATTTAAATTCATGTAGCACTGAACACTTACTTATCATTTATTCTAATCTCGATGTGTAGAGCCCTTTATCTTAAACTTTCGCGTCTATGCCACCTCTTACTAAAATATCGCCATAAAATGTCTGTCTAAAATCTCCTTTGTCTGTGGCCGCGTGGAACTTTCTCTTTCAATGTTTATAAAATGGAGTGTTTTGACTCTGCTTGTCATTCTTGGAAACATTCTAGATTCTCAATCTCTACAGTCTCTCTTGTTATCATTCTCGATTTGCTTAAACTCTGCTTGTTTAATCATTAAATCAAACCGTCTTTCACTTCTGTTACTTAATTAGTCTCAATTATTGTTGCCAGTCAAGTGCTCAGACCAGAATCTCTGTATAAAATTATTCATCAGAATAAACAGAATCAATATCCAGTACCAAACACAAGTGTTTTTACTACACAAGGATAACCTCAAACTCTACTCTCTATCACTCATTGTACCGTTCCCTGGTGTGGAACTGAAGGACGCTAACAAAGGCAGCTCAGCCTTACAACCTGGCTGCAGCTATCTGGAGAGAACTACACCTGGGACTTGCGCAACTACGAGCTAAGATTTTGATTTGAACAACATAGAGTCTTTCTTTCATATAAGTCTATTGTAATGTATCATTAAATTAACATACAGGGTGTCCGGAGGTAAAGTGCATTAACTTGGGGAGGTGATTCTACATTATAGTAGGAGTAAAAAAGATTAATAACTTTTTTGAAATTCCAACTTTTTTTTTCCCATACAAAAAGACATACCTATTAAAAATCCTTAGTGTGAGGTAGAACTTACCCGACATTGCAACCCGGGCGCGATTATTGCAACGTTGCTTGGTTGTGGTTTGGCCTGTATCTATGGAAACCGTTTGTAAACAATGACAAGATCGAGAATTTGACGTTTATACAAAATCGTATGTTTTAAACCAAATGTAAAAAGATAACTGCACTTAAATAACAATTGAAGGCACTCTTTTAACGATTAAATTGTTATAAACTAATTGAACACTTAACTAATGTCATCGCTTTTTACAAGTTTAACGAATTTTCAAAATGTCCACCTTCAGCTTGTAAACAAGCACGTAAACATAAAGTAATATTATTATCAATTCGTACGTTGTGGCGTATCTCATTAATAAACGTCTGCCTGTTCTTCGTTGGTAATCCAGGCATTGAAATAATAATTTAATAACAAAATAACGCGGCATTGACACAATAATTCAATCACAAAATTACGCACAAATAAACACAATTTTTTCAGTTGGGCAAGTCTACAACTAAATAAACAAAAGTAAGTCTGAAGAAAACACGCACTGAATAAAGTTGTTCTTTTAAGCCAGTCTTAAATACACACTAGATAAAGACGCATTAAATCAACAAGTTTTCATTAACAAAACAGTTTTTAAAGTGAAGTACTGCTACCTGCGCGAATAAAATTGTTACATTGAAATTCAACGCTGACATTGACAGAATTGGAGAACGCGAATCGGTTATTTGGCAACGGCGGAAAATAATAATGCTGCCCACACACGCCGGTCTAATTTTATCTTTTTACCACAAAACTACCCCTAAAAGTGGGAATTTCGAAAAAAGTTATTTATCTTTTTTACTCATACTATCATGTAGAATCACCCCCCGAAGTTAATGCACTTTACCCCCGGACACCCTGTATATCTGTGTTTCATTATAGATTTACATGATTGTTTTACATGCTACCTACCACTTGAGCTCAGCCTATTTTATTAACTTCATACACATTCATATCCGGCGAGCTGCGAGGCCGGATGGCCGGATATCCGGCGGCCGGATATTTGGCCCATCTACGATACCTGATATACGAAACAAGCGAAATCGCTTGTTGCCTGCGAACGTTGAAAATTTAGTTTTTATTCACCATAATTTACCACTTGTTAATTTTGAGTATTAATTCAAAATATTCTCTTTGATAAGAAGAACAAGAGGTATATTATTGTGCTTCAATGTCAGTATTTAATCATTTCAATAATCTCTGTGTTTTTTACGATGTTTTAGTTCACTATAATGGTGATTGTGATTAGTTAATCATGTTAATTTAAGTTTTCGCTACTCTGCCAGGTTTTTGTAAGTTTTTAGTTTAGATATTTACTATTTATGTATTTATCATTAGAGTGAACATCTCAGAAGAAAATTTTAGTTTTTTGGAAGGCCTTATGGTTTTTTTGTAACTTTTTCGACTTTAAATAAAAGCCGTCATAATTATAAGCCATTTTATTGATATTTAGCTCACAAAGATTAATGTATCGCATTTTATTATAGGAAATTGTCGTAGTTTTTGATAGGCCGGATACCAGATAGTTACCGGATATCCGTTTCATCTCTAGTCTATACCGTGGATCAGATATAGATTGGAAATCGCTACTTTATCAAGGCGTTTGTGAAAAAATATCGAGAAGATCCTGCCATAAACCAATCACGAGGTTTCTCAAGAAGCTGACGAGGAACCTCCGGCTAAAGTTCGGCGGTACTGTTGCTTATGTACAACAAAAAAGGAAAAGAATGTCTGAGATGACGTGTACAAAATGTAAAAAGACGGTGTGTGGTGAACATAAAAAAGATGTTTGCAACAAGTGTCTATAACTTTTGATTTTTTTAGTATTTTTTGTAATTTGAGACTGATTATATCGTAATTAATTAGTTAGTAAAACAAAATACTAAAAATGTTAACTATATAAAAAAATCTATCCTTACCAACTGGTCCCGGCATGCGTTGCTATGCCATTTAATAAAGAAATTGTTTCTCCCCGCGTGGCCTTTCCTATTCGTCCCGTTCCCACTCCGCCTCCTCCACCTGCCCTCTCCCCACTCCACTCCCCCCCTTCCCCCGTCGCGCGAACCCCCCTCACGAGTTTCCCTCCCCCCTCCCAGGTTCCCCTCCCCCCTCTCCTTCCCTCCCGCTTTCCATAGCAATAGCCGCTTCCTCGCATGCCACCAATAGCAATTTTTTTATACAAATTTCATAATGCCAGAGCTCACCGGAAGTTTTATAAAAACCTTGTCCTGACAATAACGAACACACAAAAAAAAGAATTATCCAATTTGGTGCAGTCGTTCGAAAGTTATGCGCTTAGCAACACATTCAGCGATTCATTTTTATATATAAGATATATAGTTACTACTATAAATACCTCTAATTTTTGTTACTTTTTCTAAAATCTTACATATTTCCTTAAAAGTAAAAAATAATAACATATATTTGTGTTTAATTTATTTATTAAAAATGTGACACTTGATTGAAGTTATAAAAAAAGTAGAATTGTTTAATTTTGTTAAGAAATCGGTGTTTTAAACAGTGTGCCCCTCTCAGGCACAGTGCAATAAACAACATATACCAAGTAATAAAAATAAAATCATACCCTTAATTATTTATTAATATATAATTTATACATTTATTTATAACAATTAAAGGCAATATAGCCTAAGACGTTATAATTGTACCATTTATGCAGTATATATGCAATGCCAAAAATCTTACAAATGCCCTAAAGCAGCGTTTCCCAAAAGGTGTTCCGCGGAACCCCGGGGTTCCGTAGAAGCATCACAAGGGTTCCGCGTTCCATCCGGATTGTTGCAAGAATCATTGCAAGGAAGAAACACAAATACTTTTACAGTAAACTACAAAATCTCTTCTCTTAGAAAAAAACTTGTCTTCTGGATAGAATGTGTTGAACAAAAAGAGTAAAAAAAAAATTCTCTTTTAAACGAGTTTCTGGAAAAAAAGAGTTGCAAGTAACCTCAGATATTGAAAAATGCATTTACGAACATTTGATGGCCCTCAACAAATCTCTGGAAGAGGATTTTCCTGAAAAAAACCTGCAGGACATTGACTGAGTACAGAATCCATTCCTAGTTCACAGGAAACGTACAGCAACAGAGTACGAGACTTTGATAGTTATCAAATGTTCTTCTTCCTTACAACAAAAGTTTAATTCAGAAAAAACTAATCTGGATGAGTTTTGGATTGGACTAAAAAACGAATATCCAGAGGTCGTCGAGAAGGCTATCACAGTTTTGTTACCGTTTGTGACCACTTACCGGTGTGAAACTGGTTTTTCGGCTTACGCTTACACAAAAAACAAATACAGAAACAGACCGGATGCAGCTCCAGATCTCCGTATTCAGCTGTCTGACACAAAGCCTGATTTCAATGCTATTTTAACAAAAAAATTAAAAAGATATCACTCTTCATATTAATGTAAGTTTTATACAAATCTTTAGGTCTTTCTTTTCAAGGTAAACATGAAAGTATTCAAACTACGAGTTTATATTTTTCTAATAAAAATAGGGTTCCGCCTAGAAAAGTATGATCGATAAGGGTTCCGGGGCGAAAAAAAATTGGGAAACGCTGCCCTATAGGACACAAAAAATAAATCTATTTTTTTATCCACCGCATTCAAAAAGCACATAGCTCTCCCCACAGGTGAGTTCATAAATAAATTAGTGCGGCTTGCTCTACTATATAGGAGGTTGTGATGACGTCCACGAGAGTGAGACTCTGGTACAAAAAAATTTAATTGGGCCAGTATCTCATTATTAGATAAGTGACCGTTTATTAGTTGATAAAAATACTTAAGTAAAGCAATACCTCTACGTGTCTCTAGGGAGTGGTAATTGGTCATGCCTAATAGGTAAAGCCAAGGGTAACGTCCATGGAGCCGCGAGAATAAAAACCTTAAAAATTTCTTATGGACTCTTTCAATGCGTAAAGTGTATGTTAATTCGCGTGGGGCCCAGATGATCGAATTTGACTCAAGTACACTCAGGACTAGTGTGTTATATAATAACGTCAGTGTTTTTGTGTTACGAAACGGATATGAGTTTCTAATTACGAAGCCGAGAAGCCTGTATGCTCTGCTTATTAAATCATCGATGTGTTGGTGAAAAGTTAGTTTGCTGTCGTAAATAACTCCTAGATCTTTGATTTGGTTTCGGTGTTGGAGAATAATTTCATTAATTGTATATTCAAACACAAGCGGTTTCTTTGATCTTGTATACGAGACGATATTGCACATGGGTGTACTGAAGTTCAAGCCATTTATTTTGGTCCAGTTTGAGACGCAGTCAATGTCACGTTGAAGGAGAATACAGTCGAGAAGATTTTTTATTGAGCGATATAGTTTCAAGTCATCTGCAAATAGTAAATACAGCGAATGTGTGATGACTGAACCAATATCGTCAATAAAAATCAAAAACAGAAGTGGTCCAAGGATAGACCCCTGAGGAACTCCAGAAAAAACTGCGAATTCAAAAGAACTGGAACCCTTATAATAAACAAACTGTCTACGATTTCTAAAATATGAAGCAAAAAAACAGAGTAGTCTTTTGGAAAAACCAAATGAAGCTAGCTTATTTAGAAGGATGTCGATGTCAACCTCGACGAATGCTTTTTCCAGGTCAAAATAAGCAACATCCACCTGGCCACCATTGTCGAGAGTTTGTGATAAGAAATCTGAGATGCATAAGAGGTTTGGTGTTACTGTCATCTGGGATCTAAAACCATATTGACGGTCATCAAGAATTGGATTAAGAGGGCATTACCAGAGAAAACCGGAAATACGTCATTTTCAAAAAAGTTTTTAGACGTATTGACTCTTTTCCACAAAAAATTATAAATGGATTTCGAAAGATTGTTCTTTTATCTAGCATTCGTATGTAATAAATTTTGAGAAAATTTTTAATTTTTAGTATAATAAGGTTATTCCATAGGTCGTTGGCAGATTTGTTCAATTTTCAAAAAAGTTTTTGTATTATACCACACCCATTTCAAATAATAAAATCATGCAGTAAAATAAATCAATACATTATCTAGCAAACGTGTGTTTTAGAATTTTAATTTTAGTTTCAATAAAATCATTAAAAAATATGTATTATGTACATGTGTTTCTTGACGAAAATTGGTCCATTTGTGTATTTATTTGCGCACTTACAAACTAATATATTTCAGATTTTTTTAACATTCTTATTAAATTTAGACATTATTGAAAAATGATAAATACTTATAATCAAAAAATAACTACAAAAGTACATTATTTTAATAGTTTTATCATCACGCCTTTCAGCATTTTTGGATGTGGATATAAATTAAAGCTAATTTGAATTGAAATAAATTCGATATTGAGTTATAATTTTAAAAAGCGGAGAATAATTAATCTTTCTCATTGTAACCGCCCTGCACGATCGTAAGAACAACTTTCGACGAAATGTGGATTTTCGTCCGCTGGCTGGTTGAACGCTCTTAACGTGATGAAGTATATATTTATGTAGAATTTTCTCGAATATTTTCATGATGAAACATAGAACGGCAACTGGTCGATAATTCCGGATTAGCTTATTTAGCCGGCTATCATATGAGGCCCCTAGAAACAAAGACCGAAGTGTCCACTTTGTTAAATTGTTGGCAAACTAAAAAAACCGTTTAACCGCTAGAATGCCGTTCGTGCACCGGTGTGTTTGAGATTTTACACGCGATTTTGACCCTTATGTATAAAGAAAGTGTATGAAGAACACGGTCAGAATCGCTTGCTTTATTATCGCCCTTTACCATAGAGAAAACCGCAATGCGCCTGGTCACTCCAAATAATTTATATTAATAATTTACCGGAGCGCGGGAATGTGCGCAGTTCTTGCGCATGCGCGGGAAAAATTCCTTTAATTACGATTTTGACCTTTCTATTGTACAAAATTTCTCAAGGACACTGTCAGAATCGCTGGATACGAAATGTCATTGGGTGTTATGGATGCTGTTTTTTGCGAACGCTAATTGGTGGACAACCAACCCCAACTACCCCGGCAAACAAGGGGTTAATCAGTCTGTTATTCGTTTAATATTATGTAAGTAAACCGGTATAAGAATAATATTTCAAATGATTTATGTAAGCAATTTTCAACGGAAGCAATCTTCCGAACAGGCCCTCCATTGATATGCTTGGTGTAACCCTAAGTGACCAGCTCAGGTATGGGGGCTCCATCAAAGTCAGAGTAAAATTAGCCTCCCAAAAACTGGGCATATTGTACAGGGCCCGCAGATACTTTAATAGTACACAACTGCTAACTGTACAAATCACAAGTGCGCCCCACGGTTGAATTTGGCAGCCACCTCTGGTCTGGAGCTCCAAAATACCTGAAAAATACCCTCGACTCTGTGCAGAAACGGGCGGTCCGTTTGATAGATTCTCCTATCTTAACAGACGGATTGCAATCTTTCAACAGGCGTCGGGTGGGAATGCTATCCTTGTTCTACCGGTATTACAATGGAAGATTCTCCTAGGAACTAGCATCATTGATCCCTTCGGCACCGGTGCATAGTCGGCAAACACGCCAAACGCGTGCCCAACACGTGATTTGTACACGGTTGACATTTGTCACATGAGAACGGGTCATTTCTTCGACTCGTTCTTGTGTTTAACAGCTCGGCTGTGGAATGATTTGCCGGCCTCTGTGTTTCCTCCTTCCTACAACATGGGTCTCTTCAAGACCAATGTTCATTCCCTCCTTTCCTCAAAAAGACCCTCCACACAGTATCCCAGATGACATAGGCCCTGAGGGAAATTATTTTCCTCAAGGCCTCCTGCGTGGAGTTAATGTAAAAAAAAAAAAATGTGTCTGAATGCCGTAGATTCTTTATAAAATTAATTTTTTTGATGGACACTTCTGTTTTTGTTTCAATCATTTGGACACTTGTTCAAAATTTTTTATTTGAAATGGAAATAATATGAACAGCTTAGTTCACTTAAGGCTCTGCAACCGGGCCCGAAAAGAAGAAGATGGAGAGATACGAAATTACGAATGTTAGAGGAGAGCGCTAACATTTACAGCGACAAAATCGATGCGAAAATTGCGAAAATGTTTAACCGGTAACGTGCCAGGAACTCGAAAACACGGGCCTCATTTGCGCATGCGCGAGAAAATAATTCAAATATTTGAAATAAATTGTCTCTGAAAAACTTTTGGTCTGCGATTTTGACCCTCATATGTACGAATTTGTATGAAAAACAGTGTCTAAATCGCTTGCGCCATCATTATTCTTGGTAGTCTTAAAGATTTCAGTCGAATTGCCACACTGGATTATTTTTAAGACGATTTCTTCTATGATGATGCGCTGTCAGATTTTGGCGCGGAATTAACGGTCGCAATTACTGTGTGTATCGCAAATAAAACGTCGTAAAACCTATTAATTTACGTAATAAATGCAAGTAATGTGGTTTTAGTGGATAGTTTATTGTGTTGTGAACGTGTTGCAGTAAATAAAATATACCATAGCTTAAAATTTATCAACAAAACATTCAATTCAAAATTCAAAGTGGTGCTTTGTTAGGGCAAGGGGAAGGTTGGATGCCTCTTCACCCCCGGCTCGTCACAGGTTAATAAAACACGACTTGTTTAAAATAGAGCAAAAATCTCGCGGGCATTATCTTAAACAGCATTTAAAGAAACACTGTGAATTTTTTCATACATACACCTTGTAAAATAACTGAAACAAACGTGTTTATTATAATTTTTGGAGCAAACTTTGCGATTGTTTTCTATCGAGGGAATTTTATATAATTTGCATTTCGGTACGGGCAAAGTCTAGATATTATCTTCAAGAATAACATATATTTTTTTAAGAGATTTAAAATTTATCGTGTTTAATTTATATGTAATAAATCGGTACAAATCCGGGTTGCGGGGCCTTAATGAATTTATTAAATTTAGAAATATTCATAGAGGGGTGGGGGGGAGGGGGGAGGAGGGGAGGTGGAGGAGGCGGAGTGGGGACCCCCCTTACACCATGCGAGCGAAGCCGCGGGAAAAAGCAGTTTCAAATAAATATTAAAATTTGTAAATATTAAAATATAGAACGCAAACTAACTCACATGATGCACATACAAAAATATTTAATAAAAAATTAACAATGTCTTGTATTAAAATAAAATAAGTCTTTTTTATGTGTTTCTATGGACAACTTTGAATATTTTTTTTTTACATGAGCTCCACACAAGAGGCCCTGAGGAAAACAATTTCCCTCAGGGCCTATGTCATCTTTGGAGATGCTGTATGGGGGGTTTTTTTTAAGGAAAGGAAGGAGAGGAGACTTTTGGAAAGGAAAATTGGTTTAAGCAGTGGGTAGGAATCAGGGGATCAGTGTGTCCTGGTCATCCGCCTCCAAGACCTAGACAAACCTCACCCTGTGAACCCGGGCATCCCTGCTAAATCACCAAACATAGCGAACCACTTGGGGTGACCTACGGCAGAGGTGTTGTTTATCCGATAAAGGTTCCCAGGGCGGCAAATTGTGAAATCTAAAGCATTCCTTATAAATCCTTTTTTCATTATTATTTGTGTTTTGTGTATGTAAGTGAGAAATTGCATTATTTTTTTAGTGATTTTCTGAATTTTTTTTTATTGAATCATAATATTGAAAACTTTAAAAATCATATTAAATAAAAAAGTATTGATTAAATATTAGGTCCTTACATATGAAATTGGCGTTTTGCCGTACTGGCAACTTTGATCTCAAATATCTTCTCTTTGGTTAGGAATTCCAAATTCAAATTTATACAGCTATTTACTCATGTATTTGTGTTTCGAAAATTATAATTCATTTGTTTTTTCCTTAATTGTTTTTTTTATTTGCGTCACATAGTTTATAAAATGGAAAACTTGAAATATCGCATTATTTACGAGTACGAGTTCCACCGTGGCACCAGTGCTGCAGAAACGGCTCGAAGGATTAATGATGTGTATGGCGACGGTGCGCAAAAAAAAACACAGTGCGTTTTAGGTTCCAACGTTTTCGTTCTGGAAATTTCGACCTGCAGAACAAGCCCCGTGGACGGCCGGAGACCAAAGTTGCTAATGAAGAATTGAAGGCTATTGTGGAAGCGGATCCATCGCAAACCACGTCCGAGTTAGCTGCAGGCTGCGGTGTTAGTGATAAAACTGTTTTAATCCACTTGAGGCAAATTGGGAAGGTGAAAAAGCTTGAAAGGTGGCTACCTCACGAATTGAGTGAAGCAAATCAACAAAAGCGCGTTAGACCGCTAGACCACACACTGCACAACAGACGGCTACCAAATTAGAGAAGCTTCAATGGGAATGTCTAAGACATCCACCGTACTCTCCGGACCTTGCCCCAACAGATTACCATTTTTTTCAAAATTTGGATAACTTCTTCCAAGGAAAAAAATTCAACTCCGATGGGGCAGTCCAAACCGCCTTCAAAGATTTTATTGATTCCCGTCCGAATGGTTTTTTTTAGTAAAGGGATCGATGAACTACCTATGAGATGGCAAAAGTGCATAGATAGCAATGGCACATACTTTGATTAAATAAATACATTATATTAAAAAAAAATCGACTTTATGTTCCTCCCATACAAAACGCCAATTTCATACGTAAGGACCTAATATTTCTTTTATGTACATAGTTTAAAATTTTATCCATAAACATTTTAATGATAGTGTTAAGTGAAAATAATTGTGTTATGTACATTTTTTTACCGTTTTGTTCATTTGCCAATGGTTTGCGACTCCTGAAAAACTATTCCGGATTTTTTGCAATAAAAGCTGAAAATGGTAAGTTTTTACCATTTTTGCGTCATTGATATAAAGCGTATATTTAATAATAAAAAAATAAAAATTAAATAAAAAAAAACTCCCTCCCCAAAGCACGGACAGCTACATAACTTACTTACGGCCAGGTTAAGAAGTTTGTTTTTTCCGGTCACTTTTTAAGAGGGTTTCACTGAATATCTTCTGCAGTTTTTTGCTTGTACTATGAGATGTTAGACGGCGTCTTTAATTCTTATACTTGATGGTCATCTCGTTCCGGCCGCGCTCCAGCATGGTTAGGAATATGCTCGAGTCGGTCAGGTGTCCGTGCGCCGCCATGTCGCGCAGCGTACTGGTCACGTCCGCCGAGCGAATTGTGCACGTGGTGCGTAGCATGCGCGGCCGGTCACGCGAGGCTTCGTCTCGCAACCGCGGCACTTCGGCCGTGCAACGCAGGGTCTGGAGATAGAACAGATAAACACATGTACAGTGTGTCAACAAAATCTATAAATTTAGCAAATTAGAACTAAAATTCAACCCAGGCTATGTACGAGGCATTCACATAGTTTTTAATTTATTTATTTACTGGCTGACCCGGCAAACTTTGTACCGCCTCAGAATCAATAACTGTTGTGTTAACTTATTAGCTGAATTAAATTCAGTTATTTTATTAAGTTAAAAATTACACAATGAAGCAATTATCGGTGCGCAACTGTCCATGTTTTGTTCTTGTCAGTAATCAGATGGCGTTGTGTATGGATTTATATTTTTTATGATTTTCTTACTTTTCCACTTATGGGGTGTTTAGAGTAGAGGGAAATTTATTATAATTATTGTATTTTTCCTTTGGAGGGGAGCAGACATACGTTCACCGTTTCTGACAGAGAACAATGAGGATCCAGCAGAAATCAGAAGGAGAATCACAGCAGCCAACAAAACATACTTCTCTTTGCTGCCAGTGTTTAAGTCACGTAGTGTCCACAGAAAAACCAAAATAACCATATATAAGACCATTGTTAGAACTGTATTGGCACATGGATGTGAGGCGCTGACACTGATGGTAAAGATGGCTGAAATGCTGGATACTTTTGAAAGAAAAGTGTTGAGAAGAATATGTGGAGCCGTGAAAGAGGGTGAACAGTGACGCATCCGGCACAATACAGAATTGTATGATATATATAAGGCACCTAGCATCTCAGCACATATGAGACTCCTCAGGCTGAGATGGGCTGGGCATGTACAGGGAATGCCGGATACACGCGTCCCAAAAAGAATTTTGACTGGACACCCAGGTGGAAAGAGAAAAGTGGGAAGACCCAGACTAAGGTGGGAAGACGAAGTAAGAGGGGATGCAGCACAGCTTCTCCAGGTACCAAATTGGAAGTCAGCCGCTGAGGACAGGAGGAGTTGGAGGCGACTGTTGCAGGAGGCCAAAGCTCGATATGGGCTGTAGCGCCATTGAAGAAAAAAGAAGATTGTATTTTTCCTTTGGAGGGGAGCAGACATACGTTCACTGTTTGTCTCATTTTTTACTGTAGATATTTAGTGTGTAAGAAAGAGGGGCAGCATTATACGTATAAGAACAAAAGCAAAACACTCAGCGCATTGACATTTATTAATTTTTGGAATTCACTCATTATTCAATATTATATTTATCACAATTTCCCGGCTTGCAGAACTAACTTGCCAATGGTCATGCCAGTCGGGAGAGCTGTCTTGTTGTTGAATAGAATCGCTTTGAAGATCGATACGTTTATAACATCAATGAAGCACAATTTAGAGGGCAAGCTTTATTGCTGTTAGTCTAATGATTGTGCTTCGTTGATGTTTAAATTGCTTAAATCTGTTTCTCTAATCTTAATATTTTCTCATGAAGGCCATGCCATTTCGCAGAAATTCGCGAAATTTCACAAAAAAAACACTAAACAAAGCACCATTTTGAACTTTGAATTAAATGTTTTGTTGATTAATTTTGAGCTATTGTATATTTTATTGACTGAAACACATTCACAACACAATAAACTATCTACCAAAACAACATTACTTGCATTGATTACGTAAATTAATAGGTTTTACGATGTTTTATTCGCGATACACTCATTTATTGTGACCGTTAAATTCGCGGCAATTTATGACAGCGCATTGTCATGGATGAAATCATTTTAAAAATATTCCAGGGTGTCTAGGTGAATGAAACTTTTAGCACCACCTAGAGTAATGATGGCGCAAGCGATTCTGACACTGTTCTTCATACAACTTCTGTACATTGAAGGGTCAAAATCGCAGACGAAAAGTTTTTCGTCGACAATATTATTCAAATATTTGAATTATTTTCTCGCGCATGCGCATATGACGCGCGCGCTGGCGTGTCTCCGGCCTGTGACCGGTTAACCTGTTATTTGCCGGAGACGCAAATCCACGCGCGGTTTGGGCGCATGCGCGCAGAAAAAATTTCGAAAAAAATATGTTTGTTTGCCATTTTGACCCTTCTATGCACAGAATTTGTATGAAGGACAAGGTCAGAATCGTTTGCGCCCTCATTTCCCCATAAGTCTGGTAAAAATTTCATTCACCTTGTAACCCCAGAATATTTTTAAATAATTTTATCTGTGGCATCGAAATGTCTGCCGCAAAGCATTTCTATCAAAGTCCGATGCGTGTTCATCATCGTAAAACCTATCAATTTACGTAATTAACGCAAGTAATGTTGTTTTGGTACATAGTTTATTGTTCTAGGAATGTGTTTCGGTCTATAAAATATACGATAGCTCAAAATTAATCCACAATACATTCAATTCAAAATTCAAAGTGGTGCTTTGTTAGAGAATTTCCGTGTTTTTCCTGGCCTCTGACAGATTAATGTATAAATTGAATTGAAATGAAAAACAAAATCAGAGATTAAACATAAGAAGATAGAAGTGACAAGTCAAGTCAAGGCTTAGCTAGAAGTGAAAATAGTTAAAAAATAACTTTAATTGTTTAGTGACTGACAGAAATCATTTAGCGCATTCGTACATTGAGCGAAGTATATATATATATATATATATAATAGGATAGGGATACATTAGCTCAGTTGGAAGAGCTCCGCCCCGGCAAGGCGTAAGTCCTGGGTTCGTGTCCTAGATGTGACCGTATCTTTTTCAGATTTTTTATTGAGTTTCGCTAATATTGTCTTCATTTAACCGGTTACTTGCCGGAGACGCGCCGGCGCACGCGTCATATGTGCATGCGCGAGAAAATAATTCAAATATTTGAATAATATTTCCGACGAAAAACTTTTGGTCTGCGATTTGGGCCCTTCTATGTACAGAATTTGTATGAAGAACAGTGTCAGAATCGCTTGCGCCATCATTACTCTCGGAGACGCTAAAAGTTTCATTCACCTTGCAATCCTGAAATATTTTTAAAACGATTTCGTCTATGACAATCCGCTGTCAGAATTTGCCACGATTTTAACTGTCGCAATAAATACGTGTTCCGCGAATAAAACATCGTAAAACCCATTAATTTACGTAATAAATGCAAGTAATGTTGTTTTGGTAGATAGTTTATTGTGTTGTGAACGTGTTTCAGTCAATAAAATATACAATAGCTCAAAATTAATCAACAAAACATTCAATTCAAAGTTCAAAATGGTGCTTTTTTAGTGTTTTTTTGTGAATTTTCGCGAATTTCCGCGAAATGGCCTGGCCTTTGACGGGTTAATTGAAAAATTATATTTTTATTTTAGTAAGATGTAGCAGGCAGTACTTATTGTACGAGTATATGCCTGTATGAAATGCGTGCCTCTGATTTCAAGAATTTTTTGCCAGTCTTTTGAGAGTATCTAGGATGGGAGTAACCAACCTGCAACGTGGGGGGTTCTTCTCCAAGTCTTTTAACCACTTTTTCTTCCTCCACGCGGCACTCTGAGAAGTCCAAGCCCGTACGCGTACGAAGCGGGTGTTTTGACTGCGTGTCGGGGGAGTCAGACCCTTCGCGCACAGCCGCCGCGTTGAAGCGCGCCCCCGAACGCGACTCCAGCATGCGCAGCAGAGAGGGGATGTGACGCCCAGACAGATGGCAGTCTTTCACCTGGCTGAAGCCCAGCGCTGGAAGAAGATTATCATTATGAAAACTTTTGACAGTATATTAACTTTCATTTTACTATGGTAAAGGCAATTCTTTCAATACGGTTAAGAAACACTGCTCTAAAAAGAGTTAAATATGACAAAGGATAGAGAAATAAAAATACTATCGACAACTGCAAAGGATTCGGAGCATAACCATAAATTATTCAGAGCGGATTAGTTCTGCAACAACGATGGCAATCTCCTTTAGGGTACAGAACAAAAATGGCATTACTTATTTGTGCCAATTAGAGATACAGAACAAAAGCGGAAATATCCATTTTTAATTTAAAATAACTAAATAATTTATCAAGTACAGTTTGTCAAATAAGAGTAGAAGTTGTCCAATAAAAGGTTCCTGGGGCGGTGGTACCCATACCCGCCTCCCAAATTGATGAAAAAAAAAATGATAGCCAATCACTTTGTAAAACACAATTTAATCAAATTTATTTCATTAACCGGTGACAGGCCGGAGACGCGCCGGCGCGCTCGTCATATGCGCATGCGCGAGAAAATAATTCAAATATTTGAATTATATTTTCGACAAAAAACTTTTGGTCTGCGATTTTGGCCCTTCTATGTACATAATTTGTATGAAGAACAGTGTCAGAATCACTTGCGCCATCATTACTCTATGATACGCCTAAAAGTTTCATTCACCTTGCAACCCCAGAGTATTTTTAAAACGATTTCTTATATGACATTGGACCTGCCAAAATTTGCCGCGAATATAACCATCGCAACCAATGCGTGTTCCGCGACTAAAACATCAAAAAAACCTATTAATTTACGTAATAAATGCAAGTAATGTTGTTTTGGTACATAGTTTATTGTTCTAGGAACATATTTCAGTCAATAAAATATACGATAGCTCAAAATTAATCAACAAAACATTCAATTCAAAATTCAAAGTGGTGCTTTTTTAGTGTTTTTTCGTGGAATGGCGTGGCCTTTGACAGGTTAAGTAGCAGGGATGTTATGGATATGAAGTTTCGTGGAATGGCGTGGCCTTTGACAGGTTAAGTAGCAGGGATGTTATGGATATGAAGTTTCGTGGAATGGCGTGGCCTTTGACAGGTTAAGTAGCAGGGATGTTATGGATATGAAGTTTCGTGGAATGGCGTGGCCTTTGACAGGTTAAGTAGCAGGGATGTTATGGATATGAAGTTTCGGATATGGATACGGATACGGATATAGGAATAATATTATACCGGTTTCGGATACGGATACGGATACGGATATGAAATTATTTCGGATTATCCGCTAGTTTCGGATAATTTCGGTTACGGATATTAGAATTTTAAAATTATAAAAGTAAAATACAAATAGAAAGATTTGACTTTTATTTTTAGTCTATATTATGTTTTTACAATCAGTCAAATAAACAACTATTATTTTAGTAACTTTAAGTGATATGTAGGTACCTATGAACTATGAAGGTATGTACTTAAAAAATTTTTAAGTACATACATTTTTAATAAAAATATAAAAAGAAAATTATAATAAACAAAAATAATATTGTAATAAAACCTTGGTACACTTTTACTGTAATCTAAGTAAATAATACTTAAACCTTAATTGTAATTTAATACTCAAATCTCTGACTGTACCTGTTCCTTCACAATTTCATTGAAAAACTTGAGCTTGTACCGTGGATCTAGATAAGTAGCAATTGTATATATTTTATTATTTTGAATTTCCTGAAATTTGACTTTGATGTCTTGGATCATTTTGGTAATCATCAATTCAGAGCTTCCAGAGGTGTCTTCTTTACTCTTCTCTGCTTCTAATGTGTTTTTAAGTGTATAAATTAGTGGGATCACCGATGCAATTGTTGCAGTAGAACTACTTAACTCCTTTGTAATTTATTCAAATGGTTTAAGTATTTCAATACACTTTTTCAAGTCGAGCCATTCATCAGCAGTAAGCATTGGTATAGCATGCGTGCCCGAATATAGTACTAAAGAGTCTTTTAATTTCAATATTCTTTCATTCCGCCTTTATCCGAAACTATCCGAAACTTTTATATCGGTTACGGTTACGGATACGGATATTTTTTTATTTCGGATATCCGATAGTTTCGGTTACGGATACGGAGCTCCATAACATCCCTATTAAGTAGGTACCTTAACAACAGTGCTTCTTCGATTATAATTTTTTAAGAACAAAATATTTTTTTTAAATGTGTGTACAGTGTTCTGAATTTTCAGCGTCATTGCACTTTAATAGAATACTTGGCAGGTAAATTGGTATTGCCAGCCTACAAATTTTGTAGTTCCATTATATTTTCTACTCTTATTTGACAGACTCTAACTGCAATCATAACAGCATAACTTAAGGAAACAAATAATAACAAAAATTATGCTTTATACAAGAGTTGTCAAAGAATTAAAGATCGTTCTAATTCAAAAAATCAGGAAAAAATTATATTCACAAAAAATCATATGACATTTTAGGTACATGAACCCATTATTTTCTGACATAGTCCCCGTTATGATGGATGCACTTGGTGAGCCTTGGCAAAAGGTTCTTAACTCCCTTATCCCAGAACTCCGCTGCCAGATACTCTACATTTCCCTCCGCATCCTAGTCGGTCTCCAACAGATTGCTCATTTTCGCACCCAAGCCCAATTATTAAGAAGAATGATACAATATATACCTGTTGCCATGCCTTCCACGTATTGTGGTTTCTTGTGGTTTCTGTCTCCGACCATGAGACAAGCATGCGGCAGGTATAGCAGCGCCACATACGGGCGAACTCCCCCGCCCAGTCCCAGTAGAGCGCCCCCGAGGGGCCCTCGGGTGACGCGGCACTGGACGTTGAGGCTCCTGCCGATGGTGTCGCCAAGTTTCTTCATGGAGGGGTTGGAGTCCGGAGAAGCAGGGTCGAGCAGGAGGTACACGTGCCAGCTGGCAGAAGGAGAAAAACCCAGCGCTGGAAATGTGGAAGTAGATTGTTATGTTTTTTTTATTCATTGTTATTATAATATATTGTATTGTATTCTTTAAATTGTAGATTTAACCGTTTCCCCGCGGCGGCTGACCTAAGTCATTTCATCAAGTGGCTCACACCGCGCGGCGGCTGACTTCAGTCATAAAAATAATATTAGAAAAAAATATGCCGCGTGGGGGCGACTGCTTAGGTATATTTTTTAGCGGTTAAAGGGTTAAGACAGAAGATGCACTTTATCAGAATTGTTTATATTAGGTATATTTTTGTGTATTTTTCTATTATGGTCCTAAATTTCTATGTCTTTATTTTATCCCGCAATGACATAAATATTCTCACCATTATCAAATTTAAAAAAAAAGTAAATGTAAAAAGAACTCATTGACAAACTGATATCAATCAGTTTAACCCACCCGAATTTTCGCAAATATTCGCTTAAGTCTCAAACAAAATGACATTTTACGAAAACTTTTGGCGTTATAACAATGAGCTCTATACTTTGTTTAAGGAGCTAAACGTCGCAAAATTTATAAAACTGGGAAGACTTCGGTGGCTGGGTCATGTAGAGAGAATGACCAAGCATCAAGCACCAAAGTCCCTGCTGAACTCAAGGCCAATAGGGCGAAGGAGCCTGGGAAGACCAAGACTAAGATGGAGCGACAACGTCCTCAAAGACATATCTATCTTGGATCTTCTAAACTGGAGAGAGCTGGCACAAAACCGAGATGAGTGGAGGAAGATTCTTGAGGAGGCCAAGACCCACCGGTAGAATAAGTGTTTTTTTTTTATAATCGGTGATTTTAGTACCGTTTTCACATAAAAACATCATGTGTGAGTCATTTTTACAATTTTTTTATGTTTGCATTATAAATTTTAATATATATTTGTAATAATACAATTTGAAAGCAAATTTCATCACCTTTTAAAAACAGTTTTTAGTATTTAAATACGTTTAGAAATATTTCATTTATCGAGCTTTAATTGCAAAGATGAAATAATACAAAATTTTTATCAAATTTGACGGTTCATTAAGACAAAAAACCTACACAAAGGTGATAGACCCAAGTGGTTAATATTTGGAGTACTGAAAACCAACACACCTTTGAGACGCAGGTTATGAAGCTGCCCCATGTGCGGGCTCTTCGTAACCGCGGCGAGAGCCTCGGCAAGCGCGGGGGCGGTGATGCGTCGCCCCGTCGCCTCCAGTAGACGATTCGCCCGCCTTAGCGTGTATGGACCCAACTCGCGTGAGGCATGCTCGCGCAGATCAGGCAAGGTGAAGCGACGCAAGGTCTTGTCCAACTCTATGCGTAGAATGTCATCATCTGAAACCAAAATATAAAAAGGAGCTAAACATCACAAAATATTTAAAACTGGGAAGACTTGGGTGGCTGGGTCATGTGGAGAGAATGACCGAGCATCAATCACCAAAGTCCCTGCTGAACTCAAGACCGTGTTACATAAAAGTATTTGTAACAAGGTGTGTGCACCCTCTTATGCACACTTTATTTATGGTTTCGGTGTGTGGCACCTCCAGTGCTTGCCCATCGACATTTGGGCATTGATAATATTACGAGCCCTGCAATATTTTAGAATGGAACAGTTATCAATCTCTACATATTATAAATTAAAGTCCTCCGTGTCGTCTGTCTGTCTGTTCGCGATAAACTCGAAAACTACTGAACGGATTTTCATGCGGTTTTCACCAATAGATAGAGTGTTTCGTAAGGAAGGTTTAGGTATGTAATTTGTCAAGGATTTGTGTAAATTGGTTGAAACAATGATAATTGTTAGAAGTGTCGGAAAAAGTAAAGCCGCCTGGTAGCTTTCATCGAAAACACTGCCTAATATCCTTTGGGGATATAACAAAACAATTCATAGTGGGATATTCCTCTTTTATAGATCTACAAAAAAGTCCGTGAAGGCATATATCTATCTTTTACGGAGAGCTTACTATACCCATTCTATCTTCTAAAAAAATGGTCACATACATTGCGGTAATTGAAAAGTTATTTAGACGGATACAGTATTAAGCCTTATTAACTTAAATACGTTAGTCACCAGAGGCGGCCCGTGACAAAATTTGCCGGCAGTGCATTTCACAAAAAATGGTAACATTAATACGGGAAAATATAATTAATTGATTCACAGATTCGCGAAAACCAACATCAAGTTGTAATCGTATACCTATCAACTCGATCCAACAAACTAAATTGCAATATGTTATGTATATGTACTGGGAGTATGAATGTTCATTAACTTTTCCGTAAAATAAAGGCTATCGTTTACACAACTTTCACTTCACAATTTATCATCAACCACGAAAAAAAAATGTGTTCAAGCGATCACATTCCCAAAGCCAAGACGCTTTCGAATATTTAATACTTTGTTTTAAAAACTCTATTCATAGTTTTTTTTCCCTTAACCTTACTTGTATTATATTTAGCAAAGCTTTTGGAGAGCCATTATTTTTCAAAAACAATTTATTCTCAAATGAAATTCGGTTGCTTTTGAAAAAATCGACGTTAATCGCAATGTTTTCATCACCACTCATTTTTAAATAAGTTTTTTACAGAGCAAAACTAGCGAAAACCATTAAAAATGTGTCAATAGTGATCAGTGATCTGCCAAATGCTTGATTTCGCCGCCCGGTGCGATGGTAGAGCTAATACATAACATTGTCAATTAGTTGAAAATTCGTTATTCCTTACTAAGTCATTCCAAACGTTCGGTAACATAGAACGCATGTTAAAGGTTTTGTCATAAACCAGAATGCTTCTGCGCATGTGCGCCGCTAGTGCACGAGCGTGTCATATATCTTCCCTTATGTCTTGCCCATTTCACGGTTCCAGCCCCTGTAGACTGTCCCAGTAGAAATATCACTTCATGTGACGTCACGTCTCGGCACAACGGAAGATGCACGCATTGCTTTTTCGTATGCGCCGATGCGAGTTTAGTACGGAGTCTAGTACAAAAGTTAATTGGTAAGGATATTATAACGAATTGGCGGTAATTTTTCGTGAATGAATGTTACAAATTTACACTTTTACACGTTGTCGATGTTTGTACGAATTTACACTTTTGAAGTTGGCAGTGCATTGCACAAATGCACTAAGGCAGGGGCCGCCACTGTTAGTCACCCCAAGCATTTCATGCACATTATTATAATCTTTCACACCATCTCTACGTATTATAAATTAAAGTCCTCCGAGGCATCTGTCTGTCTCTTCGCGATAAACTCAAAGACGGCGGTGGTTATAAAGGTTGGATAACCAACCAGTATATGACGTTGTGTTTTATTAGCCACAGCAACGCGTGGCCGGGTTAGCTAGTCCTGGACAAATTCAAATCGGCAGATTTGAAAAGAGAGCTTGTTATTCTTTGTGTCACAGCCGAGAGCTCAGGGCAGTCCTCTCGACCGCAACACGACGGATCCTTTTTGAAGATCGCTACGATTGTGATTGTGAACCTTGGACAGCATACTCGTCATCTTGAGAGCTGACTGGAGGGTCCTTTTGGCTGGGAGTCATTTCTCTGGAGTCCCGCCTTTCTCACATGATGTGAGGTTCGTTTCACAAAAGAAGATTTCACCATGCGTCATTTCAACTTACCATGGTATCAAAATGAACTATTTAAACCTAAGCAAGCCCAAGCCAGACAGCCTTAGTTTCAGGAAGTCACCTTTTAGTCTAATATATATTTTTGTATTTCTAATACCTTCTTTTCTTTGAAAATCATTAACCTATTCCTTACATCTGCCATGCGAGTCATTTTCGCTCATAATAATTTATAATAAACACAATTAAATAACTTTGTTTCAATTCCACTTTATTATTTTTTTGATCCGACCGGTTTCGGTTCGTACTGAACCTTCCTCGGGGGTGAATAAAAATATATTGAGAAAAATATATCCTCAATATATTTTTATTCACCCCTGAGGAAGGTTCAGTACGAACCGAAACCGGTCGGATTAAAAAAATAATAAAGTAGAATTGAAACAAAGTTATTTAATTGTGTTTATTATAATTATGTATTCCCACAAAGTGTTTGCTACATGTCAAGACATAATAATTTACCTTGTACATTGTTCCCACCTCATCCTTGGTAACAACAGATAGGGCGAAGGAGCCTGGGAAGGTCAAGATTAAGATGGAGCGACAACATCCTCAAAGATATATCTACCTTGGAGCTTCTAAACTGGAGAGAGCTGGCACAAAACCCACATGAGGAGGCCAAGACCCACCAGGGGTTGTAGAGCCAAGGGCGATGATAATGATGACTGTATAAAAAAATGAATGTTTCTTTGTTTGTCCCTTATGTGTTACTAAACCATTCATCCGATTGTGACGAAACTTTGGGAATTTGATGTGCGCATTCCTGCGATTGTTTCTATATACAGGGTGTCCGGGGGTAAAGTGCATTAACTTCGGGAGGTGATTCTACATTATGGTAGGAGTAAAAAAAGATTAACTACTTTTTCTGTAATTCCAACTTTTTTTTCCCATACAAAAAGAGATACCTACTAAAAATCCTTAGTGTAAGGTACTTACCCAACAAAGTTGCTGCCCAACAATAATTCAATGACAAAATTACGTACAAATAAACACAATTTTTACAGTTAGGCAAGTCTACAACTAAATAAACAAAAGTAAGCCTGAAAAAAACACGCACTGCACGAAGTGCTCCTTTAAGTCAGTCTTAATAAATATGCACTAGATCAAGGGCGGATCCAGGATTTTTTTCTGGGGGGGGCACAAGGGGCGGACGGGCAAAAAAATCAACAATTACTGTTAGGATTTTTTTTCTGGGGGGGGCACAAGGGGCGGACGGGCAAAAAAATTAACAATTACTGTTATAAATAAACTTAACCCTTCGAATAATAAGAAAATAATTTTCTGTCAACTTTTGCCTGTCAAGGTAGGTTTGCGCGAAAAATTCCTGGTTCTTCCCATGCATTTTAAATGTTCCTATTTATTGTTTTTTTTTAAGGTTTTTGCAAAAATAAAAATTGTTCTAAAATTTAGATAAAATAATCTTTCCGATGTGTTTATTAGAAATCATAATTTTTGTTTCTAAATATTAAAATTTTAATATTGAAAATGTAAATTGGCTAAAAAATGCAAATTTGAATTAAAGTAATTAAAATAGAATAAACTTCAAATTTTTAATTCAGATTCCATTTCTAAACAAAATTTGTAAAAAAACTGTCACCTCACTTTTTATCACTTTCATACAATTTTATTTAAAATTAAATGTGGGTTACGTCACAAATAGGCGCAAAATTTAACCGTCGCTTTTGATCAGGTTTGTAAAATATCTGAACAACCTAGTTCATATAATTCTAAGACAATGAGAAGCATTATTTCTTTCCGTATCTACATAAAAGAAATCACAAATATTCACATTACAGAAAGAGAGATATCTAACTTTTAATAATGCACGGTCGCTCTGGGACAATCTGGGTCTCCTGTTATTATAACGGCATATGATGTTTTGGGACAACTTGGGTCTCCTGTGATTAAACGGGTTAAAGTAAATACTTCAAGTTTATTTTTACAAGTTCAAGCATGTTTAGGAAGGTTTATGAAAGTGTCAAAACAATACAAAAATTATAAATGTTTAATAAAGACAGTTTTTGCTTCCAAGTATGTACTGTAATGGAATCTCCACAGTACACAAAAATACCGTCTGGGGGGGGGCACGAGTCCCCGTGCCCCCCCCCCCCCCCCACCCCCCCCCCCCCCTAAATCCGCCCTTGCACTAGATAAAGTCACATTAAATCAACAAGTTTTGACTAATAACAATAATTTTTTTATAGAGAAAAACTCGTACGCGAATAAAATTGTTACATTAGAATTCAACACCGACACTGAGCGCTTGGAGCGGGGATTCGACAATATATTATAATATAATATATTAAATGAAAAAACACACGTTGAAAAACACCACTTTTTATTAGAATTAATATTTAACAGCCAACCAGGTTTCACATAGCTCAAGCTTCATCAGGGTATATTATATCAACTAAAGATAAATAGTGTAAATGTGTTAGTGTTAATGTAAATTTTAATCCTCTTTCTGGCACCAATGGGGTGTTGCCTATTCTATTGCTAGCTCTTTCACTCATTCTCTTAATTTCTTTTATACAACGTGTCCGGAAACTCGTAGTACAAGCGGGAAACTGGTGAATCTACATCACGTAGAGAACCCAAAAAACTTATTTTTTTCGGTCTGAGCATTTCGATTTTAATATTATTTTTTTTCTATTTTTCTATTTTTTCGGCAACTAAAGGGTTAAAAAAAATTTTGAGCCCGGTTTACCCTTCGATACATTTTATAAGACATTACACAGCTGAAATCAACCCCCTAGTGAAAATTTTTTTCAAATTTAACCAAAAAAAATCCAACTTCGGACCCGATTTACTCGAAAACGAAAGCTCAAATCAAAAAAGTTATATCACAAATCGACTCCGAATTTGATGTACATTTACCAGTTTCCCGCTTGTACTACGAGTTTCCGGACACCGTGTATATGTGTCTGTACATAGACATCCAAATTTAATAGACGAGAACATAGAGACGAGGGGTAAAACCCAACTATGGGGGACGAAGAGGGGGAAGATGACTGTGATTCGTTAAAAAAATCAATCTGACAGTATATAGGCATCTCGCTTTATAATATCACCATTTAGTTCTTAACCTTTTAAATGCCTATATGTAGGAGTGTAGGTGTGAACAGCAGGCCATGAATTGTTAATCAAAATAAATCATTTTTAAATCTTATTTTTAAAAATAAAAACATTACACCTTGAAAGGATATATTATGACTTAGCGAAAATCTTGAAAAAAAAAAAAAAAAAAAGAAAAAAAAAAAATATTAAATTAAAAATAAAATCTTGCTCAAAGAATAGCGAGATGGCTCGCTATTTTTCTATGGCCGGCCTGCTGGGCACGGCCAAGAATGCGAGAAATCTCGCTCTTGGCACAGAAGCGGTTAACCCTTCGAAAATAAGAAAATAATTTTCTGTCAAATTTTGCCTGTCAAGGTTTGCGCGCAAAATTCCTGGTTCTTCCCATGCATTTTAAATGTTCCTATTTATTGTTTTTTTTTAATGCTTTTGCAAAAACAAAAATTGTTCTAAAATCTAGATAAAATAATCTTTCCGGTGTGTTTATTAGAAATCAAAATTTTTGTTTCTAAATATTAAAATTTTAATATTGGAAATTTAAATTGGCTAAAAAATGCATGCCTGCGAATATTCGAATTAAAGTAATTAAAATAGAATAAACTTAAAATTTTAAATACAGATTCCTTTTCTAAATAAAATTTGTAATAAAACTGTCACCTCACTTTTTATCACTTTCATACAATTTTATTTTTAAATTAAATGTGTGATACGTCACAAATTGGCGAAAAATTAAACCGTCACTTTTGATCGGGTTTGTAAAATATCTGAAAAACCTAGCTCATATAATTCTAAGACAATGAGAAGCATTATTTCATTCCGTTTCTAACATAAAAGAAATCACAAATATTCGCATGACAGGAAGAGAGATATCTAAATTTTAATAATGCACTGTCGCTCTGGGACAATCTGGGTCTCCTGTTATTATAACGGCATATGATGTTTTGGGACAACTTGGGTCTCCTGTGATTAGACGGGTTAAAAGCAAAATCTGATTCTAAATAGACCTTTTTACATTTTTTACATGGGAGCGCAAATTGCTCGCCACGTTATTAACATATTTGCGAAGTCCAAATACGGCAGAGTAAAGTTCGCCACTTTTCGCAGAGGAATATTTTGTTGCCGTATTTAGTTAAGACACTTTTACAAATGTTTCATAATTTACTTACCCCTGTAACCAGCGACGAGCACACTGGAGAACCGCCCACATTCATTATGATCGACATATTTTAGGGTGTAATGTATAGCACAAACTACCATTTTTGCCGTGTTATTTCGTAAAATGTACGATGAGAGCTCGACGCTGGTCCGGACAAGAATGATGACGTCACATTTTTTAGGTCCTGGCGAGGCTCTCGCTAGCCCGGCCGGTTCCAATGGAACCGGTATGGGGAGGGGGAAATAATACGCTTTTATCACTTAGGGCAGGTCTATATATATTCATATGTCTATGGTCTGTATCTATTTATCTTTAGCTGATGTAATAAGCCCTGATGAAGCTTGAGCTAAGCGAAACCTGGTTGGCTGTCAAATATTAATTCTAATAAAAAGTGGTGTTTTACAAAGTGTGTTTTTTCATTTAATATATAATACTCTTTTCATGAGCTAAGTATCGAAACCACGTTAGCAATGCATAAATCGGTGAACCGCCACACGCCTGTATACAAATGTAAAAAAAATGGGAACTTCATATTGCTCGGGTGGTCAAAAGAGCAAATTCAATTAACATACTTAATCATGAAACCTTCCTTGACTTAACACCAGACATTTATTGAGAAGAAATGGAACTTTTGCATCTTTTAACATCTCCACCGACATAAATAGTTGTTTCTTGTGTTGAAGCCAAGTGTTATTTTTAATAATTTTGCATATTAACCCATTGGCCACAAACCCCGACAGCCTGCCGGGTGTGCGACTCAGGTACTTAACCACAAACCCCGGCACGCTGACGGGCTAGAGTAGGTACGTCAAAAAACAGAAAACGAGCACAATAGTGACATTTTTTAATAAAATTTTAAATGCCGAACACTCTGTAGATAATTAATCATTAATTTCATAGAATTGGCAATAATATGTTTCTTATGTTTTTTCCCTGTTATTTGTGTTCCAAGTTTTGTATGCAGCCAGCCGCCATTTAATTTCTTCGAAATTGCGAGTGGTTCTAGGCTTTTGGTAGTGACCCTGAACGTCCCTGATTGCTTTGAGGACTATCATAGACAATTATTTTAATAGTTATTAGTATACATGTATATAAAAATCAAAAATTATTATTGTTCGATCTAAGAATCTTATGTTTTTTTGTAACTTTTTGAATAAAAATGTGGAAAAAAACAGACGAAAAAAAGGAAGGTTATATTTGTAACCTTATTTACACATATTTTAATATTTAAAAAAATATATTTTTTATGTTTTTCTTTACCTTAATCCAATATGTAAACAATTTTAAAGAAATTATTTAATTTGAATATACGGTTCAAAAGTAACAATAGATTTAGTACACCAATGCAGGTTTTCAATTTTTGGTACAAAATTAATTCAGTGGTGAAGGCCAACTTTTTAGCTCATTAATTCTGTGGCCAATGGGTTAAGCGTGCAGCGAAATTCAGCAACTCTACCAGTATTTGCACGTCGTTTAACTAGACATAATAAATTCACTTTTTACTAGTTGTCGTAAATATTGAAGGCTGGTAAACGGTGTAAATATTGTCTTCTTTCTTACAAAGAAATCAAAGCCGACAACTCATCTTACAAAGAAATAAATAACGGAGAACTTACCGATTTCCATAGCGAAAACTTAAAGATTAAAATATTACGACGTTTGCTAAATAATTATTGAAGAAATCGGCGAGAGTTTTAAAAACCTTGCGTCAGTTGCATAAATAAACTGTCAGTTCAGATTTGGATTTGATATTTAAAAAATCAAACGTTTTCAGTGTTGCCAATGTCATAGAGATTTTTCGTAATAAAGTACTATTTTTAATTAAGTTATTTAAGGAAAGCGCATATTTTTTTGATTTTTGTTTCACAACTTGTTTCTCAAATTGTACGAACTGGTTCGGTTATAGAATGTCAACAATCAAAGATTCTTTTTGAGAAACCGGTTATATTCCTTCAGAAAATCATCAGCCGTTATATTTATTTTAAATTTATTGAGTAGTAAATACTTTCAGTTACGTCCTGGTGAAAGACCACCATTCGCAAACGAAACGTTAGTTGAAATGTATTTAGCCGTTTTTTGGTGACCAAATCTGAATACTTCCCAATTTTTATCTTCCCCCATTTCCTTTCCTTCTACACTCGCTTCAGCCTCACAACATATTCCATCCATATTATATACATCCATAAAATATTTCATTAGTTGTGGATGCAATAGTACCATTGGCTCCGGAAATTTGGTACTCTTGTGCGGTATTCACATAAATAAATCTCTTCGACCCTACCGCTGTAACCAGAATAATAATATAGAGGTTTTATTTACCATAAATTGTTTTTTAGAATAATTTTTATACGAGTAATTTAAAAACACCATTCTACAAAGCTCAAACCCTACCAGTAGGAGTAAATTCGATTTTTTTAATGTTTTTTACAAACACGGAATTTTGCAATATTGCAACATCTTTGATGAAGTCAAAATGCGCACCGTCGTCGTCTCCGTGAGGCGTGAATAGAATAGCACTTCTGGCGGCATGAATTATAACTATAAAAGTTTACAAAGGAAAAACGGTTAAATTTATCTTTTACATACAATGCTTGTTTATGTTACTCCGCTCCGCTAGGTCAATTTATCAATATTCACGATCTTTCAAAAGATTAGCATCTTTCCATTGAAATAATGATGATTCCTCAACGTTCGGATATAATCGTATTATTTTAATAATTTATGAATGATTACATAATTACATACTCATTTTGTTATGAATACCAACTATCAAAATACAAAACGATTATTTTTACCTACGTATGCATATTAGGGTGGGCTGTAGAACCTTTTTAGGTATTACTGGTAACATAATTAATTTTACATAAGTATTAATTTTGATCATCTACTCCAGCAGAGATCAATGTTTCCAGTTCAATAATTCTATTATTTACGAACGAAACTACATTTAACTGTTAGCAGTAACTAACCATCATGCCTGCGGGGGCTTGATTAATTCACATTCATAAATCGCTTCGTTCATACTCTAATTACTGTTAGTTTAACTCTCACCATACTAGCTGAAGTCCCCGGCATTGCTCGGGCTTGACGCAGAGTTTTTTCTAAATCTGTGGCCTTTCTCTTGTTTTGAAGATCAAGCGTGCAAAATTTCACAAATTTCGGAAAAAAAACTTTGGATTTGTATACAAATCAAATCTACGCCGGCCGCCCGTCACCGATACTCTTCTTTATATAAATAGACAGAATTAATATGTAAAGTAAATGAATCAATAAGCATGCTTACTAAATTCAAAATATAATATTGAAATTCAAGTTTTCATTTCAAATTTTATTTTCAAGTTTTTTAACTATAATAATTAATACCTACGTCTTTTAAAACTTTTATTTTTGGTTGATTTGAAGATTGAACCTTCCTCCCCAGGGACTGGAGTCAACAACGCTAACTACTGAGCCAAATCCAAATTGGACAGGACCGACATTTATTTCTTATAGTAACTGCTGAAATGTCATTTCAAAAGTTGATAGAATGCATTGCCATTGACAACGAGTACATTTGACGAGTTTCAGCTCGATCGGATGTCGGGGTGTGGATTAATTTTTACTTCATTGATACATTCATTCAAGAAAACAAAATCGAAATTCAAGATGTATTTAATAAAAAAAATCCGTTGACGGCCGGCACCAATATATGTAGGTACATGTAATTATGGTGCGACGGAAGGAAAATCCTAATTCCGCTAGCCAAAATCAGACAAATAATTTGTTTTTAACAAGTAACAAAAGTAATAGGTATATGTCATTCCTCGGATGAATTAATGACACCCACCTTAAAATTGAAGAAAAAAAAACAGTTTTCCAGCGCCTGATTTGATTCGGAACAGTGCTTCGATTTTAAATTCTTAGGAAACACCATCCCTACAATAAATGTATTCCCAAGTGTTATAATATGTAGGTAAGTACCTAATAAAAAATACACTGCTTGTTTGGAGTATAAAAAAACATTTGTGATGTCCGACATTTAAAAAAATTCGAATTCAACCTGACATTTTTTATGAATCATGAAGTTCGAAACAATGAGGCATATTCATTGACGTATGAAATTTCTGACATTATTTTATTTTTTGAATATGATTATCTTACTAAATTTTAAAATTTAAATTAAGAGATAATCTATAAAAATTAAACTTAAAAAATAGAAGGGCATATTCGATCGAAAAAAGAACGAAGTGTTTCTTTCATTTATATACCTACCTAACATCTAATAATAATATGCTTACTGCGAACTGATAATAACGGTATATTTTGTAATCACTTCTTCATATTATATAATAATATTTGGTTCGTGCACAAAAGAAAACATGAATGAACCGGGATCCGATAATATATGTAAATAAACGTGAAGTTATGCACAAGACTAGGTACCTACCGTAAACAAAAAGGGAGGTTATAAAGTTATAACGGAACGGCAGAATATGGGCAGAACAATGTCGCATTATCATAATATTATAACATCCAGCGATTGTTTCCCCACAACAAAGATTTCTGAAACGAAAGAAATGTACTTAAAAGCAAAAAAATACTGTGTATACTCAGCTAAGTATAACTTGCAAATATGACGTTTTGACACGAATGCTATTCCGCCCCCGCGGACTAAAAATGGCTAAATATAACTAAAAACACGAAAAGTATACAATCTTAAGAATTAAACATGCCTTCTTTTATTTCAGAAATAAATATAAAAAACTTATTTCAACGTGTTTACGACATATTTATTACTTTTACAACAATAACAATATTTGTATTTGTAAACAGCTGGTGCGGCGCCGCCATCTTGAAAATGTAGGTTAGGTTATGTTTTGGTTCTGTCAACTGTCAAAACAATTCATAATAATATATTCACCGTTATTTGAACCAGTTTTCAATAAAGTCGTATAATATATAAACATTGTTATACACTTTCACTGCCGACACCGCGTCGTTAATATAAATATTGTAAAATAAATTAATCTCAAATAAAATTGTTTTTATTATTCAATTAAAACCAGACCCGCGTAAATTAAAAGCTGAAGCTTAGGTATAAACGAAACCGGTTAGCATTTTTTCAATTAATTTAGTGGCATCATTTAAGTATTAACGTTATAACGCCACATCAAAAGGTGATAGTATTTCCGAAAAATACCCACAAAAAAAGTAGGTCACAAATTATGTTTTGCAAAATAATTAAAAAAATAATAATAATTAATAACTAATATATCAATAAATTAACATTATAACAATACTATAATTTATAAATTGCAAAAAACGGTAATTGGAACATTGACCCCATTTTACACCTGTGGATTGTATTTGCCCCTTACACAAACTAATTCTGTTATTAATAATTGATTCTAGGCCATAATACAACGTACTAATTTATCATCATGCCATTTCTCTGCAGGGTTAGGAAGAGAGGATAGACCGCCACACAACTATGAATACATTTACATAAATGACCCAATTCTTGTAATAACATTATTTGGCTGATTTACATAATGCCGTTTTTGTGAAAAATCACCCCAAAGGGCAATAATTTCGATTCACTAAGATAAATAAATAAAAATCAATAAATATTACGTTCATTAAATTTACAATAACCATAATATTGAAATAGAAACAAACAATTATTGGTTTAAAATTTGACTTGTATGTATTTGCCCCATATACCATAACTAACCCTACTTGACCCTACCCTACTATTCCTATTCTAATATTATTATTATTCGTTATTGTTTGTTTACATAATTTTTATCGATTTTTATTATAAGAAAAACGTTTGGTCTTGTATTAAAATTGTAATTATTATGTCTAAGGAAATAATCAACTCAATTTTAATTTAATTACGATTAATTTTATTCATATTTTTTCAAGTAACTTTAACTACCTACGTTTTGCAAAAAAAAAAAAAAAAACAAACCCTTGAGGAAATGAGGAATAGCTATGCGTTTTCTACTACGAACAGTGAGAACACTGAGAACACATCAAAAGCTTAGAGCGTTTAAAAAGTATTGTGTATCTCTTTATCTACTGAATTTAGTACGGGTGTAACGGGAACGGAAGATATTTTGGGTATGGCAAGCTGCTAAAAACAGCATTGTGACTTGTTCTGGCGTACGTGAGAAGTGAGAAGTCGGCGGCCATTACGTATTTTATTAAAAATCCAATATTTCGCGCTGCATGTGCAGTTTTCTAAACGAATTGTTAACAGTATTGTGATTTTGTGGTCAAATAACATTTAAAATTCAACGCTGGGTCCGTAACACAGCGATTACTCGTTAAATTTGTATGTTTTCCTCGCGTGGACATCCGCAGCAGTTCGCTGAAGTTTGTTGTGCCAGTGATGTAATATTTTGACATTTGCGCGTAAATAACACGCCGAAATAATCATGTCTCGTGAAATTATCGACGGGGAGTCCAACCACAGCGGCCCGGGACACAAAATCCAAACTTTCCGCCCCACCTGGGATGAGTTCAAAGACTTCAACAAATACATCCAGTACATGGAGTCGCAGGGCGCACACAAAGCGGGCCTCGCAAAGATCATCCCTCCTCCAGAATGGGTCACGAGAAAGTCGGGATACAATCTGGACGACCTGGATATAACCATCCCGTCCCCGATCTGCCAAGTTGTCACGGGAAAACAGGGACTATATCATCAGATAAACATCCAAAAGAAAGCCATGACCGTCAAACAGTTCGCCACTATGGCCAACTCGGCCAAGTACTGCACTCCCAAACACACCAGCTGGGACGATCTGGAACGAAAATACTGGAAGAATGTGACCTACGTGGCTCCTATTTACGGTGCCGATGTCAACGGCAGCATCACAGACCCCGACGTCAACGAGTGGAACATTAACCGTCTCGGCACAATCTTAGATTATGTCAATCAAGACTACGGCATCGAAATCGACGGAGTCAATACCGCCTATTTATACTTCGGCATGTGGAAGACAACCTTCGCTTGGCACACCGAAGACATGGATCTTTACTCCATTAATTACCTCCATTTTGGCGAGCCTAAAACGTGGTATGCAATCCCGCCTGAGCACGGGAAACGCTTTGAAAGAATTGCATCAGGATTCTTCCCCACGTCGGCGAACACTTGCCAGGCGTTCCTCCGTCACAAGATGACGTTGATAAGTCCGCAGATCCTGCGTCAGTACTCAGTGCCGTTCAGCAAGATGACGCAGACTGCCGGACAGATAATTGTGACATTCCCATTTGGCTACCACGCCGGTTTCAACCACGGATTCAACTGCGCGGAATCCACAAACTTCGCTGCCCCGCGGTGGATAGAATACGGCAAGCGGGCAGTACAATGTACCTGCAGTACTGACATGGTGAAGATCTCTATGGATACCTTCGTTAAACGCTTTCAACCGGAGCGCTACGATCTCTGGTTGAAAGGACAGGATATGGGTTGCCACCCGGAACAGCCGGAAAAGGTTGCAGCCGCTCCGCACCCCACCGGACAAGACATCTTATGTAATAAAAACAACCCTGAACTCCCGCAGTCTTTCGTAGATGCGGAGCAAAGAATTAAAGAAAAGAAGAGGCATCCTCTACATGTGAAGAGAGCAATGGCAAGAGGAATGGCGAGTGGAGCTATCGGAGTACATCTCGGCAACGAAGACATTCAAGACGAGCTTGCCATGAAGGAAGGTGATCTGGACTTGCTGGGCAGCAAACCAAGGGTGCCGACCTCTTTAAAAGGCATGACAGATGACTACGGAGATGATGTAGATCAAATGGAAGCCCTGGAAGACATTTGGCTGAAAGGCGGAGAGATCGGACCCGAGGACATGCTCCACAAAGACGCTGGTCAGTTGGACGATTCTGATTACGAACGTAAAGGACGCAAGAAGAAGGTAAAGAAAGAACCCAAACCCAAAAAACCAGTCGAAACTAAAGGCAAAGCAAAATGCAAAAAGTTGAGCCCTTCGCAAATCAAAGAGATCGACGAAGTCTTAAATGCCTGGGACGATTTGCCCAAACTGTCCGACAACTCTGACAGAGAGACACCTAAACCGCTCAAACTAGAAAGTGGAGACGTCGATCCGGACGAAACAGTAGGAGCCAAAGTTAAATGCAAGAAGAAACGTAAATTACAGACCGATCCAGCGGCGCAAAAGACCCCGAAAAAAAAAACTCCGCAAAAACTTGCCACAGACGATAATCTAGCAAAAGAAGCCGTTAAAACCATCCAAGGCTTGGCTACTAGCGAAGGCGTCACCATCAAGAAGAAGATTTGCAGTAAGAAGAAGAGGAAGCAGGAGGCTGCGATTCTAGCGTTGAATAATATCGTAGTGAAGACAGAAAGTGAACCTGAAAAAAGTGATATAATCGTTAAAAGACAATACGGGAAGTCGGAAACCATCGTTAAAAAAGAACCGAAATACTCAGCCATCATCAAAAAAGAACCGTCGCCTAATTTCAAGCCGATTCGGGCCATCAAATATCCGCCGGAAAACATGGATCTGAAGCCCGGTAAGGTTGTTGTCGATGTTCCCATCGAACCCGTGGATAATGATAACGTTAAGAAGACTGCAGCAGAGACTCTAACGAAGTCGGCGTATCAAGACGAGTTCTTCAAGTTCATGAAGCATAAGCCGAAGATACCCAATGAAAGCAGTGTGGTAGAGCCGTGCTCTCCGAAGCAAAAATCACAGAGAAAAGCTCGAACCCCAAAGAAGCTGCCTTCGATGCCTCAGAACAACGATTCGAAAGTTTCCGTGGAACCAGCCCATAACATTGCGCCGCTCAGGTTGAGCGACAACAGAATCCAGTTTCCGTTGGCTACTCCTCAAGGTATAAGAGAGCCGATGTATTCCACACTCCCTCCGCACTCTCTGGAATACTTTCACAAGCAGTACATCCCATCCGAATACCGCGTGAACCAAATGGACCCAGCATACTTCTCCCAGGGTGTTAATCAGCCGGTTCATCCGTCCATGCCGGCCAACGAACATCGTACAGACGCGCAGAGCGTAACGGACTGGGTGAACAGCTTCACCAAAGCTGAATACAACCAGCAGTACAGCAATCAGTACGCACAGATTCAGATGCGTAATCAGGTGCAGCAGGTTGTTGATTTTGATCTCCCGAACGAGGCGCGCTGGTTCCAGCAGTACGTTCAGCGAACCAGCGGAAGCCAGTCGACTTCGCATTCGCCCGGCGAACGAGCGCCGCCCAACAACTCGAATCCACAACAGTGGCCCTAGAATAGTTAAAAGAAATAACTCAAAACGAGTATTTCATTCGTGAAATGGTAAAAAAATAGAACTTGAATTAGTATTTTGTGCATGAAATGGTAATAAAACATCTCGAATTAGTATTTCGTGCGTGAAATGGTGAAAATGAAGAACTTGAATTAGTATTTCATGTGTAAAACTTTAATAATGCGAAAGTTCAAAGTGATGTTTTTCATGCAATTGATCTATTTATTTGATAATGTGTTTTATTATCTTGTATGTTTTTTTGTATATAAGTCTTCACTTTCATACAGCCCCTCGTATCTGATTGTATCATTTGTGATACATCTAAAAAAGAAGATTCCAACGTACAATAATTTATCTGAAACTTATTTTTAAATGCTATGTTTTAACATTTTACCTTTTTGACATCATTTGAATTTTAGGATTAGAGCTGTGTTTCGCTTTTATTTCTTGAGCCAAATGTTATGGTTCACCGGAATTTCAATGAAAGATGCTCCAATGAATTGGCATTATTCGGAATTTAAAATTTCTCTAAATTATTGTAAACAGTTTTAAATTTCATAACAAGGCGATCGTGCCACGTAAAATTTCCACAGCATTTCGTAAATGAGTGTTTTATGGTAATTAGTAATTAGTGCGTACTTTTCATGAGTTCGCGATTTGTGTACGTTATATTCCATAAGTTAGAACGAAGCGCGGGTCGGAGAGGCTCTGGTATTGACATGAAGTGATTGTATTGCAATTAGAATTATAATTTTACTTACTATTTACTTACTGTATTTGAAGAGATTTGAGACTTTTTCCTAAGTTAATAAAACAAATTATGTGTTTCAGGTTTATATTTCCATTTGTGTACAATTTTAAATCAACCGATATTAGTGTGTTGCGGGCGTGTTTGTGTGACCAAAATAAGCTCAATTTGATGCTACTCCTGATGAAATTGATCAAACAGTGACATTGTCCTGTTTGGGGCCTAGGAGACGAAAGGTCTTAAGCAAATTGGCGATTTTAGTTTTATTTCACGTGTAAAAGGTACGACAGATCACGTTTTAAGGTGTTTTCTGTGAACTATAACAAAAAAGGGATAAAATTTAAATATTTTATGTATGTATAATCTGCTACTGATAGCTCCATTCTAACCTCTCTTTCTGCTTTTCAGAGTGCTACCACTCTCAGTATCACCCTGTTGAAAGACCGTCATTCATAATCGAAACATTGCGTGAAATGGCTTTAGCTGTGCTTTGTGACCAGATCTGAATTACCAGACACTTTCTGAACACCCTCTTGTTGCATTTCGCTCCCCGCTACTTTCAGTGGCTTTGGGCAGTTGGGATTCTGGGACTCTCGTGCATTATTCATTGAGAAAGAGGGAGAGGTTACAATAAACCTATCATCGGTATGTCTTTAACCCGTCTGCTTGTTTTAGGAATAAATATATCCCAAAACACGTAATCGCGTTATACTTTCATAAGACCAAAAACTTCCCGAGCGACCTTACATTTTAAAAGCTATATATCTCTCTTCCTCTCATGCAAACATATGTATTTTTTTTTAAAAAGAAAGAGAATGAAATAATGCTTCTTATTGTCTTTGAAATATGAAAGCTATCTTGCATAGATATTTTACATCGAGATCCAAAGTGACAGTTTCAGAATTTACGTGTGAAATCGAAACTTCCGGATTGTGAGGTGCGAATATATTGAACCAAGCAGACGGGTTAATTCTTATTATAAGAAATTAAAAAAAAATATATTATTAATGTTATTTCAAGTTCTGCAAGTATTTCAGTCAATTTTTGAAAATGGCCCTTTTAGCCGAATCAGCTGTAACAAAAATATAAACGAAAATACTTGCAGAAAACTCGATAATAACATTACTAAATTTAAAAAAAATTAAATGGAGTTCCACAATTAAATTAATAATTCATGGTAATTGTTCGGAACGAATGTCAACGGTTAATACGCACTTTTTTTGATAAAACTTTAAGATTCTTCTTAATTACCATAAAAGACAACTATTTGCATTGGGGGAGGTTGAAAATGTTACATTTTTAATTTTATTTACGTAAATTGAAAATTTGCTTTCAAACTGTCAAATCACTCTGTTTGCAGTTCGGAACAAACGTCAACGGACTTTTTTTGATAAAACTTTTAAAATTAAGATAATATACACAAGCCCGCTACACAAACCCTGCTTTGCCAGACAAACCATTCAAAAATGTAGGCTGTTTTTTAAAGTAAAGATAACATACACAATCCCATTACATAACCGTTGATGTTTGTTCCGAATATTTACCTAATTCATTAAGAAAACGCTAAGGTCTGAGTTTATGATGACTCGATATGGTTTATGATAGTTAAAATCTCTCCTATACCACTATCTGATGATTAAAACACGCCGATAGCTAATTTGGTCTAAACAGATATGAATTTGCTAAAAAATTAATTTATTTTGTCATTTTTTAACTATGTACCTTACCTGTGACCAGATAACTGTTAAAATAGAGATTGACATACCTAACTCTGCAGTCATAGTATTTGCTAGTGTAGATTTTGTTATCTTTTCATCAATCTAATAATATAATATCTATATATCGATCGTCCAGTTGATTTGTCAGACATCTCCAAACACCTACTAAGTTTTGAATGCTATCCATAAATCAAATTTTATTTGCAAGTCTCTGTTTTTAACATGTTAAATATGCTATAAAATATCACCAGTAGGCATTAGGTCCGGTACGTTAGTATGACATTTTAAAATATCCTACTAGTGACCCAGAAAGCATCAACATTGTGTTCAATTCACTACAAGTTTGAGTGCATTGTAATTGTTTTGGTGGTGTTTATGATTAATCTGAGTAATGTACCAGATAGAGGGTACACCAAAGATATTCAAATACAGAAGAGATATGCTATGGTGTCCGCGCAACTGTCGCCGGACTACGCGCTAATTAGCGTAGTTTTCATACAAAAAGAATTTGTTCATTTCGTTAATTTTTTGAAAATGTGCATTAATATTGGTTAACAATATATTTTGAATAAGGAAAGATTTCGTTCATTTAGTTTAACGTTCGTTTGGTTTATTCGTTAATTATTTGTTCTTTTAGTTTATTTGTTAATTGGTAAACAATATCGGCGACACCCGGAAGCGCAGACCCACATAGTAAAAACAGCAGATAGCACATCTACTTATATTTCAATATCTTTGGGGTACACCAACACATATAACTGCAAACTCAACTCTAATTTCGATTTTTCAGAGATGTCTGACTAATCAACTGGATGATCGATATGTCTATCGGCACGTACGCTCCAAACTTTAATGCCGACCTGACGTTGACACAGAAATCGTCGCAATAAGACGAGCGATAAAAATCAAGTTAAAGGACCGAAATGCGGCATGCGGTGTCGCACGCATCATCTCTCTCTTTTTTTTCAGTCATTGTAAAGTCAGTAAAGTGACTGTACCTGTACGAGAATGGATCGTATCAAATTCGGGTCGGCATTTACGTTTGACGAGCGTACTTAAATGTAATTTTCAAATTTTGAATTGGAACTAAAATAAAACACCTTCGCTATCTTTTAACGTGTTTGCTAAGGATATAACTTGCATATCATAGGAACATTATGACATATTTATTTGTACACATTTTTTTTTTGTGTTTTTTACTGAATTTAAAAATTATGTTTTATGTCTTCAAAATATTGGAACATTTTTTTTTAATATCTTTATTTTAGTGCCAATACGATTTGTTAATTACATTTATTTAATCAAAAAATATTACAGAATCATGATTTTGAAGATTATAAAATTTTAAATTGAAAATAAAATCAACAATTACTTTTTAAGATATAAGCCCTTGTCTTGGAAGTGTTTGCATGCCCAAATTAAGGTAAAATATAACTCACTTCTTGAGAACTTGATTGAACATTTTAAAAAATTTAAATTTTTTTTTGAGCTGTTTAACAAATTTGTCGAAAGGTCTACAAAAATCACAAAAATGGATTATTTTAGCACTTGGAGAATTAAAGTTGTTATTTTAGAATGCTACCCAAAAAGCTATCGACAGCCTCTAATCGACAAAGAATATCGTAATAAAAAATAGCAGTAGATGTTCCCAGTATCGCCCTGGTGTACGACCACCTTTCAGAATCGAAACGTTGCGTTTGGTGTCCAGATCTGAATAGCCAGGTACAACATTCCAACCTTTCTCTTTAGCATCTCCTTCAGCCTAGCGACATACCACAATTGTTGGGGGATGACATAGTCCCACTGGTTCTGGACAGCCGGGTGTATTCACATTAAAAAATAAATATTTGCTACATTATTTATGCTATAAATTAATTGTAATATTTTTATATCTTTTAAAACAATCCACATTAGGTCACAGAAAATAATAAAAATATATATACATCGATCGTCCAGTTGATTAGTCAAACATCTCCAAATATTAACCGCTAGAATGCCGTTCGTGCACCGGTGTGTTTGAGATTTTACATGCGATTTTGACCCTTATGTATAAAGAAAGTGTATGAAGAACACGGTCAGAATCGCTTGCTCTATTATCGCCCTTTACCATAGAGAAAAACGCAATGCGCCTGGTCACTCCAAATAATTTATATTAATAATTTACCGGAGCGCGGGAATGTGCGCAGTTCTTGCGCATGCGCGGGAAAAATTCCTTTGTCTCCGATTTTGACCTTTCTATTGTACTAAAATTTCTCAAGGACACTGTCAGAATCGCTGGACACGAAATGTCATTGGGTGTCATGGATGCCGCTTTTTGCGAACGCTAATTGGTGGACAACCAACCCCAACTACCCCGGCAAACAAGGGGGTTTAGAGATAATGAGGGAAGCAATATTCGAATGCTCACCAGAAATTAAATATTATTTGCATGTGTCTTTGTTTTACATGTTAAATATGCTATAAAATAGCACCGGGAGGCATAACGGTCTGGAACATTAGTAAGGCATTTTTAAATAACCTACTAGTGACCCAGAAAGCATCAACATGTTAAATTCACTACTATTACAAGTTTGAGTGCATGTATAATAGATGTTGGTGGTGTTAGAGTAATCTGAGTATTGTACCAGATAGAGGGGACACTAACACTAACACATATAACTGTATACTCAACTCTAATTCAACTGATTTTTCAGAGATGTCTGAGTAATCAACTGGACGATCGATATACAGGATGTTAGGGGGAACGTACCTGACCTAATTAAAAACAAAAGATTTTTTTTCTATCACGCGTGTGACAGAAAATATATTTTTTGTTTTTAATTGAAAGTAACATTTTTATTTAAAATCTGTAGGTACAAGCTGAAACACCCCGTATAAACAATGTACAAATTGACACATTTAACTTTTCAATTGCTATTGTAGATAGTTAAAATCCAAAAAAATATGATTTTCAAAATTGTTTGTTCATTTTCGGCCGACTGCAAAATTGAGTATTTGTTTATTTTTTAACATTTCTCTTATCATTTTACTTTTTAAATTATATCTGTAAATATAAGGTTGTAGCAATTTTTTTTCCAACGGTCCTTTTTACTAGCGGCAAAATTTTAAAAAAGTATTACGCAATATATAATTGATGTAAGATGTTACAATTTCGATTACGAATTCAGAGGTTGTGGGTACGAAATCTGCAAATAAATTTGTGTCATTTCGCAATATGTAATTAATATATGTTCAGTATATTTGTGGCACATTCCAGATACTCTCAGTATCGCTCTGGTGAAACTCAAAGACCACCATTCAGAATCGAAACGTTGCAAATAGCTTTAGTCGTGTTTGGTGACAATAGCCATGTACTTACACATCTCTTGTGCGGTATTCACATAAAAAAATAATCGTATGTTGCGTAAAATTTTTACATCATTTTTGTTGTTTAGTTTGGGGACTGTTAAATATGTGTGAGTGTTTGGTTTTTTTTTTTTAAAGGTAACTTAACTGGAGAGATGAAAATGCATATTATTAAGTATTAATAATTAAATTAATTAATATATATGTAATACAAAATTAATTATATTGTATTATAATATAGAAGATAAATTAAAAGATACGTTTAATGGGTTTTGTGAAGCCATCGTTTATAAAATGTAATAAATAAAAAATTCGAATATTGAAATGTTTTTTTATTTATTTATTGATATATTTTATTATGTTTAAAATTTACAATTTGGGAGGTGGGTGTGGCCGCTCGGGGTATCGCCGCCCCGGGAACCATTTATTGGATAACCAATACCTCTGCCATGGGTCGCCCCAAGTGGTTCTATGTTTGGTGACTTAGCAGGGGTTACCGGGTTCATGGAGTGATATTTGTCTAGGTCTTTGCGATGGATGTGTTTGCCCACCTAATGCGTGGCAGGCAGGATCAGAAAAGACTGGTTGAGTTGGAACTTTAGACCTCTCCAGCCGGACTCTCGACTTATCACCTTGCACCGCAGTGGACACATTGAACCCCAGATTCTTACCCACCCCTCATTTCTTATTCCTTCCCAGAATTTCTCCCCTCCTTTTTTTCCATAAAAAGACCCTCCACGTAGCATCCCCAAAGATGACATACGCCTTGAGGTATTTTTATTCCTCTGGGCCTCCCATGTGAAGCTAGTGTAAAAAAAAAAGTTAGTTCCCCAGCATTTTCCGCTCCCTTTTCAAGTATACTTAATTCTCAACCTTCCTCTTCCCCATAACTTTCCAATTGGGGTTGCCATAATCCGCTCTTGGGCGGTATCCCTTCAACCGTCCCTTTTTTAAAATGGCGCACAAATTCATCACTATTCTAAACTGTAACTAGCCGTAACTTAAAAACTTAGCCGTAACAAAAAATCCAAGATCTCACAAAAAAAGATTTTTATTTGTTTATAAAAGAAACAAGGGTGCAGTTCACATGCTGTAGAAGTGAAACTTTCAGAAAACTAAAGTAGACAAGAGTGGGGAGGCTATGAAGCACCGCTCAAAGAAGAGACTGATTATTCTATCATTCTCTCGCATTCCGTGTTTGTCTCTTTTTAGTGTTGCTTTTTCGTTTCATCGAGTTTCATATCACAACAGTGCTAAAGAAGTTTTCACTTAATATTTTCTAAAGTGTCACTATATTTTGCGCCGTGCTACTTTTGTTTTGGGTCTTAATCTAGGTCTACTGATCAAACACCTTGGTAAGAACAAATAATGCTTTCACAGACTTAGAAACGGTGAACGACTTGTATATACCTAGGCTCAACTATAAGTGACAAATGCCAAGTTTGTGAAAATGAAGTGAAAAGAATTTGCCCTGATGTACTGGCAGAGGAAGGATGAAATTAAATTGAATGCTGTTGAAATGAGATCCCTGAGGCGTATGTGCGGTAAAACCATGTATGATCGTGTGAGAAATGTGGAGATCCGCAAATAATGTTAGGCTAATGTAAGCATAATGAGTAAGATTAAGACAGGGACCCTCAGATGGTTTGAGCATGTAGAGCAAATGAGCGAAGAAAGTAGTGTGAGAAGAACATATGATGCAAATGTGAAATATAGAAGAAGTCGGGGACGCCTGAGGAAGACGTAGCACGATCAAGTGAATCAGATACTTGAGTTGGGCCATGACAAATGTCTAATAATAGTAGAGGATGTATGAGATGTGAACGAGGCAAGGAGTGTGTGCCAAGACCGAGTTGTTTGGGGGTCCGTCCTTTCTGCCTACCCTTGCGGAGAAAAGGCGTGATGGTTAGTTAGGTAGTTCTTCAATCTTTGCAAATGCACTTTGGCGTCATTTTTAATTAAATGAAAACAAATAACTTTGTAAAACACCACTATTTAATCAAAATTATCAGCATGTTTCGAAACCAAAGGTTTCTTCATCAGGTTGAGATTAACAAAATCTTGTTAATCTTATCCTAATGAAAAAACTTTGGCTTCGTAATATATTGATAATTTTGATTAAATAGTGATGTTTTACAAAGTTATTTGTTTTCGTTTAATTTCAACTATCTGCCTACGACATGTCTTATGATACTTTGGACACGTTGCTTGCCAAACTAAGGACCCCACTTGGAGAAACTCTTAGCCACTGGCCGCAGTGTTTGGCAGAAGAAGCAGAGGAAGATCACCAATGCGCTGGAGTGACAAAGTATCACTGGCTTCCGGTATGTAGGTGTTCTTGGCTCTCCACACAGCGTAGAACCCCAAGGAGTGGTGGAGCCTTGTCCACCATGTAAATTCGAGTAGGGGCCACCATTCTCAGCAATGAGAAGCCGACTTGAGATATGTATACAGTACAATTTGGATAACGACTTTTCATATAATGGCCTACCGTTTTTAGCGACGACAATGTAAACTCAAGTTAGGTTTCATAGCTTTTAGTAGGAAAACGTAACCGTTTAGTACGACTCCGTTTTAAGCAACCAATTGCTTAAAGCGACCTATTTTAATGATAATTCGTCTGGTTAGAACGACGCCTCGCTTGTGACTAGGAAGCTCAACACAATGAGTTCCGTGAAGAGAAAGTTTTTTTCAATTGAAAAAAGCGCTATATTACACCGTTTAGAAGCTGGTGAATCAAATGTAACCCTCGCGAAGGAGTTCGGCGTGTCTCATTCTATAAAATCCACCATAAAGAAAAATAAAATTAAGGTAGAATCCCTGTTTAATGCCAACGTTTTGAAATGTACACGTGTCAGGACATCAACTCAAGAACAAATATATCAGGCATTGTTACAGAGTAAAATTATGATGTCGCATATTCACAATGCTGTGCAAAGTTTTTACTATCGAACAAAAATTGGTCAAAAACAAACTCAAATTACAGACTTTCTACGTTAGTAAATACATATTTACTTGCATAGAGTGTAGGTACATTGTATCTTTTTTATCTTTTTTTTGTCTTTTTGATCTTGTCTTTTTGATCCAATGTCCACTTCAAATTCGCATAAATTAGATAAAATTCAGTCAAAATCTCTTCGCCTTATCTTAGGAGCCATGAAATCTTCCCCAATCAACGCAATGCAAGTTGAATGCTGCGAACCTCCCTTAAATATAAGAAGGCGATGCCTAGCAGAAAAATATATTTTCAAAACATGCTCTATAACCTCTCATCCCTTGATTCCTAAACTTCAATCATTAAAGTATGAGGTTAATTTGAATCCATTTTGGAAAAAACATTCTCCTCCCCTTCTCTATGATTGCTTCAACACTTTCCTGGATGTTTCCATAAACTCCTATCGCAATGAATCTCTCCCCTTATACTCTTATCCCTATGAAAGTCTTACTTTCTATCCAAAGGTGCACCAATTTATAGGAATATGTAAAAAAAATATTAAAAACTCAGTTCAATCCAATAATGCAGAATTCAACAGAATTATTGAAAATAACTGGCCAAATTATATAAAAATTTTCACAGATGGTTCCAAACTCAGTTCGGACTCCCATTGTGGGGCCAGTGTCTATGCACCTCACAGGAAATTGTGTTTCCCACACAGACTTCCCAAAGAGTGTTCCATTTTCTCTGCTGAATGCATAGCAATCATAGAAGCTTTACGTCTCGTCAAATCTCTCAACATTAGAAATGCCCTCATCCTTTCAGACTCACTTAGCTCATTACAAAAAATAAGCGCATCCCCTCTCAATTCTAACAGCGACTCTCTTACCTGCTCTATCAGAGACCTCCTGCATTCCTTATCGCTGGCTCACGTGTCAGTGGTCTTGGCCTGGATCCCAGGACACCTTGGTATTGTTGGAAATGAAAGGGCTGATTCTATTGCTAAGGAATCCATTGTTCATGGTCCATTAAGTAATATTCCTATTCCCGTTAGAGACTATTTTCCTATTTTAAAAAATAAGTTACAACGCCAATGGTCCACTGAATGGAAAGCATCCTCTCTGTTAAAAGGTCACCAGTACTCTTTAATTCAACCTTCTATTCCTGTCAAGCCCTGGTTTCACAAATACACTTCCATGCCTAAAAAATACATCTCTTCTATTATTCGAATGCGTTTAGGTCATACTTGTTGTCTTAGCCATCTCGCCAGATTCCACATAGTCAATTCGCCTTATTGTGATTGTGGTTCAGAGGATACTTTAGACCATAATTTTTTTGAGTGTCCTATCAATGACCAATTTCCAAACTTTATACCTGAATTGTTAAAACTTAAAATTGAATTCCCTACAAGTGTACCCTGCCTTCTTAGTCTAAACTCTCCTGAAATTCACTGTTTGTTAGCAAAATTTATTTACAAAAATGGCCTCAACATTTAAGCATCAATCACATTTCTTTCTCTTCCATATGTATACAATTGTTTCTTGCAGTGTTATTATGTACAGTTGTACAGGTTCCTTTTTTTGGGAACCTGCACATCTTCCTACTCTACATTTTTGTAATGACTATTAATTCCAACTCTGTGTGTTACTCTGTATGTTACTCTGTTTGAAGATGGAAGTATGGAAGATCTACAGGTTCCTATTTTTGGGAACCTGTACATCTTCCTACTCTTCAATTTTGTAATTTCTACTAATACCAACTCTGTGTGTTAACTCTGTATGTACAGTTGTACACTTTCCTATTTTTGGGAACCTGTACATCTTCCTACTCTACAATGTAATTCCTATTATTACCGACTCTGTATGTTAGTACAACTAGTATAATCATTGTCTCATTATTCATATTGGCCCATTGTCTATATTTGCTAACATAGTTTATCTATTCCATGTAAAAAACTGAAAATGTAACTGATTTTAAAGATTCTGAAAATGTAACTAATTTAAAAAACTGATAATTTAACTAATTTAAAAATTACTGAAAATGTAAATAATTTTTAAAAAATTGATAATGTAACTAAGTATTTAAAAAAAAAAAAAAAACTGGATATGTAAATAATTTTAAAAATATGTAACTTACTTTAATAAATGGCCAAGATCACCCTTAATGGGTGAAAGCCAAATAAATAATAATAAAAAAAAATCTTTTTTTTGTTATAATTTATATTAAATGTTTTATACAACGTGTCCGGAAACTCGTAGTACAAGCGGGAAACTGGTGAATCTACATCACGTAGAGAACCCAAAAAACTTATTTTTTTCGATCTAAGCATTTCGATTTTAATATTTTTTTTTTCTCTTTTTCCATTTTTTCGGCAACTAAAGGGTTAAAAAAAATTTTGAGCCCGGTTTACCCTTCGTTGCATTTTATAAGACATTACACAGCTGAAATCAACCCCCTAGTGAAATTTTTTTTCAAATTTAACCTAAAAAATTCCAACTTCGGACCCGATTTACTCGAAAACGAAAGCTCAAATCAAAAAAAGTTAAACCACAAAATCGACTCCAAATGTGATGTGGATTCTCCAGTTTCCCGCTTGTACTACGAGTTTCCGGACACCTTGTATACCTAAAAAGAAAATTATCTATCTATACTATTACATATTTCATAACAATAATTACAGTAATATTAATATATGTATCATAATAAAAACAAGCTTAAATTATCTGGCCGTTTTGTGTGTCATCCGGTTAGTACAACCAGGGGCGGCCCTAGCTAAATTATTAGGTGGTGCGAAATCTCTTGGTGGCACCCCTCCCCTCCTAACAAAAAATAGAGCATTTTCTATGCAGTTATGCAACTTTAATTGGGAGTACCTAGTAGGACGGATGAAAAATAATTACAGAAAAAATGTATGTTTGATTACATTTATTTAATTAAACCTGCGAAATCAATAAAAACACTAGAATACAACTTTTCTTGCTTTTGCGCTTGCGATTTTTTTATTAAATCAGAATAATTTAACCCTTGGGCCCAATATTATTCTCAATTGATAAAATTGCAAGATCTGATTCTTGACACGTAGCCAGGGCCGGATTAACCATGTCGGGGCCCCTAGGCAATGCACGCCTAGGGGCCCCTTTACCAATGGCGGACTAACGGTGGGGGGGGGGGGTTGAAGGGGCTTCCAAACGCCTCCTTGTTCCCTTGATCAAATCCTTAAAAGGCTTTAATTGGGGGGGGGGTAAGGTTTTAGAACTTTTGATTTTTTTTCAGAATGTAAAGCATGTCAGTATATTGAGAACTGTGTCAAAATTTCAAATAAATCGGAGCAAAACTAACGAAGGTACAGCGTTCTCAGTCACTTTTATTTTCCCAAGCAGACAGGTAGTGCATACTGAAGCTTGTACAACATTTATATTTTAAACATATGTATGTATAATTAGAAATAAAATGAAACAAATGCCAATATAAACCACACACGGCACCTTCAATCATTTCAGATACTAAGTAATGTGGCAACAAATAGAAGGAAAGAAAAGTAAAATACAAATATGTTTACATATTTCTTTTAATTATAGACTTTTTATTTATTATTTGTCCATGATGTGAACATTAGTTATTTATTGGGTTATAACCTAATTATTATAATTTATTGTTTTCTTTAATGTTATTAACAAGTAAATGTTCTTAATAAAAAATAAAAACATTTTGAAAGCTGACTTTTTCCGAAACTTCGTTGCTCATTAATTGAAGCAAGTAATTTTTTCCCGGGACGCGGGGCCCCTAGCCGATGCGGGGCCCCTAGGCAGTTGCCTACTCTGCCTTAGGGAAAATCCGGTACTGCACGTAGCCGAATGTGAGTATGTTTTAATTAGTTTTCATTTTTAAAGCTTCATTCTCCTTTGGCGACAGTTATAGGGATGGTCAGCAAAATCCGAAGCGCTGTCCACACATTCGAGAATAAATCCTGCCAATCATTTTTTTATAAGTTGAAGAACTTGTAGTGGCTCTGCTGAGTCAACATTTCTCAAAAGTTCTTCAACCATTTCGCAACTAGAGACATCACATTTTTCCCCATCGTTTAAAATGATTTGCAAATCTGCACAGGCTTTTTCTAATGAAGACTTATCAGGAATTATTTTGATGTATTATTGTGATTTCCAAAAAAGACCATGTATCATTGAATTTAGATAATTGTCCAAACCGAGTGACCAATGCATTTTCAGTTGTATTTATCATAGGGTAAAAGACGTTACTTTTAAACAGTTCTTCGGGATTTGTTGGTGGTCTCATCTGCAGCTTCATATTCAAATAATCTATCCCAACTTATACTGGCTTAAACGTAGAATCTATCCCGGCCTGCGAAGCTGTTTCCTTAGCTGTTATTTGAGCAGACGAATAAGTCCGGTACTGCATCACAAATTTTGAGCAGTTTTTCAGCAATTGCGATGCGTTTGCTAAGTCCGTAGTTTCAGACTGCAAAGTTTTACTTACAATGTTTACTTGAAAAAGTATATCGTACCAAGCTACCATACTACTTTATCATTGTAACTATGAATTCAAATTGCTCCATGTTCAGAATCAGTGACAAAGCCTCTGATGCAGCAATTGAGTCATTCGTTTCTTCGTGAAGATTCAAAAGGGCTTCATGAACTAAAGAGTAGCACCATTATCGTACCCTTGACCTCGACAATCGTTCATATCCAAGTCAACTTCATGCACATTTCATCAAGAAACAGGCCAGTGAGCCCTTCTCCTGACGAGTCTCTTACCGGCTTGTAAGCAACGTAACACTCTTGTACTTTGACTTTTTCTGCATTAGTATCAACAAAACGTTGGCAACACTGCTTGCTCCCCGCACCGACCACACGATTTAAGCGCACAATCGATAGATAGTCGATCAGTGGTCGGTGTTTTCGGCGCCCCCCTTATGACGGCGCCCTGTGCGGTCGTACCGCTCGCACCGCCCTAGGGCCGCCCCTGAGTACAACTAAGTATCGCCAGTCCATTGAGGGTCGTTATATACGGATTATATATATAAATTGAAAATATGTTTTTTTCTGTCTATGTATGTATGTTTATACATATATATGCATTTCTAAACTATTCATCCAAATGCCATTCAACTTTGGGGATTTGATGTGTGCATGTCCGCGATGGTTTGGTTCCATGACTTAGTTGGGTTACCATGGTTTAGTTCATCCGGCGACAGTTCATCCTGCGACATTTCATCTGGCCGACAGTTAATCCTCGATCAGTTAATAATCGATATACTTATATCTGAAGGCATCTTGAGTGGAAATCCGCTGTAAAAATATTTTTACTAACAATAATTTCGACTCTCCGAAGAAGCATGCGTGAATAACAAAATACGACATACTTATACGTGCAGTCGGCTTAGCAAAGAACGGTAAAGATTCCTACTTGCATCTAATATAACTTTTTTAACCTAACCTAACCTAACCTAACCTAATCTAACCTAACCTAACCTTACCTAACCTAACCTTCATATATAAGTATATCGATTTTTGTTGTACGGCCGTATATCCTCTTTGCATACTTACTTAATAAAAATCTTCTAAATGATCAGGCAGGATGAATTGTCGCCGGATGAATTGTCGGCGGGATGAACTGTCGGCAGGATGAACTGTCGGCAGGATGAACTGTCGGCCGGATGAACTGTCGCAGGATGAACTGTCGCCGGATGAATTGTCGCAGGACGAATTGTCGGGTCACCGATGGTTTCTATATACAATAGTGAGCTCTGGTGTCATAAAATTATGCCTTGCTAACCGTTCATCCGATTGCGATGCAACTTAGGGAATTTGATGTGTGCATTCCTGTGATGGGAGTGGGGAGCGGAATGCGGGAGGGGGGAGGGGAACACAGGCAGTACCGGATCATCCCTAAGGCAGAGTAGGCAACTGCCTAGGGGCCCCGCATCGGCTAGGGGCCCCACGAGAAAAAATTACTTGCTTCAATTAGTGAGCAACGAAGTTTCGGAAAAAGTTAGCTTTCAAGATGTTTATTTTTTTTTTATTACGAACATTTAAAGATTAATAACATTAGGTACACGCATTAAAGAAAACAACAAATTATAATAATTAGGTTATAACCCAATGAATAATATTTATAATCCAATAAATATATGAGTTATAACCTAATAAATAAATAAATAATAATTCGTACAAAAAAAAAGTAATGTTCAGATCATGCACAAATAATAAATAAAAAGTCTATAATTAAAACAAATATACAAACACAGTTGTATTTTATTTTTCTTTAATTCTATTAATTTTTGGTTTTTTTTTTATTTTTGGCAGCATTTTGAAGTGAAAAACGCGATTTTTGATGAAAAATTTCGATGAATTTGGTATGATAAAATGTATAAAAAAAACTCCCTCTGACTAGCACGAGGGCCGGTCCCTTGAAACGCTGTACTTTCGTTAGTTTTGCTCCGATTTACTTGAAATTTTGACACAATACTCAATATACTGACATGTTTTACATTCAGAAAAAAATTCTAAAAAAGTTTTTGAACCTTACCCCTCCCCTCCCTCTTTAAAGCCTTGTTAAGGATTTGATCAAGGGAACAAGGAGACGTTTGGAGGCCCCTTCAACCCCCCCCTCCCCGTTAGTCCACTATTGGTAAAGGGGCCCCGAGACGTGCATTGCCTAGGGGCCCCACATGGTAAATCCGGCCCTGAACACAGGAGGGTGGTTTGCGGGATGGGGGAGGGAAGAGGGAAGGCGTAAAAGGCGGAGTGGGATCGTGTGAAGGAAAGGGGAACGGGACGAATGGGAAAGGACACGCAGGGATAAACAATTTCTTTATTAAGTGGCATGGCAAAGCATGCCGGGAAATCGCTAGTCTTCTATAAATGTAAAAATTTAAATAAAGTAAATAAATTAAATAAAATAAAAACTGTCTACCAACAGCACATCCTAAAATACTTTGTACACATTGTTCGTCAAATTGATGACTCCAACCTGAAGAAACTCATTGGCAAAGTGTTTACGGGAGAGTCACAGGAAGATCACCGATGCTTTGGAGTGACCGGCATTGTCGATGTCAGAGACTCCTGCAGCACAGGACCGCCAGGAGTGAAGGATCCGATTGGAGTGGGGATCGCAATTCTCAACAACGAGGTAACTATCATCAACTGCATAGTTAAGCGTGTCGATGAGTACCTGACTTACATTGCTTAATTATAACAACTGTGATTTACTCGGATTACACTGAATAAATACTTTTAATACATGTCAATTCCCTTTAATATAAATAACTTGATAAGAATGAGGGTCCTTCTAAAAGTTTTATTATAATTTAACTGAAAATGGGGGTATTTTGCGCAATTAGACTAACTAACTGACAGACTAACTAAGTAACTAACAGGTAGGCAGAGAGGATGGACCGCCAAACAACTCGGTCTTGGCACACATTCTTTGCCTCATTCGCATTTATACATCGTCTCATACGGTTCCATGCCAACTCAGAATGAAACCAACTCAGAAACACCTCATTAAAAAGTTCATTAAAAGCTACGAAAAAATAATTTTAAAATATCCGGTAATCCTAACCTAACTTAACCTATTTAAACAATTTTTTTATCATCACTCTTAAAGACAATGACCTTTCTGAGGTGCTTCTGAGATGGTTTCATTCTGAGTTGTCCGGTCACCGTCTATTCACATTACACATCTACATACATTCATACATCCTCTCAAACAATTTGTATCAAGTGGAATATTCTTATCAAAATTATTTCTTGTTTTCTCAGGAGTACCTCAGGGCTCTAATTTAGAACCACTCCTCTTTTTGATTTTTATTAATGATGTAACGGAAATTATTCTGCATTCCAGGTCACTTCTTTTCTCTGATGATCTAAAACTTTTCTTGGAAATACAAACATTAGAGGACTGGATTCGACTCCAATCAGAAATTGATAGAATTGTTGACTGGAGTAAACGGAATCAGATTGAATTCAATATCTCTAAATGTTTCATTCTTTCTTTCACTAGAGCGTACCATACTTGGTTTTACCGGTATACTACGAGGGCTCTAAATTTAAAACGTGTCTCCACTATGAAAGATCTTGGTATTTTGTTTGATAGTAGGTTAACTTTTCATGCTCATATCATAATGACGTACTTCACTGAGAATGTTGGGTTTCGTCCTACGTACTGCGAGAAACTTCAGAGACACCCGGGTTCTCACAGAACTATACAATGCTTTGGTTAGGAGTAAGCTTGAGAGTGGGTCGGTGGTTTGGAGCCCACACCAAGTGAAGTATTCCCTCATGTTGGAGAGGGTTCAGAAGAAATTTCTGAGATTTCTTTACCTGAGGAAGTATGGCTACTATCCGTGGCTCTACCCTACCCACTTTCTCTTGGGCATGCTCTGTATGAACCATCTACGGGTCAGAAGGGATGGGCTCATTGTAACACATTTCTTCAGACTGATTCGTGGAAGGTTCGAAAACTCGGCTATCATGGAGAGCATTAGTTTCTATGTTCCCGATGATTATCTCCGTCATCGACAGCACAGACTGCTTTATCTCCCGGCTTGCAGAACTAACTTGCCAATGGTTATGCCAGTCGGGAGAGCTGTCTTGTTGTTAAATAGAATCACTTCGAATATTGGTATGTTTAATATCAATGAAGCACAATTCAGACAACAAGCTTTGTTGTTGTTAGTATGATTGTGCTTCATTGAAATATAAATTACTTAAACCTGTTTAAATTTGTTAATCTTAATACTCTTTTAAAACGCATTGAAATTTTATTTTGTAATGTTTTAAAATGAATAAATAATTGAATTGAATTTATCTCTCAAGTATCTGATTCACTTAATCGTGCCATGTCTTCCTCGGGCGTCCCAGACTTCTTCCACCATTCACATTTGCATCATATATTCTTCTTTTTTTTTTTTACAAGAGCTCCACACAGGAGGCTCTGAGAAAAATAATTTCCCTCAGGGCCTATGTCATCTTTATGGATACTGTGTGGAGGGTTTTTTAAGGAAAGGAAGGAGAGTAGAGTTTTGGGAAGGAAAATGGTTTAAGGGGAGGGTAGGAATCTGGGGTTCAGTGTGTCCTGGCCATCCGCCTCAAAGACCTAAACAAACTTCATCACGTGAACCCGGGCACCTCTGCTAAATCACCAAACGTAGCGAACCACTTGGGGTGACCTATGGCAGACGTGTTGGTTATCCAATAAAGGTTCCTGGGGCGGCGGTACCCATTTCCGCTTCCCAAATTGAAATTGAGCTCACACTACTTACTTCGTTCATTCACTCTTCATGCCCAAACCGTCTTCGATTTTATTCTCTTGCAGGCTAAATCCTATAGACGTGTGTGTTTGTTTGTTTTTAGTGTTTCGATTTTTCGTTTCATCGAATTTCAAATCACAAAGGTGCTAATGAAGTTTTCACTTCAAAAAATCGACTGAATACCTCATTCATCGAATTACTCGTAACAATTGACCATTTAAAGGGCCCTCCCAATCAGATTAAGTGTTATTTCGATAATTTTGTTCATGCGTCAATAGATAAGATTAGTGTCGCTGATAGCATTGTACGGCACAAAACGCACCAACAATCTGCTCTTCATTATCAAGTGTTCCACTGCCGTAAGTATTGTGTACTTTACTTAATTAAATCTAATACTAACTGATATAAAAATGTCTTTCTAATTGAAATTGAAATTATGTAAGTATGTCATTTGTTTGTGTGATAGCCAGCTAATCAAGCAGTTTCTCCAATGGGGTAGTTACAGAGGATGGAAGGCCTCACAAATCTTAATTAAGTTTGTATTGTACCATAATTATAGTGTTAAAAAGGTTTGGCAAATAAATGTTCAATCAAAAGTTATTTAACTCCTTTTGGGAACAGCTCTCATAGGTCTTATAGAAATCGTTGTCTCCCTTACTGTCAAAGTAAGAAATATGATCTAAACGGTGTTCGAAATAGAAAACCCCACATCTTAAAGTTAACCACAGAAAAATTAAAATCTAGACATGTTTAAAACCAAAGTTTTTGACAGCAAATTGAAAAAAAATTATGCAAATTTGTGAATATTTTATTAATTAATTTTACGTGAAATGACAAAAAAGTGTGATTACAATAATGTTTACAATACATTTGAAATAAATTTTTCGTTATCAATAATTTTTTTGTATGAAAATTTAAAAAATCCAAAAATATATGTTAATTTCTAATCATAAAATTTGTAAGCGTATTTCATCACCTTTCAAACAAAGTTTTAAGTTTTCGAATACATTTCGAAATATTACGTTTATTTGGATTTTATTTCAAAGCGGAAATACTCTGACCTTCTGACGGAAAATATTTTTCAATTGATGTTTTATCTTCCAAACAAATCTATTTAGTGAATCAAATATATAATTGTGATTACTTGCGCATGGCTCAATGAGGTTTCTATAAATATCTACAAGGTTAATTGACATACTAAACTTTTTAGCAAATTAAACATTACATTCGAACATGGGGTTCGAATGATTGGTAGGGTCGCAGTGGTACATTCTTTGCTGGAAGGAAGGTGCTTATAAAATGCTGCGAAACGCCACGTTGCATACCATCAGCAACACTACCAATAAGTCCAACTCTCTAGCGTCCACGAGTGGTCATCAGAAAACCCCGCGAACCCTGGGCAATGTGATGACCACCACTATAACATCACAGCAGATAGAAAGAGGGCGAATGGCGAAATTCCGGCGCCATAAAACGGGAACTACCCAGCTAAGGGAAGGAAAACCCCAACAGAAAACCCTGGTCCTCCAGGATGGGGGTTGGGCGTAGGGCTAACAACCCTACCTCATAAAAAAACAAAATGTTACGATACCTCAAGACAAGCCTCGGACATCGGAACGGAATGAGGATAACAGACCCGGCAAACGTAAAATTCCAAACTGGAGAGAGCTGGCACAAAACCGAGATGAGTGGAGGAAGACTCTTGAGGAGGCCAAGACCCACCAAGGGTTGTAGAGCCAATAGTGATGATGATGAAACATTACACGCCCGAAACAAGGGAGCGCTTGAAGAGGAAAACATGCGGCGTTCTGTCCGTACAAACATTTTTCCCAATTTCCTTTCTGGATTTTGACACTTTTGCAAATATCTTGCTTTTTTTTGATAAGTTTCTTATTATGGGAGCTAGGACCCTCCCGAAAATCGTAAAAACGCCATATACTTCAGTATACCAACTAGACAATTTATTTAAAAAAAAAGCCAAACTTACAGGTATAGAGTATTTTCTTCTAATACAGATGGCAAAAAAAATCTAAAAAATCGGTCCTGTTTTGGAGGAGAAAATTGGGGAATACAAAACCTCGGTTGTAATGATTTTAATGATTCTAACAGGGGATTGAAGGCACAACGCTTCAGTAGGAACCCAAAGCATTTGTTCACTCTACTAACTGGTCAATTGATTGTTAAATTAGCAGTGGCGGTTCTTCACAGGGGGACAGTGGGGACGGTCCCCACCAGTTACCCCCAAACCTACTAAAGGAAATAACAATCTTCACCAAAATGAATGAATTCTTTAAACAGCAGAAATAAAATGTAAAGAATATTCCGGATGAACAATGCGACCCGCGACTACCTAATTTTAACAACAAACCAATTTTAAGTACGCAGAACCTACCGCGCACTTCGGAGACAACCCGAGCTGTCCTTTGGTTAATAGGCCATTTGCATTGAATTCATAACGACTTGAAAAAAATCGTGTATATAGATCTTTTTGTTAAGATTGCGAAAATGTTAGTAAATTTAATTAGAAATGTACAGTTTTTTTATTATTTTTAAATAAATAAATCCATTATTTAGGCTCGCGACGTCACTACATGAAAATGTCCCGTCTCCGAAAATATTCCTATTAATTTTGTAAAATTCCACACTGATTTATTTTTTTAATATGGTATCACTTTGATTTCAGGCGAATTTTTGAATTCGTTCACTAGATTTATTGTTTGTTCTCTGCGAACTTATCATTTGGTTTGACTTTTTGACAGATGTTCTGAAGAGGACCCCGTACATTTTAGAAGTCGGTACGTGTTTTAGAGGTATACTGGTTTTGGTGCTGATTTTAACAAAATCAAATTTTATAACATTCTTATTATTATTATAATTTACAAGTATATTACATTGGATTTAGTAATATATACGTTGTTCATTATAATGATTTATGATCAATAAGATGGATTAAAGAAAAAAATATTTATGAGATGTAATATTTTTGGTATGCCTCGTTATTCTCCTATGCCATTCGTGTGGAAAACGTTCTTTTTTTTGAAAATGATTTTCGGCTATGTAATTATCGTTTTTCCGCATCTATAAAATTATGTCCCGTCTTTCCGGTTTATAAAAAATGGTCTGATTTTTCGGATTGAAATTTTCAAAAAATCCCCAGGGTTTCAAAAAAAGATTAAAAAAAAAAATACGGAATGTCTTAGAATATTTGTCTAAACCGGAATTTTTTTTTTTTAAATGTGATGCAAGTGGCCTATTCTTCGCGTTTCTTTCTCGATCGCGGCAATCTGGGAACTGCGCATGCGCACTCGTGTGTGAATTTCAAATACCGTGGGGATAATCCAATATATCCCCACATGATAAAATTCTAAACCGCTTGTTTGCGTAGTTTCAGGCGGGAATCGCTCGTGTTCAAATTGAGTTCGATAATAATGTTGCAAGATAAAGCGTTGTTTATATTATACTATATTATTGTTATTAATTGGTATGCATCTACAGACATTTCAAATTATTTGTGTTTGGATATCTGATTAGCATGATTTGACCATCAACATTTTTGTTAGAGAAATTATGTATTATATTTTACGGATGGTGAAATTAAACTACAGTAGGTATACATAAGAAATATCAATCCCCACCATCAAAGAAGTGCTCGAGCCGCCACTGTAAATTAGTATATTTTGTTGCAGGTCTCTTTTAAAGAAGGGATAAACAGGCCCCAAACATACCAACATGAGTGACTGTGAGTATATTTTATTGGTTCCATGCCAACTCAGAAACACCTCAGAAAGGTCATTAAAAGCTATGAAAAAATAATTTTAAAATAGCCGATAACCCTAACCTATTTAACTTAATTTTTAATGACCTTTCTGAGGTGCCTCTGAGTTGGTTTCATTCTGAGTTGTCCGGCCACCATTTTATTTTATACTAGCTGGTACCCGCATGTGTTGCTATGCCACTTATTAAATTAATTTGTTTATCCCTGCGTGTCCTCTCCCATTCGTCCCGTTCCCCTTCCGCCTCCCCTTCCTCACCCGCGTCCCCTGGCCCTCTTGTGTTCCGACTCCAGTTCCTTCACCTTCCGTCTCCCCACTCCACTCCCCCCTTCCCCGTCACGCGAACCCCCCTCCCGAGTTCCCCTCCCCCCTCCCAGGTTCCCCTCCCCTTACCCCCTCCTCCCGTGAACCCCCTACCCGAGATCCACTCCCCTTATCCCCCTTCCCGCATTCCATATATTCATTCCCGGTACATTCAGTTTTCAAACAGCTCGCGTGCCACCTATTGCAATTTTTTATACAAATTTCATAATGCCAGAGCTCACCAGTAGTTTTATGCGCGTATATACATTTCAGTAATTCATTTTTATTTATTCAGATTTATGAGACGGGTACGGGTACCACTGCCCCTAGAACCTTTTATTAGATAACCAACACTCTGCCATAGGTCGCCCCAAGTGATTCGCTACATTTGGTTACTTAGAAGGGAGCCCGGGTTCATGGGGTGTGGTTTGTCTAAGTCTTAGCGGCAGATGCGTTTGCTCACCTACTGCGTGGCGGGCCGGATCAGGACAGACTGGTTGAGGGAAACCTTTTAACCTCTCCAACCGTACTCTCTCGACCATCGCCTTGCACCGCAGTGGGAGGGATGGAAGCATGGATCCGTTACTAGCCTCAAAATTTGGACAGTAGACCCGCTTCTAATGTAATAAATCAAAACCAAAATTTCCTCTGAAATCACATTTGTTAGTAGGCACTTAAATACCTACCCACTTATTACAAATAAGGAATTTTACGATTTGTCCAAAGAAATATCACTAAGGGTCAACCGAGACAGTTTTTTCGTTCTCGGCCGAGACCGAGACCGACAATAAATTAAAATCTCGGCCGAGACCGAGAGCCGAGACTGAGAATAGATAAATTGAGAAAAAAAATGAAAATGCGCTATTTTTGCATAATAATAATAATATGTTTTTAATAGTTTTAATAATCAAAATTGAACAACATGATGTTGTAGCACATAAAAAGATATTTTTCTGCATTTTCACCCTTCAAAGAGTGTCGCCTCGTGTCGTATAATTGACCAGCTAGTGGGGGGTGCTGATAAAAACTTTTTTTATTATTTTTAATTGATAAACTAACATTTAAAACAAGATTTTTATGCATAGCACAAAGGGTAACAATTATTATCTTCTTCTTCTATATAAATAAAAATGAATCGTCAAAATGTATGTACGCGCATAACTTCCGAACGACTGCACCAAATTGGATAATTCTTTTATTTATGTGTTCCTTATTGTCAGGACAAGGTTTGTATAAAACTATTGGCGAGTTCTGGCATTATAAAATTTGTATAAAAAACTACAATAGGTGGCACGCAGGCTGTTTAAAAAAACTGAACGTACCGGGACTGAATGTATGGAATGCGAGAGGAGGGAGGGGAACTCAGGTAAGGGGTTCGCGGAAGGGCGGGAGGGGAACCAGGGAGGGGGGCGGAGAACTCTAGACGGAGGTTCGCGAGACGGCGGGGAATGGAGTGGGGGAGAGGGAAGTTGGAGGAGGCGGAGTTGGAACGCGAGAGGGGAAGGGGACGCGGGAGAGAAAGGGGAGGCCAAAGGGGAACGGGATGAATGGGAAAGGACATGCAGGGAGAAACAATTTCTTTATTAAATGGCATAGCTACGCATGCCGGGTACCAGCTAGTAAGCAATAATTGTCAGCCTGAAACACTCATCAACATTGAAAAAATCTTCCGAGAAAAGATACATGACGACGCCAACGGGACTTGAACCCGTGTCCTTCTGATTGCCGGTCAGATGCTCTCACCACTGAGCTATGGCGGCTTATCTAATACCCGCCAAATAATTCAATATATGTTTCAATATGTGTTACATTCAACAATTATTGTTTATTACATTTTTCCACCTGAAAACAACCAACTTTATTTTTGTGAGAGAGACATTGTTAGTGCTAAATCTAAAGAATTTGTAGCCGAGAATGCCGAAATCGAGACCGAGATCTCGGTCGACCCTTAAATATCACTATTTCAAAGACAATTCTTTTCCAAAATATCTTCGGGCAAGCAGGTACCATAATATTAAAGAAAATGTTTAAATTGACCAACTATCTTCAGCAAAATAATGGAATTATAAATAGCGGAAAGCGCCCATTACCGTATAACTGTCTCGCTCCTTCCCATCTGTGGTACAGGCTATCCCATATGTTAGTAAGAGTGAAACAAAAAACATGACACAATAACATAAGGAGAAGACTTTGCAGAATGGTATCGACACACTCACAATATTCAAGCACGTAATGTGATTTGCACTTATATTCATGAAAAATAATATTTTTCAATGTGACATGCTTTAAATATTGGAAAACAAAATATGGCAAAATGTTTGTTAGTATTTTTTTTAAGATCACAAATTTTTTTAATGAAATTGTATGATTAATTATTGAGTTATTGTGTGAAAGGCGGACCATTCACATGATAACAGTGTGGCGAGGGATTAGGCTCTTGCCTCGGAATCCGAAGATGGTGGGATTGAATCCCAGTGTGGGAAAATAAATTTTATTTGATTAATTTGTGTTATTTCACAATTAATTCATTTAAAAATAATGTACAGTATATTTGCGGCACGTTACAGAGTGGAAAATACTCTCAGTATCGCCCTGGTGTAAGACCACTGTTCAGAATTGAAACATAGCTTGAAATGGCTTTAGCCGTGTTTGGTGATCAGATCTGACTAGCCAGGTACTTCTCCTCCCTGCTACCTTCAGCCTCACAACATACCCCAACTGGGGATGTCATCGTCCCATTGGCTCCAGACGGGAGCAGCAGAGACTCTTGTGAGGTATTATTGTAAAAAAAAAAAAATACAATTTTTCCAAAGAAATGAAACAATATTAAGAGCGTTTAACCAGCCAGCGGACGAAAATCCACATTTCGTCGAAAGTTGTTCTTCCGATCGTGCAGGGCGGTTACAATGAGAAATATTGATTATTCTCCGTACCAGCTTTTTTAAATTATAACTCAATACCGAATTTATTTCAATCCAAATTAGCTTTAATTTATACCTTCATCCAAAAATGCTGAAAGGCGTGATGATAAAACTATTAAAATAGTGTACTTTTTGTAGTTATTTTTTGATTATAAGTATTTATCATTTTTCAATAATGTCTGAATTTAATAAGAATGTTAAAAAAATCTGAAATATATTAGTTTGTAAGTGCGCAAATAAATACACAAATGGACCAATTTTCGTCAAGACACACATGTACGTACATATTTTTTAATGATTTTATTAAAACTAAAATTAAAATTCTAATACATAACTTTGCTAGATAATGTATTGATTTATTTTACTGCATGATTACATTATTTGAAATGGGTGTGGTATAATACAAAAACTTTTTTGAAAATTTAACAAATCTGCCAACGACCTATGGAATAACCTTATTATACTAAAAATTAAAAAAAAATCTCAAAATTTATTACATAACTATGCTAGATAAAAGAACAATCTTTCGAAATCCATTTATAATTTTTTGTGGAAAAGAGTCAATACGTCTAAAAACTTTTTTGAAAATGACGTATTTCCGGCTTTCTCTGGTAATGCCCTCTTAATGACAATTCTTTTTCAAATATTCTAAAAAGGGAGGTAGATACCATAATATTGAAAAATTGCACAAAAAGTCCAAATAAACACAACGATTTAAAATTTTAAAAATTTTTCGGTAAATGAACTAATATTGATTAACTCATTTCAGCCGGTCTGGACGGGTTGCTGATATCCGAGCACTACACAAGCCTGACCCATGAGCTGAAATGCGCCTGCGGGGGCTACCTGCACCCCCCCATCAGGCTGTGCGCCAAGGGGCACGGGGCCTGCAAGCGTTGTCGGCGCTCCGCACAGAGGTGCCCCACCTGCCAGGTAATTCACAATCAAACTAAGCAGCATCCTGGCTCTTAAGAGGGTATTACCAGAGAAAACCATTTTTAAATAAAATTTTAGACGTATTGACTCTTTTTCACAAAAAATTATAAATGAATTTCGAAAGATTGTTCTTTTATCTAGCATTCGCATGTTTTAAATTTTGAGAAAAAATGTTTATTTATAGTATAATAAGGTTATACCATAGGTCGTTGGCAGATTTGTTAAATTTTCAAAAAAGATTTTGTATTATACCACACCCATTTCAAATCATATAATCATGCAGTAAAATAAATCAATACATTATCTGGGTATCGCATGTTTTAGAATTTTAATTTTAGTTTAAATAAAATCATAAAAAAATATATACGTACATGTGTTTCTTGACGAAAATTGGTCCGTTTGTGTATTTATTTGTACACTTAGGAACTAATATATTTCAGATTATTTTTACATTCTTATTTAACTTTGACATTATTAAAAAATGGTAAATTCTTATAATCAAAAAATAATAACAAAAAGTACAGTATTTTAATAGTTTTATCACCACGCCTTTCAGCATTTTTGGATGTAGGTATAAATTAAAGCAAATTTGGAATGAAATAAAATCGATATTGAGTTATAATTTTAAAAAGCTGGCACCGAGAATACTTAATCTTTCTCATTGGAACCGCCCTGTACGATCGTAAGAACAACTTTCGATGAAATGTGGATTTTCAGCCACTGGCTGCTCTTAAATTTAAAACTGTACAATTAGTAAAAATACTTTGATTGGAGTGATTGATACAAATTCAAAAATAACAATTTTATCAAATGATGGCTAATACCGTTGGTTTTCAATTTGGGAGGCGGGAATGGGTACCGCCGCCCCGGGAACCTTTATTGGATAACCAACACCTCTGCCATAGGTCACCTCAAGTGATTCGATACGTTTGGTGATTTAGCAGGGGTGCCCGGGTTCATGGGGTGAGGTTTGTCTAGGTCTTGGAGGTGGATGACCAGGACATACTGAACCCCAGATTCCTACCCACCCCTTAAACCCTCTTCCTTCGCAGAACTCTCCTCTCCTTCCTTTCCTTAAAAAAAACCCTCCCCCACAGCATCCCCAAAGGCCCTGAGGGAAATTATTTTCCCTCAGGGTCTCCTGTGTGGAGCTCATGTAAAAGAAAAAAAAAAGCTGTAGATATCCAAATTAACACACTTTGGGCGGGAAGGGTAGTTCTACATTTTACTGTATATATTCATAATAGCCTAGGGACTGTACGGTTGTAATTTAAGAATCCGGCTTTGAATACAACTTTGACGCTGAGCCTTATGCAAAACCACACGTGGAGTTTGTATACAAATCTACTTTTGTAATAGAACTGAATTAAAGCAATGCCAAAAGATGGTGCCACTACGTTAACAACTAGCGTGATTAAATTAATTTTATGTATCTCTCCGGTTATGGAGAGATTGATGATCATATGATTATTATTGCAACTGGCAGTTGTAAATAAAATACCACGCGTCTATATATTATATACGACGTCTTCGCCTTAATAAAACGTCACTAAATGGTGAATGTGAGGAATGTACTATCAATAGAATTTTGTACTATATTTAAACTACTTGAGTTGCCCAAGAATTAAAGACCGTTCCTCATTTTCGGCGAAGTGGACATTATATCTCAAAATATGACAGTACTAGCTCAGACATTCCCCTAAAAGACGAGTGGTGATCCGGCTTGGTATCTGCTTCTGTGCGATTCGTTTGCGATCGCCGCTCCGCTGCCGAATCCCGCACACTGTTCGCTTTCTCAACTAAGAGGGAGTCCGTCTTGTTGAAGTTCTTAAGATCCCAATTTTGATCCCAGTAATATAAGTCTACCGCACGAATAATTTTGAGGGAAAAATGACATATGCAAATTACGTGCTCGTTGGGTTCCCAAAATGCTGAAGAGCAAAATCGTATGGAAAGCACTCAGATCTCTTTTTTTGAAGTTTTTTGGGTTGAAACATTTTAAACATTTCTTCTTTAGTGTAGTGTATGTAATTGTCGATGTATTGGATATCATCATCGCTCGGAAACGTTCGGGTTTCCGAAGATCGGCGAGCGGCTCTCGGTACGAACAGCTGATGGGCCCGTCGCCGCGCTCAGATCTAATCTAGAAGCCTTTGTAACCAGTCGCTACAATAGACATAAAATACAATACTACTTGAATCCATTGTAAAGTCCAATAAAGAAGAAAACGAACTTACGTTGTACTCATTATTATTGTGGGCTAGTAAGCCAAATTAAAGAACATTACTTTTAGAAAAACGTTGAAAAGACTCTGATCTAATTTGCATATTTAAAATTATAACAGTATTACTGATACAATTGCATTGTTACAACACATCCAGTTCAACATCCCTTCCCGTAGACTCCCAAATAATGATTGCTGTTCCTCAAAACAACATTCTACTAATTATGAATACCATTCTCCCTTATCCAGAATGTCGAGACTTGTCAACGCAAGTCAAAGCATTGATTTTTTTGATGTAAAACCAAATGACTTTTGGCAGTCGGTACGCAATATTTAAATGCCTCTTCATGCTTTGACTTGTAGTGTCCTCTATATGTCCTTTTAACATTTTATATTGTCATTGCTATTAATTTATATGTGCTCTAATTTATATGTGCTCTCCCTTCACTGTCATTTCTGTTTTTTTTTTATTCGTGTTATTATTATGTTTTTAATGGACTATTGTCCGTAAATTAATAAATAAATAAACAAGGGTTCAACCAACCCCAGAATTAAAAATGCAATTGAATTGCATTCTTTTCTTTACCTGAAGTAATATTTGGTCGGAAAACCTTTGGAAACCGACTAGGACGCAGAGGGAGAGGTGGTAGCATATTTGGCGGCGGAGTTCTACAATAAGGGAATCAAGGACCTTGTGCCATGGCTCACCAAGTGCATCGATCGTAATGGGGACTACGCCGAAAAATAGTGGGGATGTGTACCTAAAATGTCATGTGATTTTTTTATATTAAAACGGTCTGTAATTCTTTGTCAAATCTTGTAAACGTTGCGACATTTGCAGAACGTCTGGTCTCGAGGATAGTTTTACGTGTCGGCTTATTCTCAAATGTATTGTGATTGCAGGAAGTGTTCACGGATACTCGCAGCGTGGCACTGGAGGCCTTGGTGGACAAGCTGCAGTTCCCGTGCCCCCATGAGGGCTGCACCATGCGTAGTCCCCTCAAGGAGCTAGACGATCACTCCAGGGATTGCAACATGCGCCCCACCTCCTGCTTTATGGCCAAAGTCTATGGTATAACCTTTTGAGGACAATATTATCATCATCACCATCTTCTTCTTCCCCTTGTCCTATTCGGGTCAGGGACACACTGCATCGGCAAGGCGCCTGCATTCGTCCCTCTCTTGCGCTGATTGTGCGGCCTCTCCTCGTGGAATGCTATGGCATATATGTCTACATCAGGCGTAGTCATCGCCGCGACCTGTTCAAGATACCACATGGCAGAACGTGCTCTAGCACAGAAAACGAAAGAAAAATAAAATATCAAAAATTTAATAACAGCTCGATACTCAATTTTTTCCATTTTCACAAAAACACACACATTGACTCATTCAAACGACTGTGAACTAAAAACTGCACGTCCAAAATGGCCAAAACTTTGGTGAGTAACTGTCAAAAGATGCACAACTACATTCACTAGCTTTTATTGACGAGTGCTGCCATCTTCATGTTCAGGTCGGAAACTTTTCACACCACCCTCGTATGTCAGTCAGTTAGATAGTGAAACAGAAAACATCAAGTATCTCCTTCTTCCAGCAGAGGGCTGTCCCTGGGTGGGACAGGCGGCCGACTGGCTAGCGCACTGCGGGACGGCGCACCCTGAACACGTCACAGAGCTGCCCTTCGTGGCCTTCAGCGGCCCCTGGAGCCCCCGTGCACGCAGCCCCGTCATGCGCTACCACCTACTCAAGTGCTTCGACCGCGTCTTCAACGTCTACCAGATCTATGATGCCAAATCGGGTAATAAACATTCACTTATTTTATAATACAAGATATTAATGACATAAGTTCCTCGGAGCATCTTCCGTTAAAATACTGAAATGTTTTTATTATATCCTCTGATTTGGAGCTCCATAATACCTGAATAAAAAAACCCTCTACTCTGTGCAGAAATGAACTGTCTATTTGATAGATTCTCCCATCTTAACAAATGGATTGCAATCTTTAGAGCACAGTCAACGGGTGGGAATGCTATCCTTGTTCTACCGGTATATCAATGGAAGATGCTCCGAGTAACTAGTGTCGTTGATCCCCTCGATACCGGTGCATAGTCGGGAAACACAACAAACGCGCGCCCAATACATGTACACGGTTGAAATTTGTCTCATGAGAATGAGTCCCTTCTTCGACTCGTTCTTGAGTTCAACGGCTCGACTGTGGAACGATTTGCCGGCCTCTGTGTTTTCTCCTTTTTATAACATGGGTCTCTTCAATAACAAAATTCACTCCTTCTCCTCGACAATACCCTCCATACAGCATCTCAGATGACATAGGGAGGTTATTTTCCTATGGGCCTCCTGTTTGGAGTTAATGTAAAAAAAAAAATTATTTTGATGTCACTACATATTAAACTATACGTTCCGTTCGAAATTGGAGTAGGAGAAAAAGTAATGAGAGACCGACTTAAGAAAAAGACACAGTTTAGTTTAGCAACCCTATTTTGACGCATGTCACAAAATATGACAGCCTCCGTGGTCGAGGGGTAAGGCTTTCGACTAGTAATCCGTCGGTGTACAAAACTTGGTGCTCGAGTCTAGGCACGCGGCTGACTACTGAATTTGACATATGAATACTAACGAATTATAGAGCTTGAGTTTGTGCTCTCAGCTAAAAATAAACAAAAATTTTAACAAAACAAAAAACAACTTCAAAAAATGCACTAAAAAGTTAAAAAATAATTTTGTATTCTTCTACAACTTAATAATCAACTTACTTTTTCTACTCATCAATATGTAGGTACGATTGTTATTTTTGGGGTCGGTGTCAGCCAAGGTAGGTTTGTACCTACATACATAGTTGTAGATGAGATGTGCTTGGGTCGCACGCGTGACTTGACGAGGCGAGAGGCGAGAGCGGGCCGCGGCGGGAGGGAAGCTGTCAAGTGAACATGCTGGGCCAGTACCTTGGCTGACACCGACTCCAAAAATAATAATCGTACCTACATATTGATGAGTAGAAAAAGTAAGTTGATTATTAAGTTGTAGAAGAATACAAAATTATTTTTTTACTTTTTAGTGCATTTTTTGAAGTCGTTTTTTTGTTTTGTTAAATTTTTTGTTTATTTAGTGATTTTTAGTGAATCTAAAGTCCACTAACTAATTCGATTAAGATTTGGCCGAGTATTGTTAATTTGCTCTTAAGAATTGGAGAGTTCCGTTACTTTGTCATGGATCTCATAATCAGAACCTAACCAAACTCTCATCAAACTTTCCTTGAAGTACATCCTTTCCAATAAAAAAAGAATCATCGAAATCGGTTGGCGTGATATTGAGTTATTCGTCCATTTGTCGCGCACATACTTGATGCAAATTTAAGACTTATATGATTTTCTCATGGATTGCATTGTCAGAACTGAACCAAATTGAAATGGGACCACAAGGGAAGCACCAGCTTTCAAATAAAAAAAAGAATCATCAATATCGGTTCACCCAGTCGAAAGTTCTGAGGTAACAAACATAAAAAAAAAAAATACAGTCGAATAGAGAACATCCTCCTATTCGAAGTCGTTTAAAAAGTAATGGCCGATTATAGTAGTTGTCTATAGAATAAAGAATAACACAAGACATGGCTTATGGGCTGTTTCGTGATACTATTATAGGTCTGATTTGGACCTATATTTCGGTACAAAACTATGTTTCACCACGATTAAAAAATTCAAATGGGATGGCAATATACAATTTCAGGCAAGTGTAAGAGAAACAGACCACGTGTCAGCAAGTCTGTGGCAAATTATTCAAATTTGTATGGAAGGCACTTCTAGTGTTATATTCTTTATTCTATACAGTTGTCGAATAATTAATCAGATTTATAATAATACAATCAGATTTATTCCAAGCTTATAAACCTGGTTATTGTCAGTCGGTGTTTATATGCAGTGATTAATAATGAAGAAATTAATTGAACCTGCTTTGTGATTGTGTTGTGAACCTGCTTTATGAACCTGTATTGTAATTATATTGCAGGCAAGATGATGTGGTCTGTGGTGATGACCGGGGAGACCATGAATGAGTCGGGGCAGTTCTACTTCGACCTGGAGATTCACAACCCTCAGGACCTCACCAGGAGGATATGCTTCAGGTAAACACATATTCATTACACGAGGGATTCATTTCTGGGTTATTACACTTTCCTTTTCTATATCCAACATTTTGGACAGCGTTACAATCTCCATCATCTGCATGAGGAAGTCCAACAGAGCATAGTAATAAACTTAATGACAATACAATAATACTTTTGGCCGTGAAAATGTCAATAGGCTTTCAAAACGATGGGGAGTTGTATTTATGAAATTACTCTTAGGTGGTGTTATTTTTAGTGTCCGACCGAAACAGGATTTTCTAATAAACCGAAACCGAAACCGAATCTTTGGTATCTGTCTCAGTTTCGGCCGAAACCGAAACCGAAACTTTTTTAGACGTATTAAAAATCTATTGTTTACTGAAATTTGGCTTATTTTTTACACTTATACAGACAGTTAACATGTGTTAAATGAAATAAAAAACAATAATTTAAGTAGGAATGTGAAAAAAGGTGCATTACTGCTATAAAATAAACCAAAATTATAAAAATTAACAAAACATGTTAACTTCTTGGAACCAAAATTTGTCAATAATCAACACTTACATTATACAGGAAGGACCTCATTTATTGAGTATTTTAATTTTAATTGCGTTTACAATCACAACATTCTTATTAGACCTTTTAAATTAAATAAAAAACAATAATTGAAGTATGGGGGCGTTCAAGTATTACGTAACGCAATTTTTGAAGGTTTTTGACCCCCCCTCCCCCCCATGTAATGCGCCGTAACGTTTTTCCGTATCACCCCCCCCCCCTAAACGTTACGTAACGTGACAATTTTTACCTGAAAGTCACAATTAAGTTGCGCAAAGTACTGGAAAGTCGCTTAAATACCCTTTTTCTTGTTTTAATCACGTTTGCGGTAATAAATAAAACAAGAGATTTTGAGAACGAAAAGGATTGCCAACTTAGAAGATTTTAATTCCCTAGTTTTTTTTTAAAAATAAATAAAAACATATTACGTAACGTTTTGTTCGAACCCCCCACCCCGTAACGCACAGTAACGTTACACAAGACCCCCCCTCCCCCCCCAAGTGCGTTATGTAATACTTGAACGGCCCCTATGTGAAAATATATATATATATATATATTTTTGATATTATTGCTATAAAACAAACAAAAAATTAACAAACATGTTCACTATTTCTTGGAACAAAAATTTGTCAATAATCAACACTTATTTAGAAAGGACCCCATTATTTAAGTATTTTAATAACTAATAACTTTACGGAATGCTAAATTTGCGTAAAATATGGAATGTATTGCATTGCACTTCCCCTGCATACATTCTGGAATAAACGATTATTATTATTATTATTATAAACGCCAATAAAATATGTACATAAGACAGAAGTAATAACAAAAACAAACACTTTCCTAATCACATATAAACTCACAACACAATCACGCCGGATAAGTTGGCGAACTCAGCTGATGATGGCGGGTGACACACGAGCCACGAACTCACCTGAAGTCAGCCAAGAGTTTTGGTGCCGCCGAAGTTTCGTCAGATTTTCTGCCGTTACTGAAACTGATGCCGAAACTAGTTTGTTTTTGCTGAAACCGTACCTTCGGTCGGTCACCAGTTATTTATAGATTGAAATTATGAGAGCACTAATCTATTTTTATCAATGCTCAAAATTATATCTCCTATAAAAACATTATTTTTATTTGATTCCAGGCAATCCTGCAAGAACGGAGATGATCTGGACATCCTGGACAGCAGCCAGAACGTGCTGCTGCCGCTGGAGCAAGTCCTTTATATGCTGGATACGGAGCGCAACTTGCACTTCCACCTGCGCGTCTCCGAAACCAAGAACCTGGCTCCGCACGAGGCCGCCGACACGGGGAAGAATGAGCACCTTATGGAGAACATCATACTGGGCTTCGAAAACCTAGAATAGAAGTAGAAGCTGGCGAATTAATCCATACAAGTGTATATACCTTTCGACTCCTAGGCCCCAGAGAGGTTGATGCAATGGTTTAACTGCTCGAAAAAGAATTTCCATAATAGGCCACTTGCATCACATTTAAAAAAAAAAAAATTCCAGTTTAGGCAAATATTCTAAGACATTCTGTATTTATTTTTTTTTTTTTTAATCGTATTTTTGAAACCCTGGCGATTTTTTTTTAAATTTCAATCTGAAAAATCAGACTATTTTTTATAAACCGGAAAGACGGGACATACTTTTATAGGTGCGAAAAATCGATGATTACGTAGCCGAAAATCATTTAAAAAACAAGAACGTTTTCCACAAGAAAGGGCACAGGAGAATAACGAGGCATACCAAAAATATTTCATCTCATAAATATTTTTTTCCTTGATCAAAAATCATTATAATGTTCAATGTCTATATTACTAAATCCATTGTAATATACTTGTAAATTATAATAATAATAATAAGAATTATAAAATTAATTATAAAATTTGATTTTGTTAAAATCAGCACCCTTACCATTACACCTCTAAAACACATACAGACATTGTAAAATGTACGGGGTTCTCTTCATAACATCTGTCAAAAAGTCAAACCAAATGATAAGTTCAAAAAATGTCAAATTCAAAAATCCGCCTGAAATCAAAGTGTTGCCATACAAAAAAAATAAATCAGTGTGGAATTTTACAAAATTAATAGGAACATTTTCGGGGACGGGACATTTTCATGTAGTGATGTCACGGGCTCAAATAATGGATTTATTTATTTAAAAATAAAAAAAAATGAACATTTCTAAAAAATTTACTAACATTTTGGTAATCTTAGTAAAAAAATCTATCCACACGATTTTTTCCAAGTCGTTCTGAAATCCATGCAAGTGGCCTATTGATCACGGTGTTTAATTTCCTTAACATTCCAGTAATCGCACCCTTGCGTCGAACATTAACAGTTGCGCGCGATCGGTGATTCCACAAGTTTAGGCGTCTGGTTTTAGAAGACGACTGAATATCATGATATTGTGTACTGCATATAATAAAAAAGTCTTAGGTACATCTATATAAATAATAAAAAACATTAATTGGTAATCACTTTTTAATTTGTATGTAATAGTTTGTGAAATCTCAATTTTTTAAACATCTGACACAAAACAACGCTATAAATCAACATAATAATGAAACAAGATAAAATTTTAAAACTACTTGCGTTTAACGTATTTACCATAGACATATGAATATTAATAGACCAGAGCATAAAGGAGAGGGAAAGAAACCAACTACAGCGGGGCGCAGAGCGGGAAGATGAATTTGGTGATATGTGATTCGTCAATAACTCAATCGGAGAGTATATGGGCATCTCGCATTATAATATCACCATTTAGTTCTTAAAAGTAAACTCTGCTCTTTAATGAATAGACCTTTTTACATGGGAGCGCGAATCGCTCGCCGCGAAATGAACAAATTTACAAATTCCAAATACAGCAAAGTAAAGTTCGCCTATTTTCATAGTCCAACATTTTGTTGACGTATTTAGTTAAGACACTTTTACAAATGTTTCATAATTTACTTATCCCACAAAACAGCGACGAGCACACGCCATGTGTCTCGAGTGATAGTGTGTGTTACAAAAACGACCATATTATGTGATCTGAATAAGCTTAAAATAAAGTAAAATAATGCTTTCCTATGGAATGTAATACGACAATTGGGTTTATTCTCTTTTTCACTTCTATTTTTACATGTTTTCAAAACACAAGCAACTATTTTTGCTGTGTTATTTCGTAAAATGCACCGATGAGTGCTCGATGCTGGCTCGCAGAAGAATGATGACATCACATTTTTTAGATTCACGCAAAGCCATACTCGATCCCAGCCGGTTCCAATGGAACCGGTATGGGGAGGGAGAAATAATACACTTTTATCGCTTAGGGCAGGTCTATTAATATTCATATGTCTAAGGTATTTACGTAAAATAAAACTAAGTTCTAAATAATATGATACAAATATCATGAAATACTCACTCAGTTCTCAATATTATTCAAGAGATTTTTCAAGTACACAACCAATCACATGCGAAATCTGAGACCGCAAATATAAACAAAAGAACACGTGCGTTTGTGACGAATGTCACTGGGGTACTGAGGGGACGTACCTCACCCCCCTGAGGATGTCACGGAAGCGCAATTGTCTATTGTTTATAGTTAGCGCATAATCAGTAAAATAAGTTCACTACGGTCTCACAGACCGCGCGTGACCGCTGAAAGGTCAAGGTCTCAAATTCAAAATGAAAGACAACCGACAATTAAAATTTAACATTACACATGACTTGCACTATTCTTTGACTCTACATGGAATATAACCGACAACGGCTCGGTCCCGGGGATCTAAGACAATCCTAGTTCGTTGTTTACGGTAGGTAAAAAGAGAGAAGAAAAAAAGCGTGCATTGTATTTATAAAAAATGCTAGAGAACGAAACATACAGTCAAAAAATAAACACCACAAAACTGTCAACGAGACATCAACAGCTGGTTTAAGTATCTACTTTACCAACTGATGATTATTTACTAGAATACACAACAGGGGTTTAGCCAAAGATATTTAAATACAGAAGAGATATGCTATGGTGTCCGCGCAACTGTCGCCGGACTACGCGCTAATTAGCGTAGTTTTCATACAAAAAGAATTTGTTCATTTCGTTGATTTTTTGAAAATGTGCATTAATATTGGTTAACAATATGTTTTGAATAAGGAAAGAATTCGTTCATTTAGTTTAACGTTCGTTTGGTTTATTCGTTAATTATTTGTTCTTTTAGTTTATTTGTTAATTGGTAAACAATATCGGTGACACCCGGAAGCGCAGATCCACATAGTAAAAACAGCAGATAGCACATCTACTTATATTTCAATATCTTTGGGTTTAGCCATGCGCCGAACCATTTTGATATAATATATTTATTATGAGCCAGCAGGTTTGTTTGTTTCTCCCTGCGTGTCCTTTCCCATTCGTCCCGTTCCCCTTCTGCCTCCTTTTCCTCTCGTGTCCCCTTTCCCACTCCGCCTCCTGCACTTTCCCTCTCCTTACTCTACTCCCCCCCTTCTCATGTCCCGCGAACCCCGCTCCCGAGTTCCCCTCCCCCCTCCCTGGTTCCCATCCCCCCCCTCCCGCGAACCTCCTACCAGAGTTCCCCTCTCCCTTTTCGCATTCCATACATTCAATCCTGGTACATTTAGTTTTCAAACAGCTTGTGTGCCACCTACTGCAATTTTAATAATGCCAGAGCTCACCAGTAAAAAAAACCTTGTCCTGACAATAACGAACACAAAAAAAAAAGAATTATCCAATTTGGTGCAGTCGTTCGGAAGTTATGCGCGTACATACACTTCAGCGATTCATTTTTTAGATAGATTTTATTCCAAAGAGGACAGTATTAGCAGGTTATTGACTTTAACACATGGAAATACCCAAAAAATCTCTTTACTAGCTGAGATTATTGATTTTGGATTACCAACTTGGAGGCTTATGACATTAATTATTGTGGAAACCCTCGATACTATCCATATTTATTTCTTCTTCTTCTTCTTGTGCCCTGTCCGTTCAACGGACGTTGGCTATCATGTTGGCTATGCGGACTTTGTTTACTGCGGCCCGGAACAGCTCCACGGTAGACTAGCCAAACCACTGTCTCAGGTTTTTCAGCCATGAGGTTCTCCTTCTTCCAGGGCCCCGTCTTCCGGCAATCTTTCCCTGCATTATGAGATGCAAGATCTCACACTTCTCTGGATGTCTCATCACGAGTCCAAGATATTGAAGTTTATTTAACATATTTATATATCTTGATTTATTTTAACATTATGCCCATGTTGCGCTACCTCCTTCTTTAGCCAACATTTGGACGGCGTTACAGTGTCCATCATCAGGGCACATTTGACCACACATTACGCACTGCCCAGCTGTAATTTTAGTTTGAATAACTAACAGTATTTAGTGTTTTTTTTGTAATAATAATAGGTTGTAATAATAATAATAATATGACGACCTCCGTAGTCCAGTGGGTAAGACTCTTGACTCACAATCCGGAGGTCGCGGGTTCGAACCCGGCATGCGCAAATAAATTTTATTTGATTAATTTGTGTTATTTCACAATTAATTCATAAAAAATAATATATAGTATATTTGCGGCATGTTCCAGAGTGGAAGATACTATCAGTATCGCCCTGGTGTAAGACCACCATTCAGAATTGAAACGTTGCTTGAAAATGGCTCTAGCCGTGTTTAGTGACCAGATCTGACTAGCCAGGTACTTCCCAACCTTCCTCTTCCCCACCTCCTTCCCCTCCCCACTACCTTCAGCTTCACAACATACCCCAATTGGGGATGCCATAGTCTCACTGGCTCCAGACGGAAGCAGTTGAGATTCTTGTGGGGTATTCACTGTAAAAAAAAAAAAAAGGTTTATATTTTTTAATAAACTATAAATAAAAATAAAGGGCACTGTTTTGTGTATCAATCAAAAATGCTTTATTGAATCCTTTCCTTTTTATAATTATTATATAAAGCTGCATGACACTTCGGTCACACACTGGTGTCCAGAGGCGGCTCCTGAAGTGGAAGGTCATTTAAACAAATTGATATTATGATACAATATCAAATTAAATACAATATTATTCATTTAAATGAAGACAATATTAGCGAAACTCAATCGAAATCTGGAGACAGAAAAATCAGAAAAGATATTGGCTCCGCTGGGACTCGAACCCAGAACCCTTTTCTTACATGGAAACAGCTCTACCGATTAAGCTACGGAACCCATATTAATTCGGTCACTTTTAACTGTATCATACTTCGACTAAGAACTACCAACATTATCTTCACTTACTTAACGCACATATTATTGGCTGCTATCTTTATATATCGAGTCCCAGCGGAGCCAATATCTTTTCTGATTTTTCTGTCTCCAGATTTCGATTGAGTTTCGCTAATATTGTCTTCATTTAATTAAATATTATAATTTGAGATTTTACTCATAAAGTTTAAAAAATTAATAATAAACAATATTATTCATTTGTAGGTACCTCACGAGTTTGAGAATCAAATTACATTTAATTTAATAAATTATTTCATGCAATAAGCGTAAAATATGCAAAATCAACCTACGTTTATCAAACCGTCTCTTTCAGACGCGTAATATTCAGCATGCTCTCTCTCCCTCGTGGCAATGACCCAAACTGTCTTTAGAATCTGAAAACTTTTTACTAGCCGATATAGTGCCATTTCATTTATTGTATGGTGCGTAAAGAGACAGAAGCAGGTAATGTCTATGGAGCTTCATCGACAGTCATCCAGAGAAAGACCAAACAACTCCTGGATGACTCAATGCTCCAAGATACTACAGAGAAACGGCCTGGATGAAAGCGATACCTTTCTAGGTCGACAGTCATCCAGAGGAAGACCAAACAACTCCTGGATGAATCAATGCTCCAAGATACTACAGAGAAACGGCCTGGATGAAAGCGATACCTTTCTAGGTCGACAGTCATCCAGAGGAAGACCAAACAACTCCTGGATGAATCAATGCTCCAAGATACTACAGAGAAACGGCCTGGATGAAAGCGATACCTTTCTAGGTCGACAGTCATCCAGAGGAAGACCAAACAACTCCTGGATGAATCAATGCTCCAAGATACTACAGAGAAACGGCCTGGATGAAAGCGATACCTTTCTAGGTCGACAGTCATCCAGAGGAAGACCAAACAACTCCTGGATGAATCAATGCTCCAAGATACTACAGAGAAACGGCCTGGATGAAAGCGATACCTTTCTAGGTCGACAGTCATCCAGAGGAAGACCAAACAACTCCTGGATGAATCAATGCTCCAAGATACTACAGAGAAACGGCCTGGATGAAAGCGATACCTTTCTAGGTCGACAGTCATCCAGAGGAAGACCAAACAACTCCTGGATGAATCAATGCTCCAAGATACTACAGAGAAACGGCCTGGATGAAAGCGATACCTTTCTAGGTCGACAGTCATCCAGAGGAAGACCAAACAACTCCTGGATGAATCAATGCTCCAAGATACTACAGAGAAACGGCCTGGATGAAAGCGATACCTTTCTAGGTCGACAGTCATCCAGAGGAAGACCAAACAACTCCTGGATGAATCAATGCTCCAAGATACTACAGAGAAACGGCCTGGATGAAAGCGATACCTTTCTAGGTCGACAGTCATCCAGAGGAAGACCAAACAACTCCTGGATGAATCAATGCTCCAAGATACTACAGAGAAACGGCCTGGATGAAAGCGATACCTTTCTAGGTCGACAGTCATCCAGAGGAAGACCAAACAACTCCTGGATGACTCAATGCTCCAAGATACTACAGAGAAACGGCCTGGAAGAAAGCGATACCTTTCTAGGTCGACAGTCATCCAGAGGAAGACCAAACAACTCCTGGATGAATCAATGCTCCAAGATACTACAGAGAAACGGCCTGGATGAAAGCGATACCTTTCTAGGTCGACAGTCATCCAGAGGAAGACCAAACAACTCCTGGATGAATCAATGCTCCAAGATACTACAGAGAAACGGCCTGGATGAAAGCGATACCTTTCTAGGTCGACAGTCATCCAGAGGAAGACCAAACAACTCCTGGATGAATCAATGCTCCAAGATACTACAGAGAAACGGCCTGGATGAAAGCGATACCTTTCTAGGTCGACAGTCATCCAGAGGAAGACCAAACAACTCCTGGATGAATCAATGCTCCAAGATACTACAGAGAAACGGCCTGGATGAAAGCGATACCTTTCTAGGTCGACAGTCATCCAGAGGAAGACCAAACAACTCCTGGATGAATCAATGCTCCAAGATACTACAGAGAAACGGCCTGGATGAAAGCGATACCTTTCTAGGTCGACAGTCATCCAGAGGAAGACCAAACAACTCCTGGATGAATCAATGCTCCAAGATACTACAGAGAAACGGCCTGGATGAAAGCGATACCTTTCTAGGTCGACAGTCATCCAGAGGAAGACCAAACAACTCCTGGATGAATCAATGCTCCAAGATACTACAGAGAAACGGCCTGGATGAAAGCGATACCTTTCTAGGTCGACAGTCATCCAGAGGAAGACCAAACAACTCCTGGATGACTCAATGCTCCAAGATACTACAGAGAAACGGCCTGGAAGAAAGCGATACCTTTCTAGGTCGACAGTCATCCAGAGGAAGACCAAACAACTCCTGGATGAATCAATGCTCCAAGATACTACAGAGAAACGGCCTGGATGAAAGCGATACCTTTCTAGGTCGACAGTCATCCAGAGGAAGACCAAACAACTCCTGGATGAATCAATGCTCCAAGATACTACAGAGAAACGGCCTGGAAGAAAGCGATACCTTTCTAGGTCGACAGTCATCCAGAGGAAGACCAAACAACTCCTGGATGAATCAATGCTCCAAGATACTACAGAGAAACGGCCTGGAAGAAAGCGATACCTAGAACCAAAGAAGAAATAGACTGGGAATGAGAAGGGCCGACCCCAACAACCTACCTAGGCAATGAGTTGGGACTGTGCAAGGAAGAAGAAGAAGATATTTGATATAAACTTAGTACTAAAAGGTGGAGTGGGAATCACCCTAATACCACGCGAGCGAAAAAAACTAGCGTTTCATGCAAAAACTACTGAATGGATTTTAATGAAACATTAAATAAAAAAAATAATAAACTTTAAATAATAATTTAATAAACTTTACAATAAGCTCATAAATCAGAATAACATATACGAGCTCTGGCATCATGAAGTGGCACGCAAGCTGTTTGACAACTGAATGTATCGGGAATGAATGTATGGAATGCAGGAGGGGGGAAGGGAACCGGAGGGCGGGGAACACCGGAGGGGGGACGGAAACTTGGGAGGGAGAGCCGCGAGAGGGGGGGGCGAATACAGGAGGGGGAGGGGAATTCAGGAAGGGGGTTCGCGGGACGGGAGAAGGGGGTGAGTGAGACGAGGGAAGGTGGAAGAGGAGGAGTGGGAATGCAAGAAGGGAAGGGGACGCGGGGGAGGAAGGTGAACGGGACGAATGGGAAAGGACGCGCAGGGAGAAACAATTTCTTTATTAAATTGCGTAGCAACGCATGCCGGGTACCAGCTAGTAGATAATATAATGATTTACAACAAAATGGGCTGGACTCAAGTGAAGGAGGAAGTAGGCAGGCGTAAGTGTAGATGGAGAATTGGAAAGGAAAATAAAATGTTCTTTGTCAACAGGGAACAACCTTAGTCTCTCTCTGGTTTCAATCCTGGGATTGGTTTGCAGCAATTTCCTCTATTCTTCTCTTCCATTCTTCCCTGTCTTGTGCGGCTCTTTTGAAGTCTGCATATGATGAGCAGCGCACGTCCGCCAGCAGGTCCTCCAGGTACTCTCGCCGTGGGCGTCCCCTAGAGTTTGTCCCCTCGGTCATACCCTTCATTATGGCATGCAAGAGGCCTTCTTGTCGTATTACATGGCCGATCCATACGCCTTTCGGACAAGGTCCTGAGCAGGTGCCTTCCTCCTTCGATTCTTTGGAGAACCTCCTCATTTGTAATGTGGTCTCTCCAGGAAATTCCTAATAGTCTTCTATAGGACCACATCTCAAAAGCCTCTAGTCTCCGTTTATCTCTTTCGGATAGGCACCATGTTTCGCAGCCGTACATCAAGATACTCCATACATAGGTCTTGATGAGGAGTATTCTCAGTTTTAGGTCTATATCATTCGATTCTATTATTTTCGACCTTTTATTGAATGCAAGCCTAGCCTGGTGAATACGGCTGTCGACCTCGCTCTTAGACCGACCGTCCTATGTTATTTTGCTCCCGAGGTATACAAACTCCGTGGTGTTCTTTAGTGGAACCTTAGTATTTGGACTTTTATTTAAATTTATTTGATTATTAATTACCTCACTATTAATGTTTTTGACTTTCCTTAGTTCTAGTGCTTCTAAGTTATCCAACCCGATACCTATCGTGTTTTTATGAATTAGCGAGGCCGCACACCAGACATACACTTTTATTACGTTAACTGTGGTGCCACATTTGAAAGGCGACACATTTAACGCCCCCCTATATTTGCGCGCAAGCACGCACACCAAGGACACGTTTGTAGCGGGTGCAGTTTGTGGCGAGAAGTTAGCCGTGCTACAAGTATTCAAGATCGAACGCTCATTTTTTGTGGCGCAGTGATTTGCAAAAATGAAAGACAATACTGAATTTTATGTGGAGTTTATGGCAGAGGTTGAAAAAAACCCTATATTATATAACCATGGACTCACTGTTTATAGCAAAAGACAGATTACGGAAATCATCTGGATCAAAATCGGCAAAAAATACATATTTTTTTAATTACCGTAAATTGCAGAATCTTGATGGTGAACCCAATAACGTCTTTTTTTTCTCATTAATTCCCACATCAAGAAATCCATGTAGTCAGATGATGTTGACATTTTCGAGTAGGTATAAACCACAACTGTGCGTACGGAGTGCGTGTATGCGACACATATACTCCAAGCAAAAATGTAGCATGCATATTGTGATGACGTAAATGTTGCGTTCATGTAGCATGTGGCTCCGGTGGGTGACGACCAATTTTTTATCAAATTTATGGTCTGTTTCAATCAGGTCAATATTTTAACGTTTAGCTCCTCCATCAATCTTATTCTAGTCTATGACTCCAGCTCCTTTGACTGAATATTGGTTCCGGACTCTTCCTCCATACACCTGAACAAACAGTCCATTTTCTGGGTGTGGTCTAGGTGCGTTCTTTTTTCATCACTTCATCTTTAACATGTCTTCAGAATTAACCTGAAAAAAAGAAATTATTATATGACATAAAGCTTTACTAATTTCTTAAAAAGCAATCACTTTGTGGTTTGACATAATTAATTGTTATTGAGGTAAAAGTGAATTTAGTCCACCTCATGGATAATATGGAACGTTCGTGTTGTCGAAGTTTGATGGACGGATAATACGGAATATTCCTTTTTTAAGTAATAGACAATCAAATATGACATTTGTCGGAAGTACCAAACTTATAAAATAAATTCTCGTCAAAATAAAAATGTACCTACTTGTTCTAGCAGAATATTTACTACAACGGTGGGAGCGGAATGGGATAGGGTGGGACGGGTTCTAGCAGAATATTTACCACAACGAAGTGGGTAGAACGGGGTAGGAAGGGGTGGGGCGAAACAGAATACCATATTGGCCACTGACCACAAGGTACAATAATGATAAACTGAATATTGGCCCGATTTTTTTATTCGGACTTCTCGACCAGGGAGCGCCCAAGAGCTGGCTCGTTTATTGACCGGCAGTCCATCGCGGACCACCTTCTACCCTCTTGCGGACCACTGGTTGGGAAACCCTGGTCTAGCGGGTTTGTGTAATTATTCTAATATATTTCTTTCCATGTTCTGCTTTTATAAATACAGGTAAAAACTTGTCAATAATGCATTCACTTAATAACGTGAATAAATTATTTTTTTATATGGCAATAATATTTTTTCTATGATTGGCAGCATGATTCTATGAAGTGTAATATAAAAATGATAATATTAAAATGGCATATACTGCGTAAGTGAATTAATTTAAAATAAATTAAAATGTTAAATGCATATTTTTTGGTCTCCAACGACATAAATACTCACTTTTCGTAATAATAAAGCTTAATCTATTGTTTGGCAAATAAGTGTAGAAATTGGAACTAAACGTGTTCATTACTATGGCAACACCGAATTATATGACGTTTCCTATGGCTGTAATGTTGTGTTACGGTTGATTTATCGTCTTAAATCTGAGTAGAATATCGCTGATTTGATAATATTTTTATTCATTGTTTGCCTGAATTTAATTAAAATGAATAAATTATTACATAGTGATACAAGAGGGGTTATATTCTGCGTGTTTCAACGCTGCCTAGCCGAGGGTCACGCGAAGAAGCTTCTGTCCGATTTAAAAGATGTTTACAAACGAACTGCAGAAATGAATGGTAGGTAGTATAGCTTGTTTAATAAATTTCATTAGTATTACAAGATTTATGCCAATTTTCGAGCGATAATAACCATTACAATCTGATTTGAGGTTATGTGAAAAAATTCGAATTTGACATTTCAATTTGACAGTTAATATGCGGCCACAGGAAAAAGGGAATAACTCAATAAAAAAATAATAATATGCAACTTCTTTAAACTCGTAGAAAAGTTACTTTTTTCTCGTTTTCTCTTTTTTTCTTTCAAGTGAATATTATCTAGTGTGTGTTTTTAAAACTACCTTCTATAATAATAATTTTAATGATGTTTTTCACACACCGGTAAATCTGAAACAACGGTAAGACGAATCGTCAAGGAAGGGGAAAAGGCAGATGGAAAATTTGAAACACCGGGAAAACGGAAAATGGGCATAATAATAATATGTAATAGAATAAGTGCTGATGATTGGAAAAATTGTTGCAAACACGTGATGAAAATTGAGGCAGAATATTATGCACGAGGCAGTACTATATATGATGATATCGACGAACTGCGTTTAGATGAAGATGAAGATACGGAAGAAGAAGAATCACACGAGGACAAAGACAATAATTACATGTCGGGTGTTGAATTAATAGACTTATGGCAGCGCCATCATTTATTTTCTACACTTTCTTGCCAAACTGTAACTGTTAGAATAAAAAATATTCCGTATTAAGAAGTAAGCGGTTGAATACATAAATAATAAAGGAATTAGGTACGTTTTAAGATTTTCACGGCCAAAAGTATTTTCGTTATTTGTTTTTGGGGTGTTATGCCGTGTTGCGCTACCTCCTTCTTTAGCCAACGTTACGGACATCGTTGTAGTGTCCATCATCAGGGCAGATCCGGTAGATGTGTAAGTTTTAGTGGTGAAATGTGTGCTTATTTACTTCGAAGCGATACCGTGTCGCCAGCTCCACTAACTTTCACCGGTACAAAATAACCGTGACAAGCAGTGGCGTCATTGCCGCGGAACGGAAGAGAAAGTTCACTAAATCGTGGTATTTATGCTAGCCAGGGGCAAGTCCGTTTGCGAGTTGCCGACGGAAGTGGCTCCATCTCTTAACGAATTCTAAAATTAGAAATCATAATGGTAAGAGTATTAGAATTAGAATTACAATGGTTAAAGCGAATTTAGTCAATATAAAGGTATTAAACAAAAAATCATAAAAATAGCAAAATATTCGAAGTAAATAAGCACACATTTCACCACTAAAAATTACACATCTACCGGATCTGCCTTGATGATGGACACTGCAACGCTGTCCGAAACGTTGGCTAAAGAAGGAGGTAGCCCAACACGGCATAACACCCCAAAAACAAATAACAAAAATAAAGGAATTATTTTATCTTTACGTTAAGCTCAAGTTTAACTACACATAGAACCGTTGATATTTTATTAAATTACTTTCAACGTACAAACTTATCATTCAAAAAAAATAAAGCTACAATATTTACCTTTGAATTGAAAACCGCATCACTGCTTTTTCACTGTATCATTTGCTTTCAACTACAAACTCGTCCGTCTTTAGTTGCGCTTGTATCTGATTTAGATCTTGCTGATTATCATGTATTGCTGAAAAATAGTGCATTATTAATTAAGTTGCATACATACCTACATCATAATATTTTCTAACCTAATATGAAGTGCACAGGTACTATAAGAATAAGCATTTTTTTCTATTTAAAATATATTTAAATTAAAGTACATTTTAGTTTCATTTTAAATAATAACATTATTTATGCATTGAACCACTTACTCGTTAATACGGAATATATTTTATTCAAACAGTTAGATTTAGCTTTATTATTACGAAAAGTGAGTATTTATGTCGGGGAAACCAAAAAACATGCAAAAAAATATGCATTTATTTTAATTTTGTTAAAATTAATTCACTTACGTGGTAATTGACATTGTTATATTCATAGTGGAATAATTTCGGTTTACGGAAGGTCTTCCAAAATAATTTTTTTTTTTTTTATATACTAATTATGGGCCGGAAAATCCAAAACTGAAAGAATTTTTTTTCGGAAAGCAATATTAACAAAGTTACACGACTTTAAAATTTTCTATAGGCACACATGAAAATCGACATATTGGAAGTATTATGACAGTTTAAAGTCATAGATAAACTAGAAAAATGTTTTACCACACAAAATTAAATGTTACCATGCAATAATATCATCAAACATACCTTATAAATCGACGAAGTATGAAAATTCGTAGTCTTAAAAATGCGTAACCTAACCTAACGCTAGGTTTGTGTAACATGGTTTGTGCCGCTTTATACCGCCTGCTCGCGTCCCTAACCTAACCTAACGCTAGGTTTGTGTAACATGGTTTGTGCCCCTTTATACCGCCTGCTCGCGTCACGGCAAAAAAACATCCCTGTTTTCAAGTAGTTTAGCGGCTACGCTAGGTTTGTGTAACATGGTTTGTGCCCCTTTATACCGCCTGCTCGCGTCCCTAACCTAACCTAACCTAACCTAACCTAACCTAACGCTAGGTTTGTGTAACATGGTTTGTGCCCCTTTATACCGCCTGCTCGCGTCAATTTTAAAAAACAGCCTACGTTTTCAAGTAGTTTAACGGCTACGCTAGGTTTGTGTCACATGGTTTGTGCCCCTTTATACCGCCTGCTCGCGTCAATTTAAAAAAATATCCCTGTTTTCAAGTAGTTTAGCGTTTACGCCAAAAGTGAGTAAAATTTATAAAAAATAATTACTTAAGTTAGTTATTGATATGGCAACACTTAATTTTATGTGGCTGTTTCTATGACTTTAAACTGTCATAATACTTCCAATATGTCGATTTTCATGTATGCGTATAGAAAATTTTAAAGTCGTGTAACTTTGTTAATATTGCTTTCCGAAAAAAAATTCTTTCGGATTCGGATTCTCCAGCCAATAGTTAGTATAAAAAAAAAAAGTTTTATTATTTTGGAAGACCTTCCGTAAACCGAAATTAAGCCTTCATAGTTTTATTTAACATTTCATCTAAATTACACTTCGTTAAAGTTTCTGCATTCATTTTACTAAACTAAAACTTTGTTATGACTTTGAAAGCCGTCAAAATAATATTGACGTTAGAATAAAGGTGAAGTCAGCAACGCACCGCAAAATGCGAAAGGGCGTTTTTGAGGTTTGGGATAGAATGATGCCAGTCTAAAAATATCAAAACCCATAATCCATCATTAGAGCCATATCGGGAAAAAATGTGATTGAGGAAAGATTTTTAGCCTGAGAAGGATAGGCCCCCTCCCCAATGACGTTACATACTATATTAGACGAGGGGTAGAAATCTCAAAGTGGGAAGACAATCGCAAGACAATTGTACCGGTCTCGATATCTAGTACTTTAGTACTAAACTGCTACGCGTCGAGTAAGGTTGCGTCTTACCAGCACTTACCAGTAAGTAGATTGCATTTTAAAAAGTGTCAAAATGCCCTCCTGTGTGATGAGAAAATGTTTCAATTACACTGCAAATAATAGTAAAGGCGAAGTAATAACACTTCATTTGTAAGTACACGCAAATTACTTAATATTATCGATTATTATAAATATTACAATAAATTTTCATGTTTCCCGCTCGCGGTTTTACACGTCATTACGAGACAGAGAACGTTGCATCAAAAAGTAACGAGCATAACAAAGACAACCTGCTAACAGTAGGTCGGTTCACACAGCGTCCCGCACAAGTTTTCTTCTATTGGGAAAGATGGGGTAAAACGTACACAGGGTAAATCGTTAATTAATTTAATTATGTTTGAATTGTCATAACTCATAACGCTCGAACCGAGCTTCCTTGCTGACAATGACAAGACACTATAATTTAATATACGTAAACACGCTAGTTGTAGTTAAGCTCTATTAATAATTATAATTTACGCTGTGACTTTATAAACGTAAAATGACAATTATTTCAATATAAATTTATTATGACTTATCAAATATGAATTTTAGGTTTCCCCGTGATCAACTACGACGACAGAAATGGACCACTGTTGTTCGCATTCAAAGATGCGAACATGATTGGACACCTTCGCTTTACAGCACAATATGTTCAGTTCATTTCAATAAAGACGATTTACATACCACGGTCAAAGGAAAGCGTTTTATAATGTCGTTGATGAAATTGTAAATAGATTTGTATACTCATTTGAACCTATGACCTGTACTGTATAATAAAATATGTTTTTAACAATACTACTATAATAGTACCAATATTGTATTACTAATAACTCATATAATTATAATAAAAAATATTTGCCCGTGTGTCTTGTTTTACCCGCCTTTACCCTCCCCTGTGCGTAGTGTAACCGAGTGAGAGTATCTTGTTATCTCAGTCACACCCGTGATGTGAAAGCAGTATTCGGCAAAGAAATTAATACGCCGCCCGCTAATGTATCCGTGCCATTCATACATACACATTATTTGATTGTCTATCTTTATCACACAGGAATAAACTTTTGAATTGAGAAATTATTGAAAATCGCTGAAAACAAAAGAGTGTTCCTTACTTTCCACATTATATTGTGAGTATGTGAGACTATAACGAGTCTATTTATTTTATATAACGTCATTGCCCCTCCCATGTATAGCTAATACGTCGGGGATTGGTTTATTTATGATACGTCGTATTAGGAATTCATTATAAGTATGACGGTAAAAACTAAAACTAAACTTACAGTTACAAATTGATATCGTTAATATTACGGAAATTAGCCAAGACTTTATATACACGTTTGCCCACAGCAATTTTAAAGAAGTATAGATTTTTTACTTATCCACCTTGGAGATTGTAAACTGGACAGAGCTGGCACAAAACCGTGAAGAGTGGAGAAAGACTCTTGAGGAGGCCAAGACCCACCAGGGGTTATAGAGCCAAGTGTGATGATGATGAGATTCTTTACTTAGGTACTATTTTTTATATTCTCAATAAAAAGCTTACGAAATATATGATTTTTTCCTCTCTAAAACGGAGGCGTCTACTAATATCTACAGGAATTCCAAAAACTGAAAAAATCGAACTAATATCTATGGGAATCAAAGTGTTGACGAATATCTACAGCTCAAACTGTTGATTAATATCTATGAGAACCAAAGTGTTGACGAATATCTACAGTACTGTCAGAGGTTGGATTTTCAATTATGTATAGCATATTGGAATAACGTAATATTGCGTATGCAGTTTAAAAAACTTAATTTATGTAAGTATGTAGTATGTAAAAATCCCTAATATCGGACTATTGGACACATTTAGCTGATTAGTCCAACCTACGCTCTGTAGATATTAGTTCAACCTACGCTCTGTAGATATTAATCAACACTCTGAAGTTCGTAGATATTAGTTCAACATATAAGCTGTAGATATTCGTCAAACATACGGGCTGTAGATATTAGTATCTGGAGTCCTCTAAAACATGTTTAACCTTTTTGGAGCATGGCAACATTGCCCTTGATATTAATATTATTTATTTTTCGCCCTGGCAACGCCGCAGCAGTGATTGTATTTCTGATTTCTGACATGGTGAACATATGATGTCGTAAATACGTCCGAGAAAGCTAAAATGTCCAGCCGTAGGTCTATCCTGGCCTCCACCATGGATCCCTTGCCCAATTCCCCTGCGGACCCCCTCAGGGAGTTATTCGAGGCTTGCAAAACAGGAGACATTGGCCGCGTAAAGAAACTGGTAAATCCGCAAACAGTCAATGCCAGAGACACGGCTGGGAGGAAATCGACCCCGCTGCATTTTGCCGCTGGTAAACATACAATTTATTTATATAAATAACATAATCTTCAATTTTCATGTCATATCAATGAGTAAAGTGTTCATGGCCGAGTTACTGATGACAAGTGTCAGATTTTTGTGTGTTTTTTTGTTCGTTCACGGATTGGTTTGCAGATTTGACCAGAGTGAAGATTGACGTTTGTTAGATATTGTGAGGAATCAGAACCATTTCGAAGATAGTGTCATTGTTTTGTGTTTAAATTTTGTGGAAGCTTTTGAAATTTTCAAAGAACCGACTCTAGTGTTACTATTGTGTTTGTTTTTTTCTTTCTAGGAAATTGTTTATATTATTGTGTTGACATTGGACCAAAAACTATTGTGCGCTTTTATAATTTACCTTTAAATTTCACGGTTGCGGTACCCATCGTGATTGCAAAAAAGGCAATAAACATACATTCTTTATCACTATAATGCTGGAGATACACAATGTACCATGGTTATATGAATATTAGTAGACCAGAACATAAAGGTGAGGGGTAGACAACAACTACAGCGGGGCGCAGAGCGGGAAGATGACTTTGGAGATATGTGATTCGTCAATAACTCAATCTGACAGTATATAGGCATCTCGCATTATAATACCACCATTTAGTTCTTAAAAGTAAACTCTGCTTTTGAATGAATAGACCTTTTTACATGGAAGCGCGAATTGCTCGCCGCGTATTGAACAAATTTGCGAAGTCTATATACTCCAATATTTTGTTGCCGTATTTAGTTAGGACACTTTTACAAATGTTTCATAATTTACTTACCTTGTAAACATCGACGAGCACACGCAATGTATCTCGATTGATAGTATATATTTACACATTTTCAAAACACAAACCATGTTTTTTGCGGTGTTATTTCGTAAAATGCTCCGATGAGCGCTCGACGCTGGCTCGCAGAAGAATGATGACGTCACATTTTTTAGATTCACACGAAGCAATATTCAATCCCAGCCGGTTCCAAGGAACCGGTATGGGGAGGGAGAAATAATACGCTTTTATCACTTAGGGCAGGTCTACTAATATTCATATGTCTATGCAATGTATGTAGGTTTGTTTCTTCCAAAGGAAAAGTCATAATTTTCTTGCATCTCTCTCCAACAACAACAGTCGAAAATGAGATAAACGTGTGTCTGTCTGCACCCCCCCAAAGCATCTCTGCTTCTCCCTGACACTTATGTTAATGAAACGCAATTCCAGTTGCAAAAAAGTACCTAGTTCTTTGGTGGAAATATTCACACGTATTTTGTATGTCTCACCAGTATTTAATGTATAAGAGAGAGCTGCAGTATTATCGTGATAAGGAACGTACATTTATTGCCTTTTTTTGTCTTCACGTTTTTGCGTTAACCGTGAATCGTTACGGTAATTGTAATGACCGTGGCCGGTCTCTATACATTACTTTCTGGACTCCTTATGGATGATGGATCCAGATTCCTCTGATTATGATCTGAGAACAGGGGTAGACAATAATAAGTCGTAGGTAGACTTTTGTGGTTTATTCCGAGATTATGTTACAGTAGTGCTTCGTAGGAAGTCTGATGCAAAGAGGACAATAGACAGCAATCACACCCTCTTATATGTTCCTCATGCTGTCTCACTCATACATGCATGTCTCTTTCATACTACAAGACATACGTTCACCACAGTAATTATAAAAGCGTCCAATGGTTCCTAGGGCAGCAGTATCCATACCTATCTCCTAAATTGAATGAAGCAAGGAGTCTGTACCTAGACAGAGTTGTGTTGTGGTATATTCTCTCTGCCTAACCCTGCAGAGAAACAATTTATTGGTTAGTTAGTTATGGATGAGTTTGTGTATCTGGGTAGTATGTTTACGAGAAATGGGAAGGCTGATAGAGATAATGAAAGGGTAAATATTCGGAACAAACGTCAACGGTTATGTAACGGGATTGTGTATGTTATCTTTACTTTAAAAAACAGCCTACGTATTTGAATGGTTTGTTTGGCTACGCAGGGTTTGTGTAGCGGGCTTGTGTATATTATCTTAATTTAAAAAGTTTTATCAAAAAAAGTGCGTATTAACCGTTGACGTTTGTTCCGAACTGCAAACAGAGTGATTTGACAGTGTGAAAGCAAATTTTCAATTTACGTAAATAAAATTAAAAATGTAACATTTTCAACCTCCCCCAATGCAAATAATTGTTTTTTATGGTAATTAAGAAGAATCTAAAAGTTTTATAAAAAAAAAGTGCATATTAACCGTTGACGTTTGTTCCGAACAATTACCAATGAATGAAGAGTAAATGCCGGTAACTCCATTAATAGAGGACTGAACGCCATTGGCGCTAATAACACTGTCAAAAGAAGCGTAGTTAGCAGTCCACAACGGAGTCCTGGTACCTACCCTGATGTATGGCAGTGAGGCATGGAACTGGCAGAGGAAGGATAAAAGTAGACTGATTGCTGTTGAAATGAGATCCCTGATGCGTATGTGCGGTAAAACCATGTATAATCATGTGAGAAATGTGGATATCCGCAAAGAATAAGGCTGATGTAAGCATAATTAGTAAGATTAACGGCCGCTGTTCCCAATTCTACTAATCAACTGCTAAGCCGAAACTAAGTCTCCACACTGCTTAAGCATCGCTTAATCAGGGTGGCCACAGACCTGGAAAACCTGGAATTATCAGGGAATTTTACCGAACCTGGAATTATCAGGGAAATGTCAGGGAATTTCAAATTTTTTTTAGAATATCAGGGAATTCCAAAAATAAAACTAAATTCGTTATTTTGCAATTTGTGAAATCCTAAAGTTGTTTTATTATTGTTTTATTGCGGTATTTTAAATAGGTACATAGTTATCTATGTTCTAATACAATCCTTATACATACATACACTTAAAATAACACATCTATACCAAATCAATCACATATCTTCGCAATTTAATTTTAAATGCCTTTATGCTCTCTTCCAATTTTATTTCTTCTGGTAATTCTCCAAATATCTTCAATGCTCCGTACATCAAATACTTTTGAGTCTGTGTTTTTTTCCTGAAGGGGAGTCTTAGTTCATTTCTTTTCCTCTTTTCATATTGTTGCTTTGTAGTTTATCAATTTTTCTTAGGAATTCAATAGACGTATGGCCATTGATTATTTTGTAGATTAACAATATTTGAACAAGTATTGAAGTAAATAATTTGTTTAAATGACAAGATATTTAACTCCTTCAACATTTTTTTGACTGAAGTGTACCTATTTTTCTTCAATATAGTTCTCATAGATCTGTTTTGTAGAATTGTCATTTGTTTCATTAATCCGTCGTTGGCTAAGAATAAAATGCGGCCAAATTAATTTATGTGTGGTACAATGATTGCGTTGTACACATTTTTACGTCAAGGAATCTTATTCTTCCCAACAGCAAAATTTTTTTGCAATCTTTTTAATAATTGATTTCGTATTTTGAGCGAAAGTCAATTTGAAGTCAATTATTACTCCCAAATATTTAATTTTAAATACTTCTTTCAAAACTTCACCGTCTATCAATATGTCTTTTTTTGTTTGCGTTACTCGTTTTCCAATGTTCATAGATTTAGTTTGGTTTGCATTCAATTTTAGTTTATTTTTCTTCAGCCATATTGATATATTATGTAGGTCTTCATTTAAATGATTCATTATGAGTTCATAATAATATTCTCCTACTATATATCAATGCGTCGTCTGCCATACTTTTACCATATCATTAATGTACATTATAAAAAGAATAGGTCCGAGAACAGACTCTTGTGGTACTCCCAGTACCGGATTATCCCTAAGGCAGAGTAGGCAACTGCCTAGGGGCCCCACATCGGCTAGGGGCCCCGCATCGGCTACGGGTCCCCCGTGTTCTGAGAAAAAATGACTTGCTTCAATAAGTGAGCAACGAATTTTCGGAAAAAGTCAGCTTTCAAGATTTTTTAATTTTTTTATTAGGAACATTTACAGGTTAATAACATTAAAGAAAACAATAAATTATAATAATTATTTTACGAGTATAACCCAATAAATTACTAATGTTCACATCATGCACAAATAATAAATAAAAAGTCTATAATTAACACAAATATATAAAAATAGTTGTAGTTTATTTTTCTTTCCTTCTATTTGTTGCAACATTACTTAGTAATCGTATCTGAAGTGATTGAAGGTGCCGTGTGTGGTTTATATTGGCATTTGTTTTGTTTTATTTCTAATTAAATGTTTAAAATATAAATGTTGTACAAGCTTCAGTATATAATTTGTTATGCGGTGAACTCGCCGGATCATTTGAAACAAAAAAATCGAAATGCGTTTAAAAGGTAATATGTTTTCCTAGGTAGTCAGAGGGAGTTTTTTCGATTTTTTTTTTTTTGGCAGCATTTTGAAGTGAAAAACGCGAATTTTTCTAAAAAATTTCGGTGAATTAGTTATTATAAAATGTTAAAAAAGACTCCCGCTGACTATCTGACTATCTGTTAATAAAACCTATTGGCGTTAGCGCCACTCTGTTGACACTTTTAATATCTTTGCTTTGCTCAGTTGAGCTTAATCCACGCCTCTGGCTTCCTTAGATTAAGCGATGCTTAAAGAGTGGAGCCTTAGTTTCGGCTTAGACGTTAATTAGTAGGATTGGGAACAGCGGCTGTAAGAAAGGGATCCTCAGATGGTTTGGGCATGTAGAGCGAATGAACGGAGAGAGTAGCGTAAGAAGAATATATGATGCAAATGTAAATGACAGAAGAATTCGGAGATGCCCGAAAAAGACATGGCACGATTGAGTTAGGCCATGTCAAAAGTCAGAATAATAGAAGAGTATCTTTGAGATGATGTATGAATGTGAGTGAGGTAAGGAGTGTGTGCCAAGACCAAGTTGTTTTGCGGTCCGTCCTCTCTGCCTAACCCTGCAGAGAATAGTTTATTAGTTAGTTATGTGATAAAGATCGGTAACACAAGGTTAATGTTAGTTTTGAAATGATTATACAAATGCAAGCAACCTTCCTCTATAGTGAAAGGCAATTTAGCAATGGTTAATTAATTAATAAGCAGTTTGTGTAATTGTAATTAGGTTTGTGAGTTGAGCTATGAATTTCAATTGTTCTTCCAAAGATTTAACCCCTCCGGCTTCGACCATATTATTCTGTCAGTAGGTCAGAATATTTTCACTTTGCAATAAAATACAAATCTTCTTCAATGGCGCTATAGCCGATTTTGAGCTTTGGCCTCCTTCAAAATAAGCCTCCACCACCCTCTGTCCTCGACCGTCGTCTTCCTATCTGCAACATGGAGTAGTCCTCTTGCATCCTTCCTGACATCATCCTCCCATCTCAGTCTAGGTCTGCCCGCCTTTCCTTTAGGCTGAACTGAACTGCATCTGTGAGCAGAATCTTAGGAGCGGTGCGAGAGGAAGAGGCTTGGAGAATCCGCCACAATAATGAGCTCTATGATATTTACCAAGCTCCCAGACTCTCCACCCATTCAAGGCTCCAACGATTAAGATGGGCCGGACATGTGCACCAAATGCCAAGCACAAGCACAGTAACGAAGAAGGTTCTGACAGGACACCCGGGAGGTAAAGGAAAGGCGGGCAGACCTAGACTGAGATGGGAGGATGATGTCAGGAAGGATGCAAGAGGATTACTCCATGTTGCAGATTGGAAGACGACGGCCGAGGACAGAGGGCGGTGGAGGCTTATTTTGAAGGAGGCCAAGGCTTGAAATGGGCTGTAGCGCCATTGAAGAAGAAGAAGAACTGCATCTGTCTATTTTGTTATGTTTTTTTTTCCCCTTCTGGGGGTACGCTAGACCACGTCTCTGCATCAACAGGAGTCGGTCGACGATGGGAAGGTGCCCTTTAAAATCATTTGCGCCACCCTCAGCAACATGTGCTGCAGGCTTGGGGTTTGGGAGGCGACCTCGGCTCTCCTTCGCCTTGCCTCCGGCTACTCGACGCTGAATTTCTTAGGGTCGTCGGGCATTTTCCCCCAATCTCCCATTTACTTTTCTTTGAGGCATCACCGAGGAACCGGCCAAGGGGCGCGGAAGCTGAGTGTGGTTCACGGCTAGACTGAAAGTCATGCGCATTCTTGCTTGGACTGCCAATCGATTGGAGAGGACTCCCAACCGTTTGCCATGCCCTTATTATTTATGTACTGTGTCTTTACCCAACGCTGAATTTTCTTTTAGTCTTCGGGTATTTTACCCCAAATATTCAGTTAACATTCTTTGAGGCTTCACTGAGTGGCTGGCTAAGGGACACGGAAGCTAAGTGTAGTTTATGGTCAGACCGAAAGCCATTCACATTTTTTGTTGGTACTTGCCAATTGATTTGAGATTTATTGTATTACATATGTTCTCTATTTTATGCAGGTGCTTGCAGGTTTTTACAGATGCAATGCCGCCTCATGGAGCCTCATGAATGAGTTTTTCTTTTGCCCTGGTTGATTTATCTTTATCTTACTAACCCATTTTTTTGCATTTTGTTTTTCCTATTAAGCACTTGCATACTGCTTACTAACAACGTATGCAAGGACACTGGAGGTCTAGATTCATTCAAAATAAATAAATGTAGCTTCGTTTAACAAAAAAATTAGAATCTTGCGAGAGCCTTGAAGGAGTAACCATCTGTTACTTATACCAGGGCGGGTAAGAGGTGGATAACCTCCACTGTACTGTGTCTTCCTCCCAAACAAAAAACAGTAGAATTTGCTTGTAGAATTTGCTGGATGCACTCACCCGGTACTTGCCACCTCGTGGACTTTCACCAATCTGTCCCATTGTCTTGTCTATATTCTGTCATACTAATACATTTTGTATCTTGTATTTCCCGCTAAGCACTTGCATACTGCTTGCTAACAACGTATGCATATATACAGGGACATTGGAGGTCTAAATTGGTTCTAAACTAAATGTAGCACCCCTGCTAAGTCACCAAACATAGCGAAACACTTGGGGTGACCTATGGCAGAGCTGTTGGTTATGCAATAAATGGTTTCCGGGGCGGCTGCACCCATACCCGCCTACCAAAAAAAAATCAAATTAATTTATCACTACATACATAGACATCCAAATTTAATAGACCAGAAGATACAGATGAGGGGTAAAACCAAACTATGGAGGGTGAAGAGGGGAAAGATGACTGTGATTCGTTAAAAAAATCAATCTGACAGTATATAGGCATCTCGCATTATAATATATCACCATTTAGTTCTTAAAAGCAAATGCTTTTTAATGAATAGACCTTTTTACATGGGAGCGCGAATTGCCCGCCATGTTATTATCATACTTGCGTAGTCGAAATCGGCAAAGGAAAGTTCGCCCCTTTTCACACGGGAATATTTTGTTGCCGTGTTTAGTTAAGACACTTTTACAAACGTTTCATAATTTACTTACCCCTGTAACCAGCGACGAGCTCACTGGAGAAACGGCCTCATTCGCTACGTTCACATATATTAGGGTATAATGTATAGCACAAGCTCTCACTTTTGTTCGTAAAATGTGCAATGTGACCAGCGCGCTGGTCAGGAAAAGAACTCGTAAGCCCAGCTGGCTCCAAGGCGGAGCTATAGCCGGCTCCATGGGGAGGGGGAAATAATACATTTTTATCACTTAGGGCAGGTCCAGATATATTCATATGTCCATGACTACATATTATAAAATAAAGTCCTCCGCCGCATTTGTCTGTTTGTTCGCGATAAACTCGTAAACTACTGAACGGATTTTCATACAGTTTTTACCAATAGATAGAGTGATTCATGAGGAAGGTTTAGGTATATAATTTGTCAAGGTTTTGTGTAAATTGGTTGAAATATATCTGTACATTAAAGCATAAACCACACACAGCTATTGACTTAGCAATGGACATACCTTTAAATTATGGAATTATCCTTTAGGATGCAGATAGTTCATTGGTAAGGCTCTTGAATAGCACTCCGAAGTTCGCAGGATCGAATCCCGGCGTGGCAAATAAATTTTATTTGATTAATTTGTGTTATTTCACAATTTATTCATTTAAAATAATATATAGTATATTTGCGGCACGTTCCAGAGTGGAAGATACTATCAGTATCGCCCTGGTGTAAGACCACCATTCAGAATTGAAACGTTGCTTGAAATGGCTTAAGCCTTTCAATTTTGGAGGCGGGAATGGGTACCGCCGCCCCGGGAACCTTTATTGGATAACCAACACCTCTGCCATAGGTCACCCCAAGTGGTACGCTACGTTTGGTGATTTAGCAGGGGTGCCCAGGTTTATGGGGTGAGGTTTGTCTAGGTCTTGGAGGTGGATAACCAGGATACACTGAACCCCAGATTCCTTAAACTCACCCCTTAAACCCTTTTCCTTCCCAGAATTCTCCTCTCCTTTCTTTCCTTAAAAAAATCCCTCCACACAGCATCCCCAAAGATGACATAGGCCCTGATGGAATTTATTTTCCTTAGGCCCTTCTATGTGGAGCTCATATTAAAAAAAAAAAAAAAAGCCGTGTTTATTGACCAGATCTGAATAGCCAGGTCCCCACCGTCCTCTTGTCTATCTCCTTCCCCTCCCCGCTATCTCCAGCCTCACAACATACCCCAATTGGGGATGCCATAGTCCCACTGGCTCCAGACGGGAGCAGTTGGGGCTCTTGTGCGGTATTCATGTAAAAAAAATAAAAGATATAATATATAAAGGAGAACGTCTGTATGTGGTGGACAAATGGGCTGGCAGCGGGCGGTGTGGATTTGATTTGTATGCAAATCTACAGTTTTATGCCGAGATTGATGAAATTGTGCACATGTGACCTTCAAAATAAGAGGAAGGTCACTGTCTACATTTGATTTAGAAAACTCTGTGTAAAGCTCGGGCATCGCCGGGGATTTAACCTTTTTTTTTTTTTTTTAAATAATAGGTGACGGTTTAGGCCATAGACCCATTGTACTATCTCCCATTTTACCTCATTCCTTTGACAGTAACCCAGTCCCTTTTATAAAGTTCACCAGGATTGTTACTGGAAATGAAGCATTATCTTCTGGTTCGACAATGTGTCTTCCCAGGTCTCATTTCCCCTCTTCACTCCTCCTTGGTTCCCTGAAGGCCCCACGACGGAAGAGGGCTTCATCTCTCCTCTCCACTCCTTAGTTCCCCGAAGGCTCCACGATAGAAAGTCCACCTCCCCTTGGTTCCCTAAAGGCCCCACAAGGGAAGACTCCTCTCCACCTTGGTTCCCTGAGGGCCTCAGGAGGGAAGAGAACTTCGTCTCTCCTCCTTGGTACCTTAAAGGCCCCACAGAGGAAGAGTTCACCAAGATGGCCTCATTTCTCCTCTTCACTCCTACATGGTTCCACGAAGGCCCCACATGGGAAGAGGACATCATCTCTCCTCTTCTCTCCTACATGGTTCCTCGAAGGCCCCACATGGGAAGAGGACATCATCTCTCCACTTCACTCCTCCTTGGTTCCACAAAGACCCCGCACTGGAAGGGTGCCCTTCCCCTTGGTTCCTTGAAGGCCCCACAAGGGAAGAGTTCATGGAGGTGGCTCCAGCTCACCTCTCCACGGTTTCCCCTCTTGGTTCCTCCTACGGCCCCAGGACGGAAATCCACAGAAGTGGCCTCAGCACTCCTAGGTTCCCAAAAGGCCCCTAGTTTTCGAATGGTCCAATTTTTTTTTGTCCCACGAGTTAGCCAGTTTGCGGTAACACCAGTTCTACTCTGTACAAATGTTATTTTACTTTTGTTGCTTTTTTTTATGAACAGTGCTCGGTGCCGCCCGCCGGATTGCGTATGGTCTTTCGCTGTCATGAGCTGATTATCCATAACGGCTGCTGTCATTTTTGGTTATTTTTTTTATTTTTATAGATGTTACTAACAACTTGTTTGACTCTCCATGAGGCTCACTGCTTTTGCATTGATACCTCCATGGGCTTTAGAAGTGTAGAGATTGACCATTACAGTACAGTCCTGTAGGCGCGCCCGCATACCGCCACCTAACACAGTATTAGGGGACATTGAAGGTCTAGATTCGTTACATTAAATGTAGAGCCGTTTATTCAAAAAAATTAGATTCTTGCGAGAACTCCGAAGGGGCGACCATAAGTTGCCTATACCGGGGTGGGACAGTGGTGGGTACTTCAATGTCCCACGAGTTACCAGGGAAATAGAAGGTCCACTCCAGCAGAGCCCTGAGTGCTGGAGTGAGGTCTAAATACTCCGAGATGCTAAACACACCTTGGCTTGGGATGGCTATTGCAGGTTTGTGTTTCCACTCCCTGGCGACGGGTTCGCCACATTCCCTACACTTGGATTTAAGCTAGTATGTAATATTTTATTTTTTTAACCTTTCCAGGTTACGGCAGACGCGAAGTGGTAGAGTTCCTCCTGTCGTCCGGCGCGTCGATAAACTCGCGCGATGACGGCGGCCTGCACCCCCTGCACAATGCGTGTTCGTTTGGGCACGCAGATGTGGTCCGCCTGCTTCTCGGAGCGGGGGCCCCCGCTTCAGCCCGAGACAACTGGAGCTACACGCCCCTGCACGAAGCGGCCGCCAAGGGAAAGCTGGACGTTTGTATAGGTGGGGTTTTTCACATGTACATTTGTTACTTAATTTTAATGTGTCTGCTACCGGTTTTGACCTGTCGCATGTCATTCGCTAGCAATCTTTTCTCTTTTTTTCTCTGTGTTTCCTCCTTCCTACAACATGGGTTTCTTCAAGACCAATGTTCATTCCTTTCTCTCCTCAGAAAGACCCTCCACACAGCATCTCGGATGACATAGGCCCCGGGGGAAATTATTGTTCGTAGGGCCTCCTGTGGGGAGTAAACGTATGATTTTTTTTATAATAATAACGTAATCAAAAACATGTTTACTGTTGAGAATTCAACGATGACTTCAAAGATGACATAGGCCCTGAGAGAAATTTTTTTCCTCAAGGTCTCCAGTGTTGGACTAATATAATTTTTTTTGTAATTTTGTTGTTGCAGTTCTTCTACAACATGGAGCTGATCCCAATATTAGAAACACGGAAGGAAAAACCGCCCTCGACATAGCTGACCCCATCACTAAGCCAGTTCTTACAGGTATACTCACTGACAAACTAATTATACTATAGTCTATAATCCTTTGGCAATGTAGATTATGTTTAGACATTTCATCCAGAGGGTTTAACAGTTTACATACCTTGCCACGTCTGTAAACTGGATGCGTGTGTTGTGGAGGTTTTCAATAACAACTCCCGTTTAACCCCTCCGAAAATCGCAAATATTCACTTATAATGTCTCAAACGAAATGACATTTTACGAAAACTTTGTGTTATTACCGCTTCACAATTAAAGCTCTATAAATGAAACATTTCTGAACGTAGCCGAATACTAAAAACTGTTTTAGAAAGGTTACAAAATACAAATTGTTATATCTATAATATAAAAATGAATCGCTAAATTTGTTGGTAAGCGCAAATCTCGAGAGCGGCTGGACCGATTTCGCCAATTCTTTTTTTAGAATATTCCTTGAAGTTCGAGGATGGTTCTTACGGAGAGAAAAAATAAGAAAATTGCGCAGAAAATTAGATAATAATAGAAAACATTGCACGTTTGACAGTTCGCGTGTTACATTTTGCAAAACAATGAATGATTGTTCAATCAGGATTCTATTTTTGAAAAGTTGAAAAATTTATTTAAAGTAGGTACTCCCCTAATAGTTTGAATTGAATGAAGAATTTTAGATATTTTAAATAGGTACCTATGTTAGGTACCAAATTTAATATACATGAAAAATGTAAATTTGAATAAAAATTGTAAAAGGTGGAACGCGGGCTGTTTAAAAACTGAATGTACTGGGATTGAATATATGAAACGCGCGGGAGGAGGATTGGTGAGACGAGGGGGCGGGAAAGGAAAGAAGGAAGGCGGGGAAGGTGGAAGGGGAATGCGGGAGGGGAAGGGCACGTGTGAGGGGGGAGGGGAACTCGAAAGGGTGGTTAGCCGGACGGGGGAAGGGGGGGGGGAGTGGAGTGGGGAGAGGGAAGGTGTAGGTGACGGAGTGGGAATGCGAGAGGGGAAGAGGACGCAGGAGAAGAAGGGGAGGCGGAAGGGGAACAGGACGAATGGGAAAGGACACGTAGGGTGAAACAATTTCTTTATTAACCTCTTATTTGCCGCTCGTGCGCCGGCGTGTCGTGAGACTTTACACGCGATTTTGACCCTTATGTATAAAGAAAGTGTATGAAGAACATGGTCAGAATCGCTTGCTCTATTATCGCCCTTTACCATAGAGAAAACCGCAATGCGCCTGGTCACTCCATATAATTTATATGAATGATTTACCGGAGCGCGGGAACGTGCGCAGTTCTTGCGCATGCGCGGGAAAAATTCTTTGGTCTTCGATTTTGACCTTTCTATGTACGAAATTTCTCAAGGACACTGTCAGAATCGCCGGACACGAAATGTCATTAGGTGTCATGGCTGCCGCTTTTTGCGAACGCTAATTGGTGGACAACCAACCCCATTTACCCCGGCAAACAAGGGGTTAAATGGCATAGCAATGCATGCCGGGACCAGCTAGTTACAAATAAATATTAACATTTGTAAATATTAAAATTTAGAATGCAAACATTAAAAAAATGTAAAAATGACTCACGTGATGTTTTTATTTGAAAACGGTACTAAAATCACACATTATGTAAACAACAATACTTATTCTATTGTATAAATGTGTTATAAACACTTTTGTCACCTCACTTTTTTATCATTTCATATAAAAATATTTAATAAAAATTAACAATGTCGAGCGCGGTCGAGCCGCCCGTAGGAAATTTGGTGGGTAAAATTATGTGTCAGACCGCGCGAATGACAGAATATTCTTGTTATGTATTTCTATGGACAACTTGATAGGGATGTACAGCTTGATCCACTATCGACCTTTTACTTTTTGTTTTAGGGATGTCACTAAACAATAACGGAGTTAGAACGATTTCTATGGAGACAAACGCATTGTCGTATAAACACGCTTATTGTACTTGACTGCTATCGTATTTTTAACGCATATATCTGCTTAAGTTGCTGACCGGTTAACGCGTGTCAAATATATTTACATTGAAACTTTGTGTTACAATAAGTCAGCACAGATTTAATAATCATCTCGCTTGGAGGGAAAGCAGGCGGACGGGACGAACATTGAAACCGGATTAATCTTGAATCGTCGTGCTCTAGTCCAGAGAGCGGTGCCTGGTGATACCAGTCTGTAAAATCGAATTTGAATTATATTTTTAAGGTTGTTTGTTGCTCGGCTACAATCCGATCAATTAAAAACTGAGCCTGTTTGGATAACTGGAACCTTTGAAACAGTTGAATTTTCGAAACATTTGAGAGTTTGACGTTTTCTGGAACCTTTATGTAGATACTGCTAATGGCTGTTATATACACGACATCTTTTTTCAGCCTGATTCCCGTATAGAAACCAAAGAATTTTTTTTTCGCTTTACGCGATCGCTATTTTCATCTCTATTTTATTATCTACGATATTTATTTTTTTATTTTATTTTATTTATTTTTTATGTTTTTACATTTACTCCACACAGGAGGCCCTGAGGAAAATAATTTCTCTCAGGGCCTATGTCATCTGGGAGGCTGTGTGGAGGATCTTTTTGAGGAGAGGAAGGAATGAACATTGGTCTTAAAGAGACCCATGTTGTAGGAAGGAGGAAACACAGAGGCCGGTAAATCATTCCACAGCCGAGCTGTTGAACACATGAAAGAGTCGAAGAAACGACCCGTTCTCATGTGACAAATGTCAACCGTGTACAAATGTTGGGCATGCATTTGGCGTGTTTCCCGACTATGCACCGGTGCCGAGGGATCAATGATGCTAGTTCTTCGGAGCATCTTCCATTGTAATACCGGTAGAACAAGGATAGCATTCCCACCCGACGCCTGTGCTCTAAAGTTTGTGATCCATTTTTTAATATGGGAGAATATATTAAACGGACCGCCCTTGTTTCTGTACAGAGTCGAGGGTATTTTTCAGGTATTTTGGAGCTCCAGACCAGAAGTGGCTGCCAAATTCAACCGTGGGGCGCCCTTATGATTTGTACAGGGTTAGCATTTGTGTACTATTAAAGTATCTGCGGGCTATGTACAGTACGCCCAGTTTTTGGGAGGCTAAATTTACTCTGGCTTCGATGGAGCCCCCGTACTTGAGTTGGTCACTTAGGGTTACACCAAGCATATCAATGGAGGGCCTGTTCGGAAGATTGCTTCCGTTGAAAGAGACTAGATTTTCATTTCGATCCCTTTTAGACGTAATCAGACAAGATTGGGTCTTTGGATTTCAATTGGCTTCACAGTAAACAACACATGAACCATGCTGTTTGCTGTGATGTCATTTTTACAATTTTTTATTTCATTCTAAATTTTAATATTTACAAATGTTAATATTTATTTGTAATATAACAATTTGAAAGCTTATTTCATAAACTTTCAAAAAAAGTTTTTAGCATTCGGCTACGTTCAGAAATGTTTCATTTATAGAGCTTTAATTGCGAAGCGGAAATAACACAAAGTTTTTATAAATCTGACAGTTCGTTTAATACCAAAAACTTGCACAATCGCAAAGTATCTGAGTGGTTAAGTATTTCAAATAGGACGACATAATACCGAACAGAGCTTAGCACATAAATCTGTTCTTATTTTAACCTTTCATTACCAGGTGAGTATCGCAAGGAGGAGGTATTGGAAGCGGCACGCGCTGGCTGTGAGGAGCGTCTCGCCGCTCTGCTGACGCCGCTGGCGGTCAACTGTCACGCGGCGGACGGACGGCGGAGCACCCCGCTGCACCTGGCTGCTGGGTACAACCGCCTGCGTGCCGTGCGGCTGCTATTGCAGCGGGGTGCGGACGTGCATGCTAAGGACAAGGGGTAAGGCGAAAATACTTGTCTAAAACAATGACGAAATATAACATTTATTTATTTATTAATTTTCAATGCTCTGCTCAACTTTTACATGTTTACTGTATAATTCAGAGAAACACAGCCTTATGAATAAAAAAAATACTTAACGACCTGTCTTTTTAAATTTTGTGTTTTATGTTTTTTTGGTAAACTTTTTTCAATTTTTTTCCGTGTTTGAAGCTTAAAATATGGCAGTTTTTAAACACGTAAGTGTATATCAGATACAAAAATCTAAAAGGTAATTATGTCTAGTTTCTATAAAGGTTTTTGTTTTTACGACATCTTCAAAAATAAGAAATCTACAAGACATTTAAAATACGTTGGAAAAATTCCAAAATTCGTTCAGAAATTATTAATAAAACATGCGTATACCATAGATAAACAACCCCCTCAGGCCCCCTTATTTTTTGTCATTTTTTAATTAGTAATGTTTTTACCTCCAATTTAATTTATTCAATTAAATAAAATTTTCATAAGGTTTTTAGTAAGGCTGTAAATGTTTAAATAAAAACATTAAAGAAATGTATATTATATATTGATCGTCTTAGGCTTGTTGAAAAAGTATCGATATATCGATGTATCGATATTTTTAATTCAATATATCGATATTTTTAGCAGATATATTTTGATCCGATATATCGATACAAAATATCCAATATCGAAAATTGTATCAAAAACGATATTTTTTAAAATTTATGTAACTTAAGTCACTAGGATCCAAAACCGTATAGGAATGAACTCATGACATCTGGCGGTTGAAATTTTAACTATTAATAGCTTCCAAATCTATTGTCTTTGCATTAGTATTTGTGATCACTAAAGACCGGATTATATGCAAATGCATATTTGCATATGCAATTGCATATTTAGACCCTTTTCAGCGGTAGTTGCATATTTTAGCAAAAAAATTGAGATCTTGCATATTTACACTCGAACTCGTTCATCGTTCAGATGCCTCACATAGTGACACTATAAAAGTCAGATAGCTAAGGGGGCATACATTAATTACGAGCTTACTAATTATGAGCTCAAAAAGGGGGGGGGGTCCAGAACTCACGTTACTTGAAAAGAATATACGATGTGGGCCAAATTTATCTCACCAAGGTGGGTGGGAGAGGTCTACCTAGATTGGAAGAAAAACTGCTCACGTCATTAATTTATGCTCCCTAAGCGCGCGGCTAGCGAACTGACCGCTCGGGCCGCCTCCTCTTCGCCTTATATTAGTATAAAAACGCTTGAAACTCATGGATTGGCGTTGAATGAATCTATTCAGGTTATGAAGAAAATTCGCCTTATGAATTCCTCGTTGCCAAACCTATTCCCGAGTTTTTTTTACATGAGCTCCACACAGGAGGCCCTGAGGAAAATAATTTCCCTCAGGGCCTATGTCATCTTTGGGGATGCTGTGTGGAGGGTTTTTTTAAGGAAAGGAAGGAGAGGAGAGTTCTGGGAAGGAAAAGGGTTTAACTCGTTGAATGCCGTTCGTGCACCGGTGTGTTTGAGATTTTACACGCGATTTTGACCCTTATGTATAAAGAAAGTGTATGAAGAACACGGTCAGAATCGCTTGCTCTATTATCGCCCTTTACCATAGAGAAAACCGCAATGCGCCTGGTCACTCCAAATAATTTATATTAATAATTTACCGGAGCGCGGGAATGTGCGCAGTTCTTGCGCATGCGCGGGAAAAATTCCTTTATCTACGACTTTGACCTTTCTATGTACAAAATTTCTCAAGGACAGTGTCAGAATCGCTGGACACGAAATGTCATTGGGTGTCATGGATGCCGCTTTTTGCGAACGCTAATTGGTGGTGCTTTTTGCTGGTCTACCCCGGCAAACCACCGGTTAAGGGGTGGGTAGGAATCTGGGGTTCAGTGTGTCCTGGTCATCCGCCTCCAGGACCTAGACAAACCTCACCCCATGAACCCGGGCACCCCTGCTAAATCACCACTTGGGGTGACCTATGCAGAGATGTTGGTTATCCAATAAAGGTTCCCGGGGAGGCGGTACCCATTCCCGCCTCCCAAATGTAAGTTTTCAAACTCAAAGAAAAGTTTGAAAACTTACAGAACAATAACCCTTGTGCCAAATTGACAGCTTCATCAACGGGGCAGGTGAAATTTTGCCCGGCACGATAAGTTCAACAATCGCACCCAAATTTAAATTGTGTCCAGTCACATCAGTAGACGTAGAACGCACCTTTTCCGCTTACAAAAATATATTAAGCGACCGTAGACACAATTTTTCTACAGAACATTTAGAACGGTAGGTACTTTGTCATAACGTTTTTAAATGTAAATTGTAAATTTCATTGTTAAATACATTTTGTAATTGATATTTTCGAAAATATGATTGTTTTCCTTGAGAACTAAAAGCTTATTAAAATAAAAAGTATTTATCGGTAAAACTAGACTTCCTGTATTATTTCATGTTGCATATTTTGGCCCTTTTTATGGATTTTCGTGCATATTTTAGCTATTTTTATTGCATATTTGTATGAATATTTGGGGTTTTTTTTGTTGCATATAATCCGGTCTTTAGTGATCACTAATACTATCTCATGTGTGTAGGTACATACATAGAAATGTATGCTATTTTTCGCTATTTTTTTTCTAAGCCACTCTTGAATGTTCCAAACACTAAGTCCTTTTTGACAGATTAATACGCCAATATGTTACTGAGACGCATACAAACTCTGTATGCGTCTCAGTTTACATACAAGTTAGAAGATAACTCTTTAGTTTTGATATTTTTGTAATTATCTAATAAAAATACCTTCATTTTTAATGAGATTTTTGTACATTAAAATAATGCACATTGTGTATAAAAATTACTATTGATAATATTGAGCTGAATATACTATTATTTTAAAAACGCAAAATCTTTTGAAAATTTGACCGATATATCGATACATCGATATTTTTTCCTCGATATATCGACGTCGATATTAATATTTTAATAAATATCGATTTGGTTCAATCGTGAATGTAAAAAACGAGGACTTTTACCTAAATACATCAACATCAAAACGAACACGAATAGCAGAGCAGCCACACTTGCAGTTGCAGCAGCCCGGATTTCCAGTATGGAAGTTAGTTTCAGGCATGGCTATCCACAGGCTAAATTTCTAGTAGTTAACCCGTCATAGGCCGTCAAAATCCAGGAAAAATACGGAAATTCCCTAACAAAGCACCACTTTGAATTTTGAATTGAAGGATTTGTGGATTAATTTTGAGCTATCGTATATTTTATTGACCGAAACACATTCCTAGAACAATAAACTATGTACCAAAACAACATTACTTGCGTTAATTACGTAAATTGGTAGATTTTACAATGTTTTCGTCAAGTAATACGCATCGACTTTGACAGATAAAATTCGCGGCTAATTTGAAATTTTGATGCCACAGATAAAATCATTTAAAAATATTCTGGGGTTGCCAGGTGAATGAAATTTCTCCATAGTACATGGGGAAACGTTGGCGCAAGCGGTTCTGACCTTGTCTTTCATACTAATTCTGTACATAGAAAGGTCAAAATCGCAGACAAACATATTTTATTCGAATTTTTTTCATGCGCATGCTCACAATACGCGTGCATCCACGCGTCTCCGGTAAATAACAGGTTAAATAGAGATTAATAATGGTGACAAGGTAATTTGAACCCTATTGCTTTGTATTCCAGGGGCCTGGTTCCTCTGCACAATGCCTGTTCCTACGGCCATTTGGAGGTGACGGAACTTCTCATCAAGCATGGCGCCAACGTGAACGCCAACGACCTCTGGGCCTTCACACCGTTGCACGAGGCCGCTAGCAAGTCTCGCATTGAGGTTAGGATCAAACAACTAACCAACATTTCAATTTGGGATGGGGATCGCCTCCCTGGGAACCATTTAGAAATAACATGTACAAATCGCAAGTGCGCTCCACGGTTGAATATGCTGGTCTGGAGCTCCAAAATACCTGAAAAAAATCCTTGACTGTGCAAAAACGGGCGGTCCGTTTGATAGATTTTCCCATCTTAACAAACGGATTGCAATCTTTAGAGCACAGGCGTCAGGTGGGAATGATATCCTATCCTACCGTTTCATCAATGAACTTGCGTCGTTGATCCCCTCGGCACCAGTGCATAGTCGGGAAACACGCCAAACGTCCGCCCAACATATATACACGGTTGACATTTGTCACATGAGAACGGGTCGCTTCTTCGACTCGTTGTTGAGTTCAACAGTTCGGCTGTGGAACGATTTGCCGGCCTCTGTGTTTCCTCCTTCCTACAACATGGGCCTCTTCAAGACCAATGTTAATTCCTTCCTCTCCTCAAAAAGACCCTCCGTACAGCATCTCAGATGACATAGGCCCTGAGGGAAATTGTTTTCCTATGTGGAGTTAATGTAAAAAAAAAAAAAAATTATCGGATAATCAACACCTCTGCCACAGATAACCCCAAGTGGTTCGCTATGTTTGGTGACTTAACAGGGGTGCCCAGATTCATGGGGTGAGATTTTTCGTAGCGGCGATAGTGCCTACCAACTGCATTGTAAGTTGGATCGGGAGAGACTGGTTGAGGGAGACCTTTTAATTTCTTCAGCAGGACTCTCTCGGAGCATTGCCTTGCACCGCAGTGGGAGGGTTGGATTCATACGTTCGGTACTCCTGGCATACTGATCCTCAGATTCCTATCAACCCCTCATATATTAAAATTCTCCCACCTTAACAAACGGATTGCAATCTTTAGAACACGGGGTCGGGTGGGAGTGCTATCGGTATTTTAATGGAAGATGCTCCGAGAAACTACCGTCATTGATCCCCTCGATACCGGTGCATAGTCGGGAAACACGCATAACGCGCACCCAACATATAATAATACAATTTTCACAAATAATACAATTTCACAAATAATACAATTTTCACAAATAATACATTTTTCTCAAATAATACAATTTCACAAATAATACAATTTTCACAAATAATACATTTTTCTCAAATAATACAATTTCACAAATAATACAATTATCAGAAATAATACAATTTTTACAAATAATCCAATTTTCACAAATAATACAATTTTCACAAATACATATTACAATTTTCACAAATACATATTACAATTTTCATAAATAATACAATTTTCACAAATAATACAATTTTCACAAATAATACAATTTTCACAAATACATATTTCAATTTTCACAAATACATATTACAATTTTCACAAACACATATTACAATTTTCACAAATAATCCAATTTTCACAAATAATACAATTTTCACAAATAATACAATTTTCACAAATAATGCAATTTTCACAAATAATACAATTTTCACAAATAATACAATTTTCACAAATAATACAATTTTCACAAATAATACAATTTTCACAAATAATACAATTTTCACAAATAATACAATTTTCACAAATAATACAATTTTCACAAATAATACAATTTTCACAAATAATACAATTTTCACAAATAATACAATTTTCACAAATAATACAATTTTGACAAATAATAAATTATTCATTACTTAGGTTTGCTGTCTTCTGCTGAGCGAGGGAGCGGATCCCACCCAACTGAACTGTCACGGGAAGTCAGCTATAGACGTCGCTCCCACCCACGAATTGCAGGACAGACTAGCCAGTGAGTTGTCAATATTTATATATTTATTCTTTGTATGCTATTAGTTGTGATAAGACGTCGCTATGAATCTATCGTATAATGATATTATTGACCACCATAACAACAGAGCATGAGCCTAGCATGGTGGTCAAAAAATCCATAAATAATGTAACCATTCAAAGCAATGAATAGAGAAAAAATTTAAAAAAAAAATTGAGGGTTGTCCGTAAAATAAGGTCTCCAAGGTGCTGCGGTCGCGAGGAACAATTTAACGCGCGATTCGGCAACACTGGCATGTAGCCTGGTTCCCCCACACCAAATGCCCCCCACGCTGGACTTTCTGTGACACTTAGTCTCGGCGTGCAGTCGTTCACGATGAAGCTTCCGCTCGCCGTACCCAAGTTAAAATAAACATATCATTTTCCAATACAAAATTTTTGCATGCAATCATAAAAGTTTTAAAAATGGCTAACCTTACGTTTTTTCTAACTAAAATTACTGATAATGGAAAAAACCAAAACACATACACATTTTATTGGACAAATGTATTACAAACGGATATGTTTTTGTATTACAAACGTATTGTAAATCGACAAATGTATTGTCACCTCACTTTTTTGTTGTTCCATTTAAAATAATTAATAAAAAATTCTCAAACTTTCATTATTTTTTTCGAATTGCGGTCGGAAAATTTATTTTCATAAAGGTTGTACAAAGTGTGGTGCTTTTTTCTTTCTTAAACCGTTTAGATCATATGTCTAACCATGATAGTAAGGGAGATACAACGATTTCTACGAGGCTTATATGAGTTGTTCCAAAAGGCTAACAAATTAGGCTGGGGGCCTAATACAGTGAAAACCTCTCAATTCCAAGGGACCGGAAAAAATAAACTTCTTAAGCAGGAAAACCTTTTATGTGGGAGAAATTGGGCCAATTTTAGGTGAAGGGACCAAAAAACCAAACTTCTTAAGCCCCGAAATTTCTTAAGAGAGAACTTCTTAATAATAATAATACTTGGAAGATTTATATAGCGCCGTTTTTGTGAAAAATCACCTCAAGGGCGCTGTACAAACTTATAATCTAATATATATAAAATTCTCGTGTCACGGTGTTTGTTACCATACTCCTCCGAAACGGCTGGACCAATTTTGATGAAATTTGGTGTGCTTATCTGGTAGGTCTGAGAATCGACCAACATCTATTTTTCATACCCCTAAAAGTAAAGGGTGTTCCACTCCGAAGAAAATTATTTTCCCCATACATTTTGTATGGAACGAATTCTCCTATTTTGAAAGAACTACAGCAATATTGTAAGGGGTATAATATTGAACCTTGAACCGGGGGAGGGGGGAGTGGGGAGGGGGGAGGGGGGAGTGGGGAGGGGGGAGGGGGGAAAGGAACTCAGGAAGGGGGGTTAGCGGGACGGGGGAAGGGGAGAAGTGGAGTGGGGAGAGGGAGAGGGAACGCGAGAGGGGAAAGGATACGCAGGGAGAAACAATTTAGATCAAGGTATGGTATACGCAGGGAGAAACAATTTAGATCAATTCAGCTAATAAGTTGACAACAGTTTTTGATTCTGAGGCGGTACGAAGTTCGCCGGATCAGCTAGTACATTTCTAAAATCTAAGAGGGTTTCACTGTAATGTGTTTGAGTTTAAAACGCCTCAACCTAATTGGTATTTACAACCATAGACAAATTCATCTCTACCTTACTGCAAAATTCATTTTCTGACTTATCCAATTGTCCTTTATTTTGCTTATGACGGTTCACTTTTTCTCTCCCAAACAAAATGTTGAAAAATTTATTAACTAGTTTAGAGTTTAATTTGTCTTCCCGATCAAGTTTCAGTACATCTTTTAAATCATTTTCCACTTCATCTTCCACATCAGTGCCCAATTCTTCTTCCAGATCTGATTTCAATTTATCTTCTAGATCAGTTTCCAATTCATCTTCTACATCAATGCCCAATTCGCCTTCTAGATCAGATTTCAATCTATTTTCTAGATCAGTCTCATATTCATCTTTCACATCAGTGTCCAATTCGCCTTCCAGATCATATTTCAATCTATCTTCTGGATCAGTCTCCAATTCATCTTCCACATCAGTGCCTAATTTGCTTCCAAGATCAGACTTCAATTTATCTTCTATATCAGTTTCCAATTCATCTTCCATATCAGTAACCAATTTACCTACTTGATCAGATTTCAATTCTTCTCTCAGATTAGAGTTTGTGTTAAATTCATTTTGCAGATTAGCTGTCATTGCCTTTGCTCCATCAATATGTTCACATTCACTTTCACCACAATTATCAATTTCTTTATTAACCTGCCATCCTAAATCTTTTTCCTCGGGTAAGTCCGATTCCCTTTCCAGCTTCAAATTCAATTCATCTTCCAGATCGGTGTCCAATTCACCTTTCAGATTACGAATGTGTTCAAATTCACTTTCGTCGCAATTGTCAATTTCTTTATTAACCTGCCATCCTAAATCTTTTTCCTCAGGTAAGTCCGATTCCCTTTCCAGCTTCAAATTAAATTCATCTTGCAGATCAGTGTCCAATTCACCTTTCAGATCAGATTTAGATTCATTTTCTAGATCCGTTTCCCATTCATGTTCCTCATCTTGCTTTAATTCATCTTCTAGATCAGTTTCCAATTCATCTTCTGCATCACTTTCCAATTTGTCTTCCTCATCAGATTCCAATTCATCCTCATCATGTTTGTTCAATTCATCTTGTTGATCAGTTTCCAAATCCTCTTCATCACCATGGTTCAATTCATCTTCCTGTTTGGCGTTCATTTCGTCTTCCAGGTTCAATTTGTCTTTCACACCAAACATCAATAATTCATCTTCTTCTTCTTCTTCAGAGTTCAAATCATCTTCCTCGTCAAAGTTCGAATCATCTTCCTCACCAAAGTTCGAATCACCGTCCTCATCGAAGTTCGAATCATCTTCGTCATCAAAGTTTGAATCATCTTCCTCATCAATGTTTGAATCATCGTCCTCATCAAAATTTGAATCATCTTCATCGTCAAAGTTCAAATCATCTTCCTCGTCAAAGTTCGATTCTCTATTTTGAACATGTACAAATTCATTTTCATCGCAATCGTCAATCTCTTTATTCACCTGAAAACCACGCTCGTCTTTCTCAAATATGTTTTCTGTATCATTCCAAATCTTGTCCAAAAACTTTCCCACCCTCTTGATAATTTTTAAGGTTCCGTACGTGTTCTTCTCATTTAATCTATTGGTGTACTTTATATCTTTCAAAATGTTCTCCAATATCTTTCCCAAATTCCTGGTGATTTCTTTGGAAGTTTCTTTCGTATTCTTCTTATTAGATCTATTAATCTTTTGCTCCTTAGTTTGCATCCGAATATTTTCTTGCAAAGGCGTCTTTTTACCATTATTTTGCTGTCCTATATCGTTTACGTGATCTTTCTCGTGCTCCTGAATATGTTTGTTTAAAGAATTTAAACCAAAGCTTGGTTTCTTTGACACTGTTCCGTTAGCTTTTAAAGCAGTTTCCAAATCATTTTCTAGAATATTGGGTGTCTGAATTTCGTCATTTATAATTTTTTCAACATTTTGTTTTAATTTTGTATTATGTTCGATCAATACATTACTTTCTTTAAGACATTGTATTGATGATATTAGACATATTTCTATGAAAATAACAATTATCACTGCTTTCCTCAGCATTATTTTAAAATTATTTTGGTAGAAGCAACTAACTGCGTTGGTGCAATTTTCTGACTATTATTTTTTCTTCTCTATCTTTTGTACGGTTACCGCCAATAATTGAATTGATTTGTTCTGGTATTGTTAATTATGCGTGTTATTATTTGTTTACTTTTTTAATCGGTTAGGTTTTAAAGAAATTAATGTTTTTAATTTTGTGATAAGTTTTGATAAAATTGGATGCAGTACATAATTGGAGAAAAATACACATAAAGATTATAAAGAGCTACTTGATGCATTCAGTATAAAAAAAATAATTTTTCAAAAATGCAACAATATTTTGAAAATTACGTATTTTTTTTACCTATACGCAAAGTTTAAAAAATCTATAAAATGAATGAAGAAAGTAGTATAAGAAGAATATATGATGCAAATGTGAATGGTAGAAGAAGTCGGGGACGCCCGAGGAAGACACGCGCGATTAAGTGAATCAGATATTTGAGTCGGGCCATGTCAAGGGTCAGAATAATAGAAGAGTATGTATGAGACGATGTATGAATGTGAGTGAGACAAAGAATTTGTGCCAAAACTGAGTTGTTTGGTGGTCCGAACTCTCTGCCTACCCCTGCGGAGAATTGGAGTGATGGTTAGTTAGTTAGAAGTGTGATTTCGTGATTAATTTTTGGGGTATAATGCTTTGTTGTACTACCTCCTTCTTTAGCCAACATTTCGGACAGCATTACAGTGTCCATCATCAGGGCAGATGTATAATCAATTGTCGTGAAGTGTGTGCTTATGTATGTACATGCTCTGTTGATGGACACTGTAAGATGTCCGAAACGTTGGAGTTAGTGCAACACGACATAATAAATCACGATAATACTTTTGGCTGTGAAAAATTTAAATCAGAAATGTGATGTTTGAACAGTCATATAAATTACTAGCTGACCCGACAAACGCTGTTCTGCCATATAAATTATTTTTAGTGGATATTTTGGTTGTTAAATAAAAAATAACGAATGTATTGTAAGTGTGTGGGTATGGGATCTATGACAGAAAGAGGAATGGAGCGCTGTAGACGATGACTGCCGATAAAAACAAAAAAACACCAACTAAAGTAGGAAAATGAAATAAAGAAAATCAATATGAATTTCGAAGAGCAATTGAGTGTACGATATTTTTTGTCAGTCCGTCTTTAGCAAACATGAATAAGCTCGATGGTTTGCCCACGCAAGAACATGATGCCGAATGAAATATCAAAATGATGCGACGCTTCTCGTGAATGTCTTAAGCTGGTATGGATGAAAGTTCGATGAGGCGGACGTAGCACCATCTGTCATTCAACAACATAAATAATTTCGTTCTGTTTGAAATACGAAAGACGGTTAAATTTGTTCATATAAAAATACTAAAATCGCGATTAAAAAATGGGAGGGTGGGGGTAGGCGGGTCAAAATTTGGGGTTATAGGTATTTTTGATGCAAAATAAATAAAAAAAGAGATTTTTTTTTCTGGATAGGGACACCCTAATCACCTAGCAGTATGAAATATACTTTAAAACCTTTTCTCATACCTACCAAATATACATAAAAAATTCATAAAAATCGGTCAAGCCGTTTCCGAGGAATGCGACCACAAACACCGTGACACGAGATTATAGATTTTCTTTTTTTTAAATGACTTCGAAAAGGAGAAGGTTCTCAATTCGACTGTATTTTTTTTATTTATTTTTATTTTTTTTTATGTTTGTTACCTCAGATCTTTCGACTGGGTGAACCGATATTGATGATTATTTTTTTATTTGAAAGCTGGTGCTTCCCGTGTGGTCCCATTTTAATTTGGTCCAGTTCTGACAATGGCATCCATGAGAAAATCATATAAGTCTTAAATTTGCATCAAGTATGTGCGCGACAAATGGACGAATAACTCAATATCACGCCAACCGATTTCGATGATTCTTTTTTTATTGGAAAGGATGTACGTCAAGGGTAGTTTGATGAGAGTTTGGTTAGGTTCTGATTATGGGATCCATGACAAAGTAACGGAACTCTCCAATTCTGAAGAACAAATTTACGATACTCGGCCGAATCTTAATCGAATTAGTTAGTGTACTTCAGATTCACTAAAAATCAAAAAATAAACAAAAATTTTAACAAAACAAAAATACGACTTCAAAAAATGCACTAAAAGTTAAAAAATAATTTCGTATTCTTCAACAACTTTATAATCAACTTACCTTTTCTACTCATCAATATGTAGGTACGATTGTTATTTTTGGAGTCGGTGTCAACCAAGGTACCCGCGGCCCGGCGTGTTCACTTGACAGCTCCTCTCCCGCCGACACCGACTCCAAAAATAACAATCGTACGTACATATTGATGAGTAGAAAAGGTAAGTTGATTATAAAGTTGTAGAAGAATACGAAATTATTTTTTTACTTTTTAGTGCATTTTTTGAAGTCGTTTTTTTGTTTTGTTAAAATTTTTGTTTATTATAAGAAAAACTCTCTTTTTAAATGACTTCAAAAAGGAGGAGGTTCTCAATTCGACTGTATTTTTAATTTTTTTATGTTTGTTACCTCAGAACTTTTGACTGGGTAAACCGATATTGATGATTCTTTTTTTATTTGAAAGCTGGTGCTTCCCGTGTGGTCCCATTTTAATTTGGTCCAGTTCCGACAATGGCATCCATGAGAAAACCATATAAGTCTTAAATTTGCATTAAGTATGTGCACGACAAATGGACGAATAACTCAATATCACGCCAACCGATTTCGATGATTCTTTTTTTATTGGAAAGCATGTACTTCAAGGGTAATTTGATGAGAGTTTGGTTAGGTTCTGATTATCGGATCCATGACAAATTAACGAAACTCGGCCGAATTTCTTAATTTGACCCCAACGTCTTTATGGTCAAATTATGTCTGTCTCATATGAGCAGCATGTTTAGTAGGTTTACCCATATTCAGAAAAATTAGTTAGTGTATTCAGATTCACTAAAAATCAAAAAATAAACAAAAATTTTAACAAAACAAAAAAACGACTTAAAAAAAATGCACTAAAAAGTAAAAAAATAATTTCGTATTCTTCTACAACAATCAACTTACTTTTTCTACTCATCAATATGTAGGTACAATTGTAATTTTTGGAGTCGGTGTCAGTCAAGGTACCCGGCCCGGCGTTTTCACTTGACAGCTCCCCTCCCGCCGAGGCCCCGCTCACGCCTCGTCAAGTCACGCGTGCGACACAAGCACATCTCACCTATAACTATGTATGTAGTTACAAATGGCTGACACCGACTCCAAAAATAACAATTGTATCTACATATTGATGAGTAGAAAAAGTAAGTTGATTGTTGTAGAAGAATACAAAATTATTTTTTTACTTTTTAGTGCATTTTTTTTAAGTCGTTTTTTTGTTTTGTTAAAATTTTTGTTTATTTCACATGAAATCGTCGGATTTATTATTATTGGATACAATCATTCTAAGAATTGGTTTGTAACCTGCATAGCGTGTCATATATGCTAGGTCAATAGGTATTCCATACAAATAAAAAAGGTTATATTTATCCGAGACGCTATCTAGGTTACAAACCAATTCTTTGAATGATTGTTTCCAATAAAAAGGGTTGTTGTTGGGTCTGGGTTTGAGTTCCAGTTGCGACCATTATCTTTTTCTTTTTTTCTGTGTTTTGTTCTCTTTCATATTTTCGTTTAGATTATTATTGTTATCTTCTTCTTCAAAGATATATTATAGATCTATTTATTTCATTATTAACTTCCTTTTATTTTTACAAAGGAATTGCAAAATTATACTTTTTTTTAACATAACCCTCATTCGAATTCCCCAGTAACTAAATTTTGTATTTATTTAGTGATAAATTAAAGATGTCCACTGACTCAGCGTAATTATTTCCCTTCATTAGTATTCTGGGCAAAGAGGAATACATATGGTAGCTAGTCCCAGAATTTCTGTATTGAAATAAATCTTGACTTCTATTTTTTTTATTTTATTTTTATTTTTTTTACATGAGCTCCACACAGGAGGCCCTGAAGAAAATAATTTCCCTCAGGGCCTATGTCATCTTTGGGGATGCTGTGTGAAGGGTTTTTTAAGGAAAGGAAGGAGAGGAGAGTTCTCGGAAGGAAAACGGGTTTAAGGGGTGGGTATAATCTGGGGTTTAGTGTGTCCTGGTCATCCGCCTCCAAGACCTAGACAAACCTCACCCCATGAACCCGGGCACCCCTGCTAAATCACCAAACGTAGCGAACCACTTGGGGGACCTATGGCAGAGGTGTTGGTTATCCAATAAAGGTTGCGGGGCGGCGGTATCCATTCCCGCCTCCCAAATGACTAGTATTACGTAGTGGAATCCGGAAGCTTATCAATTCAAGTAAAATCTTACCAAATCTTGAACAGTTTTTCAGCTTATTGTCGCGATCATATTTACCTCAAGGGGGTAGGGGGGGGGGGGGCGTAATGGGATAGCATTGGGCGGGGTGGGGTAGGGTGAAACCCCAGATACACTACTGATATCACGTGAGGGGAGGGGGTCCCACCAAATCCCACTTAATCTCACCAAGAGGGGGGGTCTAAATTGGAAAATAAACTGCTCACGTAATTAATGTATGCCCCCTAATCAAGTCGCTATTAACTCGTAGAATGCCGTTCGTGCACCGGTGTGTTTGAGATTTTACACGCGATTTTGACCCTTATGTATAAAGAAAGTGTATGAAGAACACGGTCAGAATCGCTTGCTCTATTATCGCCCTTTACCATAGAGAAAACCGCAATGCGCCTGGTCACTCCAAATAATTTATATTAATAATTTACCGGAGCGCGGGAATGTGCGCAGTTCTTGCGCATGCGCGGGAAAAATTCCTTTGTCTCCGATTTTGACCTTTCTATGTACAAAATTTCTCAAGGACACTGTCAGAATCGCTGGACACGAAATGTCATTGGGTGTCATGGATGCCGCTTTTTGCGAACGCTAATTGGTGGTGCTTTTTGCTGGCCTACCCCGGCAAACAAGGGGTTAAGTTGGTTATTGAATTATTACATATGAAAATGATTTATCAATTTCACCAAAAGTAATATTGACAATTTGTATGAAGGACAAGGTCAGAATCGCTTGCGCCAACATCATTGATGATATAGATACAAGTTTCATTCACCTGGCAACACCAGAATATTTTTAAATGATTTATCTGTGGAATCGAAATGTCAAATTTGCAGCGATTCAAAGTGTCAAAAATTCGATGCTTGATACTTGACAAAACGTCGTAAAACCTATCAATTTAGCAAATGAACGCAAGTAATGTTGTTTTGGTACATAGTTTATTGTTCTAGGAATGTGTTTCGGTCAATAAAATATACGATAGCTCAAAATTAATCCACAAAACATTCAATTTAAAATTCAAAGTGATGCTTGGCATAATTTCCTTATTTCAGGGCGGCCCATGACAGGTTAAAGATAAAACTACTTCTCTATATACTCTATACATCATCTACAAAAAATATTGGGTGAAATGCAGATTCTGCCAAAGTTTGGAAATTTAATAAAAAGGCACTTTCTAGATGAGAAAAGTGTGGAGAAGCTGAATAAAAAAAAATTAAGGCGCACTCGGCAAAATTGAGGGAGATACAGCCGTTTAAAGTATAAATAAAATTTCACTTCGTGAACCGATACTACGCCATTTTGTCACTGTTATGTTGGTATCCCAGACCTGATACAAACAAAGCTAGATGCGACTGTAGCCGACTTCGTGGGATAAATAATAAGGCGCGTAATTATGAAAAACAGAATTAATAATATAATGTAAACGAACCTCTAATCAGGTACTGGAATGGAGACAAACCATTCAAATCCTGGGATGTTTTTTAAAATAAAGATAATATACATACACAAGCCCGCTACACAAACCCTGCTTAGCCAAACAAACCATTCAAAAACGTAGGCTGTTTTAAACGTAGGCGTAGCCCGCTAGACAAATTTCATAATTAGGCGCCTCATCAGTTATCCCACGAAGTCGGCTACAATCGTATTTAGCTCGTCTTTGTATCAGGGATACCAACAGTGACGAAATGCCCGCCGGTCTGTCATAATGTCGGTTCGCGAAGTGAAATTTTATTTAACACAATAGGCCACTTGCATGGATTTCATAACGACTTGGAAAAAATCATGTGGATAGATCTTTTTACTAAGATTAAGAAAATGTTAGTAAAATTGTTTAGAAATGTACAGTTGTTTTTATTTTTAAATAAATAAATCCATTATTTGGGCTCATGACGTCACTACATGAAAATGTCCCGTCGCCGAAAATATTCCTATTAATTTAAAAAAATTCCACACTGATTTATTTTTTTTATTTGGCATCACTTTGATTTCAGGCGAATTTTTGAATTCGTTCATTAGATTTATTATTTGTTCTCTGCGAACTTATCATTTGATTTCACTTTTTGACAGATGTTCTGAAGATGTTGGTACGTGTTTTAGAGTTATAATGATTATGGTGCTGATTTTAACAAAATAAAATTTTATAATATTCTTATTATTATTATAATTTACAAGCACAAGTATATTACATTGAATTTAGTAATATATACGCTGTACAATATAATGATTTATGATCAACAAGATGGATCAAGGAAAAAAATATTTATGAGATGTAATATTTTTGGTATGCCTCGTTATTCTCCTGTGCCATTCGTGTGGAAAACGTTCTTTTTTTTAAATGATTTTCGGCTATGTAATTATCGTTTTTTCACACCTATAAAATTATGTCCCGTATTTCCGGTTTATAAAAAATGGTCTGATTTTTCGGATTGAAATTTTCAAAAAATCCCCAGGGTTTCAAAAATACGATTAAAAAAGAAAAAAAATACAGAATGTCTTAGAATATTTGCCTAAACCGGAAAAAAAATTAAAAAAATGTGATGCAAGTGGCCTATTGAAAATTAATTACTAAATTTTTTTTCTATTGCTTTCCGCACTTTTTTTCACCTTCCAGATTAAAGTTCTCAACTTAAAACGCGGTGAAAACATGGGTTTTGGCAAAAAACAAACTTTGGCAGAATCTGCATTCCTCCCAAAATATTATTCATCAGCGAATAAGTACAAAAAATCGACACTGTAAATGGATTCATTTGATATTCATACCAACTTATTATTAAAGATATTTTTGAAATCGATTTTATGTTTGAAATTTGTAAATTAAAAACCACATATTCTCAAAATAATGCAAAATTTAAATTTATTTAAATAAATTTTCAAAAATACAACCATTATGAAAGTACACTTAATTATAAACAGAAAACACAAAAAAATTCTCCAATAGTAAATGCGTAACTTATTTTGTTTACAGCAACTTTTCTGCTTTTCCCATTTTCAAGTACCTAGAAAGATTTAAAGAATTAAATTTTTTACAAGAAAAACTCCCTTTTTATAACTTTTGAAGGTTATTCCCATCAATTTAATATATAATTGAAGAAAACAATAATAATCCAAACGAAAATATGTAAAAGAACAAGACACTGAAAAAGTTAATGGTCGCAACTGGGACTCGAACCCAGAACCTCTCGACTAACCGGGACGTGCGCGTTTACCATTTCTGCCGTTGCCAGCGCCTTCTGTCAAACCGTCATATTAGTCAATCTCATATTTAAAATGTTAGAATTGACAATGTTATCGTCAACTAATTTTTAACTACCGGTTAGACGAGAGGTTCTGGATTCGAGTCCCAGTTGCGACCATTATCTTTTTTTATTTTTCTGTGTCTTGTTCTCTTTCATATTATTATTGTTATCTTCTTCTACAATGATTTAAAGAATTATTCAATAAGTTTCCATCTTTACTTAAATATTTTTATTATCTTCGCAGCAATTTTTTTCATTTCCGTTTATCTTTCCTCTCTTGTGGTTTTCTGGAATATAGTACTCTGGCATATTCCCTTTCTGATTGTTTCCTGGAACATTTTCCGGCGTATTCCCACTCTGATTGTTTCCTGGAATGTAGTATTCTGGCGTATTCCCATTCTGATTGTTTCCTGGAGCCTGATAGTCCTGCGCTTTCACAACAGGAGGGTTGCACAAATCTTCTACATTTTCCGTGGAGCAATGTCTCTGTTGGGAATACTGCACTAGCAGTACAAGGCCTAGAAGTGCAATTGCAGAACGCATTGTCATGGTTGGAGAGAAACTAGAATAATCACAGAATTATTACAATTAATATTTATATCCAGCGATGGACGGCAAGACGGAGAAATTGATCAAAGAATTAGTTCGGCAAGCGGTGTTTTGCGTCCTCACTACAGCTCAGTGATAAGGAAAGCCTAGCTCGTTTCAAGACAAAGATGGCAGTGTTCAAAACTGTGTACCGCCCGACGCTCATTTACGGCCACTAGATTTGGATGCTAAACGAAAGAACACGCTGTCCAAGTCCAAGCTGCCGAAATGAGGTACTTGAGAGGAGTGGCAGGAGTTACGAAATGGGATCATATAAGAATCTCGACGATCCGAGGCGATCTAAACATTAATCTGCTACTCTTCATAGAAAAATCGCATCTGAGGTGGCTTGGGCATGTACTAAGAATGACTGATGACCGAATTCCGAGGAAAATACTTAGTGCGATTCCAGAGGGTAGACGTCCAGTGGGCCGCCCCAGACACAGTTGGGCGAGGCAACTTTAGAAACTGTGAAGAGAGGATGGGACCGCCATGGACGGAGGCCGAACAAGCAGCTCAAGACAGGGACGTATGGAGGAGCCTTGTCGATACAGTGGGTCCCCAACCCGAATAGGATAAGGGGAAGAAGATGATGATGATGAACATTTTTGTGGCTTTCTTCTAAAAGGACAAATGGTTAATAATATCAGTTTTTAAAATTTCCTGATGCCCATGTAGAATTAATTGGCTCTTTGTAGCTGTTTTAATTTTAAGAAAAGCCACTGTTGTCAAAAATTGAAAAATCCTTATTAGAATCGAAAGATTTGGATGATAATCCAATTTTAACTATACAGGGTGTAACATCACATACCAAAAGATTTTAACCAGCTTCCTGAGCATATTTGTCAATTTGGGAGGCGGGTATGGGTACCATCGCCTATTATTGGATAACCAAGATCTCTGCCATAGGTCACCTCAAGTGGTTCGCTACTTTTGGTGACTTAGCAGGGATGCCCGGGTTCATGGGGTAAGTTTTGTCCGGGTCTTGGTGGCCAGATTGGGAGAGAATGGTTGAGGGATTCCCTTTGACTTCTCCAGCCGTACTGTCTCGGAACATCGCCTTGCACCGCAGTGGGAGGGATGGATTCATAAATATGTCCATCACTCCTGGACACACTGACCCCCAGATTCATACCCACCCCTTATACCCTTTTTCTTTTCTAAAAAGACCCTCAACACAGCATCCTCAAAGATGACATACGCCTGATAACTTTATAATACATTTATCAAATAAAATATGTGTATTTATATTTGTTTTCTTTATCAGTAATTTTACATAAATAAAACGTAAGGTGAGCAATTTTTAAAGCTTTTTTATGTTTGCAATTAAAAAAATTATATTTAAAAAAAACACTTGATAATTTCTAATAATAAAATTTGAAAGCGTATTTCATCACCTTTCAAAAACAGTTTTTAGTTTTCGGATTCGTTCAGAAATATTGCATTTATTTGGATTTTATTGCAAAGCGGAAATATTTTGACCTACCTACAGAATATACTAGCGGCCCGATAGATTAAATTCAGAATTACGTAATATAATAGAATAAAAATATAAATTAATACCTTTTTTAAAATTTCCTTGCAATAAGAAAACTTTTATAATGTACTTATATAGTTACAATTGCAAATCTCTTAAATTTATAATTTATAGAAGGCTCCAGCCATATTTTATACAATGATAATATTGTGGTTTGACAGCATTACAATACACTAGGTGGTACTCCTCATTGTAAAATGTCATATCGTCACTTCATAGGGTAGGGTTACTGTAATTTTTTCAAAAATGACTTTAATGCCAAAGCATTTTTTTTGCTCATTTCTATACTTATCCAAAATAATTTTCAGAATCATCTGTGTTGTATTTTCGTAGATATATATATGTATAACAAAGTTCTAACATGAAGCATTTAAAAGAATCATTTATTTTACAAGGTTTACCACTCACACTCCCAATTTTGTTTGTATATCTGACGGTTGATTGTAAATACGAGGCGCATTATAGTTCGTCACTTTATTTGGACAGGGTTCTAACTCCGCCTTACCATTTTTTAAGGCAGGGGTCACCAATTACTTTCATTAGGGGTCCGTTTTTTTAAATAATATGACCGTCGCTGTCCGGAAGGGAACAAATCCTAACCCCCCCCCCCTCGGCTGAACATTTGAAATAATAAACTGTTCTATTTAAATATGTGTAGATACAATATCAATGAACAAATTTTGTTTGTTGATAATCGAATGGGTTCTGGAACATTATTTTATTAAATAATAAACAAATGTTATGAATAAAAAGAAGTACCAAGGTATTTTTACAATATTAATAAGAAAAATGACATTTTTTGCCTTGGACTATCCGTCCGAAGTTTGTGCAGGCTATTGTCATTAAATCTCGGAGATGTTCATCGGTTAGTCTGCTCTGGAATTTATTTTTAATGATGTTCATCTTTAAAAATGCTCCTTCACAAACATGTTGACCCAAGTAAAGTGAGAAGTTTCAAGGCTAATTCTTTTAATTCTGGGTATTTATTAGCACAAACAAATTTTATGCGAAATTCTTGACAAGAAACTTCCTGTTTTTGGTGTTTTAAAATTGTATTTTCTTGGAAATCGATCATTTCCATCTGGAGAGCAGCTTCATTACTCCAGAAAATATTTGCAGAGATGAGATTTTTCAGTTGAATATTTTCGGACAACATTAAAAAAAATCATACCTCCGAATTTTATTATGGAGACATACAAACCGATTACAGTTCTATATAGCCAATGAATTCATGTATCTTTCTTCGATTATCATATATTTGTAGGATTTATAAAAAAAATATTATAAAATCGTAAACTTCTACTTAATTACTAAAAATAAAGGATAATTTGCCAAAATTGGCAGCAAAGCTGAGGGAGCGGTCCTGATCGGTAGAGAGAAATGAAAGGCGTGCAGTCGATGTATGAGTCAGTCTTTTATTGTAGCTACGTAGCGGAGGTCGATGCGGAGCGGGGTGACAGTGGTGCTGCTGCGCGATGATGAGTGAAGGAATGTCAGGACACTACGGCGGTGAAGATCACAGGTCTTCAGGAAGCCGGCGTGTTGCCCTACACCGTGGCGGTGTAGACATGACCTTGGTCCAGGCGGTCGATCGACGTCGTGTTGACGGGATATGGCGGCTGTGTGTCCAGTGGGTAGGAGCACACACATGACGCAGGAAGGAACCTTGAGAGGCGATGAGGATGCTGGCGCGTTGCCGGTTGTGGTTGCTGCTCGTTGCAGGATGCTGGATGCTGGCGCGTTGCCGGTTGTGGTTGCTGCTCGTTGCAGGATGAGGATGCTGGCGCGTTGCCGGTTGTGGTTGCTGCTCGTTGCAGGATGAGGATGCTGGCGCGTTGCCGGTTGTTGTTGCTGCTCGTTGCAGGATGTTGATTGCCATCTCATGTCGAGATGATAGTTGGAGAAGTGCCTCGAGGGTGCTGAAATGTTCCTGGGTCATGCTGGATAAATGGTGTTCACTGTTGACTGCGCGAGGCCCGTGCCCCGCGCGCGGCAGGTAGAGAGTTACTGCACTGCTCGGACTGTGTTCCTTATTCGATGAATGGAAAGTATTGACTGACTCCGAGCAAGCGAGCGCGGCTTACATACCCGTGGCAAGTAATTAGTCTCGCGGTAGGTAATGCGGTGAATTCACCCAAAGGCGAGATATCACTCGAACTTTCTGCGGGCACTTGAACGGTACAGCCAGACGTTCTAGCTCTTTCGCGTAGGTGGCGGATTATTATTTCTCGGTGGGTAGACATGTGCCAGCGGGCGCGCGGTACCTGGCTGTAGATACTTCGTAGATGTGTTTCTAGTGCGTTCGCCTAGAGTCCAGTGGCGGAGCAATTAATTCGGCACAAGTGGCCGCCACAAAGCAATCCAAGGTATTTTAAATAGTGCCATATTATGGCAAAAAGCACTCCGGTGGATAGGAGAATCTATCAAACAGACCGCCCATTTCTGCACAAAGTAAAGGACTTTTTTCAAGTATTTTGGGGCTCCACACCACTAGTGGCTACCAAATTCAACAGTGGGGCGCACTTACGATTTGTACAGGGTTAGCAGTTGTGTACTATCTGCATTATCTGTGGGCCCTGTACAGTACGCCCAGTTCTGAGAGGCTAACTTAACTCTGGCTTCGATGGAGACCTGAGCTGGTCATTTAGAGTTTCACCAAGCATATCAATGGAAGGCCTGTTGGGAAGATTGCTTCCTTTGAAGGAGACTAGATTGTCATTTCGATCCCTTTTAGACATAATCAAACATGATTGTTTACCTTTTAAATAATAATATTTCTTACGAGAGATGGGAAGGCTGACAGACATATCAAAAAAAGGGTAAATGCAGGCAACTCTATTAATGGAGGACTGAATGCCGTTGGCGCCAACAAAAAACTGTCTAAAGAAGCGAAGTTAGCCGTCAATAATGGAGTGCTGGTACCTACCCTGATGTATGGCAGTGAGGCATGGAACTGGCAGAGGAAGGATGAAAGTAAACTGAATGCTGTTGAAAGGAGATATGTGTGGTAAAACCATGTACGATCGTGTGAGAAATGTGGAGATTCGCGAAGAATGCAAGGCTGATGTAAGCGTAATGAGTAAGATTAAGATAGGGACGCTCAGATGGTTTGGGCATGTAGGACGAATGAATGAGGAAAGGAGTGTAAGGAGAATATATGACGCAGATGTGAATGGTAGAATAAGTTGGGGACGCCCGAGGAAGACATGGCACGACCAAGTGAATCAGATACTTGAGTCGGGCCATGTGAAGAGTCGGAATAATAGAAGAGCATGTATGAGACGATGTATGAATGTGAACGAGGCAAGGAGTGTGTGCCAAGATCGAGTTGTTTGGCGGTCTGTCCTCTCTGCCTACCCCTGCGGAAAACGGCGTGATGGTTAGTTGTTAGTTATATTTCAAAAGTCAATGCTCGTTTTTCTATCTCAATGGTTTAATGGTTGTTTTATTATTTATTAGAAATTATACATGCCGAAATTGGTAACCATTAAAAATTGATAACCATACGAAACAAATCTATTTAATTCATTTGATACCGTATTTGATTTCCTTCCGTGAATTATTTGTGTTATGTAAGAGTATGTAGGGAACAAAAAAATTCTTTTTAAAAATTATAAGTGACATTTTTCGCTTTCTTTTAACCTGTCAAAGGCCGGAGACGCGAAAATACGGGCGTCATATGGCGCATGCGCGAGAAAATAATTCAAATATTTGAATAATATTGTCGACGAAAAACTTTTGGTCTGCGATTTTGACTCTTCTATGTACAGAATTTGTATGAAGAACAGTCTCAGAATCGCTTGCGCCATCATTACTCTAGGTGGTGCTAAAAGTTTCATTCACCTAGTCACCCTGGAATATTTTTAAAACGATTTCATCCATGACAATGCGCTGTCATAAATTGCCGCGAATTTAACGGTCGCAATAAATGCGTGTATCGCAAATAAAACATCATAAAACCTATTAATTTACGTAATAAATCAAGTAATGTGGTTTTCGTAGATAGTTTATTGTGTTGTGAACGTGTTTCAGTCAATAAAATATACAATAGCTCAAAATTTAGCAACAAAACATTTAATTCAAAATTCAAAAAGGTGGTTTTTTAGTGTTTTTTGTATTGTTCCGCGAATTTCCGCGAAATGGGCTGGTCTTTGACGAGTTAATCTCGCCCTGAAAAACACTTCACATTTTTGAATTTTGGCCATCATGTTGGCTATGCAGACTTTGTTTGCTATGGCCCGGAATAGCTCTACAGTAGACTGACCAAACCACTGTCTCAGGTTTTTCAGTCATGAGGTTCTCCTTCTTCCAGGGCCCCGTCTTCCGGCAATCTTTCCCTGCATTATGAGATACAAGATCTCCTACTTCTCTGAATGTCTTATCACATGTCCAAGATATTGAAGTTTTCGGATTTTTATAGTGTTAATAACTTGTTGTTGTTTATTCATTCGAACCATAACATCTTCATTGGTAACCCTGTCCATCCAACTTATTTTGAGTATTCTTCTGTAGATCCACATCTCAAATGCCTCAAGTTACCTTTTCTGTAAATGATCAATTAGCAATTGTCAGTCGCATCAATGATGTAAATTGATGTAACTATTGATAATAAGAAACTCCAGTGAAAAATATTATGGCTTTAAAAAAATATGTTCATATAGACCAATAAACACTGATTCTGAATATAAAGGTTTTATTTCATAATATTAACCCCTCCGCAACGTAAGCAGATATATGCTTAAAAAATACGATAGCAGTCAAGTACAATAAGCGAGTTTACTCGTCAGCGCGTGTGTCTCCATAGAAACCGTTATAACTCCGTTATTGTTTTAGTTACATCCATAAAATAAAAAGTGAAATGTCGATAGTGAATCACGCTGCACATCTCTATTCAAGTTGTCCATAGAAATACATAAAAAGAACATTCTGTCAGACGCGCAGTCTGACACATAATTTATCCCGCCAAATTTCCTACGGGCGCCCGAAGTTGTTAATTTTTATTAAATATTTTTATATGAAATAATAAAAAAGTGTTTATTACACATTTATACAATAGAATAAGTATTGTTGTTTATATAATCTGTGATTTTAGTACCGTTTTCACATAAAAACATCACGTGAGTCATTTTCACATTTTTTTAATGTTTGCATTCTAAATTTTAATATTTACAAATATTAATATTTATTTGTAATATAATAATTCGAAAGCTTATTTTGTAACCTGTCTAAAACAGTTTTTACTATTCGGCTACGTTCAGAAATGTTTCATTTATAGAGCTTTATTTGTGAAGCGGTAATAATACAAAGTTTTCGTAAATTGTCATTTCGTTAAAGACATTAACCCCTCAGCAACGTAAGCAAGTATACACGTTAAAATAACGATAGCAGTCAAGTACAATAAGCGAGTTTACTCGTCAACGCGTGTGTCTCCATAGAAACCGTTATAACTCCGTTATTGTTTTAGTTACATCCGTAAAATAAAAAGTGAAAGGTCGATAGTGAATCATGCTGCACATCTCTATTCAAGTTGTCCATAGAAATACCTAAAAAGAACATTCTGTCAGATGCGCAGTCTGACAGATAATTCATCCCGCTAAATTTCCCACGGGCGGGTCGCCCGCTCCCGACATTGTTAATTTTTATTAAACATTTTTATATGAAATGATTGAAAAGTGAGGTGACAAAAATGTTTATTACACATTTATACAATAGAATAAGTATTGTTGTTTACATAATCTGTGATTTTAGTACCATTTTTACATAAATACATCACGTGAGTCATTTTGACATTTTTTTAATGATTGCATACTAAATTTTAATATTTACAAATATTAATATTTATTTATAATATAATAATTCGAAAGCTTATTTTGTAACCTGTCTAAAACAGTTATTACTATTCGGCTACGTTCAGAAATGTTTCATTTATAGAGCATTAATTGTGAAACGGTAATAACACAAAGTTTTCGTAAAATGTCATTTCGTTTAAGACATTTAAAGTGCAAATTGGCGATTTTCTGAGGGGTTAAAAGTGCATATTGGCGATTTTCTGAGGGGTTAAACGCAGTTTTTAAAAAAATATTAAAAAGTCCATTTTTAATCGGGTCGTAGAAACACGCCATCAAGTTGGTATTATTGAAATGTTTAGTGGTGACATCACTGAACACCGTAAAGCCATTTTATGGGAATGTAGGTATGACACAAGCCATCGTATTAACGTTTCATCTTATTAGTTTATTTACATACTGTTTATAGAGATCTAGTTGTTGTGTTTATTGAAACATTATTTAGGCCTAAATAATCCAGTTTCAAAAATAAGTATTATTATTTTATCTCTATTATGGAAAATATTCAAAAACTACTGCACAAAAAAATAGTAATGCTACTTCTAGGGAGAATACTTTGAATTCTGAATTTCAAAATGGCGCCAGTTGAACAGCTGATTGCCCGATCTTATGGGTAACTTTTCGGGAGTGATGACATCACACGATTCACTACACTTACGGTGGTTTTCAAGGATCTTGAAAAATTAAAACTTTGACAATTATTTTAACTATTAAAACTAACTCTAAAAATAAAAATAAATATGCAGTTATTTAAGTTAGAAGGTCATTATTCATTAAAAAAAATTGAAAAAATTGAACTGGAGTTCTTTATTGATATTGATCGTCTCCGAGGTGCTTTAATTTGATTTTCTTGAAAACAACATTATCCAGAGAGAAAAATCTTTGCAAATTTCATGATGCCAGATTTTTCAATCTTAGTAATGTTTTAATTATTTGATTGTAGTTATTGAATTTGACTTTCAAGTCTCTTATGTAACAAACAATATTGTGTTTTGTTTTATTTTTTTTCTTTTAAGTTAATATTTTGTAGCTCTTAATAGGAATCACTCTACATCTACAAATGCTTTACTGAGAAATATTTGCAAATTTCACGAAGCAGAGGTATATTTGGAGTAAAAAACATAGATGTCATTTTGCTGACTGATGATATTTTTTTTTAAATAAAAACAAAAATATATATTTCTATCACCCGTAGCCAATTATCACACCGCTACGCATGGCGACGGGAAAACGTGATATGCGCTTTCTCTTCTCTGTTAGTGTGTAACACGTGACCCGTGCTGGCTGCACCCAACTGCCCAGTTGCGACATGTGATTGAAAAATATACATTCTTCAAACTTCGCAAAATTACTTTGTGGCATCATTAATTATATAATGAATAACTGATCACTTTTATTTTTTTATATTGGAAAAACTTCTAGAAATTTTAACATTAGAGTTAAGGAACATATAAGATGTTTAAATAATAATAATTATTAATCTGAATTTGCCAACCATATTTTGGAAACAAGTCATTCTTTTGATATTAATACAGGTCTTAAAATTTTACATACTAACACTACGGGCATACAATTGGATAATTTAGAAATTTTAGAAATTAGAAAAAGCATTAATAGTAAATTAAATATTATAAATAACCAAACATTTTTTAAAAATAGCCATCTTTTAAATTTATTTTCTTATTAATAATTATAATTAACAATACTTACAATTAATTATAATTATTGATTTTTTGATTTAGACCAATTATTTGTTCTTAAAAGTTTTTTTATTATCTAAATGCAATTTTATTTTTTCCTTAAATAATTTTTATATTTAATTTTGTATAACTATTTTTATGATTTGTAAGTAATTAATCACCTCTGCTTTTTAATATTTTGTCTATGTTATAGTTTATTTTAATTTGTCTATACTTGTTTGTCATTTATTTTTCTTTATACAACGTGTCCGGAAACTCATAGTACAAGCGGGAAACTGGTGAATCTACATCACGTAGAGAACCCAAAAAACTTATTTTTTTCGATCTAAGCATTTGGATTTCAATATTATTTTTTTTCTATTTATCCATTGTTTCGGCAACTAAAGGGTTAAAAAAAATTTTGAGCCCGGTTTACCCTTCGTTGCATTTTATAAGACATTACACAGCTGAAATCAACCCCCTAGTGAAATTTTTTTTCAAATTTAACCTAAAAAATTCCAACTTCGGACCCGATTTACTCGAAAACGAAAGCTCAAATCAAAAAAAGTTAAACCACAAAATCGACTCCAAATGTGATGTGGATTCTCCAGTTTCCCGCTTGTACTACGAGTTTCCGGACACCTTGTATTAACATATCCTGATGAAGATAACATTGTTATCGAAACATGTAGATATTGTTTATAATATAGTGGTTTATACAAAGTGATCTGTTATTCATTATATGAAAAATATACATTTTAGTTTTCAATTGAAAAATATATATCATTGGACAGCAAAACGACATCTACATTTTTTACTCCGAATATGCCCAGAAATCCATTATTGTCAGGTTATTCACCGGGAATGTTTGACTTTCTTTTAATGTGTAGATATATTTATAATAATAAAATGTTTGTTTCAGTGGAGTACAGAGGGCACTGCTTGTTGGAGGCGTGTCGGACGTCAGATGTTGCACGGGTCAAAAAATTGCTGTCCGGACATTCGTGTGGGATGTTACTGACGCCTGCACCTCCTCAGGTAACTTCAATACCAACATCTGAACAGATATTAATGTACACGTAGTGAAACCCTCTTAACCTGTCAAAGGCCGTTTTCTAACAAGAAATTCCCTAACAAAGCACCACTTTGAATTTTGAATTGAATGTTTTGTGGATTAATTTTGAGCTATGGTATATTTTTTTATTTAACGAAACACATTCCTAGAACAATAAACTATGGTACCAAAACAACATTTCTTGCATTAATTACGTAAATTGATAGGTTTTACGATGTTTTCGTTGAAATAACACGCGTCTGACTTTGACAGAAAGAATCGCGGCAAATTTGACATTTTGATGCAACAGATAAAATCATTTAAAAATATTCTGGGGTTGCCAGGTGAATGAAATTTTTGCCTATCTTATGGGTAAATGTTGGCGCAAGCGATTCTGACCTTGTTCCTCATACAAATTCTGTACAAAGAAGGGTCAAAATCGCAGACAAACATATTTTTTCCGAAATTTTTTCCGCGCGCATGCGCACAAACTGCGCGCATCCGCGCGTCTCCGGCAAATAAGAGGTTAAAGCAAGTTAAGTACACCCCTCAATATCCTGTATACATACATGTTTCAAAAATATTTTAAGGGAACGTACCCATACTACGTGACACGTTTAGGGGGTGGGGGGTCTTCAAAATGTCACGCTCGGTACAAATGAGACCAAAATCGCCGACCAAAAGTTTTTTTTCAAAAATATTATTCAAATATTTGAATTATTTTCTCGCGCATGCGCATACGACGTACCCGGCTTCGCTCAGGGAGTTGATTTGAGATTGAACTGACGTTCCAACCCACGACGGATCTAGCTTTATATACCCCTACCAATGGGTAGCCCCACCCATACAAAAAAGGCTTCAAATGGTCCACAATGTTCCAGAACATTCCACAACATTTGGGAGTGTTCTGGAATGTTCCACAATGATCTGGGGTGTTCCATTCCAACATTCCAAACATTCCAGAATGTTCTGGACTGTTCTAGAAATTTCTAGAGGGCGAAACTTCCAGCCGTTACATCTTCAAAAGCACACCCTTCAGGTGACAATGGAAACCTTCTTCATGGATGGGAGATAAAGGACTACTACACCATATAACTCTGTAGCAGCCAGCCACTGCTACCTCATGCTCTGGATTGTTTACGAAAAATATTGATCTTTCCAGAAGCGTCGCCCATATTAAAATGTTTGAATGCCGAACCATCGAGAACATTCCGGTCACCGCTCGTAATTACATGACTGAATAGTAGATATCCATCACATCGATAATGAGCTGCACTTCTATCTACCTCTCAAGCGTTCCAGAAAAGTTTCGAAACATAGCCCTCCTGAAATGCACAGTTCGGGTACTTTCGAGAAATTCATTGAATAAAGAATTACTGTCGCTCAAAGCAACACTCCGACTTGTCGGGCTATATAAAGACGCCCGGCAAAACACACCCAGTTCAGTGTTAAGGTGTATTTCATACCGTTCAGCAAGCTCGCCTCAAGCAAACCGCAGTTAACGACCCAGTGTGAAACTACGTTCGTTTTGTTTATCTAAGTGCTGGTAGTAGTGTAAATCTGTTTCACTGTCCACTCCTGAATTTATTTGCAATTGTAATTTTAGTAGAACTCAATTTAATTGCAATTGTAATTTTAGTAGAACTCAGTCAAAGACTTCCTACACGAAACCTCATTGTTCTACATTGGCAACCTCTAACCACGAGTTCTACAACTCCCTTGTTCACACTGGGACTCGTTTCTGAGTTTTCGCGGTGCACACGTTGTAGTACACTTTATTTTATAATATATATTGATTATAATTGATATAATTTCTATTTTCAGTCGTCTGAAGTGCGTCCAGGCTCCCCGGCAGGCGGCGGTCCGTCCCCTCCTCCCCCCTCCCCGCCCCCACACGCCAATCCCAACAATAACAACAACAGCACTTCACAACAACAACAGCAGCAACAACAACAACAACTATCCCAGGCATCGCAATCACAATCCCAGCAACTGTCTCAGCAGCAACTGTCGCAGTCGCAATTGTCTCTGCACCATCAGCAGCAGAATAGCTCTTCCCCCTCGTCGTCTGCGTCCCTATTGGTGCAGCCGTCGGCCAATCAGGGGGTCGGTGGGGGTGCGGCAAGCGGAGCGGCGGGCGGGGCATCCTCGGCCGTGGTCAATTTTAAGCATCCGTACAGCGGAGAGACGCCGTTGCACTGTGTGGCTGCTAGTCAACACGCCAAGAGGAAACAGGTTAGGAAAATCACTCAATTAATTCATTCATATGGATATATTTAATTATTTTATTTTAACCTCTGGGAGGCCAGGCCATTTCACGAAAATTCACTAAAAAAGCACCACTTTGAATTTTGAATTGAATGTTTTGTGGATTAATTTTGAGCTATTGTATATTTTATTGACTGAAACACGTTCCTAGAACAATAAACTATGTACAAAAACAACATTACTTGCATTATTTACGTAAATTAATAGGTTTTACGATGTTTTAGTCGAGGAACACGCATTAATTTTGGCAGCTAAAATTCGCGGCAAAAATGACATTTCTATGTCACAGATAAAATCGTTAAAAAATATTCTGGGGTTGCAAGGTGAATGAAATTTTGACGCATCCTATGGTGTAATGTTGGCGCAAGCGATTCTGACCCTGTTCTTCATACAAATTATGTACATAGAAGGGCCAAAATCGCAGACAAACATTTTTTGTTCGATATGTATAGGAAGAATATACATACAATTTTACAACCAAAAAAGATTAATGCTTGTATTGTGTTTTCTTCTATATATAACTTTATAATTTTCCTCTTCTAATATTTTAAAATAGGTACTTACCTATAATTCAAACACAGAGTCTGTCAAATAAGAATAGAAAATATAAAAAATGGAACTACAAAATTTGTAGGCTGGCAACACCAATTTACCTCTCAAATATTCCTTTAAAGTGCAATGACTCTGAAAATACAGAACACTGTATACACTTTTAAAAATACATTTTTTTGTTCTTAAATAAAAAAAATTAAATCCAAGAAGCACTATTGTTAAGTTACCTACAGTGACATAAATTTGATTAAATTGTGTTTTACAAAATGATTGGCTTTCATTTGAATTTGAATTTAGCAGTAGGTAGAACGGAAGAATTATTAGTGGTGAGTTTAGTTACACTACTTTTAGATCTGAATGAGTTAAATATATTCAGATCTAAAATTACAGACATGATCTAAAGTCTGGACAACGCTAGGTAGGTACTTAAGCTAATATTAAATAAATGTGAGCAATTTCTAAAGTATGCTTTATATTTTATTACAATATCGTTATTCTTCATTATGTTAACACAAAATTGCAAAGATATAATAATAATATACCTATATGCAATTCTAATTTTGAGATCAGTGCAATGAAAAAATATTTTTTTCGCTTTTATGCCTTTTTAATTTTTAATAAAAGTTTAGATTATCACCATGATTATATTTTTAGTATTGCCATTTAACTTGTTGAGGGCCAGGCTTTTGGTCAGAACAACACGGAAATTTCACGATCTTCAATTGAATGTTTTGTGGATTAAATTTTACCTATCGTATATTTTATTGACTGAAACACATTTCTACAACAATAAACTATTTACCAAAATAACATTACTTGCGTTATTTACGTAAATTGATAGGTTTTATGATGTTATTTGAGGTCACGCATCGGCATTTTGTGACGCGGCCGCCACAATGACAGTTCGAGATGCCCACAGATAAAAATTATTCTAAAATATTTTGTGGCTACAAAATGAATGAAATCTTTACCCATACCATAGGGAATGTTGCCGCTAGCATTTCTGACCGTGTTCTTATACAAATTTTGTACATAGAAGGGTAAAAATCGTAGTTCAAAATATATTTTTTTCGCGCATGCGCAAGACCTGCGCACATCCCGCCCGACGGAAAATAATTCATATAAATTATTCGGAGTGACCGGCTGCATTGCAGCTTTTTCTATGGTAAAGGGCGATAATAGAGCTAGCGATTCTAATCGAGTTTTTCATACACTTTCTTTATACATTAGGGTCAAAATCGCATCTCAAAAGTGATTTTTTCTTAAAATAACTCGCGTGTTTACCGGGTCACAAGCGGCCCCCAACAAGTTAAACAACAGTTGCGCCCTCCTATGTTTTCTACCCTTATTTGACAAAAATGTGACCTTAGAATAGGGTATCCCAGTAAGGACACATTCTATTCTAAAAACATTTTAATAAAAAAAAAAATGATTGTTAGTTTTTTGAATTGGACTTTCATTACACTAACGGTGTTGTATTGTGTTTTTAGGTGATGGAGATTCTCATAAGAAAAGGCGCACGCCTGAACGAGAAGAATAAGGACTTTTTGACACCGCTCCACGTGGCCGCAGATCACTCTCATCTCGACGTCATGGACCTGCTGCTGAGAAACGGTAAACTATCTTACTTGTTCATTTCCTCTATGCCATTAAGCGTTGTGTATTTTTTTGTTTTAGAAATTATTTCCACTTTTTATTAGCAGTTTTCGCTAATCTAATTTATCAACCATTTATTTAATACCAACATCTCTGCTTTAGGTCACCCTAAGTGGTTCACTACGTTGGGTGACTTAACAGCAGTGCCCTGGTTCATGGGGTGAGGTTTGTCCGGGTCTTGGCGGCGGAAGCATCTGCCCACCTACTGCGTGGCAGGCCGGATCGGGAGAGACTTATTGAGAGAGACCTTTTGACCTCTCAAGCTGGTCTCTCTCGACCCATCGCCTTGCACTGCAGTTGGAGGGATGATTTCAAACATCCGTCACTCCTAAACAAATTGACACCCAGATTCCTATTCACCTCATACCTTTTTCCTTCCCAGAACTTCCTCACATTCCAATCCTAAAAATACCCTCCACACAGCATTCCCAAAGACGACATGGGCCCTGAGGGGAATTATTTTCCTCAGAGCCTCTTGTTTTTTATTTTTTATTTTTTTTATATGAATACCACACACGAGTCCCAACTGCTCCCGTCTGAAGCCAATGTGACTATGGCATACCCAATTGGGGTACGTTGTGTGGCTGAAGGTAGTGGGGAGGGGAAGGAGATAGGTAATAGGAAGGTGGGGAAGTACCAGGCCATTCAGATCTGGTCACCAAACACGGCTAATGCCATTTCAAGCAACGTTTCAATTCTGAATGGTGGTCTTACACCAGGGCGATACTGAGAGTATCTTCCACTTTTTTATCAACACTGGAACGTGTACTTCAGTGGCGGTTCTTCTCAAGGGGACGGTGGGGACAGACCCCACTTCATATTTCAGAAACCTATTGAAAATTTTTTCGATGCTTTATGTTCACAAACATTAATTCTTAACATAAAAGTAATTATTAACATTTGCAGATACATAATCTATAATTTCAATTCAGAACATTTTTAAGTTCGAAATTGAAAAAGTTTTTTCGGACGAACATGCGACCGCTCCGCTCACTTCCTTGTTGCGTACTAACTACGCGTCGCGTCACGCGATTCGATTCGACGATCGCGACTCGCGACTCTGGCTCGAAACTAGCAGTTGCCATCGCACTGCGCAAACCGTTCTGCGCACTTGGGGGACATCACGGGATTTTTTCCTTGAAATTTATTTATTTTATTCGTACTGAATACGTTTCTTAGAGATCTCGCAAATTCGCGCTTGCGCATTTGAGTCATAGTATCATTCTCGTGGAGATAAACTCTAGGATCCCCTCGTGGATAATTGGGCGTTCGTTTTCGTTCAAATTGAAAGATGTGAGCTATGCACGGACCGGGATTCGCGTTAGTGGTATTATTGTTGTACGTATTTTGTTAATAAAATAATAATATAGGTCGGATTATTTCTAAAGTGCCGTTCTGGTGGAATATTTACCTCAAAAGCGCTCTAAACCTAAGTTGGTTGAATTATATTTGTTATTTTTTATTAAGCTTATATTCATATATGTACCTATTTTGTATTTCTGGTAAGGTGCGTAACTTATCCAATAATATTTTTGTGAGAAAAATAAATATTTATTCGAAAAAATTAATGAATTATTTACTTAAGACATTAGAATTCCCTCTCACGTTTATTTATTCCACAACTCTCTCCCGGTGGAAATTTATTCGTACCCGACAATCCAATGTTTTAATTGTTGTCGGTTTGGCCATTCGAAACAATCGTGCCGCTCCTCTCCCCGCTGCTTTAAATGCGCAGAAAATCATTTAGCAGACCAATGCTCCTCCCCTTCCAATTCCCCCACTTGCGTCAATTGTTCAGGCTCGCACACAGCCACTCATCCATCCTGCCCCGAACTTTCTCGCCAAAAAAACATAAAAAGTTATATGGCCTCCAATAGCGTTTCTTACTTCTATGCCTCCAAATTAATAGCTCCTTCTAAAAAATCTTTTGCTGAAGTTGCCTCTCAACCCCAAATTAGTGCTCCTTCAAACTTGTCTTACAAGAAAACTGTAATGACAAAACAAACTTCTCGTCCAATTAAAACCCCTGGATATGATCAATTTGGCCATAACTCCCAGCTCTTGTTCCCAAATGGTAACATCAGATCTCTATTTCCTCAAAACCCCGTCTTTTCTAACTCCAATTCAACTAACAGCAGTGCTTTCAATCCTGATCTAAATGCAAATTCCATAAACAACAATACTTCTAATGACAATTCTTCTTTTATCCAAACTCTCCTCATGTTACTTATCTCTGTTATTAACAATAATAATTCTCTACCGTCCAACGCTGCCTCATTACTCTCCTCCTTGTATTCTCTCCTTCCCAATGGCTGCCCCAACAGCAGCAATTCTGCAGTGGAATTGTAGAAGCGCCACCTCCAATAAGGATGACCTCATCCGCCTTCTACATTTACACTCCATATCGATTGCTGCCATCTCTGAGACTTGGTTCAAGCCATCTCAACTCTTCAAGGTGAGTGGCTATCAATGTCTGCGGGACGACCGCATTGATGGGAAGGGTGGTGCAGCCCTTTTCATCAAAAACTCTCTCCCCTTCTCCCCTATTTCCATTAAACCCCCAAATACATCCTTCCAATTAGTGGCAGCCACTGTCTCCAATATTACATTTGTATCTCTCTATATCCCTCCTTCTACCCCATTTGACCTTCCACTGTGGGTTCACATGCTTAGCAAAATTTCTTCTCCCTTGGTCATTTTGGGTGACTTCAATGCCCACTCCCCACTCTGGGGTTCTTCTTCTTCGGATCCCTCAGGTGTCAAAATAATTGACCTTTTGGACTCCTTGAACATATGTCTCCTAAATGATGGATCCTCAACAAGGTTTAGTCACCCTGGACAGAATCCTAGTGCGGTGGACATATCCCTCTGTTCCCCGAGTATCTATCCACTAATCTCCTGGCGAATTACTTCAGACCCCTGCGGCAGTGACCACTATCCCATTATTTTGAATTTGGCTCAACGGTTGGATACCAATCACTTTAAAAGTAAGCCCAAATTTATTACAAAAAAAGCGGATTGGTCCCGTTTCAGAGACTCTATCCAGGATCTTTCCCTCTCCCTGCCTTCCCCTTCTTCTGATAACTGCACCTCCTCTTATAAATCTTGGACTGATTCCATTCTAAAATCGGCTGACAAGTCTATCCCCAAATCATCTCCTGTAGGCTCTAAGGCTCGCCCTCCCCCTTGGTGGGATGAGGAATGCCTTAGAGTGCTGAAGGAGAGGAAAGCGGCCAATAAGACATACTGCCAACAGATGACTATGGATAATTACATCTCAGCCAAGAATGCCCAAGCTGTTGCTAAACGTACATTCCGTTTCAAAAAAAAAAAACAGCTGGCGTAATTTCTGTACCAATATATCCCCTGCTACTCCAGCAGGGGAGGTTTGGTCCATGATTCGCAGGTTTAGATCTTCCTTTTCCCTGCCAAAGCCATCTCGCAATTCTGCTATTTGGATTGATGACTTTATTAATAAAATAGCTCCCTCTTATGTCCCTAATTTTGATGAACTTCCTTCTTTGCCTTTCACTTTAAAATCTTCTTCATGGTTAGATGCTCCATTTTCCTCTGATGAGTTGAAAAGAGCCATTGAAATCCTCAATGACTCAGCTCCGGGCAAGGATGAAATCCTGAATATATTCATCCGTCATTCTGATGACAATTCTCTTTCCTACTTTCTTTCTCTCGTCAATGTCTTTCTGGATTCTGGCATTATTCCCCCAGACTGGAAAATTCAAAATATCATTCCCATTTGCAAAAGTGGCAAAGATCCAAGCATAGGTTCGAGCTACAGACCTATCGCCCTCTCTTCTACTCTTTGCAAAGTATCTGAAAGAATGATTAAGAATAGATTGGACTGGTTCGTAGAAAAAAATCAAATTCTTTCCCCTTCCCAGTTTGGATTTAGAAAGGGTAAAAGTACCCTCGACAACCTTTCCTCTCTTGTTACAGACATCAAATTAGCATTATCTAAAAATGAATATTGCATTGCAGTGTTTTTGGACATCTGTGGAGCATACGACAATGTTCATATCCCCATCCTGAAAGAAAAGTTACTGGCAATAGGTATTCCGCCTAAATTGGTAAAATTCATTGTCAATTTGCTCTCCCAGAGAACAATTTTTGTAGATGGGTCTGAATCCTCTCCCCACATTAGACACATTTTCAAAGGTCTCCCGCAAGGGTCAGTCTTAAGCCCGATCCTGTACAATATTTACACATATGATCTAGAAAAATCTATTCAATTCTTGTGCGACATACTCCAATATGCTGATGACTTGACTTTCTACAAAATATCCCGTAATATTTTTATCGCAGCATCAGCAATCAACAATGCTCTTAGAAAACTCTTGGCGTGGTTAAATATTAATGGCCTTGAACTTTCCCCCTCCAAAAGCAAAGTTGTCATCTTCACTCGTCGTCGAAAGCTCCCAGATATTCAAGTGAGATTTGGCGATGAAATCATCCCTATCTCTAAAGAAGTTAAGTTCCTGGGAATGTTTTTAGACTCAAAGCTTACTTGGAATTCTCACATAAATCATGTCATCATGAAATGCGAAAGCAACATAAATCCCCTTAGATTTCTGTCCGGAGTGTGGTGGGGATCTCACCCATCATCTTTAAAACTTCTGTACAATGCTCTCATCCGAAGCCATCTTGATTACGGATCTTGTCTGTTTGATCCAATGTCCACTTCAAATTCGCTTAAATTAGATAAAATTCAGTCAAAATCTCTTCGCCTTATCTTAGGAGCCATGAAATCTTCCCCAATCAACGCAATGCAAGTTGAATGCTGCGAACCTCCCTTAAATATAAGAAGGCGATGCCTAGCAGAAAAATATATTTTCAAAACATGCTCAATAACTTCTCATCCCTTGATTCCCAAACTTCAATCGTTAAAGTATGAGGTTAATTTGAATCCATTTTGGAAAAAACATTCCCCTCCCCTTCTCTATAATTGCTTCAATACTTTCCTGGCTGTTTCCACAAACTCCTATCGCAATGAATCTCTCCCCTTATACTCTTATCCCTATGAAAGTCTTACTTTCTATCCAAAGGTGCACCAATTTATAGGAATATGCAAAAAAAATATTAAAAACTCAGTTCAATCCAATAATGCAGAATTCAACAAAATTATTGAAAATAACTGGCCAAATTATATAAAAATTTTCACAGATGGTTCCAAACTCAGTTCGGACTCCCATTGTGGGGCCAGTGTCTATGCACCTCACAGGAAATTGTGTTTCCCACACAGACTTCCCAAAGAATGTTCCATTTTCTCTGCTGAATGCATAGCAATCATAGAAGCTTTACGTCTCGTCAAATCTCTCAACATTAGAAATGCCCTCATCCTTTCAGACTCACTTAGCTCATTACAAAAAATAAGCGCATCCCCTCTCAATTCCAATAGCGACTCTCTTACCTGCTCTATCAGAGACCTCCTGCATTCCTTGTCGCTGGCTCACGTGTCAGTGGTCTTGGCATGGATCCCAGGACACCTTGGTATTATTGGAAATGAAAAGGCTGATTCTATTGCTAAGGAATCCATTGTTCATGGTCCATTAAGTAGTATTCCCATTCCTGTTAGAGACTATTTTCCTATTTTAAACAATAAGTTACAACGCCAATGGTCCTCTGATTGGAATCATCCTCTCTGTTAAAAGGTCACCAGTACTCTTTAATTCAACCTTCTATTCCTGTCAAGCCCTGGTTTCACAAATACACTTCCATGCCTAAAAAATACATCTCTTCCATTATTCGAATGCGTTTAGGTCATACTTGTTGTCTTAGCCATCTCGCCAGATTCCACATAGTCAATTCGCCTTATTGTGATTGTGGTTCAGAGGATACTTTAGACCATAATTTTTTTGAGTGTCCTATCAATGACCAATTTCCAAACTTCATACCTGAATTGTTAAAACTTAAAATTGAATTCCCTACCAGTGTACCCTGCCTTCTTAGTCTCAACTCTCCTGAAATTCACTATTTGTTGGCAAAATTTATTTACAAAAATGGCCTCAACATTTAAGCATCAATCACATTTCTTTCTCTTCCATATGTATACATTTGTTTCTTGCAGTGTTATTATGTACAGTTGTACAGGTTCCTATTTTTGGGAATCTGTACATCTTCCTACTCTACAATTTTGTAATGACTATTAAAATACCGACTCTGTGTGTTACTCTGTATGAAGATGGAAGTATGGAAGATGTACAAGTTCCTATTTTTGGGAACCTGTACATCTTCCTACTCTTCAATTTTGTAATTACTATTAATGCCAACTCTGTGTGTTACTCTGTATGTATAGTTGTATAGATTCCTATTTTTGGGAACCTGTGCATCTTCCTACTCTACAATTTTGTAATTACTACTAATACCAACTCTGTATGTTAGTACAACTTGTATAATCATATGAATATTTGTCTTGGCCCATTGTCTATATCTGCTAATATAATTTATCTATTCCATGTAAAAAACTGAAAATGTAACTAATTTTAAAAATATGAAAATGTAACTAATTTTAAAAAACTGATAATGTACCTAATTTTAAAAAAAAATCTGAAAATGTAATAATTTAAAAAAATTGATAATGTAACTAATTTACAAAAAAAAAACTGGAAATGTAAATAATTTTAAAAATATGTAACTTACTTTAATAAATGGCCAAGATCGCCCTTAATGGGTGAAAGCCAAATAAATAATTAAAAAAAAAAAAATAAAATAAAAAATATACCTACTCGTGCAGGTACATGAATATAAAAGAGTACCTAGGTATTTTGAAAGTTCTCAATTATACTGAGGTAAATTGTCATGTATTTTTATTTATACACATAAAAAATATCGGTCCCCACCATCGAAATTGTGCTCGAGCCGCCACTGGTATACTTTATATTATTTTAAATTAATAAATTATGAAATAACACAAATTAATCAAATAAAATATATTTATCGGCGGGATTCGATCCTGCGACCTTCGGTGTGCGAGCCAAGAGCCTTACTGATGGACTACGCCGGCCGTGTGTGGAGCTAATGTAAAAAAAAGAGGTTCGAAGTGTGCAATTTCGTACCATAGCATACAATAGAACTGTTAAAATGGCGAAGTAACCTTAGAGTAACTTATTAGTTTTCGGAAAGTAAAAGCAAATTTTCGTTATTTGTTTTTGGGGTGTTATGCCGTGTTGCGCTACCTCCTTCTTTAGCCAACGTTTCGGACATCGTTGCAGTGTCCATCATCAGGGCAGATCCGGTAGATGTGTCAACAGTAAAAGCAAAAGTTAAAAATGACATAAAACAGGAGGTTAAAATGATTGAAAAATGCTTTTTTGTGATATTCAAAAGTAGCAATTTCTTTTACTCTAGCAACCATTGAAACAGATGGCCTAAAAATGCTAAAGTGTTGTTTTGTAATGTTTTTAAAATAATAAATAATGAACTGAAAAATAAAATTGAATATACTACCTATCATGAGGTTAGGTTAAAAATGATGATGTATTGATTCCAGGCGCCAAAGTGAATGTGTTGGATGGTCTGGGGCAGACGGCGCTGCATCGTTGCGGCAGACGGGACGCAGCGGCTGCCTGTCGCCTGCTGCTCGCGCACCGCGCAGATCCCGCCCAGCAAGGCTACGGCAGCGGGGACGGATCCTCCATGGCGGTACTCAATGGTATACCATGATTATTGATTACTGAGTTTATTTTTAACTAGCAGACCTGGTCACAAGTTGCTGTGGCTAATGAAACACAATGCCGTCTACTGACAATGCCATTATCCAACCTTTATAACCAAAGCCATGTGTTAATTTGCATACATAGCAAATCCACACCGCCTGCTTGCCAGCCCGCTCCCTTTATATATTATATATTTCAACCAATTTACACAAAACCTTGACAAATTATATACCTAAACCTTCCTCATGAATCACTCTATCTATTGGTAAAAACCGCATGAAAATCCGTTGCGTAGTTTAAAAGATCTAAGCCTACAAACAGCGGGAGCAACTGTGCTTTATACTGTATAAAGATTTAATTTTTACATTTAGTTTCATACAGGGAGTGTTATATCCGAGTTACAGCTTCAGATGCACTTGGAAATGGACTGTTAATACTAAACTAAATGGTGTTGGCTGGAATTGGGTGATAATATGTGTAGGGAAAAATAATGGATTCCAAGGAAGAAGGAAACCAATCACTTACCTCTTCGAAGGCACACCACACAATTACAAATATAGTTTATTTAGTTCCACAGTTGTACCTCGAGGTAATTATCACCACAACACAAATAAGTACAAAACGTTCTTGATACGGTCAAAACACCTTTTTTTAGTTCATAAACGAATATACATGAACACGAACAACCAACAAAAATGCTTCCAATCTAGCTGTTGAACTCAAGAATTAATCGTAAAACTATCCGTTTTCATGTGACAAATATCAAACTGTGCACAAGTGTTGGGTGCGCGTTTGGCGTGTTTCCCGATTATGCCCCAGTGCCGAAGAAATTGATGACACTGTTTCCTCACAGCATCTTCCATTGAAATACCGATAGAACAAGAGCAGCATTCTCACCTGACGCCTATGCTCTAAAGATTGCAATCCAAAAGCATGTCCAAAATTTCACATTTTTGACACAACTCTTTTAAATTCCAGAGCGCATCGCAGACGAACCCCCTTCCTCGCCCAACGGCGACCTGGAGCGCCGCTTGCTGGAGGCTGCGAGATGCGGAGACGCAGAGGCAGCCCGAGCCCTACTCCGTGCTCGCCCCACGCTCGTCAACTGCCGAGATTTAGACGGCCGCCACAGCACTCCGCTGCACTTTGCGGCCGGGTACAACCGTCTGAGGCTGGTGGAGGCGCTCTTGCAGCACGGTGCTGATGTTCACGCTAAGGATAAGGGGTAATTGTTGACCCAACTATGTATATCTACCATCCGACCTACTATCCATACCAATCACATCTGACCACATCTGACTACATTTAAAATTGTGGAACGATAACTCCCAAGGAGCAATCTGTCTGTTAAAGTAACTAGTGCCATGATCAACTGATCTCTCAGTTCTTTAATATCGTCAAAGATACCTCTGATGATCGTGAATCTAGTGATCTCCCAGTGTGTGTAATTGGTGTCTTTTTAAATTGAAGCAGGATTGCAAGAAATATTTGTGAAAATAAGCAATGTATTAATGTAAAGTTTGTCAAATAAGACTAGTGAACATAGGAGGGCCCAACTGTTGTTCAAATGGCAATACTAAAAATGTAACTCATGGTGGAAATATAAATCTGTGTTACCAGATATCAAAATTAGAATTGCATACATGTATATTATACCTTTGCAATTTTGATATAATGAAGAATAACAATATTGTAATAAAATATGAAGCACAGTTTAGAAATTGTTCACATTTATTTAATACTAGCTTAACCTCTAATCGGCGCGGGCGCGTCTCCGGCTGAAAATAATTCGAAAATTTGAATAAAATTTTCGACCAAAACTTTTTGTCTGCGATTTTGGCCCTTCTATGTACAGAATTTGTATGAAGAACACGGTCAGAATCGCTTACGCTAACATCATAGATGATATAGCCACTAGTTTCATTCACCTTGCAACCCCAGAATATTTTTAAAACGATTTTGTCTATGACATTGAAATGTCATTTTTGCTGCGAATTTAACAGTCACAATTTATGCGTGTTCCTCGACTAAAACTTCGTAAAACCTATTAATTTACGTAATTAATGCAAGTAATGTTGTTTTGGTACATAGTTTAGTGTTCTAGGAACGTGTTTCAGTCAATAAAATATACAATAGCTCAAAATTAATCAACAAAACATTCAATTCAAAATTCAAAGTGGTGCTTTTTTAGTGAATTTTCGTGAAATGACGTGGCCACTCAGAGGTTAAGTACCTACTAGCGTTGCCCGGGCTTTAGATCATGTCTCTAATTTTAGATCTGAATATATTTAACTCATTCAGATCTAAAAGTAGTGTAACTAAACTCACCATTAGTGATTCTTCCTTTTTACCTACTCGTCGCCCGAGTTCTTAATTGTCCAAACTACCATTTGGGTATTTTACAGGAGGAGGTTTTCTTTGATTATTTCAATAAAACATTATGATAGGTGTGTAAGACGAAGCTATTTACGTAAAGGTAAAGGTCTCATAAGTTGAAATAATTCTTAATAAGATGACTTATTATCGTTTTTGAAACTTTATTTTTAATTTTAAAATGGAGATTGAGCAAGAATGCAAAATCAAAATTATTCTTATGGAGATTGACCACACTCAAATGGAGATAGAGCAAATTCTACATAAATATTTTCCGTGCTTAATTGTGCAAACGACCATCTCAAGTTATATACAGGATGAGTTTATTTTCAATATATCTATTTTTGATATCGACAATTCGTGGTGGGATATATATATAAAACTTATTAATTAACTAACTTGTCGGTCCCTCATTATTTTCTATTCCATTTAACCGATTGTGATGAAACTTTGGGTAGTTATTGTGCACTTGCACGCTAAAACTTCTATGTGTAATGGTGAGCTCTGACTTTATGAAATTTGCACACATATTCCCTTATTATTTTCTGTACCATTCATCCGATTCCGATGATACTTTCATGAGATGTTTTACACATGCCCGCGAAGGTTTCAATATATAATGGTGAGTTCTGGTGTTATCAAATTTGCAATTAAGTGAGTTCTGGTGTTATTAAATTTTCTTTCATTATTTCCTAAACTATTCATCCGATTGCGATGAAACTTTGGTGGGGTATTGTGCGCACGCCTGCAAAAATTTCTAAATATAATGATGAGCTCTGGCGTTATGTAATTTTCATAAAAATTACCTTATTATTTTCTGCGCTTCCGGTGAAACTTTGGTGCGTTTTTGTACGAACGGAAGCGAAGGTCTCTATATGTAATGGTCAGATCTGGGGTTATGAAATTTGCTTAAAATTCCATTATTATTTCATGTACTATTGAACCGATTGTAATGAAACTTTGGTAAGTCGTTGTGCGCATGTACATGAAGGTTTCTACATATAAAAGTGAGCTTTGGCTTTATGCACATAAATTCCCTTTTTATTTTCTATTCCATTCTTCAGATTCCGATGAAACTTTCGTGAGTTGTTTTACGCACGCCCGCTAAGGTTTCTACGAGTATATATATATATAATGGTGAGTTCTGGCGTTGTAAAATCAATGCATCCCGCATTATTACCATTCATCAGATTGCGATGAAACTTTGGTGAGATATTGTGCGCACGCCTGCGAAAGTTTCTATATATAATGGTGAGCTCTGGCGTTTTGTAATTTGCATAAAAATTACCTTATTATTCTCTACGTAAGTTGTTGTACGCACGGCAGCGAAGGTCTCCATACGTAATGTTGAGTTCTGGCTTTATGAAATTAGCATTAATTATCTTATTATTTCCTATACACAATTTAACCGATTGTGGTGAAACTTTGGTCAGCTGAAACCGCGAAGGTTTCTATGTATAATGGTGAGCTCTGACAATGATATTAATAAAAAAAATACATTAGGTGGCTCGCGAGTAGATTGAAAAATGTGTGTATTTTACAAAGTTAAGCGGTAGGGGGGAAGAGGGGCGGTGGGGAATCCGGGAGGGAGGAAGGAAGGGACGAAGTGGGGGGAGTCGCGGGAGTGAAACAAGGGAGGGGCGATGGGGAAAGTGAAAGAGGGAGGGGTTGGAAGGTGTAAGGGGAACGACGAAGGGACCGTGGAAGGGGAACGGGGCGGGAATGGGAACGCATGGGAATGGACGTGCAGCGATAATTATTAAAAAAAATACCAAAGCTATAATTGAAACACATTAAAATTTGTTAAAAATTTATTGAAATGCTTTTTCGTGAAAAAATACAAGCAATCTGAGAATAAGGCAGAGGGAACGCCTGATGGGAACAGGGCGGGAACGGGAACGCTTTGAAAAGGTCATGCAAAGATAATTAAAAAAATCATAATAATAAAACTATAATGAAACACATTATAAATTTATTGTTTTTTTTTTTGTGAGAAAAATAAAAATTAATTAATTAATTAATTTCTGTATTTCACAATTTATTCATTTAAAATAATATATAGTATATTTGCGGCAAGTTCCAGAGTGGAAGATACTCTCAGTATCGCCCTGGTGTAAGACCACCATTCAGAATTGAAACATTGCTAGAAATGGCTTCTGCCGTGTTTGGTGACCAGATCTGAATAGCCAGGTACTTCCCCACCTTCCTCTTCCCTATCTCCTTCCCCTCCCCACTACCTTCAGCCTCACAACATGCACTCTCTCTAGACGGGAGCAGTTGGGACTCTTGTGCGGTATTCATGTAAAAAAAAGCGGCGTGATTCAAAAATAATAAATAATAAGTTTTTGAGTTATAATAAAAATCCTGGAAAAAATCTTCTTTTTTCATATTCTTTAGCTGAAACTCAAATCCCAACCAAATTTTTGTTGACGAAACTCGGATGCGTAATCAGCACCCCACAACACATACACGAGGAAAAAATCAGAACTGCACCAGAATTTATATCAACAAACTGCCTAATGACTTGACTAATTCTTAAATGACAAACAAAGGCTTCATACAAATACGGATAAACTGACAATTTCGAATCGAACTTGTAACTTTAAAATAAAATGACAGTCAACAAAACTGATTTCGACAATAAAAACTCTCGGAAAGGAGAATCTGAGTTAAAACCGAAAAATGAACACGCTGTATTACAAAATTCCTTGCCATTTATAAAACAAAACTGAAACGTCATTGATAAAGATACTTAAAACTAATAATAACCGCTCTATTTCAGCACTGCTGCGTATGTATGATCTTTTGTCAATAGTTTTAGACATTTTGTTGTAATTTTGTTATTCAAAAACTCACTTGTAATACAATTAAATGCCTTTTGCTTCCGCGTAACACACCACAATAACAAAAACAATGTGAAGTAAATAAACAACATGGCGGCGCGGTATCGTAGGTCGGCGTGCTGTGATTGGTCGATTGGTGGAGTTTGACTAATCTAGCCCGCAAATTTTATTTCGCGGCAAATGAGATTGAACTAAGAAGGAGTTTAACTAATTAAGAAATCACTTTTAAAATATTGGTGTGGACATTGACATTTTAAAAAGCTTGTAATTAATTGTATATGGCTCGTAAAACAATTTTTTATTTATCTAACGACGCGAAATTTTATCCTTAACATTGTTGCATTTAAAACTCATTTTCGATAAAATGGTAGTTTGCACAATTAAGAACTCGGGCGACGTACTGTTAAATTCAAATTTATGTTAAATTAAATGAAAGCAAATCACCTTGTAAAACACCATTTATTCAAATTTATGTCATTAAGTAGGTACCTTAACAACAGTGCGTCTTCGATTTAAATTTTTTTTCTTTAAGAACAAAAAAATGTTTGTTAAATGTGATTTACAGTGTCATTTACATTCAGTGTAATTGCGCTTTGAAAGAATATTTGACAGTTAAATTGGTGTTTCTAGTCTACAAATTTTGTAGTTCCATTTTTAATATTTTCTATTCTTAATTGACAGACTACGTTGTAATATTGTGTTTTCCAGGGGCCTGGTACCGCTGCACAACGCGTGTTCGTACGGCCACTATGAAGTGACGGAGCTGCTGGTGCGTGCAGGAGCCTCCGTCAACGTGGCCGACCTGTGGAAGTTCACTCCGCTGCACGAAGCCGCCGCTAAAGGGAAGGCAGATATTGTACGTCTGCTGCTCAAGGTCTGTTGTCACTATGTAAAAATGTTCTACATCGGTTGCATCTATGTTCTTCCCTTCCTTCTTCAGCAGTGCATCTAATGGAGGCGGCTCTTGACTGAAATTGCCAGCAGTGCATTTCACTGTTTGAGACATATTTACTTTTTATGTTAACCTGTTGAGGTCCCGGCTTTTTCCAGAAAAACACGGAAATTTCATGATCTTCAATTGAATGTTTTGTGGATTAAATTTAACCTATCGTATATTTTATTGACTGAAACACATTACTAGAACAATAAACTATTTACCAAAATAACATTACTTGCGTAATTACGTAAATTGATAGGTTTTATGATGTTTTATTCGAGGTACACGCATGTCACGCATCGGCAATGTGACGCGGCTGCCAAAATGACAGTTGGAGATGCCCACAGACAAAAATTATTTTTAAATATTGTGTGGCTACTAAGTGAATGAAATCTTTACCCATACCATAGGGAATGTTGGCGGCAGTGATTCTGACACTTCCTTTACCGATTTTGTACATAGAAGGGTCAAAATAGTAGAAAAAAGATATTTTTTTTTCGCGCATGCGCAGAATCTTTTTACATCCCGGACTACGAAAAATTTAATATAAATTATTCGAAGTGACTTGTCTCATTGCGGGTTTCTCTATGGTAAAGTACGATAATAGAGCAAGCGTTTCTGACATTGTTCTTCATACACTTTCTGTATACATAAGGGTCAAAATTGCATTTCAAAATGCCGCGCCACCTCGCGGACACCGGTGTTCGATCGGCCCACAACGAGTTAATAATACAAATTAAAATTTTTTCTTCATCTACAGCACGGTGCCGATCCGTCGCGCCGTAACCGCGATGGTCTGACCGCACTACAGCTAACGCGCGAGGGTGACGCCGAAACGGCTGATCTTCTGCGCGGCGATGCAGCATTACTGGAGGCGGCAAAACGCGGCGATCTGCCTCGCCTGCGACGAGTTCTGACCCCGCACAACATCAATTGCAGGGACGCGCATGGCAGGAACAGCACTCCGCTGCATTTGGCCGGTGAGTGGTTTTCTGGGATGTCCCTGATTTCTTCTTCCATTCACATATTATGTACAGTCGATTCCATTTAACCACTCGGATCCTTAAACTTGTTTTCATAATAATATAACATTACCAGACATATATATGAAGTATGAGTTGTACCTGACTTATTAAGGGGACACACCGAGACCCAAAAATACAGAAATCCTATTTCTTCCAGCTAACCTAACAAATACATCTTATATTATAAAACCCAACAATTAAATGTTAAAAAGACCTAGAAAGACACTCCCCACAGCATCCCCAATGATGAAAAAGTCTCCCTACCTCACTTTACTTTGTTGGAGTCACGTTAGCAACTTAACTAATCCTTACTTTAATCATTACTTTATTACTTACTCTAATCTTTACTTTTTAACCGGTAACGTGCCAGGAACTCGAAAACACGGGCCTCATTTGCGCATGCGCGAGAAAATAATTCAAATATTTGAAATAAATTGTCTCTGAAAAACTTTTGGTCTGCGATTTTGACCCTCATATGTACGAATTTGTATGAAAAACAGTGTCTAAATCGCTTGCGCCATCATTATTATTGGTAGTCTTAAAGATTTCAGTCGAATTGCCACACTGGATTATTTTTAAGACGATTTATTCTATGATGATGCGCTGTCAGATTTTGGCGCGGAATTAACGGTCGCAATTACTGTGTGTATCGCGAATAAAACGTTGTAAAACCTATTAATTTACGTAATAAATGCAAGTAATGTGGTTTTAGTGGATAGTTTATTGTGTTGTGAACGTGTTGCAGTCAATAAAATATACCATAGCTTAAAATTTATCAACAAAACATTCAATTCAAAATTCAAAGTGGTGCTTTGTTAGGGCAAGGGGAAGGTTGGATGCCTCTTCACCCCCGGCTCGTCACAGGTTAATTTTTGTCATTTGAATATTTTTTCTCATCTATGTATATTCTGTATCCATTTCAAATTGTTGTAATTTCTATGTAAAAGCCGTTAATCAGCGTTAATTTATAATAAATAATCTTACAATATCACTTCTGTTGTAATAATAATTATGTAATAATCTGTGTTCCAGCGGGCTACAAAAACCTGGAGGTTGCCGAGTGGCTAGTGGAGCGCGGTGCCGAGGTAGACGCGCGCGACAAGGGCGGCCTCATCCCGCTGCACAACGCCTCGTCCTACGGTCATGCCGACGTGGCTGCCCTGCTCATCCGCTGCGGCACCAGCGTCAATGCCACCGACAAGTGGGGCTTCACGCCGCTGCACGAAGCCGCTCAGAAGGGACGCACGCAGCTTTGCGCTCTATTGGTAGGTTATTAGAACTTGGTTTGTAACTTACGTAGTGTTGCATCCGAAACTGCTCACGAATACAGCTTCAGATGCACTTGGAAATGGACTATAAATACTAAACGAAATGATGTTTGCTGGAATTATGTTATGATAAGTGTAAGGGAAAAACAATGGATGCAAGGAAGAAGGAAAACCGATCACTTACCTCTGTACCTCTGCAAAGGAGCACACAAAACAATCACAAATATTTATTTATTTATTTAACGCCCAAAGGGCTTTTACGTGTTTGGTAGTACAATTAATTCATGACAGATGATTTTTAACCCCTTCAAAGCCAGTAAAATCAAGGAAATTTCCTAAACAAGCCCACTTTGAATTGAATGTTTTGTGGATTAATTTTGAGCTATTGTATATTTTATTGACCGAAACACATTCCTAGAACAATAAACTATGTACTAAAACAACATTACTTGTGTAATTACGTAAATTGATAGGTTTTTACAATGTTTTCATCTCGTCAAATAACATGCATCGACTTAGAATCGTGGCAAGTGACATTTCGATGTCCACAGATAAAAATTATTTTAAAATATTCTGTGGTTACAAGGTGAATGAAATCTTTACCCATCCCATAGGGAATGTTGGCGCAAGCGATTCTGACACTTCCTTTACAAATTTTGTACATAGAAGGGTCAAGATAGTAGAAAAAGCGTATTTTTTTCCCCGCGCATGCGCAGAAACTATTCACATCCCCGCCCGACGGCAAATTAAATATAAATTATTCCGAGTGACTAGGCGCATTGCAGGTTTCGCTATGGTAAAGGGCGATAATAGAGCAAGCGATTCTGGCCTTATTCTTCATACACTTTCTTTATACATAAGGGTCAAAATCGCGTACAAAATATTTTTTTTTTTTTTTTTTTGTTATTATCACCGGTGTACGATCGGCAAGGGGCGGGTTATACAGATAAAGAAATAATAAAAATAAAATTAGTTAAAAAAGCACACAAGTCATAAAAATACAAAAATACAGCGATTTCATAGGTTTACAAAAATACATATGTTTAGGAATAGTTTTGAAATAAGTTTTTTACAAGATCAACAAAATTCGCCAAATTTATGTTAAATATGTCAACATCATGTAAGTACTGTTTTCCCATAGTGTGAAATCGTTGTATCGGAGAGTGGGCAATATAGTTCCGCTTATTAATGCTACAGTAGAATAGTGTATTTTGTCATGTAGTTACTGTCGGTATTCGTAAGTTTATGAGTTGCAGGAGTTCGCAACAGTCAAATTTAGAGTTAAGTATTTTGAATAAAAATATTAAGTCGTTTATTTTATGTCTGTCTTCTAGTGTGTGTATTTTTAGAATATTTAATGATAAATTATATTTTCAGTCTACTAATGGGATATTTAATTTAAAATTTATAAAATGCAGAAATTTTTTTTTGTATTCGCTCAATGCTATTAATGTGAATTTTGTAAGATGGAGACCAAACTACCGAGTTATATTCCATTAGGCTTCTAACTAGAGATACATGTAATAATTTAACGGCCTGTATGGAAATAAAGTTGTTACATATAATCCTACTAATATTATAAAGGCGAAAGTTTGTATGGATGTATGTTTGTTACTCTTTCACGCGAAAACTACTCAATGGATTTTAATGAAACTTTACAATAATATAGCTCATACATCAGAATAGGCTATAGGCTATAGCTTAGAGCTCTGGCATTATGAAATTTTTATACAAAAATTGAATAGGTGGCACGCGAGCTGTTTGAAAAATGAATGTAACGGGTATAGAGGGTGAGTGAGGGGGGGGGGTAGGATGTGGGGGCAGGGCGGAGGGGTGAGGGGGTATGGGGGAGGGCGGAGGGTGGAGGGGGAGGGGTGAGGGGGATTTGTGTGGGAGGAGATTGAGGAAGAGGGGTGAAAGAGGCGGGGGAGAGGAGAAGGGGGGGGGATTGGAGTGGGGAAGGTGGAGGAGGTACTGTGGGTACCCCTCCTAATACTATGCGAGCGAAGCCGGGGGCAAAAGCTAGTATTGTTATAATAACATGAACAACACCAATAACTTGCTTCCACTGTAGTTCCAATTCTTCTTCTGTTTTTTAGAAACAAATGCACTCAAATATGGTATTTTTCTCTTGTCACTGTTCCAAATTCAAAATGCTTTTTCAGCAAGGTGAAATGGTTAGAGAGGGTAGGTACTGTATAAATGATATCACAGTAGGAACTATGCATATCATCATTTCAAAACCAAACAGATAGTATCTCAAATAAATTTTTATTGTAATTGTTTGAATCGTAATATCATTTTATTTCAGCTGGCTCACGGTGCCGACCCCTTCCTAAAGAACCAAGAGGGCCAGACCGCCCTGGACCTCTCACTGGCCGAGGATGTCCGCTGCTTGCTGAAGGACGCCATGGTGGGGGGGGCTACACCGGCCCCAAGCTCGCAGGCTGCCGGTGCGACGGCGGTGTCCGGACCGCCGGCGGGGTCGCAGGCCGGCACGGCGGTGGCGCTGGCAGGGACGGCGGGTGTCCGGGCGCCGCAGGAGACAGTCACAATGCCCAGCGGCAGCACTATAACCCTGTCCTTACCGGTAAGAAATGAAATTTAACCACTCGACCTGTAACATACAATAACGTCAAGTACAATAAGCGTGTTTTCAAGCTAAAGCGTGTGTTCCCACAGAAATCGTTATAACTCTTTTATTGTTCTAGTGACAACCCTAAAACAAAAAGTAGAAGATCCATATTGAATCAAACTTCTTGAAAGTTGTCCATAGAAGTACATAAAAAAGACTTATTTTGTAGAAATAGTTTTTACCCGCCAAATTGTCTATGTGCCGTTAGACATTGTTATTTTTTTTTTTTTAATATTATTGTTTGAAATGGTAAAAAAGTGAGGTGACAAAATTGTTTATTATACATTTATACAATTGAATAAGTGTTTTTTTTTTTTACATAAAAACATCACGTGAGTCATTTTTACAATTTTTTTATGTTTGCATTCTAAATTTTAATATTTACAAACCTTAATATTTATTTGTAATATAACAATTTGAAAGCTTATTTCATAACCTTCAAAAAACAGTTTTTAGTATTCAGCTAGGTTCAGAAATGCTTCGTTTATGGAACTTTAATTGCGAAGCGGAAATAACACAAAGTTTTTATAAATCTGACAGTTCGTTTAAGACAAAAAACTTGCATAATTGCAAAATACCTGAGTGGTTTATAGGTTAGATTTATTACCAAAGATAAACACAAGAAGTGCCTGTAACTCTGAAGATGGAGATCTAAGATTTCAGGCGAGTTTAACTGGTCAAAGGCCGGAGACGCGCCGGCGCGCGCGTCGTATGCGCATGCGCGAGAAAATAATTCAAATATTTGAATAATATTTTCGACAAAAAACTTTTGGTCTGCGATTTTGGCCCTTCTATGTACATAATTTGTATGAAGAACAGTGTCAGAATCTCTTGCACCAACATTACTCTATGAGACGCCTAAAAGTTTCATTCACCTTGCAACCCCAGAGTATTTTTAAAACGATTTCTTCTATGACATTGACCTGTCAGAATTTCTTGCGAATTTAACCGTCACAATTTATGCGTGTTCCTCGACTAAAACATCGTAAAACCTATTAATTTACGTAAATAATGCAAGTAATGTTGTTTTCGTACATAGTTTATTGTTCTAGGAACGCGTTTCAGTCAATAAAATATATGATAGCTCAAAATTAATCCACAAAACATTCAATTCAAAATTCAAAGTTGGGCTTTTTTAGTGAATTTTCGTGAAATGGCCTGGCCTCCCAGAGGTTAAGAGTTCAACAGTTCGGCTGTGGAATGATTTTCCGACTTTTGAAATTCCTCCATTCTTAATATGGGTCTCTTCAAGACCCACGTTCACTCCTTCCTTACAAAATGACCCTCCACACAGCATCCTTAAATATGGACATAGGCCTGAGGGAAATGGTTTTCCTCATTTACTCGTTTGAGTCTTTTCAATTTCCACTTTATTATTTGCAATGCGTTAATTTTTTGTTCATATGTAGAATAAGTGATAAAAACCCTGACATTATTTTTTTACCGCATAGCAATAAGACCATGGAGGCTCTCAAACAAAGAATCAACTAATAATTATGTGTTTTCCAGTTGTCCTCAAATTCCCACGGCAGCACGCCCTCAGTCTGCTATTCGCTGGGACCGCGGTCGGAATGCGGTCAGGCGGCCGGTGCGGCCTCCGCTAGTGACGAAGATGGCCTCAGACCATTCCTGCAAGGGTAAATAAATATTCTAATAACAGTTATTTTTACTTACTTACATTGTACCAAAAATAAGTTTCCATGTCAGTTGATCCGCGCATTGACAGTTGGCCCCCCGGCGTACTTATATGCGATACGCAGTTGGTTTAGGGAAAATGCGGTATATCTAATTAAACATAATTAAATGACCCCGAAGGGGTGTGCAGAGAGGATGTACCGCCGAATAACAAAAGTATTAAACATATTTTCATTCAAATGCATCAAGGAAAAATCTGCTTTTCTATATACTGTGTATACCAGTGCATAATTGCAAATAATCGACATTGTATAATAATTCATTTTATATTAATTTAAACTTATAATTAACCTCTTATTAGCCGGAAACGCGAATCCTTGTTAATATGTTTGTCTGCGATTTTGACCCTTCTATGTACAGAATTTGTATGAAAGACAAGGTCAGAATTGCTTGCGCCAACATTTACCCATGTCATAGGTAAAAAATTTCATTCACCTGGCAACCCCAGAATATTTTTAAATATTTTTGTCTGTGGCATCAAAATGTTAAATTTGCCGTGATTCTTTCTGTCAAAGTCGATGCATGTTACTTGACGAAAACATCGTAAAACCTATCAATTTACGTAATTAACGCAAGCAATGTTGTTTTGGTACATAGTTTATTGTTCTAGAAATGTGTTTCGGTCAATAAAATATACGATAGCTCAAAATTAATCCACAAAACATTCAATTCAAAATTCAAAGTGGTGCTTTGTTAGGAAATTTCCGTGTTTTTCCTGGCCTTTGACGGGATAAGAGTATTTTTGAATTCGATTTTACGTTTGTAATTGGTAAATAATGCACAAAAATTATAATTTTATAGTAAACTAACTAGTTCCTGGCATGCGTTGCAATGCTACTCAAAGAAATAAATTGATTCTCCCCCTTTCCCGTGCATCCCCGTTCATCTCCCGAGTCCCCTTCCCCTCCCACGTTCCCCTTTCACCTTCCCGCCTTCCCCCTCCCTCGTCACCGCTACCGCGAACCTCACCTCCCCCTCCTGCCTTTCCGCCCTGCTGCTAAAATATATGAAATACACACATTTTCATCTATAAAAATTTCATAATGCCAGAGCTTACCATTATATATAGCCTATAACCTTCGCGGGCGTGCGCATAACATATCACCGAAGTTTCATCGCAATCGGATGAACGGTATGGCAGCGCATAAAAGATGAACAAACAAACAAATATTGATTTTTATATGTAAGAAGGTATCACTTCGGGGGGCCAACTGTCGGCAGATCAACTGTTGGGTCACCCCCAGCAACATGTGCAGGCTTTAGGTTTGGGGGGACGACCTCGGCTCTCCTTCGCCTTGCCTCCGGCTACTCGACGCTGTAGAATTCCTTAGGGTCGTCGGGTATTTCCCCCCAATCTCCCATTTACTTTTCTTTGAGGCATCACCGAGGAACCGGCTAAGGGGCGCGGAAGCTGAGTGTGGTTCACGACTAGACCGAACGTCATGCGCATTCTTGCTGGGACTGCCAATCGATTGTAAGAGGACACCCAACCATTTGCCATGCCCTTATTACTTATCTACTGTGTCTTCCTTCCAAACAGGTGCTTGTAGGATACCCTGGATACAATCACCCAGCGCTTGCCACCTCGTGGACTTTCACCAACCTGTCCCATCGTCTTATCTATATTTTGTCATACTAATACATATTGTATCTGTATTTCCCGCTAAGCAATTGCATACTTCTTACTAACAACGTATGCAGGGACATTGGAGGTCTAGTTTCGTTATCAAATGTAGAGTCGTTTTTACCAAAAAAATTAGAGTCCTTGCAAGAGCCTTGAAGGGGTAACCATCTGTTACCTATACCAGGGCGGGTAAGTGGTGGGTCCTCCAATGTTGGGTCACCCAAAAATACAATCTATTACAGATTTCCTCCTTGTGTTAATCTTAATCCGTATGCTTAAAAAAAATGTATAAGGGAAAAAATCGGGATCACTTGCACTAATGCCACTGTCAATTCTTCGTCGAATTCTATATCCATCAAAGTTGCTGATGAACCTTTTCTTTCCAGTCTTGGTCTGGAGCTGCTGGGCGAACTCCTGGAGAGGGAGCAGATCACCCTGGACATCCTGTCGGAGATGAGCCACGAGGACCTGAAGCAGGTGGGAGTGGCGGCCTACGGGCATCGCCACCGTCTTCTGCGGGGACTGCAGCAGCGCTCCAATACCCCGGGTAACTAACCTAACCAACCTGACCTTATTAACACATAGACATCGGTGGTGTCTCAGAAATAACCCAGTATTTGCAAAATATAATTTTTAATCTTTTATCAAATATTTAGTCACAATTTTTTAGGTGTATCTCTCTGTTCCCACCACTACTGCTTGTATTTTGCTTTGACTCACCAGTTTAAATTTTACATGTGAGTACCCCACAAGAGTCCCAACTGCTCCTATCTGGAGCGTATGAGACTATGGCATCCCCAATTGGGGTACGTTGTGAGGCTTAAGGTATGCACAGAAAAGGAAAGGTCTATACTTAGAGCCTTGGGGAACACCAGAAAACAGTGGAAAATTTCAAATTAAAAATGTGGGTTATTTTCGGGACCTTTGTGGATCATTAAGTCCTGCAAGCACAAGCGTCCCAACTGCTCCCGTCTGGAGCTTGTGAAACTTTGGCACCCCCAATCGGGGTATGTTGTGAGGCTGCAAAAGTAAAGGTCTATGCTTAGATCCTTGGGGAACACCGGAAAACTGTCGAAAAACCTCAAATTAAAAGTATGCTTTATTTTCTGGACCTTTGCGGATCTTTAAATACATACATACAAAAGCAATAAATTGAAAAGGGGCCTATAGGTCTGAAGAAAAATATCTTTCGGGTGCCAAATATGTGAAGAACTTTGATTTATAGGGACATAAAACAGCTTATTATAGATCCTCTCTTCAATTAAGCGTTATCTAAAATTGCCTCTCCATTCAACATCTCATCTCTTCTAAGTCTGAACTCGACTCCAATCTTCCATATAATTCTGAAATTTGCTCATTTAAATAAAATTAATGTATAAATTCACCTTTCCTTTTTCTGTAATCTTAAATGATGGCTTAGAACACCCTTGAAGGATGAAAGCCAGAAATAATTGAAAAAAGAAAACTATGGCCAACTTGTTTCTGTTTTTTGATTTCAGACTGGTACGCTGGCACCATGGTGGCCGAACTAAGTCGTGATGACCCGGAATTTGTAGCCGTGGAAGCGGAGATGCAGGCATCCGTGCGAAATCACCGCGATTCCGGACACGCCGGCGGAATCTTTTCGCATTACAGCGTTATAAGGGTGAGATTTACATTATTTATTAATATAATGTACCACAGGCTCAAGCCAGTTAATTTATAACATACCCAATACGGAATATTTTTGATTTTTTATTTTGTACTCAGTAGAACCCCGTTATAATTCAAACCCCGATAATTAAAAAAATGCATTATTCAAAATTTTTGTCCCCAGAAAATTTTTCATTCATTCATGTTTTTTAAATTTAAAATTTCAATATTATCATTTCAGATACAAAAGGTGCAAAACCGGCGTCTGTGGGAGCGCTATCGTCACCGTCGCCGCGAGATTGCCGAGGAGGCCCTCGCCTCGGCCCACCAGGAGTCGGCCCTCGCCTCGGGTGGCGGCCCGGCGGCCACGGGCAGCCCCGGCGGCACGCTGTCCACCATTAGCGGTAACGGCGGGGCGACCGCTGCCAACGGGCAGCAGGATCTGGCCGCTGCGCACGAACGCATGCTGTTTCACGGCTCGCCGTTTATAAACGCCATCGTGCAGAAGGGATTCGATGAACGGCATGCTTATTTAGGTGAGAAATGTGAAAGCTGCTATGTTGACAAGACATTTTTAAAACCCGTCGTTCCATTGGGTAGAAAAGTCCTACAATGGCTGCACTGCAAATCAATGTCAAATCAACTGTCAATCTTGTTAATTTCTAGCCAATTCTGTCTTGTTCCTTTCTAGCTAGTTCTGTCCTCTTTTGTCAATATTGTTAATTTCTAGCCAATTCTGTCCTCTTATGTTTTTTCTAGCCGATTCTATCTTCTTGTGTCAATCTTGTTCCTTTCCAGCCAATTCTGTCTTTTTGTGTCAATCTTGTTAATTTCTAGCCAATTCTGTCCTCTTGTGTCAATCTTGTTCATTTCTAGCCAATTCTGTCCTCTTATGTCAATTTCTAGCCAATTCTATCTTCTTGTGCCAATCTTGTTCATTTCCAGCCAATTCTGTCTTTTTGTGTCAATCTTGTTAATTTCTAGCCAATTCTGTCCTCTTGTGTCAATCTTGTTAATTTCTGGCCAATTCTGCCCTCTTTCATCAATCTTATTAATTTATAACCAATATTGCCCTCTTTTGTCAATCTTGTTAATTTCTAGTCAATTCTGTCCTCTTATGTTTTTTCTAGCCGATTCTATCTTCTTGTGTCAATCTTGTTCCTTTCCAGCCAATTCTGTATTTTTGTGTCAATCTTGTTAATTTCTAACCAATTCTATCCTCTTTTGTCAATCTTGTTAATTTGTGTCCAATTCTGTTCTGTAGCAAATTCCATCCTCTTTTGTCAATGTTGTCAATTTCTAACCAATTCTGTCCTCTTTTGTCAATCTTGTTCCTTTCTAGCCAATTCTGTCAATCTTGTTAATTTCTAGCCAATTCCATCCTCTTGTGTCATTCTTGTTAATTTCTTGCCAGTTCTGTCTTTTTGTGTCAATTTTGTTCCATTATGATAATATTTAACTATTTTATTTCGATCTTCTCAATCTCCTCCAATATGAATCTTGTATCCATATCAGATAACATCACTAATATATATGTATGTATATTGCAGGCGGCATGTTTGGCGCAGGCATCTACTTTGCAGAACACTCGTCAAAGAGCAACCAGTATGTATACGGCATAGGCGGAGGTACGGGATGTCCGGCGCACAAGGAGCGCAGCTGTTACGCTTGCCACCGCCAGCTGCTGCTGTGCCGCGTCTGCCTCGGCCGCTCCTTCGTGCTGCTGAGCGCCATGAAGATGGCGCACGCTCCCCCCGGGCACCACTCGGTGGCGGGAAGACCTTCACAGGGCGGACTCTCCTTCCCCGAGTACGTCGTCTACAGGGGGGAACAGGTAATATAAACAGCTTATAATACATTTATATCGTAGTATTAATGTAGGGAGTGTTGCGAACCCGTCACTCAGAGAGTGGAAACACAACCTGCAAGCCAAGATCCGATCTACCGTGCTCAGGTTGAATGACACTGGGTGTCATGAACGGTGTCTCCGAGATACGGGGTCGCATATCCCAGTATTTAGACCTTTTATACTCCAGCACTCAGGGCTCTGTTGGAATGAACCTTCCATTTCCCTAGACATTCGTGGGACCAAAAAGGCCGATGAAATCACGCTAGAAAGAATTTTGATTAGTCCTAAACTATTTTCGTTATGTATTTTTGAGGTGTTATGCTGTGTTCCGCTACCTCCTTCTTTAGCCAATGTTTTGAACAGTCTTACAGTTTCCATCATCAAGGAAAATGTGTAATAATTGATAGTGGTTTCACCACTAAATTACACATCTGCCCAGATGATGGACACTGTAACGCTGTCCAAAATGTTGGCTAAAGAAGGAGGTAGCGCAACATGGCATAACACCCCACATATAAATAATGAAAATCTTTTTGACTGTGAAAATCTAAAATCATATCAGCCCTAAACAATTTTTCTTTTCCAGGCTTATCCGGAGTACCTCCTCACTTACCAGATAGTCCGCCCTGAAGATGGACAGATCACGGAGTTGCCCGCTTGAGACCGGCCTCCGCCCATCCCGGCGCGTCCTCCCCACCCCCTCCCCAATCCATCCAATCCATCCAACCCATCTAATCCTTCAAACTCTTCCAAAACGGCCAAACAATCAACAGTCAACAACAACACACACTCGAACCAGTCCAAAACAGCCAAAAATCACAATCAGTCCAATCCATCGAAACCGACGAAACCATCGAAATCAGCTCCATCCACTCCGAAAACATCCGATTGCTTATCCGTATTGTCACGCAAGCCTGTTCACGTCGCTAAGTCAGCGCCAAGCACTCCGATCTTTTCGCACCCATCTCAAAATTCTGCAATACCTTCCACGTCCAGTCACCACTTCATTCCGGTGCAATTTGGCACTAATAACATGTTTTTGGCGCCACCATCATATCTCACGCATCGTCCACATTCCGCTCCGGCGAATCCGCAACTAATCAATCAAAATAATAATAATTCACTTACATTACCGTCGCGATCGCACCCTGCAATTGTTAAACCTATTGCAATTGTGCCGAAAATGGCTGCAAATGTACCGTCGCACAATCGAGAGCTTTGCAGATCGATGCCAAACACGCCGACGTCATTGTCTACGTGTCCGTATTCATTGTTTGCGCCGCAAGAACGCAACGCCAACGCTAATTCGCATCTGAGTGCTCGATTGAATCTCGAAACTCGCACACCTGTACCACGTTCGTACGTCATCGTGCCAAATACCGGACATACGCATCAATTGCGATCCAATTCGATGTCGTCGCAGAATAAACCCAATCGTTCCATTTCGGTTATGCCGCATTCTATTTCGTACACGCCGCATTCAATATCGTATCCGAATCAATCGAATATGCAACTCGCGATAAATAATTTGAATGATGCTTACGCTGTTTCGCAGAGTATTTCTTTGCCGTCGCATTCGAGGCACGGTCATGTTAATGCACCCCAATCTATTCCGAATATCTCGCATTCTATCGCGAATATGCCTCATTCTACAGCGAATGTGTCTCATTCTATAGCGAATTTGCCTCATTCTACAGCGAATGTGTCTCATTCTATAGCGAACATGCCTCATTCTTCTGCCAATATGCTTCATTCGGGTTCGAATCTGCATCATTCCGTAGCGAATATGCCGCATTCTATGGGAAATTTACCTCATTGTGTGGCAAATATGCAGTATTCCAGTGGGAATTTCTCACATTCAATGGCAAATATGCCTCATTCTATAGCGAATGTGCCTCATTCTATATCGGTGACTTCTCAGATGCTTCCGACGCAGTCCTACTCGGTAACATCCCTATCTTTACCGGAAAATTCAAATTATCCTCGGGTGACTGATTTACGAAAGCATAGGGCTGTACAGATGGCTAAGAGGCTCTTTCTATGCAAAACTAAACGTAAATTAGTAGATTGAAAATCCTATCTTACTAGAATTAGAGGTAATTGGGATGGCGTAATTTTAGTCAATAGACTGTAATTAACACGTTGTCTCAAGCAACAGGTGATGAAGAAGAGACATTGGACAAACGTTTACGCTCTTTAATAGTCGTCAGTTTAATGCGTTATAACATTAATAATTATGCTATGAATTCTAATGGCAGAATTGCAATTTTGTGATCTCTCTGAAAGTCAAACTTTTACATAAAAAAGCAACCTAAAAAAATCATTATTTTTTTTCAATATTTTGAAATTTATTTTTAAATATTTGAGGAGTTGTATAATAAATATAAATAATTTATATCATTTGGTTTGAGATTTTTGTTTAACCCTAGAACGACTTTATCGTATTTTTTTAACCCTTTTTGTTACATAAAGACTAATCATTTGTCAATTTGACTAACACTATTTTACAAAATGCATTTTTGAAGTGAAAACTTCTTTAGCACCATTGCGATTTGAAATTCAATGAAACGAAAAATAGCAACACTAAAAAGAGACAAACACACACATCTACAGGATTTTCCTGCGAGTATAATCGGTCTCCTCTCTGTGTAGTGCTTCGTAGCCTCCCCACTCTTGTCTATTTTAGTTTTCTGAAAAAGACAAGAGTGGGGAGGCTACGAAGCACCGCATAAAGAAGAGACCGATTATACTCGCTGGCTAAATCCTACTATTTTCCTAAATTGGTATATTTTTTAGTGTCGCTGTTTTTCGTTTCATCGAGTTCCAAACCAGAACCGGTGCTGAAGAACTTTTCACATTATTCGTTATATTTAATCGTAGAGTGATCACTCACAAGCCCTCATTGGCGACTGAGTTAGCACAGAATTAACGCAATCGGCAGATTAGTCAGAGAAACACAGCAGAAAATGCATACTGTGTTAGTCGAAATGACTCAGATTGTTCTTCTAGGGTTAAATGCATTGATATAGGTTACGCAATGAGATTCGATCCAAATTCACACACTTAATATTGTGTGTATTGGTGCATATGTAAACACTTCCCACAGCGATGTCCTTGTGAAACATCACTGAGAAACAGCCTTTTGTCTTGCTTACGCCTGCTTTTTTTTAGCGGAATAAAAGAGAACATGTTGATCTAATTTAAAAATTAGAAAAGGTTTTACAGTGTTCTCTTTTTTCATTAAACTAAAAATTAACTTTTTTCAATTTCGCTTTTCAATTTTCAAAAGTCGAATATTAACATATTTGAAATATGCTCTATGCAAGTACTGTATTTGTTTCAACGCTTTCTGCAGTACCTACCTACAGTATATATATTTTTATAATCCAATGCAGTTAATCCCCTGATAGTTGGCCCCCCGACAGTTGAGCCATGGATAGATTATCTCTCTGCCAGTTGACCCCAGACAATTGATCTCTCAGACAGTTGATAACTCAGACAGTTGATCCCTCGGACAGTTGATCCCTTAGACAGATAATCCATCAGGCAGTTGATCCCTCGGACACTTTATTATATGGACAGTTGATCCCTCGGACATTTGATCTCTTGGACAGGTGATCCCTTGGACAGTTGAGATCTCGGACAGTTGATCCCTCGGACAGTTGATCCCTCGGACAGTATACTCTTGGACAGTTGATCTCTCGGAAAGTTGATCCTTTAACTCGTTGAATGCCGCGAGTAAATGGGGTTGGTTGTAACCAATTAGCGTTCGCAAAAAGCGGCAGCCATGACACCCAATGTCCGGCGATTCTGACAGCGTCCTTGAGAAATTTCGTACATAGAAAGGTCAAAGTTGAAAACCAAAGAATTTTTCCCGCGCATGCGCAAGAACTGCGCACGTTCCCACGCTCCGGTAAATCATTAATATAAATTATATGGAGTCACCAATCTAATTGCGGTTTTCTCTATGGTAAAGAGCGATAATAGAGCAAGCGATTCAGACCGTGTTCTTCATACACTTTCTTTATACAGTTGAAATCGCGCGTAAAGTCTCATGATACGCCGGCGCACGAGCGGCAAATGAGTGGTTAATGGATTATTTCTGATGTACATCCTTGTTGATCCCTCGGACAGTTGATCCCCTCGGACAGTTGATCCCTCGGATAATTGATCCTTCTAACAATTGAAGGGATTATTTCTGATGTACATCCTCATTCGTAAAGTAAGTATGCAAACAGGATATACTGCCATATTACAAAAATCGATATACTTATATCTGCAGGCTTCTTCAGTGGAAATCCACTATACAATAATGTTGTATCCCGAAAGAGTATGCAGAGAGGACATACGGCCGAATAACAAAATACAATTTACTTTATATGCTATATCTACTTATTTGCTATATCTACATAGCTAATGTAATATAATGGCGTGGTCGGGGACCAACTATCTAGGGACCAACTGTTGAGGATCAACTATCAGGTGGTCAACTGTCAGATCACCATATTTTTTTAAAACTCTTTTTCCATATTAAATATGAATGTGTCAAGCATTTCTGTAATATTTATAAAATCCTTACTTATGATTTTTTATTTTTAATAATCTTTAATTTGCACAAAATATAATAATATATTTTACTGTCCACTGCACATTAAAGCACGAAATTATTTTTATCGCATTTAATAAACACATAATTTAAACAATTTATTATTAAAAAAAAATTATAATTCTTTCACCAAGTGTATTTTTGTTATAACATTTTTGTACATGTTATCAATGAAAAATATGTCATTTTTTTATTATTAATTAAAAACTGATGTCACTAATTTAAATAAGACTATTCGACCTTTAGGCTCCAGAAGGGTGTTTGTGTATCTTTTGTTTTATTAAATTAAAATATTTTTTGTTTTGTAATTTTTTTAACAAAAATTTAAAATTTTCATTCATCTTATTAGAAACATGTAAAATACTGGGCTTAAAAAATGTATGAATGTAGATGAATCTTAGGTAAGATGTCTCGACGGCAACGTGCGGCGCTTGTTCTTCTCTGCCTTTTCTCTCGGAGAAACACGTTGAGCCGGTGTGTGTGACGCGTATTATGTAACGTGATATAATTATAACATTAACTATGTATATTTAGTCATATAATATAATAAATATTATGTATTTAAAATTGTGCAATTTAATCTGCTTGTGCGGGTCGTCTGGTATATCAAGCTACATTCAAATTTGCGCGTCTAATACCAAGCGACTCGCACATTATGCAATATTCGATATCTCATTAAGTATAAGGTTAAATCATTTTTTTTTTTAATGTCTAAATCTATTGTAATTTTGAGTTGTATTTTTTAGCCACTGGAGTGTTCTTTAATTTGATCAAAATTACTTTTTAATTAAATTAATTTAGTTTGATAAAAATTACAATAAATTTAATTTAATTAATTTATTTTATTTTGATCAAAGTTACAATTAGATTAATTTATTTTAATTTGATCAAAGTTGAAATTAAATCAATTTAATGTGATCAAACTTACAATTAAATTAAATTATTTTAATGTGATCAAAGTTACAATTAAATTAAATTAATTTAATTTGATCAAAATTACAATTAATTTAATTTAATTTGATCAAAAATACAATTAAATTTAATTTGATCAAAATTGTAATTAATTTTATTTAATGTGATCAAAATTACAATTAATTTAATTCCATCAAAATTACTATTTAATGAATTTAATTTAATTGAATTTGATCAAAATTGCAATAAAATTAATTTAATTTGATCAATTAAATTAGTTTAATTTAATCAATTTTACAATTGCCTTGAGCGCTAGGAAATTTTTGCATTCGGTTTGAAAATTTCTCACCCTCATTAAAAAAAATAATTCCTCCAAATTTTAATAAGGAGAATGTAAACTGCTTGTAGTGTGCACCTATATTTGACCGTTCATCCCATATTTTTTAATATTCATAAAAAAATTATTAAAAAATCATTAAATTTATAAATGCCTGAATTCTGCATATTATTAAATATTTCCACAATTGTGGGGTGATAATGCAAAACTGACTATTTCCAAAAACTCAACTTTTCAAGAGAGGCAAAAAACTGTACCGACTCTCACAAGCATAATTCTCTGATTTTTTTTTTTTTTAAATAATAACTAAAAATATTTCAAACCATTTCTGTGATTTATAGACTCGGTGGTCGATGAGTAATATTTTAAATTAATATTTGAAAATTTTTTTTTTTCCAAACATGACTATTTCCTACAAATAGTGCGTTTTGAAGTAAAACAATGTGTATGGACAAATTAACATTTTTGCTTTATTTAAAGAAAAATAATAAAAACAAGACATTCTATGGAACAAGTATATAAAAAAAGTAAGAAACACAAAATAGGTATTGGATTTTCAAGATATGGCACATCTGCCCAGATGATGGACACTGTAAGGCTGTCCGTAACGTTAACTGCAGAAGGAGGAAGCCCTACTTGTCATAATAACCCAAAAACCAAATACGAAAATGCTTTTGGCCGTGAAAATCTCAAATCATATCATGTCTCATGGTCTAAGTCTTCATTATACTGAATATTTTCTTAACAACTTCGTTGTAAAAACTTTTAGCATCGTCGGTGTAATAAAAATTTAATTAATTTTATCACGTCTTCTCGCTTTGCAGGTTTCATATGATCAGTTGCCCGTTGCTCAGAATCCAAATATTATATAAAACATTTTGTTTTTCTCGTCACCCCCACAAATTTAGGCGTTGCATTGTATTATGTTGAGGAAACACCCACCCACAGTGTTTTTTTCCTTTCGGAAAGTCGAAATTTTAAACAAATCGAAAGTCAAATTAACAAATAATCGTTATCTATTATTACAAATAATATCTTCAATGCCCTTCTCACTTAGCAAATTCATTTTACTCAAGTATTTTATCAAAAAACAATACCAAACGACCAATACAACTTGCAGCTGTCAAATGATTTTGAGGTTATAACAATCATAAAAAATAGTACGTTTTGCAGAAAAAAATGTTGCCGCTCTATAATATTTGTATTGGAAATATGTCAAATTTGCCATAAACATGGAATTAGTCACTTTTGCAGAAAAAGGTATCTAATTTTTGGCTGGAAATAGTCAGTTTTGCAGAAAAAGGTGTTTTTCAAATTGAAAAATGAGGAGGATTTCGTCATTTTATCGTAAAAATAATGATGCCATTCGATTCCTTGGCCTCGAATTTGTCTGGCTGCATATATAACTCAATTTAGCCCATTTTGGAAATAGTCAGTTTTGCATTATCACCCCACAATTTCAGTTTGCGAAATGTCAATAATAAATAATTTTATAAGAGATGAGAGACATCTCTTGTTAAACTGTGAAACTTCTGTTAGACTTGTGATTATCCAAAGATCATAACACGTGGGAACTTGTGGAAAAAATTCAATAAATGTTGGGGTTGTTTGCAAATTGGCCAAAATGTGGCCAAAAACACTCCAGTGGTTAGTCAACTCAAAATTGTAATCATTTCACTCTAGTTCTGGTGAGAAAAAACATATGTGGAATTTACATACCTTTGATGAACATTTCAGAAATGGCTTCACCTTTTTTTGACAATAAATACAGTGCAACTCTTTTATAAGGTTTTCTAAGTGACCGAAAAAAAAATCCCCCACAATGTTGAATAAATGTTTTTCAAGATATTTCCTGATTTCAGTCGGATTGAAAAAACTAACTTCTGTAACAACTTCTTAGACGTGAAACCTCTTAACCTGTAATCGGCCGGAAACGCTCATTTGCGCGCAGCTTTTGCGCATGCGCGAAAAAAATATTTCGAAATAAAAGTGTTTGTCTGCGATTTTGACCCTTATATGTACAGAATTTGTATGAAAACAAGGTCAGAATCGCTTGCGCCAACATCATTGATGATATGGCCACTAGTTTCATCCACCTGGCGACATCAGATTATTTTTAAATGATTTTTATCTGTGGAATCGAAATGTCAATTTTGTCGCAAATTGAAGCTGTCAATATTGACACGTGTTCCTCGACTAAAACATCGTAAAACCTATTAATTTACATAATTAACGCAAGTAATGTTATTTGGGTGCATAGTTTATTGTGTTGTGAACGTGTTTCAGTCAATATAATATACGATAGCTCAAAATTAATCCACAAAACATTCAATTCAAAATTCAAAGTGGTGCTTTTTTAGTGAAATTTCGTGAAATGGCGTGGCCTCCCAGAGGTTAACCTGTCACGGGCCGCCCTGAAAGGAAATTATGCAAACCATCACTTTGAATTTTGAATTGAATGTTTTGTGGATTAATTTGGAGCTATCGTATATTTTATTGACTGAAACACATTCCTAGAACAATAAACAATGTACCAAAACAACATTACTTGCATTAATTTGATAAATTCATAGGTTTTACGATGTTTTCGTCAAGTATCACGCATCGGACTTTGACAGATTTAACCGGTGACAGGCCGGAGACGCGCCGGCGCGCGCGTCGTATGCGCATGCGCGAGAAAATAATTCAAATATTTGAATAATATTTTCGACAAAAACTTTTGGTCTGCGATTTTGGCCCTTCTATGTACAGAATTTGTATAAAGAACAGTGTCAGAATCGCTTGCGCCAACATTACTCTATGAGACGCCTAAAAGTTTCATTCACCTTGCAACCCCAGAATATTTTTAAAACCATTTCGTCTATGACATTAACCTGTCAGAATTTGCCGCGAATTTAACTGTCGCAACTAATGCGTGTTCCACGACTAAAACATCGTAAAACCTATTAATTTACGTAATAAATGCAAGTAATGTTGTTTTGGTAGATAGTTTATTATGTTGTGAACGTGTTTCAGTCAATAAAATATACAATAGCTCAAAATTAATCAACAAAACATTCAATTCAAAATTCAAAATGGTGCTTTTTTTATTTTTTTTCGTGAAATGGCCTGGGCTTTGACCGGTTAATCGCGGCAAATTTGACATTTCGATTCCAAAGATAAAATCATTTAAAAATATTCTGGGATTGCCAGGTGAATGAAATTTTTGCCTATATCGTGGGCAAATATTGGCGCAAGCAATTCTGACCTCGTCCTTCATAAAAATTCTGTACACAGAAGGGTCAAAATCGCATTCAAATTTTTTTTTTTTCGAATTTTGTTCCGCGCGCATGCACACGCACCGCGCGTATCCTCGCATCTCCGGCAAGTAACAGGTTAAGCGAGAAAAATTTTTAAGCATAAAAACTTGAGGTTGAAACTTCTTGCGTGAAAACCATATAATACAATGTGGATTCAACTATAAAACAATTTTCGTTCAAATAAAAGTAATTCTCCCAGAAAATAGAGTATTTGTATCAATTTTTTTGTTTATTATTATTTTGAAATTAAAAAATCTTGTTCTTTTACCAATACAAAATAATAATTTACAATTTTTTTCATAGGGCTTGCACAAAAAATTCATTAAAAAATGTGGTTTTTGCATTTTTTTTTTTCATTTATTAATTTTTCTATGTGGCCTGTTATATGTATTTAGACTTTTTTGTATTGGTATTTTTGAACTATGGAAAACTATTGTAAAATAATGAATTTGGCTAGTATTAGAAAAATGTGATTTTTAGCTAATAAGGAATGTTTTTTTGTTCTTGTAAGTGAAAATGAATCAAATAAAATATACATACATAATTTAAATAAGTTTAATTATAATTTTTTACCCCAAGTGGTTCCCTACGTTTGGTGACTTAGCAGGAGTTCCAGGGATGAGGTACGTCTAGGTCTTGCGTTTGCCCACCTTCTGTGTGGCGGGCCGGATGGGGAGAGACCGGTTGAGGGAGACCTTTTGAATTTTCCAGCGGGAATCTCGCCTTGCAACACAGTGGGAGAGGTGAATTCATACGTCCGTCATTCCTGGACACATTGACCTCCAGACTCCTACTCATCTCTCATACCATTTTCCTTCCCAGAACTTCCTCTCCTAAAAAGACTCCATAAAGCATCCCCAAAGATGACGTAGGCCCTGAGAGAATTTTTTTTCCTCAGGACCTCTTGTGTGGGAGCTAATCTATCTATCTTCTTCTTCTATCTTCTATCTTCTATCTTCTAATATAAATAAAAATGAATCGCTGAAATGTATGTACGCGCATAACTTCCGAACGACTGCACCAAATTGAGTAATTCTTTATTTGTTGTGTTCGTTATTGTCAGGACAAGGTTTGTATAAAACTACTGGTGAGCTCTGGCATGAAATTTGTACAAAAAATTTGCAAGAGGTGGCACCCGAGCTGTTTGAAAACAGAATGTAACGGGACTGAATGTATGAAATTCTGGAGGGGGTGGGGGGAGGGGAACTCAGGAGGGGGGTTCGTTGAACGGGGGAAGGAGTGAGTGGAATGGGCAGAGGAATGTGGAGGAGGCGGAGTGGGAACGCGAGAGGGGAAGGGGACGCGGGAGGCGAAAGTGGAACGGGACGAATGGGAAAGGACACGGAGGGACAAACAATTTATTTTTTAAATGGCATAGCAACGCATGCCGGGAACCAGCTAGTGTTAAAAAAATGTGAATATCGCACAAGAGTCTGGAACCAGCAGGACTATGGCATTCCCTTTGGGGTATTATGATGTTGTGAGGCTGAAGGTAGTGGGGAGAAGGACCCGACTATTCAGCTCTGGTCACCAAACACAGCTAGAGCCAATTCAAGCAACTTTTCGATTCTGAATGATAATCTTTAACCAGGGCGATACTGAGAGTATCTTCTACTCTCATTTGAGATCTGTATAGCTTTAAATGAAACACCAACATCAAACTGGGTAAGAAAATGTCTTAAAAGTTTCTTTTCTACATTAAAACTTCAATTTAAGAGGCGGGTGTGGGTACCGCCGCCCCAGGAACCATTTATTAAATAACCGACACCCTTGCCATAGGCTACCCCAAGTGCTTCGCTACGTTTGGTGATTTAGCAGAGGTGCCTGGGTTCATGGGGTGAGGTTTATCTAGGTCTTGGCGGCGAATGCGTTTGCCCACCTTCTGCATGGCGGACGGACCGGATCGGGAGGGACTGGTTTAGGGAGACTTAACCTAGACCTCAGTGGGAGGGATGGATTCATACATCCCTCAATTCTGGGCACATTGACCCCCAGATACTTACCCATCCCTCGTACAGTTTTCCTTCCCAGAATTTCCTCACCTTTTTTCCCCTAAAAGACACGCCACACAGCAACCCCAAAGATGACAAAGGTCCGGATATGTTTGAAAAAAGAACCAAAAAAATAAAAAGCTAATTGGTACGGCGTTTGCCCCGGTAAGATGAGAGGTTCTGGGTTTGAGTCCCAGTTGCGACCATGATATTTTTATTTATCTTATGTATGAAGAATGAGTTAATGATGAATGTAAGTAAGTCTAAAGTCATGGTGTTTGAAAGAGAGAGTACGAAAACAGTATGCAACATAGTTGCGAATGATGAATACTTGGAGCAGGTGGATGAGTTTGTGTATCTGGGTAGTATGTTTACGAGAGATGGGAAGGCTGATAGAGATAATGAAAGGAGGCTAAATGCAGGTAACTCCATTAATGGAGGACTGAATGCCGTTGGAGCTAATAAAAAACTATCAAAAAAAGCGAAGCTAGCAGTCCACATTGGAGTCCTGGTACCTACCTTGATGTATGGCAGTGAGGCAGTATGAAATTGGCAGAGGAAGGATGAAAGTAAACTGAATGCTGTTGAAATGAGATCCCTGAGGCGTATGCGTGGTAAAACCATGTATGATCATGTGAGAAATGTGGATATCCGCAAAGAATGTAAGAGGCTAATAACGAGTAAGATTAAGAAAGGGACCCTTAAAGTGGTTTGGGCATGTAGAGCGAATGAACGAAGAAAGTAGTTTAATAAGAATATATGACGCAAATGTGAATGGTAGAAGAAATTGGGGACATCCGAGGAAGACATGTCACGATCAAGTGAATCAGATACTTGAGTCAGGCCATGTCAAAAGTCAGAATAATAGCAGATTATGTATGAGACAATGTATGAATGTGAGTGAGGCAAAGAGTGTGTGCCAAGACCGAGTTGTTGGCGGTCCGTCCTCTCTGCCTACCCCTAGTTAGTCTGTGTCTTGTTCCCTTTCATATTTTCCTTTAGAGTGTTATCTCCTTCTTCAATGAAATAAAAAGCTTTTTACTCCACCAAAATAATTTATTAACTTTTAAAGAACCACACAATTCATTATACTAACATAAATAATTAGTCATTTTTATAAATTATTAAATAGTAGATAGGTATACAATTTTTTCTTTTGAAAATTTAGCAAATTTCATTCTCATCAAATTTGACCAAAAATACAGGGTCATCGAAAAATAATGACAACATTTAACCCGTCTGCTTGTATAGGAATAAATACATCCCAAAACACGTAATTGCGTTATACTTTCATAAGACCAAAAACGTTCCGATTACATTTTAAAAGCTATATAACTATCTTCCTCTTATGAAAAAATATGTATTTTTCTTTTAACCAGAAAGAGAATGAAATAATGCTTCTTATTGTCTTTGAAATATGAAAGCTATCTTGCATAGATATTTTACAATCTCGATCCAAAGTGACGGTTTCAGAATTTACGGGCGAAACAGAGGCTTCCGGATTGTGAGGTGCGAATATATTGAACCATGTAGACGGGTTAAGATAACTGGTCAGTGGTTGACAAATAACTGGTGACCGGTCAGTGATTGAGTGGGCATAGCGCTTGGGTCCCACCTGGGCGTCGCGTGTTTGATTCCTCGGCGGGCTAAGTCCTCCATCACAACATAAGCAACATTTTCGGCTTTCTGTGGTGGTAGTAGGAGATTTTCAAACATTGTTGGGTTATTCGTAACCCGGGAATGTTTGTCTTTCTTTTAACCAGTCTTCTTGGTTCAATAAATTCGCACCTCACAATCCAGAAGCCTCAGTTTTGCGCGAAAATTCTGAAACCGTCACTTTGTCGAGTCTGTAAAATATCTGTGCAAGATAGCTATCATATTTCAAAGACAATAAGAAGCATTATTTCGTTCTCTTTCTGTTTAAATGAAAAATACATATGTTTGTATGAGAGGAAGAGAGATATATAACTTTTAAAATGTAAGATCGCTCGGGACGTTATTGGTCTTAGAAAAGTATAACGCAATTACGTGTTTGGGATGTTTTAATTTCTAAACAAGCAGACGGGTTAAAAAAAAAAAAATAAAACTGTTATAAAAAAAAACTATTAAAGGTAATTCAATGGTTTTGATCTTAAAATATGCAGAAAAAGATAATTTTTTTTTCGTACCTTAGTATGTTTCAATGTGTACGTGCACGTGTAATCATTTCAGGAGTAACTGTCAAGATAGCGGCAGAAATTCGCTCCCGCAGGTGATCCAAATCCCGAATCATTTCTGTGTACACAATGTTTTTAATGTACCCCCAGAAAAAGAAATCCAAAGGGGTAAGGTCAGGACTTCTTGGAGGCCAGGAAATGGGGGCTCCTCTATCAATGTCGCGGCCGACCTTGGCTACTGCGCTTCTAGCGTGCACATAGCAAGGTCACGCCACCTCCAAAACAAAACTTACATTCACCAGCTAGCGTTCAGTGACAGAATTACACATTTAACATAAAGGGTTTCGGTGCTATAATTTTTTTAAATGTTGGCATGCACGCTTTCCGAACGACTGGAATGGTTGCACTTATGTGGCAAGAAATCGACTACAGACTAGACATCTGCAGAGCGACGAACGGTGCACACATCGAAACATACTAAGGTACGATAAAAAAAATTATCTTTTTCCGCACATTTTAAGATCAAAACCGTTGAATTACCTCTAATAGTTTTTTTTATAACAGTTAATTTAAATGTTGTCATTATTTTTCAACGATCCTGTACTTTAAATGGATTCTATCTCAGTTCTTTTTTAATCCTTACTTAAGACAGGTATTATTTTGCAAACATCTCAAAGCCAAATACAATATTGAAAATTATATTAGACAATTTTTTAATTTGGGAGACGGTTATGGGTACCGCCACCCGGTATCCATATATTGGAGTGGTCTCTCACCATTCTGAAATTGTGGAATAATAAACAGAAAAGAGAGAGAGAGGCAAAATATCAAATACATCGATTGTCCAGTTGATTAACTTTTTCCACGCGATCGTAACAACAGTTGATACGGCAAAAGCCATGCCTCACACGCGCCCGTATCAGCCCTTGTTACGCTAACTTCGACTGCCGATATAACAGCGCTACTATGTCACAGTATTTTTTCCCGCTCGCTAGGACATTCGTGTAACTATCACGATGCTGACATCTTCAGGCATATTTCGAAAGTAAAATTGTATTTCGTAAAAAACTTCTATAATCAAGTGAATGTGTCCTCGTGCCTTTGAGTGCATAGTTCACAATTTACTCCACAGATGGCGCTAGTAGTTTGCGCACGCGAGTGCATGCGATTCCGACTGACCAAATTGGACAATCAATGGTCATCAGAAGTTTTAGAACTTGTTTATACGAATTAATAATAATAAGTGATTGAGATACTACTTGTGTCTATCAACGCAGTGTCCTGAGTACAAGCACGCGGATAAATGGCGCCGCCTTTAAGATAACGTAGGTATGTTTTTGTATAGAATTTAATGTTTTTGTTTTTATAAACATCTAGGAGTGTTTACAGACGACGATTTGGTTTCAAATTGTAGATAATAATCTCATCTGTTTATATAGTATGATAAATCATGCCATAATATGCTGTAATTTGACATAAAATTGGATGGATAGGTATTTGAAATATGACATATACATGTACCGCGTATGGGTATTGAAAAAACGGAGTAGTTCAACGCGGGGAAAAGGTTAATCAGACATCTCTGAAAAAGAGTTTAGTACGCAGTTATGTGTTAGTGTACCCTCTATCTGGTACTATACTCAGATTACTCATAAACACCACCAACATCTATTAGACATGCACTCAAACTTGTAGAGAATTAAATAAAATATTAATGTTTTCTGGGTCACTAGTAGGGTATTTCAAAATGTCATACTAATTTACCGAACCATTATGCTTCCCGGTGTTATTTTATAACATATTTAATATGTAAAACACTGGCATGTATACATAATATTTGATTTATTGTGAGCATTAGAATATTGCTTTCCTCATTTTGCCAAAACTTAGTATTTGGAGATGTCTGACTAATCAACTGGACGATTGACATAATAATTTAAACCATACGGACCACACAGAGTGCCATATGAGTCCTATAATTTCAATATCCGCTTTATCCGACTTTTTGACAAAATGATCTGAGTATGACATCTTGTTCACATTTTTGCCAGGAACAAGACTAACCTAAAACGGAGTTTCAAAACCTCCTTTGAGGTTAAACTGCGAGTAAGAAACAAAACACGCCACATCATTCAAGAAGTTACTATCAAAACCCGATATATCGGAATTCAACCAATCACGAGCAGTTATTTTGCCAAGATGGCGGCTGTAGAAACATGCCCCTCAGGTCAGTTGAGTTTCAAAAGCCTCTATATTCCATACAAATCACGAAGTGAGTATCAAAATCCGCTATATCCATTTTATTTATCCAAATTACTTAAATATTATGACATACTACTTCAATTCCAGATTCCACCTAAATTGGTTAGGCTCATCAAAGCCACAATGTCAGACTCAAGATGTCAGGTCAAAATAGATGGGGAATTGTCGGAAGAATTCACAGTATCGCAGGGACTAAAACAGGGGGACGGTCTGGCTCCCACTCTCTTCAACATTGTGCTCGAACATGTAATAAGAAAAACGCTAATAGACACTGGCTCCAATATTTGTTTCAAGAGCAGTCAAGTTGTCGGATATGCGGATGACATTAACATTGTCGTAAGATCAATTTCAGCCATTAAGGAGGTCTTCGATCCTTTAGAAACAGCGGCACGGGAAGTAGGACTGCAGGTTAATGTCAACAAAACGAAAATGATGATACAGAGCAGGAACCCTTCACACAGAAGAAGTAGTGCACAACTACTATAGGAAGTGGTCGACCAATTTGCCTACCTGGGCTCCAGTCTGACAGAGAATAATGAGGATCCAGCAGAAATCAGAAGGAGAATCACAGCAGCCAACAAAACATACTTCTCTTTGCTGCCAGTGTTTAAGTCACGTAGTGTCCACAGAAAAACCAAAATAACCATATATAAGACCATTGTTAGAACTATATTGGCATATGGATGTGAGGCGCTGACACTGACGGTAAAGATGGCTGAAATGCTGGATACTTTTGAAAGAAAAGTGCTGAGAAGAATATGTGGACCCTTGAAAGAGGGTGAACAGTGGCGCATCCGGCACAATACAGAATTGTATGATATATATAAGGCACCTAGCATCTCAACACATATGAGACTCCTCAGGCTGAGATGGGCTGGGCATGTACAGAGAATGCCGGATACACGCGTCCCAAAAAGAATTTTGACTGGACACCCAGGTGGAAAGAGAAAAGTGGGAAGACCCAGACTGAGGTGGGAAGACGAAGTAAGAAGGGATGCAGCACAGCTTCTCCAGGTACCAAATCGGAAGTCAGCCGCTGAGGACAGGAGGAGTTGGAGGCGACTGTTGCAGGAGGCCAAAGCTCGATATGGGCTGTAGCGCCATCGAAGAACTTAAATATTTCTAGACATACATTAAAAAATTAACATTTTTCGAATGTATATTACTCCAATTCATGTATATAAAAATAAAAAATGCAATTTTGTATTTACGCATGTGACAGTTTTTTGCGGTTTTCTCTGAATCAGTGAAAGTTGATACAGCGGATAAAGAAATTGTACGACTCATATCTGTCACCACATGATACGTCCTGATGAAATTTGTTACACATATCTCATTTTATATTATGGTCAGATATATAATATAAACAGATTTAGAAAGAGAAAACTCCAAGCTTTGTCTTTGTATTTAAAAGTTTATCGTAGACACTCCTGTACAATTTTAAATAATAATTCTATAAAACAGAAAATCACCAAATAGTCAACCCGGTCAAGGTTTACTAAATCCAACACAGTTGAACCTTCGACAGTTGGCCCCCCGGCGAACTTATATACAATATGCAGTCGGTTTAGAGAAAATACAGTATACCTAATTACACAAAATATAACTAAGTGTCCTCGAAGGATGTGCAGAGAGGATGTACCACCGAATAACAAAAACAAAAAAAACATATTTTCATTTAACCACTCCGACCCTTAACCCATTGGCCACAAACCCCGGCAGCCTGCCGGGAGTGCAACTCAGGTACTTAACCACAAACCCCGGCACACTGACGGGCTAGAGTAGGTCCGCCAAAAAACGGAAAACGAGCGCAACCATGATATTTTAGAATAAAATTTTAATTGCCGAACATTCTGTAGGTAATTAATCATTTATTTCGTAGAATTGGTAATAAAATGTTTCTTTGGTTTTTTTTCCTGATATCCAAGTTCCAAGTTTTGTATGCTGCCAGCCGCCATTTAATTTCTTCAAAATTGCGAGTGGTTCTAGGCTTTTGGTAGTGACCCTGAACGTCCGTGAATGCTTTGAGGACTATCATATTAAATGATTTTATTAGTTATTAGTATATATGTATGTAAAAAATAAAAATTATTATTGTTCGAATTATGAATATGGTTTTTCGTAACTTTTTGAATAAAAATGTGGAAAAAAACTTACGAAAAAAAGAGAAGGTTATATTTGTATCCTTATTAACTTGTATTTTAATATATTTTTAAAATTATATTTGAATGTTTTTATTTACCTTAATCAAATATGTAAATAAATTGTTAAAAATTAATTCATTTGAATAAATGGTTTAAAAGTTACAATAGATTTAGTACACCAATGCAGGTTTTCAATTTTTGGTACAAAATTAATTCAGTGGTGAAGGCCAATTTTTTTGCTCATTAATTCTGTGGCCAATGGGTTAAGCGTATTTGTACGACAATATAACAATGGCAGTCAAGTACAATAAGCGTGTTTTCACGCTAACGCGTGTGTTCCCACAGAAGTCGTTATAACTCTGTTATTGTTCTAGTGACAACCCTAAAACAAATAGCATATTGAATCAAGCTTTACATTTCTATTCAAAGTTGTCCATATAAGTACATAAAAAAAACTTATTTTGTAGAAACAGTTTTCACCTGCCAAATCGCCTACGCACTGTTAGACATTGTTAATTTTTTACTAAATATTCTTGTATGAAATGGTAAAAAAGTGAGGTGACTTAATTGTTTATTATACATTTATACAATAGAATAAGTGTTTTTTTTTACATAATCCGTGATTTTAGTACCGTTTTGACACAAAAACATCACGTGAGTCATTTTTACATTTTTTTTATGTTTGCATTCTAAATTTTAATATTTACAAATGTTAATATTTATTTGTAATAATACAATCTGAAAGCTTATTTTATAACCTTTAAAAACAGTTTTTCGTATTCGGCTACGTTCAGAAATATTTCACTTATAGAGCTTTAATTGCGAAGCGGTAATAACACAAAGTTTTTATAAATCTGACAGTTCTTTTAAGACAAAAACGTGCATAATCGCAAAATACCTGAGTGGTTAAATGAATCAAGGAAAAAACTACTTCTCTATACACTGTATACCATCGTATTAGTACAAAAAAATCGATACTATGAATAGATTCGTTTGATATCCATACCAACTTATTATTAGGAATTTTTATCATCGATGTTAGGTTTGAAGTTGGTAAATAATACACAAATAATTATAATTTCAGGGACCAACTGTTGGGGGATCAACTGACGGGTCACCAAAAAGCTTATATAGGTACTTTCATATATTATATTAAGACAATAACACACAATATATTAATTTCTATTAAAAATAATAAAAAAAACCTTAAATCTAATATTATGCGATGTGCTGCATAGGATTCCAAACTGTTTGCGCCAGTTATATGACATACTTAATTAGGGTATGTTGTGAGTCTGAAGGGAGTGAAGGAGTTAAGGAGAAGGTAGAAGAAGGTTGGGTTAGTACCTCGGTGTTCAGAAGGGTGATTCCATATCTTTTGTGTCAGTAAGTCAGCTTCACGAGACAATTAAGACAAAAAGGCAAAATCTGTTGACTGTCAAATTTCTGTGATTTTCTACGGCTTTCAATGGCTTGTCTATGCTTGTTGTGTATTGAATGAATTAATTACCTACTTAAAAACACGAATTCTCTGCATGTCCTTTCCCGTACGTCCCCTTTCCTCTCCCGTGCTCCCCTTTCACCTTCTCCACATTCCTCCTTCCTCCTAACCCCTCCCGCAAACCCCACCTCCTTCGTTACCCTCCCCCGCCTGCCTTCCCTCCCTTCCGCTAAAAATATATGAAATACACACATTTTCAAACCACTCGCGCATCACTTTAAATTTTTTATAAAAATTTCATAACACCAGAGCTTAACATTATATACAGAAAACTTCGCGGGCATGCGCACATCAAATCACCAAAGTTTCATCGCAATTGGGTGAACGGAATGGCAGCACATAAAATATGAACAAACAAACAAATATTCATTTTTATATATAAGATTATAACCACTTACATATAAGCCTAATAAGTGTACATAATGACTATCCGTTTGTCGTATTATTTTGATGTTTGTATGCAATAACATTTGATTCACTAATTTTCACACGACTGACATCTCTTAACGAGGACTATGCGGCAAATGTGCCGTCATCTCTGTCGTTAGGGTAACTATTGTTAAGAGTTGGTGTCAAAACACAAGAGCAGTATTTAACTCGTTTTGCGCAATACGTAATACCGTATTTAATAAAACTAAAATATGTCGTATACGGTCAATTTAACTTGCTTTACACTATCGCAAAAGATATAGAATCACCCTGCAGATCTGGTCACTAAATGCGACATTAAAAAATAATATACAGTAGAATCCGGATACAACGACCATCAAGGGGCTGGTGATACTTTGTCGTACTAACCGGACGAAGTACAAAACGGCCGGATAATTAAAGCTTGTTTTTATATGAGACATGCCAAACTCCTTCACGAGGGTTACATTTAATTCACAGAACTCATCGTGACGAGTCACAACCGAAGATAAACACTGACTGTGATTTATGCATGCTAATAAGGATAGGAGTTGCGCGCGGGGAGTAGCCGGGTGCGGTAGGTGAGGCGCAAGGCGGCGAGGTATTGGTGCGTAGATTTAAAGTAAACAAAACACTGCGTGTCGTTCTAACCGGACAATTATCATCAAAATAGGTCGCTTTAACTTTTTCCACGCGATCGTAACAACAGTTGATACGGCAAAAGCCATGCCTCACACGCGCCCGTATCAGCCCTTGTTACGCTAACTTCGACTGCCGATATCACAGCGCTACTATGTCACAGTATTTTTTCCCGCTCGCTAGGGCATTTGTGTAACTATCACGATGCTGACATCTTCAGGCATATTTCGAAAGTAAAATTGTATTTCGTAAAAAACATCTATAATCAAGTGAATGTATCCTCGTACCTTTGAATGCAAAGTTCTCAATTTACTCCACAGATGGCGCTAGTAGTTTGCGCTAGTAGTTTGCGCAGGCGCTCCATGCGATTCCGACTGACCAAATTGGACAAGCGTCGATAACATTTATTATCGAGATCGCGCGTATTCGCACACGTTTGTTTATGTTGTGAAAGTATGATTTTGAATTTGCATAAAAATTTTATTAATTTTAGTGTCATCAGAAGTTTTAGAACTTGTTTATACGAATTAATAATAATAAGTGATTGAGGTACCACTCGTGTCTATCAACGCAGTGTCCTGAGTACAAGCACGCGGATAAATGGCGCCGTCTTTAAGATAATATGTGTACGTTTTTTACGTTTTTTGTTTTTTATAAACATCTAGGAGTGTTTACAGACGACGATTTGGTTTCAAATTGTAGATAATAATCTCATCTGATTATATAGTATGATAAATCATGCCATAATATGCTGTAATTTGACATAAAATTGGATGGATAGGTATTTTAAATATGACATATACATGTACCGCGTATGGGTATTGAAAAAACTTATTGAGTAGTTCAACGCGGGGAAAAGGTTAAGCAGTTGGTCGCTTAAAATGGAGGCGTATTAAACTGATATGTTTTTATAGTACCTGACTATGAAACGTAACTTGAGTTTACATTGTCGTCGCTAAAAACGGAAAGCCGTTATAAGCGAAGTCGTTATATCCGAATTTGACTGTATTTAATTTGTAAATAATAATATTTGCAGTGTACCAACCGCAAAACAAACAAAATGTGTTCTAACAATTTTAAAATAGAACATGAAACATAGTAAAAAAAATAATAAAGATGTACAAAGTTTTTGAACTTCCAAACTAAAAGTTTAAAAAAATAAAAAAATTACCTAATCGTAATATTATTTAAAAGTTCGTTTTTTTTACTTCACGCCCAACTTTGTAGATTTGAGCACACAGCGATCGTCCAGTTGATTAGTCAGTCATCTCTGAAAAATCTAAATTAGAGTTAAGTATACAGTTATATGTGTTAGTGTACCCTCTATCTGGTACTATACTCAGATTACTCATAAACACCACCAACATCTATTATAATACACTAAAACTTGATATTGACGTTTTCTGGGTCACTAGTAGGATATTTCAAAATGTCACACTAATGTACCGAACCGTTATGCTTCTCGTTGTTATTTTATAGCAAATTTAATATGTAAAATACAGGCATGTGTAAATAATACATGATTTATGGTGAACATTAGAAAATTGCTTTTCCCTTTATCTCAAAACTTAGTATTTGGAGATGTCTGACTATTCAACTGGAAGATCGAAATTATTATTTAGACAAAAAGTACAATCTAACACCATCTTTGGTTAAAAATAACAGCAGATGATGTAATTTTTTTCCATCATTCGTATAGCATGGTATATATAAAGAAGAAAATCTGCATGCACGAAACAGCAAAAGCTCTCAAACGGTGAGCTCTGGCATTGTGAAATTAGCACAACATTGCAAATTCGTAAGTGTGATGGTAAATAGGAATAAATAAAATAATATATTATAAATACTTAGTAGGTAACGATTTTTAAATGTTTTTTTGTTTTTTTTTTTAGATTACTTGCACTTTCAGGTTGACGTGTTTTCTCGGCCCGTTTCAGCTTTTGATCAAATTGTAATCAGCCATCAAGTATAACGATTATGCTTTTGCGCTCATTATTATCACATTATTTGATTTGGACCATTCGTCGGGTAATCAACACTTCTGCAGAATATCACCGCAAGTGGTTCGCTAAGTTTGGTGACCTAACAGGGGTTCTCTGTCGGGGTGAGGTTTGTCCAGATCTAGGCAGCGGATGCATCTGCAGGACTCTCTCAACCCATCGCTTTGCGCCGCAGTGCGAGTGATGAATTCATATTTTCGTCACTTTTGGACAAACTGTTGTCCGCATATCGTTTTCCTTCTCAGAACCTCCTCTCCTTCATTTTCTTAACCTCTCATCCATCGCTGGCCCGCCGGCAGGTCAAAACAATTTTTCATTTAATTTTTTTTAATGTGATTTTAACCCTTATGTACAAAGAAACTGTATGAAGGACAAGGTCAGAATCGCTTGCGCCAATATCAATCTACGACCAAGGTACTATTTGATTATTGTAGCTACTCTGAGTTATTCTATGAAATTTGCAGGCATTTTTTCGAAATACCATTCAACAGGTTTAAAGACCCCCCACAAAACTCCCCCAAAGATGACATAGGCCCCGAGGGAAATTATTTTCCTCCTGTGTGAAGCTAATGTAAAAAAAAGAAAAAAAAACGCTAATCGCACTTCGAACAAAAGCTGAAACAGATCGAGAATTGGCATTTAACATTTCATTTTTCCACTATCGACCACAATTTGAATTTCTACGAAACATCCTAACCTCAAACTTTAATCAATATCTTTACTCTTTGTCGTTTTTATGTGCCAATCTATGTCTGGCGAAAAATGCCCAAGACTTATAACTGGCCGAACAAATGCCGCAAATAAACTTATTCTGAATAATATCCACTGTAGTCTTGATGTCCGCGTTGGTATGCGACAACTTGTGTATATACAACATCTGTATAATCTTGCAACGAAAACCGCAAACATCACATTCGTATAACGGCGTACTTGTAACGCATTTGATTCTATTCGGTTTATGGATTCTTTCGTGCGCTACCAGATCCACTTTTGAACTAGCGATAAACCCGCAAACCCCGCAAGAAAACGGTTTATTAAAAGTGAAATGCGTACGAACGTGGATGCTAAATTCGTTTTTGACGTTCGTTTTGTATTCACATTTAGAACACTTGTACAACATTGCGATGCTGTGTCTGCGTATATGTTCTAATAGTTTATGTTTGATTTTCGCGCTGTATCCGCATATATCGCAAGCGTACGGTCTTGTTTCTGAGTGAGACGCCTTGTGCGCGCGTAAACCAGCAGGATATTGCGAGCTGTAATCGCATTTGTCGCATTTGAGTGGTTTTGTTCCTGTGTGTCGCATTTTGTGGTAACGTAATGACGTTATGTATCTTGTCGAAAAGTCACACACGTTGCATTTGAACGGACGTTCGTTGTCGTGGATCATCTGGTGTTGTTTCATGTTTCCGCCGTGGATTGTCGTGAAGCCGCATTGATTACAAGTGTACCGTTCTGTCGCCATATGGATGATTCTATGCCGGTTTAGTTTACCGTGAGATTTGAACGAAGCCGAACAAATTTCGCACTTTATTTTGAGTCCAGTGTGTTTGATCATGTGGTGCTTAAAGAGATAGTCCAGATTGGTACCGTATCCACAAATATCGCAGTTAAAGAGTTTATGCTTCACTAATACATGCTTTTTCAGTAATTTTCGGATGTTCGTTACAAAGCTGCACTGTGTACATTCGTGTGGTTTTCGCTTTAATTTTGGAGGACCTCTCTTTTCAATTCTTTTGATGTCTTCGGGTGCTATAATAGTAAATTCAAAATCTTCACACTCCATATTAGCAACTATTGAATCTTTAAATTCCTTGTTAGCAACCACTGAATCCTTAGATTCCGTATTAGCAACAACTGAATCCTTAGATTCCGTATTAGCGATTCCTGGATCCTTAGACTTCGTACTAGCAACCTCTGAATCTTTATATTTCGTATTATTAACAACCGAACCAATTGATTCTGTTAGAGCAACTCCTGGATCCATAAATTCCACATTATAAACTTCTGGTTCTTTAGATTCCGCATTAGTAACTTCTAAATCTTTACATTCCGCATTAGTAACAACTAATTCAACTGGTTCTGTGTGAGCAACTCTTTGATCAGCAACTCCAGGATCTATAGATTCTGTATTAGCAATTTCTGAATCTTTAAATTCGCAATTAGCAACTCCAGATTCTACACAATCCATTTTAGATACATTTGAATCAATAGATGCCGTATTAGCAATTACTGAATCCTTAGATGTTGTATTAGCAATATTGGAATCCACAGATGCCGTCTTAGCAACTTGTGAATCCATAGAAGCTGTATTAGCAACTCCTGAATCCATAGACGCTGTATTTGAAACATTACAATCCATGGATGTCGCATTACTAATTCCATCCTCCACCGATCTATTGCCATTATTTTCCAACTTGGACATCACATCAGGGTCAAAATAATAAACTTTACTTTTTTTACACTTTCGTGACTTTACACCTCTGGTCTTCTTTCTTTTGGGTCGATCTACGACTCCCGGCACCTTCTCCACAACGATGAAGCCTTCTAAATCTCCCGACCCAACAAAAAGGATAAATTTCTGCTTTTTATTCTTTGGATAAGATTTGTCGTTATTGGACGATTGCCTTTCCTGTTTTTTTATTAACTTTTGTTTCTTAACGACAACAAAAGCTTCCAAATCTTCCGAAGTCAAATGCGTCATGACTTCCTGCTTCAAATTAACTTCCGAATATTCTATTTCTTCTTGAGCCGTGACTTCATTATCGCCCGTATTGCCAATTTCGTCTTCTGGTTCAATTTTGACCATGGCATCGCAAGGAATGGTTGGATAGGTAAGATCGATGACTTGGCGTACATTTTGGTGGAAAGCGGCAGTTTTTCCAACGCCGTTGGGGGTAGAGCTCTCTGCAACCACTTTGGCAATGTGACGGGCTTGCTTTCGTGTACGCATTTTGGAGAGTTCTTAACCTAAAAAGGAAGAAAAAAAAAAATAATTTTAGTAAGTCAGGTATGTCATTACATATGTCTGGTAATGTTGTAGGAAGCTTGAAAACAATCTGGTCCGAGTGGTTAGTTGGCGAAAATGTATGTTAAATGTACCCCAATTTTTTTTGCATTAGATCCACACAAAAAAATTCCCTCAAGGCCTATGTAATCTTTAGGGATGCTGTGTGGAGGGTCTTTTTAGGGAAAGGAAAGCGAGTAAGTTTTGGAAAGGAAAAAGGTATGAGGAGTGGGCAGGAATCTGAGGGTCAATGTAACAGAAAGTAATTTGACATAAGCCATAATAGGAAATACCCTAGAATATTGATTCCCTAGAACAGTGTTCCTTAACCTGTAAGAAACAGTCTCATCTCTGGACCAATAATAAATAAATACCATTTCAAATGTTTCGTATTCGCTACACTAGGGATGTCGAAAGTGAAATAAATATTGATATTTATTAAAATATCGAGGAAAAAATATTGATGAATCGATATATCGGTCAAATTTTCAAAAGATTTTGCGTTTTTAAAATAATAGTGAATTCAGCTCAATATTATCAATAGTAATTTTTATACACAATGTGCATTATTTTAACCCCTCCGCAACGTAAGCAGATATAAGCGTTAGAAATAGGACAGCAGTCAAGTACAATAAGCGTGTTTATACGTCAGCGCGTGTGTTGCCATAGAAATTGTTCTAACTCCGTTATTGTTTTAGTTACATCCCTAAACCAAAAAGTAAAAGGTCGATAGTAGATCAAGCTGCACATCCCTATCAAGTTGTCTATGGAAATACATAACAGGAATCAGCTGTCAGTCGTGTAGTTGACAAAAATATTTACCCGCGCAAATTTGCTACCGGCGGCTCCACCGCGCTCCAAATTTTAAATTTTTATTAAATATTTTTATATGAAATGATAAACAAGTGAGGCGACAAGTGTTTATTACACATATATACAATAGAATAAGTATTGTTGTTTACATAATCTGTGATTTTAGTACCGTTTTCACATAAAAACATCACGTGAGTCATTTTTACCTATTTTTAATGTTTGCGTTTTAAATTTTAATATTTACAAATGCTAATATTTATTTGTAATATAATAATTTGAAAGCCTATTTTGTAACCTTTTTAAAACAGTTTTTAGTATTCGGCTACGTTCAGAAATGTTTAATTTATAGAGCTTTAATTGTGAAGCGGTAATAACAAAAAGTTTCCGTAAAATGTCATTTCGTTAGAGACACCAAAAGCGAATATTCTCGAAAATTCGGAGGGGTTGTACAAAAATCTCAATAAAAATGAAGGTATTTTTTTCAGTATTAATTTTTATTAGGTAATAATTACAAAAATCGTCGAAAAATCATTGAATTTCGTGTGACGTAATTTATGGATGGCCCCTATGCCTCAGGGATCTCATTCCTACAGCATTAACGCCTACGTTCATCATTCCTTTGCCTCGCTACCATGATTCACCTTAATTACTATAAAAGACTTCAATTTGCATTCGGGACAATGGAAAATACTGCATTTAAAATTTCAAGTAAGTATGGGATGACAGCTGAGAGTGATTTACAATAATTTATGTCCATATTCTATAACATTTTGTACTCAAATTTTGAATGCAATGTTTTTCACAAATAGTTGTCTTTTATAGTATAGTACATGCCAAACTTTAAGACCGGCCTGAACATGGTATTCTTCTCGTTAGTATCCATTCTCATGCAGCTACTGACTTTACAATGAATGTAAGCGAAGAAAGATGCGTAAAAACGGTGACCAGACAACTCAGAATGAAACTAACTCAGAAGCACCTCAGAAAGGTCATTAGGAGTGATGATAAAAAAATTGGTTAAATAGGTTAAGTGAGGTTAGGGTTACCGGCTATTTTAAAATTATTTCTTCATAGCTTTTAATGACCTTTCTGAGGTGTTTCTGAGTTGGCATGGAACCGTAAAAACATATGTGCGACTTATGCATTAAACCACTTAGTTAGATTTAGCTTTATTATTATGAAAAGTGAGTATTTATGTCGGGGGAGACCAAAAAACATGCAAAAAATATGCATCTAACATTTTAATTTTGTTAAAATTAATTCACTCGCGCGGTAACGCCATTGTTTATCCATCGTTTTTGTTTTAACATTTCATAGACAATGAATCAATGCTGCCAATCATAGAAAAAATATTATTGCGTAAAACAAAGTGAATGTATTATTGACAAGTTTGTTCCTGTATTTATAACAGTAGAACATGGAAAGAAATGTATTAGAATAATTACACAAACCCGCTAGACAAACCCTGCTTTGCCAAACAAACCATTCAAAACCTGGGATGTTTTTTAAAATTATGATGATATGCGAGTTTATTTTAGAGAATTTATTTTATAAGTTTGGTACTTCCGACCAATGTCATATTTGATTGTCTATTAGTTAAAAAAGGAATATTCCGTATTAACCGTGCAGCAAACTTCCACAACACAAACGTTCCGTATTATCCGTGAGGTGGACTAACTGCATATTTACCCTTTTTTTAACTTAAACTCGCCTATTGCGATGATTTTTGATCAACGTCAGGCCGGTCTTAAAGTTTGGAGTGTACTACAATTAAGGTGAATCACGGAACTGGTAGTGGAAAGATGAAAGTAGACTGCTGTAGGAATGAGATCCCTGAGGCGTATGTGTGTAAAATAAATGTGGAGTTTCAGAAAAAATGCGTGGCTTAAGAAAAGATGTCTTTTAAACAACTATTCCCCTAACTTCCGCTCTTTTGGGCACAGATTTTGGAAATTTCAACAATTACTACAAGAAACAACTATTTAATGCACAAATAAGTTATTAGGTTCTTAGTTTGGGTTAACTAAGGGTAAATACAGGGTTTTCCAATAAGAGGTGTTATTTTGATATTCAAAGAAAAATGCCATTTTTTAATTTAAATGATCGGATGTTTATTTCATTATAAAGAGGAAGGTATGCCGTTAATAGTGGAAAATAACATCAGGCAAATGACCACCACGACCATGTTTACAGGACCATATCTTTTTCATGAAATTTTCCATAACCAAATCGCAAAGTGGCTGCCCTATGTCCTCGATAGCCTCACGAATTCCATCTTTGAGGTCTTGAATCGACGCTGGGCTGTTGGCGTAGACCTTCTCTTTCACGTGGCCCCAAAGGAAGAAGTCGCAAGGTGTTAAATCACAAGATCTCGGCGGCCAATTGTGATCACCTCTTCGAGAGATAACACGGTCCGGAAACTTTTCCCGTAAAAGATCAATGGCTTCGTTGCTTGTGTGGCACGTAGCGCCGTCTTGTTGAAAGTAAACGTTGTCCAGATTAATACCATCCAATTCCGGCCATAAAAAATCATTAATCATCTCTCGATAGCGCAATCCATTCACCGTAACTGTTGCTCCAGCCTCATTTTCATAGTGAATTTTAATAATTTCAATGCGTTGTTGAAGCATGTATCGATCCATTTTTATTAATGGCGTAGTTTCTACTTGTCAAATGTCAAAAAATGACAGCTTTAAAAGTGACATCTACCGAAATAGCGGGCTATTCAAAATAACACCTCTTATTGGAAAACCCTATATTTCCCTATCGAGTCCACGCTCAAAATACACTTTAAATTATACTAGGTAGATAATAGTTAGTAATAAGTAATTCAGTAACCGGAATTGAAAAATATTGCATTTTAATGTTTTTTTTTTAATTTTAAAAACGCGAAATGTTATTTTTCAAGGACCACCATGTTAATTACGATGATGAAATACGCATTTTTAATAGAAAAAATCACTTTCTGTCAGTTAAACAATAATACGTACGAATTGCAATCTTCAGAAATGATAAATAATGCATATTAACCATTATTTTGTTCGGTTTCATAAAAACGAAAAATCACGCGAGACGTTTGCCGTCGTAATTAACAACATGGCATTCCTTGAGAAATGACATTTTGCATTTTTAAAGATAACAAAATAACCATTAAAATGCAATATTTTTCAATTCGGGTTACTGAATTAGTTATTACTAACTGTAATCTACCTAGTTCAGGGTTTCCCAACCAGTGGTCCGCGGACCACTAGTGGTCCTCGAGAGCTAGAATATGGTCCGCGAAAGATTTCAAATGGTTTCAAACGGGGCATTCACACGATTCACTAATCCACATGAAACATCAAAAAAGTGAGGTGATGAAAACGTTTATAATTCATTGGTCTATAAAAATATGTGTGTGTCTTCATTTATTTTTTCGTTCAGTAATTTTAAAAATTGAGAAGAGCTATTTTTAAACATTTTAAAAGCTTGCATTAATTTTTTTTTAATATTACATAGTTATTTCTAACAATAAAATTTGGAAGCTTATTTCATCACCTTTCAAAAACAGTTTTTAGTTTTCGGATACGTTTACAAACATTCCATTTTTATGGATTTTATTAAAAAACGGAAATATTCTAATCTACAGACAAAACATGGTCATGTCGGGTTCTAACATAATTTTTCCATTATTTTTTTTTTAAATATGTAAGATCGGCAAGCAAATGTTCCTAATAAAAAAAAAATAAAAAAAATTATCTATTGTGACATTAAATAAAAGGGAGACCAGATTTTTTTTTAAATATTTTAATTGTATCAGCAAAATTGCATAAAAATCAGGGCACCGTCGGCGTTTTCAAATTATCACAAATCGAATTAATTTCAACACGCGCGACCGCGCTCGGCGACGTTGTAGCGGGAATGGCGAGTGAACGCTTATTTCTAGAGCGCCCTCTGAACATGCGGTGAAACCAAGATGGAACATTTGCTCGAGTAATGCTAGTGTCACACTTAGAGTTAAGAGCGCCAGCGTTATTTGGCTTGGCCTATTTCAGCATATCGCTCCCTATACATTCCCATTAATTAATTCTACCAAAGAGCTGAATTCACTGCTAGAATAAACTACTGTAAAAATGTAAATAATTATGAAAATATTGTAATACAGTCAAACTTGGTTATAACGAGCACGAGGGGACCGACTAAATTTGCTCCTTATAGCCATTACTCCTTATATCCAAAATAGGTTTTTTGAAAGTCGTATGTACCTATCTACCTGCCTTTACTCTAATATAATCGCAAACGTATAGTGTATTTGAAAATGCGAGTAGGTATTATATATTTCAAAAATTTATTAGAAAAATACACTAATTAATGAAAAGTTGTTTTAATCAACGATTGTTTTAAAGATTTCATTTTCATGCTTCTCAATTTCCTCCGCAAAAAAGCAACACATCTAACATCACCTGGTTCGAGGTTTTCAAAAAAAACATTACAAAAAATTATCTAACTTATTATCGATAGCTTGTGCGTATTGTATCGCATGTAAAATCTCACTTATTATAAATCATTAGCTGGTGGGATTGTTATTGATTTTCAACTAAAATTATAGTCACAACCTAGTGATGCACAACCCAATTTTTTGTACGAGGATGTCCCCCTGGTTATAGAGAAAAAACCCTGAAATCCCTGGTTGAGAACAATTTTTATAGGGTTTTTGTCAATTTACGTTGCTTGTTCTAAATGGAACTAAATTGGAAGACCCCCAGAAAAAAAATCTCCAGAAAGCGAAATCTTGAATTCAGCTGTCAATCCCCTCCCCTCCAGAAAAACAAAAAAAATCCATTTGTAGGTCGCGGGCCATTTGATAAAGAGACAGAGCCCCCTCTAAGCTAAAAAGGTTGTGCATCACTATCACAAATTTACCCCATGTACTTGTAGCTCAGTACCGTCATAAACACTTTTATTGATTTTTAAAACAAAATTGACAATGAGGCACAATGCCAAAGAAGATGTAAAAAGGGAACAAATTTGCAACTGAAAATTCGTTGACTTCAGCAGACAATTTTACATGGTGCCCGATGGGTAACAATGTTTCACATAGCCGACAATCTTACACAGGTAGTGCCATAAAAATATGAAGCTGTCCCTAACAGGATAGGAAATTCCCGCCAGCCGCCGCTGTTGCATACCGGGCATATGTCCCTCCATGGTCGCCACCTTTGATGGTTAATACCTTACTATGAGAATAATTCCCAATTATTGTTTTTATTTTAAACCCATTTAGAAATTGTGTTGACATTCTTTTATGTATATAGAAATTTTGTTGACAAAATTATTTGCACGTTATATCAGTGAATCGTCCTCGTTATAACAGTCAACAATTATATGAAAATAAGTCTGAACTAAAATATCATTTGGTAATTGCTCATTATAGCCATGATCGTTATAACCAAGTTCGACTGTATATAGAAATAAATAAATTAAACATAAAAACCATTGGCGCAGTGCGAACGGCTCTAATAGACCAAGAGCTACTGGTATTGAACCCTTTGGGTAACGATTGTAAGGCTATAAATTCTTTTAATGATGAGTTATACATGCTAAGTACGATATAATCATCACCTGGCAGGCATCAGCCCTGCACGTCATCAGCACCTATATTTTTTAAAGTGTAAAATTTATCTTGACGATATATTCACACACCTAAATAAGTTAAACTTGCGACTGCAATGTTAAAAAAACAGTCATTTAAAAGGGGTTGCTAATATATTAATCTTTGAAGATAAACTTCGTGCTTTCATTTACAAACTTCAATTATGGATAAGTCAAGTTGACGAAGAAAATTAAAGTGCATTCGCAACGTTGAAGACACTCCTTGACGCCAATAAATATGACACGTTTAAGGAAAGCGTACAAGAAAATATTAAATGTCATTTGCAAATGTTGACCGATGAATTCAATCGTTACTTCCCAGAATATACCAATACAGAAGATAAAGTACACCAAAAACTGATACGCAACCTTTTTGGTACTAATGCCAGAGAAGTATCAGAAGAGATCCAAGAAGAACTTATTGAATTACAAAATGACAGAAACTGTAAGGACGCATTCGAATTAAATTCTTTGGAGCAGTTTTGGCATAAAAAAACAATTTTGTATACTAAAATTCGAGAAGTTGCTTTGCGCTAACTTATGCTATTCTCAACAACTTATTTATGCAAACAATTGTTTTCTGCCTTACCACTAATTAAAAACAAGTCCAGGAATCGATTGAAAGTAAGTGATGATATGCGTGTAGCTTTGACCAAAAATATTTCCCCAAGAATTCAAGAACTTGTACAGAAGATGCAAGCTCAAAAATCTCATTGACACTAATTGAATTATCTATTTAAAATTATATGTTTTCAATTGACCTAGTACAACTTGTTTTAATTTTTTAAAGTGTGTTTTGAGCGTGGACTCGATAGGGAAATATTTACCTAACTAAGTAATTCATGCGTATTTAGATTGAAACAAAATACATGCAAATTCAATGTCAATCCATACAATTTTTTTTTAAAAGATGGTAAAAAAAGAAATCGTTTTATGTGAGAAATTTTTATTGAATAAAAATGTGATTTTAATGCTATGATTGGCAGCATTGATTAATTGTCTATGAAATGTTAAAGTTTACCAAGCTCCCAGACTCTCCACCCATTTAAGACTCCAAAGATTAAGATGGGCCGGACATGTGCACCGAATGCCAAGCACACGAGTACCGAAGAAGGTTCTGACAGGACACCCGGGAGGTAAACGAAAGGCGGGCAGACCTAGACTGAGATGGGAGGATGATGTCAGGAAGGATGCAAGAGGATTACTCCAGGTTGCAGATTGGAAGACGACGGCCGAGGACAGAGGGCGGTGGAGGCTTATTTTGAAGGAGGCCAAGGCTCGAAATGGGCTGTAGCGCCATTGAAGAAGAAGAAGAAATGTTAAAATAAAAATGATGAATAAACAATGGCGTTACCGCGTGTGTGAATTAATTTTAACAAAATTAAAATGTTAAATGCATATTTTTTGCATGTTTTTTGGTCTCCCCCGACATAAATACTCACTTTTCGTAATAATAAAGCCAAATCTAACTGTTGGAATAAAAAATGTTCCGTATTAACGGTTTAACGTATAAATACCCTTTTTTTAACTTAAACTCGCCTATTGCGATGATTTTTGATCAACATCAGGCCGGTCATAAAGTTTGGCATGTACTATAATTAAGGTGAATCAAGGTAGTGAAGCACGGAACTGGCAGAAGAAAGATCAAAGTAGACTTAATGCTTTAGGTTTTTTTTTTACGCTCCACACAGGAGGAACTGAGGAAAATAATTTCCCTCAGGGCCTATGTCATCTTTGGGGATGCTGTGTGGAGGGTTTTTTTAAAGAAAGGGAAGGAGGGGAGAGTTCTGGGAAGGAAGAGGGTTTAAGGGGTGGTTAGGAATCTGGGGTTCAGTTCTGGTCATCCGCCTCCAAGACCTAGACAAACCTCACCCCATGAACCCGGAATGAGATCCCTGAGGCGTATGTGTGTAAAATAAATGTGGAGTTTCAGAAAAAATGCGTGACTTAAGAAAAGTTGTTTTTTAAGTAATGGTAAATATTCGGAACAAACGTCAACGGTTATGTAACGGGATTGTGTATGTTATCTTTACTTTAAAAAACAGCCTACGTTTTTGAATGGTTTGTTTGGCTACGCAGGGTTTGTGTAGCGGGCTTGGCTTATCTTAATTTAAAAAGTTTTATCAAAAAAGTGCGTATTAACCGTTGACGTTTGTTCCGAACTGCAAACAGAGTGATTTGACAGTGTGAAAGCAAATTTTCAATTTACGTAAATAAAATTAAAAATGTAACATTTTCAACCTCCCCCAATGCAAATAGTTGTCTTTTATGGTAATTAAGAAGAATCTAAAAGTTTTATAAAAAAAAGTGCGTATTAACCGTTGACGTTTGTTCCGAACAATTACCTAAGTAATTATTCTCCTAACTGCCGCTCTTTTGGGCACAGATTTTGGAAATTTCATTTCAATTACTACAAGAAACAACTATTTAATGCACAAATAGGTTATTAGGTTCTTAGTTTGGGTTAACTAAGTAATTCATGTGTATTTAGATTGAAACAAAACACACGCAAATTCAATGTCAATCCATACAATTTTTTTTTAAAAGATGGTAAAAAAAGAAATCGTTTTATGTGAGAAATTTTTAACTTTGATTGAATATAAATGTGATTTTAAAGCATCTTTTACCATCTATCAAAACGTAATTAGTTGTTTCTTGTAGTTATGAAACGTGTGAAATTTACAAAATCTGTTCCTAATAAAAGTGCGGCAGTTAGTGGAATATTTACCTTAAATTACAACAATGATAATAAATAGTACGTCAAAAATAAAATAAAATAATCTGCAATATGTCAAAAAATAATAAATATAATTAACACAATATATACCTAAGTAAAATCATACAAAAACTGACCTTATTTTAAATAAAATCGCGGAATTTTGAGAATGCTCTCTGTAAAACGTAGAAATTTCTTCATAAATAGATTATTCAATGTGACAATCATTTATATATACAGAATTCTATTTCAATAATTGTTTTTTCCATGAAATATTGTGATAAAACCAAATAATTTGATAGCTAATATTGCCTTCTAAAACTATCACTATTCACTATGGCATCTCGTTTATCTATGATCTGTCACTGTCAGATTATAATGTTGCCAATACTCCATTATTTTAAAATGTATTTTTTTAAATTGTGATAGTTCTTACTTTGAGCGATTACCGTGTTTGAGCGGTAAAAATTTTCGACTACGCCTTCAGAGATCGCAGGTTCGAATCCCAGCGTGCAAGTGGTTCTATTCAAGTTTCGTCATTATTTAATCATGTGATAGTTGTTTCACAGTTTTAGGATAATAACTGATTAACTGCATAAGAGTCCACAATCTTATATTATTGTTACCCGTGGAACAAATAAATGGTTTTCCTCTGAATTTTTTAGTGTTTCGTCTGGAACCATAAATTTATAATTTTACTCGGAACATCGAGATGGTATCCATCGAAATACGTCGTCGCATGAATCCGTAACTGGATTTTTTTTTTTTTTATATTATGATATTTAAACGAGGCTTCTGACTCGCATACTGCTGTCATTTTTTGCCTCATCTGTTTTTATTTATTTTAAGGTTTCATTTTTTTTTTTTTTTTTAAATATATCCTATATATTAATGTTGCAATATTAATATATGTATGTAATTAATATATCTTTATAAAACAATGTATCATATATTTTCCATGTTGCACGATCTAATGAATTTCATGAGTCTTGAAATGGCATAGTAGTCGGTTGAAGCTATCAAATTATGAATTTCCGATGGGTTTGAGGTCATCAATATTGTTACTCTCTGTTGTTCAAATTTAATGCACTTTGTGAGAGTGTGTACAATGTCTTCAAATTCTTCACATATAGAGCACATTGGAGAATCAGAGAGGCCTAACAGACACAATATTCTTCCCATTAGTGCATGTCCGGATCTTAATCTAAAAATGACTCATTTCTGATCTCTTCAGATTGGTTTCAGTGAACCATGGTGTTTTAAAGGGTTCTTTTTGAAGCTTTCTATACCATACGCCCTTATTGGCAGATAAATTTTCAAAATGCTCATTCCACATATTATTACATAGTAAATGTATTTTTTGGGAGTAATCTTTGTTATCTGGTAAATTATAAAAAAAATAATAAAATGTAACTGGAATTTATTTTTAAACATATGGAACACAAAACTGGTTTTAACTTAGCGAATCCGTCGGCGAGTCCCCTGGATTCACGTATAGTCCTTTGTTTAAGGCAATTCTCCCTAAAAAGAGTGTTATGTGGCGTATAGTCTTTAAAATACGCAAATAGTTTTAATCAGATGTTAGCATCATTACAATCTGCAACAGGAATATTTACTGCAGTTGGAATATGATAATTTTATTGTTCTCCTCGAAATGCGTCAGCAGATGAACCCGCAACTGGGATTTTATCGTGGCATTCGAAACACCAGACTGGTTTTAACTTGAGTGAATCTGTATGCGGTTCCCCAGCATTAATTAAATTACACTCAAAATACGAAAACGGTTTTCCTTCGATGTTTACAGGACATAATCTGCAACTAGAATTTTATTACCGTAGGTTCTATAAATTCGAGAAGATATCCTTCGAAATATGTCAGAAGATAAATCAGTAAAGAGTATTTTATATTGTAATTTGGACTCGAGACTGATTTTAACAGAAAAATTATATACGAGTCCATCAATCCAAGGGCGGATTTAGGGGGCACGGGGCACGTGCCCCCTTGCCCCCCCCGTATTTTTGTGTACTGTGGAGATTCCATCACAGTACAGAAAACTGTCTTTATTAAACATTTAATTTTTTTTATGGTTTTGACACTCATAAACCTTCCAATACATACTTGAACTTGTAAAAATAAACTTGAAGTATGATACTTCAAGTTTATTTCTAACAGTTATTGTTGATTCTTTTGCCCGTCCGCCCCTTGTGCCCCCCCCCCCAGAAAAAAATCCTGGATCCGCCCTTGGTCCTGTCTGTCAATTAAGAGTAGAAAATATAAAAAATGGTACTACAAAATTTATAGGCTGGCAACACCAATTTAACTGTCAAATGTTATTTCAAAGCGCAATGACACTGAATATGTAGAACGCTGTAAATCACATAAAAAAATATTTTTTGTTCAAAGAAAAAAATAAATAAAATCGAAGAAGCACTGTTGTTAATGACACTTGATGACATAAATTTGATTAAATGGTGTTTTACAAAGGATTTACTATAATTTAATTCATAAATTTGTAATTTGAATTAACAGTGGGTAGAAAGGAAGAACTGAGAAGTTTTGCCAGAATCATCCAAAATAAAAATAAATTTATTAAATTTTGGGCTTGCTACAAAGTGAGAAAAGTACCTGGCTGGTACTTTTCTCACTTTGTAGCCATACACATAAGGCAGGCTTGAGTAAACGAAATATCGATAATTTAGATTCCTACACTTGTCGATAATATTTGTTGATTACTTGGGGCGGGGCATATATCTCCGCTCTAACCTTGAATTCCCCAAAAAGAACCAATTTCTTATAGATGAAGCTGAATTGTAGATAGTAATACATTTGGATAATAATAAGTTTTGCGCCATCTCTCGCTCTCTACCAGAAGCTCGAACCTCGTACACAACGTGTTAGTATGTATAAGTTTGGCAAATAAGTGTATAAATTAAATCAATTGGAACTAAACGTGTTCATTACTATGACAACACCGATTATATGACGTTTCCTATGGCTGTCATATTATTGCGTGTTATAGCCGGTTCACACGGTTCAATTTTAGTTGATCAACTCGACACTTGAAAGCATATTGACAGGTCGTCGCTTTAGTTCGTTTTACTCCAACAGACCAAAACGTAAATCGTGAGAAACAGCGCTTTAAAGTTTTTTTTACGAAAAAGGCATATAAAATGAAATTAGCTAAATTGTAAGTCTACTATAATGTTTTAAAGTATTACAAATTGTTTTTTTTAAGTACAATATGTTCTAAATGTATAAAATTACGCAGAAAACACGTTTTTAATTTGGATGTTGGCCAAAGTGACGAATTCTTGTTTGCGAAAGTTGGATATTGGACAAAGGACACTGGATGTTAGACAAGAGCGCGTACTCTTGCGTGAAGTTACTTTATCTAACGTGCTTGGTATAACAGGGAGATCGGAAAGCATTTCAATTCATTGAACTTTGATAGGTACTTATGGATTTAGCTTATGTGTCCTATGTTTTTGCGGTGAGACCTAAATATTCGGGTGTGATTTTTAAATAGTTTCTTATAACATTCGACAATTTTTTAGAAATAATTTGTTTCTTGTTTGGGAAACAAGTTTCAAGAGTAAGTTTTGTAAAATAATAACATCGTAAAATCATCAATGAAAACGTACGTTTTCAGACAATTATACTTATTAAATAATGTTTCAGGCGTGTTTTATTGTTGGCTGCTAGTCATCAACCGTTAGTCATCAGATAGGTCCTACGTTTATTAGTTATTATTTGAGAGGAGGGTATGGGTACCGCCGCTCCGGAAACCATTTATTGGATAACCAACACCTCTGCCATAGGTCACCCCAAGTGGTTCGCTGCATTTGGTGACTTAGCAGGGGTGGCCGGGTTTGTGGTGTGAGTTTTGTCTGGATCCTGGCGACGGATGCGTCTGCCCACCAACTGCGTGGCAGGCCGGATCGGGAAAGACTGGTTGAGGAAGATCTGTAGACCTCTCCAGCAAGACTCTCGGAACATCGCTTTACCCGCAGTGGGGAGGGATTGATTTATACGTGCGTCACTCGTTGACACACTGACTCCCAGATTCCTACCCACCCCTCATACCTTTTTCTTCCCACAACTTCCTCTACTTCCTTCCCAAAAATGACATAGGCCCTGAGGGGAATTATTTTCCTCAGGGCCTCCTGTGTGGAGCTGTGAAAAGGTCTCCCCAAGTGGTTCGCTACGTTTGGTGACTTAGCAGGAGTGCCTGGGTTCATGGGGTGAGGTTTGTCCAAGTCTTGACGGCGGATGAGTCTGCCCACCAGCTGCGTGGCGAGCCGGATCGAGAGAGACTGCGTGAAGGAGTCCTTTGGACCTTTCCAGCCGGACTCTCTCGACCCCATTGCCTTGCATCGCAGTTGGAAGGACAGTTTCTTACGTCCGTCACTCCTATACACACTAACCCCCAGATTCCTACCCATCCCTCATTCAAGAACTTCCTATTCTTCCTTTCCTCAAAAAGAACCTCCACACAGCATCCCCTCGTAGGCCCTGAGAACATATATTGTAAATTGCTATTCAAATTATCCATATAATATACATATACTCGTATTATTTTTATCATATTTATTAAAGCATATAAATCGGAGATTTAGTATGATCAGACCCGAAAGGTTATATTGATTGACTTTATTTTTATGTTAATACTGCACAAGAGTTCCAACCGCTCCCAACCGCCTGGACCAAGTCAGGCTATACATAGCATACCCAATTTTGTGAGGCTGGATGTAGCGGGAAGGGGATGCAGTTATGAAGGTTGGTAAGTACCTGGCTATTCAGATCGAGTCAACAACCAGGGCTAAAGCCATTTCAAGCAATGCTTCAATTCGAAATGGCGGTCTTACATCAGGGTGATACTGAGAGTATCTTCAACTCTGGAACGTGTCGCAAATACAGCTTGTATACATATATATTTATATATTTTTTTATTGATTTGTATTATTTCACTATATAAACATAAAAAAACACATATACACGTACGTTTTTTTAATGGTTAAAGTTGTGAAATATGTATATATATTTTTAGATTAGCTCCACACAGGTGGCCCTGAGGAATATAATTTCACTTTGGAGGAGTCTTTATAAGGAAGGCAAGGATAGGAAATTTAGGAAGAAAAAAGGTATGAGGGGTGGGTAGGAAACTGGGGGTCAGTGTGTCCGGGAGTGACGGACGTATGAATCCATCTCTCCAATTGCGGTGCAAGGCAAGAGTCGGGAGAGTCCGGCTGGAAAGGTTAAAAAGCCTCCCTTAACCAGTCTCTCTCTCGCCACGCAGCAGGTGGGCAGTCATATCCGCCGCCAAGACCTGGACGAACTTCACCCCATGAACCCGGGCACCCTTGCTAAGTCACCAAACGTAGCGAACCACTCGGGGTGACCTATAGCAGAGATGGTGGTTATCCAATAAATGGTTCCCGGGACGGCGGTACTCGGTACGCGGTACTCGGTACGCGGTACCCGCCCCTCAAAATAAACGAATCTACCAAAATAAAAATTACTTGTGCACGATGGGATTGAAATTTGCGACATTTGGATCGCTAGTTGAGAGTCTTACCCCTCGACCACAGGAGGCCGTCGTGTGATAACAGAAGTGTATTATCCAACATTTTAAAATAAAAAGTTAACTCGAAGGATTTTCGAACACAATAGATAGCTACAAGTTCTTTATAAATGTGTAAAACAATAGACAACGAGTTCTTTTTAAAAATGATCCTATGTTCGAACACATGGGATGTGATTTATGTCTATTACACAATACAGACTTGTAAAAAAAGAGGTCATAAAACAATCCTAACCACTAACCACATTTTTAGCTTCATAACAAATGTATTCCAGTATTTGAGGTACCACTTAGTAGGGCCAAATTATTAGAAGGTTTACAAAAGGGACTGAAATAAAAGAACTGGAAATTGATCTAGGTAAAAAAAGTCAAATGAATGGGATACCTAATCATTAAAAATGTGCGAATAGTAATAACGTTTTTATTGACAATCCAAAGCTCGAACAAAATAAAACTCGAATAGGTAAGAAATAAACAAACACATAAGAAATATGAGGCGCTCAATATATAAAATAATAGAAATGCTTTCATTGTCATTCGGTGTACAATTCTCCCATGAAGATTTCAAAAATAAGATATTTATAGGTACACAAATACAACTGTTCTTTGGCACTAAATATACCAAAAATGTTTTCATTGTAACACTAAGATTTGGTTGATTAAAATAATAAGATACTTTAGGCATCAAATTTACCAAAAACAAAAACTTCTTTATTTCCTTATTCTAATAATTAACATGTTTTAAATATCTCAGGTAGAATTCTGACACAAATATTTGGTAGATAAACACATAAAAATTAGGTACTAAAAGCAAAAAAACTCCTGCATTGTCTTTATTTTAATAATTGTGTTTTGTATTACAAGTAGGTATTCTAATAATAATAATAATTTATTAATTTCAATCATAATGGTGCCACAAAAAAAGTTTGCTGTGTTAGAAGAAATAATTAGATAATTTATAAAGCGCCGTTTTTGTGAAAAATCACCTCAAGGTAAAGGTAGATAAACATGAAGCTACTACTCACTAAATGTGCCAAAAACAAAAACTCCTTCGTTGTACTTATTCGAAAAATTGCCTTGTTTTAAATATCTTAAGTAGAATTTTTAGACGAAGATTTGGCTGATAAATATACAGATATTTTAGGAACTAAATGTACCGAAAATGAAAACTCCTTGATTTCCTTATTTTAATAATTGGCTTGTTTTAAATATCATAAGTCGAATAATTACATGCAAATTTGGTTGATAAACAGATATTTTGGGAACTAAATATACAGAAAATTAAAACTCCTTCATTTCCTTATTCTAATAGTTGTTGGCTTGTTTTAAGTATCTGAAGTAGAATAATGCTTTCACTAAGATTTGCTAGATAGACACATATATATTAGGCACTATAATACATCAGTCCTTATTCTAATAATTGTGTTTTTTAAATATCACAAGTAGGTATTTATGAACAAAGATTTAAATAATTACGTAAAGGTTGATAAACATACCGATACTACGCATTAAATGTGCTTCAAACAAAAGCTCATTCAATGTTCTTATTCTTATAATTGTTTTAAATATCATAAATAGGTATTTTTACACGAAGATTTAAATAATTACGTATAGGTAGATAAACATACCGATACCTCTTTATACACATACGCCTTAAGGATCAAATTCCGAGTGTATTCCGTATAATGTCGTCCTTATACTCTTCGTTAATTGATTTTTCTTCAATTTTAGTCAATTCGTTTTAATATTTTAATTGGTTAAATTAAATTAAAACAGCGACGAAGGTTAGGTATATCAATTTTTAGTACGAAATTTCACCACAATATAGAACTTGGCATTTATTACAATATTTTCTCAAAAAATACACAACTTTATTATAACCACCCTGTAACGGACGACAAGTTGAAACAATTTGCTGAGAAAATATTGTAATATTAATTATCTGTTATGTTTTCCTTAAAAATTTTTATCCTTTTCCACAGTTTACATCTTTATGCATTTTGTCTGAAGAAATCTCCTAGAAAACCACTAAAGTAACTTGGTAACTAGCATAATCATAAGTGAAGATATTTACTTTCGTGGCGCTAAACGAACGAATGTTCGGAATGAAAGCAATCACGTGGTCCTCCGCTGCGCTGCTATTGGCTGTGTGGTCTGTTAGAGCAATACGCCCGGAACCGAGAGTTTGAATTTCGCACGTTGGCTAAGATACAGCTTGGATGTTGGAGAAATTCCTATGAAATTTGACTGAACGGCCGGTTTAAAAACGGGAGTCCTTTTGGCCAACGTGTGGATGTTGGACAAATACGCTCGAAATGTTGTTTCATTTTGGAGGACGTAAGACAAAGTGCGTTTTGAAAACCCCCTAAATAATTTTTTAAATTTTTTTTTTCACTTGCATTGTATACATAAAGACTTTCTGAGAACTACTGCATACTTAACTCAATTTCGCTAAAAATGGTCTGTTGGAGTAAAACGAACTAGAGCGACGAGGTGTGAACCTTCTTTCAACAAAGTTGAACAAGTTTTTTGTTGACCAACTAAAGTTGATAGCCCGTCTACTTTTGACGTTCGAGTATGACGTATGACCGCGCCATCTTGGTTACCATAGTTACTCGCGGGCACAAGTAGACGTCAAACATTTATGTCAATATTCGTTAGACATTCCTAGTTTCTACCGTCATGTAATCCGTTTCAACGAAATAACATCTGAAATGGTCGGATGATTTGATGTTCAGATTTATGCATCCCTTTCTTTGGGATCAAAAGCAAGAAGTGTACATAAATAGAAATGCCCGTGATACTGCAATAAATAATATGTGTTTCATTTACACTACCTACCCAATATATTATGATAATGACAGAAAATAGCGGTAAATATTCAGAGACATGCGTCACTATTAATACGCATAAATTGAAAGAAAAAACAATTTGTACAAATCTAATAACAATAACTACCTATGTCAAACTTTGACGTTTGGCGTTGTCGTTTTTAGGTTATGGTAAAGCTAACTTTAACGAAATATGCACTATTTCCTTGCTTCTCCGGTTACTGTAGTTAGTAGTAATTATTATTAATTTAAATATCTCTGAAAAATTTTATCGCCAATTTTGGAAAGCAGCTCATCAAATTGTTTTTCTGTCATCCTCAAGTGATTTCTATATCCTCCGGAGTCTTCTAGGGCCATCTCTTTCAAAATTGTGTTGGATGCGCCTAATTCACTCCTTCTCATGATTCATTTTCTCGCCCAAATGCGACGTTTTTTAAGCTTTTCCATAATCTCAAGCTCGTCTCGCAGAACATCAGAAGATAGAGAGACGCACGCACTGACAATTTCAGTTGACGCCATCTTGAATGTCAAATTCGGTTCTACTTAAATTGAAACGTGTGAACATAATCTTATTCAACTTTTTATGTTAAATAAAAGTGGATCAACAAAAATCGAAACGTCTGAACGCGCCCTTACGGTTGATTTATTGTCTTAAATCTGAGTAGAATATCGCTGATTTGATAATATTTTTATTCATTGATTGCCTGAATTTAATTAAAATGAATAAATTATTACATAGTGATACAAGAGGGGTTATATTCTGCGTTTTTCAACGCTGCCTAGCCGAGTGTCACGCGAAGAAGTTTCTGTCCGATTTAGAAGATGTTTACAAACGAACTGCAGAAATGAATGGTACGTAGTATAGTTTGTTTAATAAATTTCATTAGTATTACAAGATTTATGCCAATTTTCGAGCGATAATAACCATTACAATCTGATTTGAGGTTATGTTAAAAAATACGAATTTGACATTTCAATTTGACAGTTAATATGCGGCCACAGGAAAAAGGGAATAACTCAATCAAAAAATAATAATATGCAACTTCTTTAAACTCGTAGAAAAGTTTCTTTTTTCTCGTTTTCTCTTTTTTTCTTTCTGAGTGAATATTATCTAGTGTGTGTTTTTAAAACTACCTTCTATAATAATAATTTTAATGATGTTTTTCACACACAGGTAAATCTGAAACAACGGTAAGACGAATCGTCAAGGAAGGGGAAAAGGCAGATGGAAAATTTGAAACACCGGCAAAACGGAAAATGGGCATAATAATAATATGTAATAGCATAAGTGCTGATGATTGGAAAAATTGTTGCAAACACGTGATGAAAATTGAGGCAGAATATTATGCACGAGGCAGTACTATATATGATGATATCGATGAACTGCGTTTAAATAAAGATGAAGATACGGAAGAAAAAGAATCACACGAGGACAAAGACAATAATTACATGTCGGGTGTTGAATTAATAGACTTAAATTTTTAAGTACCTACGTTTTTATATCGAAATAAACGCCCACTTAAAACTTGTTTTGTTTTATTTTGCTTCTATTAAATTACAGTTTTTTGTGTAAATTTTTTGAAAATACAAATACGCTATGAAATATGCATTTTGCCAGAAGTGTTTTTTTAAAACATACATTCTTTGTCTTATGAGCCATCTTGGTGTTGCCATTTAAAACTAGAAAACTATCGCAGCGCCATCATTTATTTTTTACACTTTCTTGCCAAACTGTACTTACTACTTACGTTTCCAACAGATTTATCCTGCAAACTTTTAGTCGAAAAATCACTGTACATTGAATTCCAGAGGTGAAAAATGGTTAAAATGTGTCAACAATTCGTCAAGGAATGGTGTAATTATATAAAACACTAGCAGTTAAAAACACGCTCCGCAAGTTTTTGTTGCTAAGCTCTATGGGCGGCTTTTAATTCGGCTTCGCCCAATTTAAGTGTAGGTAACCATTTTATAAATCCGATAAGAACTGGTTAAAAAAATAGCCAGTTCCTAGGATCCCCTATGATCTAGTGACAGCTAGTCACCGAGTTAAAGAAACCGTGGCAATGACGCTATATCTTACGCCATATCTCCATATCCGGAAAGATACAGTTTGTCAAATAAGAGTACAAAATATATGAGGGCGCCACTGTTGATCAAATGGCAATACTAAACACATAACTCATGGTGTTAAAGTAAAGCTGTGTAACCTACACTTTTATAAAAAATTAAAAAGGCATAATAGTGGAAAAAATATTTTTTCGTTGCAGTATAGATACTCACCGATCTCAAAATTAGAATTGCATATAGGTATATTATTATTATACCTTTGAAATTTTGTGTTAACATAATGAAGAATAACTATAATGTAATAAAATATAAAGCACAGTTTAGAAATTGCTCATATTTATTTAATACTAGATAAAGTACATAGCGTTGTCTGGGCTTTAGATCATGTCTCTAATTTTAGATCTGAATATATTTAACTCATTTAGATCTAAAAGTAGTATAACTAAACTCACCATTGTGATTTTTCCTTTCTATCTATTGTTAAATTCAAATTTATGTTAAATTAAATCAAAGCAAATCGCTTTATAAATCACCTTTTAATCAAATTTATGTCATGAAGAAAAAATGTTTTTTTTTAAATGTGGTTTACTGTGTTCTATACATTCAGTGTCATTGCACTTCAAAAAAATATTTGACAGTTAAATTGGTGTTGCCAGTCTACAAATTTAGTAGTTACAGTTTTTATATTTTCTACTCTTTTTTGACAGACTATACTTATTCTATAAATCCGTAGTACTTACCAGTACTTACTTATACCTAGGGGAGAAACGTCCACATGCGAGCTGCTGATGTAAGTGGTGACATCTTGTGACGAATTCTTGAATTCAAAACCGAATTACAACGATTTGAAATTCCACGTACACAAATGTTATTTGTGGCGCAACGCGTACGGCGTGGCGTCAATATGCACTCGAAACTGGGTTCTGAAATTCAACCACGCAGACGCTGGGGTATTAACGTTCAATTAACATTCAGCCTAGCGATTTCGTATTTTTTGTGAGATCGTTATTGGATAACGTTATCTCCTGTCAGATTTGTATGGCTGTTATTTGCTTTATCTATGTACAACGTAGGTACATTAAATGAATAAATAATCATGCATACTTGCTGGAATTCGTGTTTAAATCGATCAAAACAAAAAAATGCGACAGTAAATATCACACAAATCTGACAGGAGATAACGTCCGTTATCCAATAACGATCCCACAAAAAATACGGATTCGAATTTAGCATATAATATGCTAAATTGGCAACACTGAATATTGGTATATAATGGCCCCAGTATACGTTGGGCCAACGCGCTCGGCCAACACGTTGGCCAGATTTTTGTGATACCGTTCACATGTTGGCGTGTCTCATTCTGCGTTGATCGCTAGACGGAGATGGACGTCAGCGGGGCCGCTGCAATATACTTTTACAGCGCGATGTGATGTATTCTGTATGTAGTCATTAATGACTCTTTTTTTTTAAATTCAGTTAATTTATCTGCTATTCTACTCCAAGCATCATAACACTGAATTTTTTTTTGGTAGGTATACTCGTACTTACAGATTACCACTATAGAACAGTCCAATAATATTTCAAGAGGTTTAAATAACCCATCAATATTGATATGATTAGTGTCCGACCGAAATAGGACTTTCCACCGAAACCGAAACCGAATCTTCGGTGTCTGTCTCAGTTTCGGCCGAAACCGAAACTTTCTTAGACATGTTAAAAATCGACTGTTTACTGTTATTTAGCTGATTTTTTACATTTATTCGGACAGTTAAGACGTGTTAAATAAATAAATAAAAAAACAATAATCGAAGTATGTGAAGAATGATATATATTTATATTACTTCTACAAAACAAATAAAAATAAATAACAAAACACGTTAACTCAATTTGGGAGGCGGGAATGGGTCCCTTTATTGGATAACCAACACACCTGGCAAAGATCACCCCAAGTGGTTCGCTACGTTTGGTGATTAAACAGGGATGCCCGAGTTCATGGGATGCGGTTTGTCTAGGTTTAGTGACCAGGACACACTGAACCCCAGATTCCTACCCACCCCTTAAACCATTTTCCTTCCCAGAACTCTCCCCTCCTTCCTTTCCTTAAAAAACCCTCCACACAGCATCCCCAAAGATGGCATAGGCCCTGGGGGGAATTATTTTCCTCAGGGCCTCCTGTGTGGAGCTCATGTAAAAAAAAGAACAGTCCAATAATATTTCAGGAGGTTTAAATAACCCATCAATATTGACATGAATTATTATTTTGAATATTGATATTTTTGAAATCGATCCAGTAGTTTTGAGTTTATTCGTTACAAACTACCAAAATACAAATCATTCCTCATTATTATATTAGTGCAATTATCATTACTCTGAAATCCCAACTAAATATGTATTATTTAAAATATATTAATTGTGATAATAATCAATTAGCCTAAATATTTCATCAATACTCCATGACGCCATGTTCGTAAAACAATCGCTGGAACAATTAAGCGCGACAAAGAGCGTCCGCTCCGGCCGACGCGTATTTATGAATTGAGCGCTCGGCCAACGTGTGAACGCTGTTTGTGGCTTGCGACAAATTCCTTTGATTTGTGCACGAAAAACCGACACCCATCGGCTCGTTGGCGAGCGTTGGCCGCCAACGCCAAATACACACAAAACGGCCCTGTACACGTTGGCCCAACGTGTACTGGACTCTTAAGACAAATGGCCTCGAACTTCCTCTAAAAAGATCCGTTACGGTTTTCCGTGGTTAAGTTGATGACAAAATTTGACCCTAGAAAAGGCCCGAAGATATCGATCTAAATATTGGTTTATTTATGTCTCGGGGTGTTTTCGACATATTTTATTTAAACAAATTGTGCACGTCTTTATTTAATCAAAATAAAATGAAAGTTTCTCACGTAATATAGGTAAAGGATAAAGTGACAGAAACAAAATAAATATACTTATGCAAACATACCACGCACAAGGGACATAATCTTAAACGCTGACAGGCTGACAGTTTGCTCCGTAAAATATAGACCGTGTTCCATTCATTGATATATATACGATACCTCAATGGTTCTATTTATATGAACAGTTGATTTTCATATTAATTTTGTAAAAAGTTAGTTTTTATCGGGAATACTTCAGAAAAGTTGTGCCGGTAGTAAATACATATAAGTGACCTGCCTTATTCTCTATCTTTTGTGACGTGGATCGAGATAGATCTCGGGCGAGATCTCATGTCAGATTTGTGTGATTTTCTTTGGCTGTTATTTGCTTTTTCTATGGGTCGATGTCAGAATTTCAGTTGTGAGCGTCAAGTATTTTAGTTTAGGTCGTTTTAAACACGAATTCCTGCAAGTATGTACAAGGGCGGATCCAGGATGGGAGGGGCACAAGGGGCGGACGGGCAAAAAATCAACAATTACAAGTTCAATTATGTACAGGAAGGTTTATGAAAGTGTCAAAATTTTTTAAATGTTTAATAAAGACAGTTTTCTGTACTGTGATGGAATCTCCACAGTACATAAAAATACCGTCTGGGGAGGGAGGGGGCCCTTGAGTATGTATGATTATTTATTTTATTTTATTTTTATTTTAATTTATTTATTACAATCATAAAGGTACTTAAATTAACATGTTGATATATATATTTCAAATTATAAACTAGACGTATTTACCTTTACGAGAGTTAAAAACTCGTGTGTAAAGGGGAAAAAATAAAAATTAAATAAATAACTAAAAATTACAACTTATCATTCAGTGTGAAGAAAAAAAAACATTTTTTTTTGTACATATAAAATTGAAAAGAACTTTTTGTAAATGATAATTTAAAGTTAAATATACATAACAAATTATTTAAAATAAAAAAAGTACTAGATTCACTAAAAAGTAATAAAATAAGAAAAATAAGATGTCAATTGATTCGAATTAGCTAAATTATTTGTGATAGAATAGTTTATTTTATTTTTAAATTTATTATGATCAAGTTCTAACCTCAGCTTTGTCGCTAGTTGATTGAACCATTCCATTCCAGTCTACAGTGTAGTAATGTTGTGCAAAACTGGTATACATTAAGGAATTGTAGTAAACAACTGACACCCCCCATTTTTGCCATTTTCAAACTATCGCTATCTGAAGGAACATTTCCTGACAAGTGGAAAACAGCCTTGATTACCCCAATCTTTAAAAATGGTAGTAAAAATGATGTCTCCAACTATCGACCTATATCCAAATTACCCATTCTACAGTGGCGGACCGTGAGTTTTCAGTGAGCTAGAATGCCAAGATTGAAAAATACGACATTACTGATGTAGTTGTAGCAGAAAATGATTTTTATTTTTATTTTTTAATTTCAACTTTTTGTATGAAGAATTCAGGATTCTTTCAGTCAAGGGGGGCGGCCGCCCTCCTTGACTGAAAGATCTCATACAAAAAATTGAAATTAAAAAAATAAATAAAATTCATTTTCTGCTACAACTACATCAGTAATGTCGTATTTTTCAATCTTAGCATTCTAGCTCACTGAAAACTCACAATCCGCCACTGCCATTCTAAGTAAAGTTTTGGAAAAAAATGTTTACGATCAATTATATTCTACCATCTCACCTTCACTCTTAACTAATCAACATGGCTTTATGAGAAATCGCTCCACAACCTCGAATCTTGTGTCTTTTATAAATTTTCTTCATGTTCAAATGGATATGCGATGCCAGGTAGATGCCATCTATACTGATTATTCCAAAGCATTCGACCGTGTTAATCACTATATTCTTTTACAGAAGTTATTTAGTCTAGGAATTCACGGTGATCTCTATAGATGGATCGCATCATATGTCAGTAATCGGCACCAAATCACGGTTGTCAACGGTTTCGCATCCTGTTTAACGGAAATCGTCTCGGGAGTGCCCCAGGGGTCGCATCTCGGACCACTCTTATTTAATATTTACATAAATGACATCTATGTATGCTTTCAAAATAGTTACTTTGTGTTATATGCGGATGATATGAAAATTTTTAAACCTGTACAGTCTTTATCTTATTGTATAGAATTACAAAGCGATTTTGATCATATGTGCGCGTATTGTGAATCAAATTTACTGTCCTTAAACATTTCTAAGTGTCACTCAATTACATTTACTAGAAATAAAAATAAAATCATCTATTCTTACAACTTGAATAATAAACCTTTACAATCCACGTCTACATGTAAAGATCTAGGTGTTTATTTAGACAACAAAATAATTTTTGATAAGCATATCGAACACATAATATCAAAATCCTACAAGATGCCAGGTTTCCTATTAAGAATATGTAAAGTTTTCAAAAGTGCTAAGACTCTTGAAATGTTGTTTTGTTCATTGGTCAGAAGTCCACTGGAGTATGCGTCCCCGGTATGGAATCCTCAATATAAGGTGTACATAGATATAGTAGAAAGTATGCAGAATAAATTCTCTAAATATTTATTCAAGAAATACAACAAAACTACAAATAACATGTTAAGTTTACAAAAAAGACGCACATTATCAGATCTGCTGTTTCTGTATAACCTGCTAAATAATAAAATAGATAGTCCTGAATTGCTATCCACTATTGGTTTAAATGTCCCAATGAGGCGTACCAGGCACACTTCTCTTTTTCATATAGAATCCAATAACACTAATGCAGCGAGTAACTCACCAATTACTCGCGCCATCATAACTTATACCCACTATGAAAAATTACTACACTTAGACATTTTTCATGATTCCTTGCACACATACAAAACTAATTTATTAAATCTCTTGGCCTGATATAATTGTTTTAAAATTACTTACACTTAACTTTTCATTAAACTTTAATCAGTGAATTACAATTAGTGAGCATATAATTCTTGATTTTAAAATGTCTCCTTATCTCCCCCCCCTTTTTTTCTTCCTTTTTATTATTATTACTCATTTATTCAATAATTAAATTTTAAGACCGGTTCATATCTCAGGCGTAATTACCAAATGACATTCTATGGACTTACGTAATAGGTACATAATCATGTAATAATTTAATTTAACATACCTTATAATCTGTTTTATATGTACTATGTATGTCTTAATAAACAAATAAATAAATAAAATAAATAAATAAATAAGCGACTCATTATGTTTTGTCTACTGCTTTCAACACGTAACATGGCATGGTACGATTTCTTTGTAATATCTTTGTGTATCTGAAGGAGTATGTTTTTAATATATGTATTTTTTAACGGTGGAACTTGAAAATTAGCCTTTGAGTAATCTCTAGTGGTGCAATTAAGGTTTTAATTTTTTTTCAGTTCATTCATTCAGCCATATAAAATTATCCAATTCTGACAAGAGATCTCGCCCGATTACAAAAAAAGATAGAGAATTACTCGGCTGGGTGAAAGTGTTGCAATAAAAATAACATTTATCAATTGACATGTTATTCATGTCTAAGATTTGATAGTCATTTCTTCACCTGCGATCGAGTGAGTCATTTAGTGTTATAATACATGGTGTTAAAAACATGAGTGGTAACGGGAAACAAGTACAGTTGGCACCGGGCCAGTCTCCTAGATATGCCTGTGTAACGAGACCTCACACCCCTCAGAGGACCGACGGCCTCCCCGTGCCGTCGGGCGCAGTGGGCTCCCAAGGCACGTGGGGTGGCAGCCCAGCGCATCCGGTGTTTAGCACGGCGCCCGTATACCTGCCCTCTCACCTGCAGCATGGTCTGCCACCCGCCACCTCCCCGCAGCAGCCCGCCTCCACGCCCTCCATGCTGCAGAAGCACTACTTCAGCTCCTACCCTAACCCGCAAGGCCAGCAGCCGTACATGTACAACCCTCCCGCAGGGCAGCAGCGCGCACAGGCCGCCGCCTCGCAACATAGCCTGCAGCAGCCCCGTCACGCGCCGCAGTACCCCATGCTTGTGTCGAACCGCTACACTCCCATGCAGCATGTGCCCAAACCGCCAAACGAGAAGAAAAGGAGAGCGTTTGCCATTTCTTTAATTGATCCCGAGACTGGGAAAGACGTCAATGAGTTATTAGAAGATGAAGCGTTCTTCCAGCAGACTACCGCCATGCCCTCCATGCTGCAGAAACAACACTACTTCAACTCATACCCAACATACTCAACATGCTCATACTCCAACCCTCAGGGCCAACAGCCGTACATGTACAAACCTCCCGCAGGGCAGCAGCACGCACAGGCCGCCACCTCACAACAGAGCCTGCAGCAGCCCCCTCATGTGTCGCAGCATCCCGTGCTGGGGTCGAACCGCTACACGCCAAACGAGAATAAAAGGAGTGCGTTTGCCATTGCTGTAGTGGATCCCAAGACTGGGAAAGACGTCAGAGATGAGTTATTAGAAGATGATGCCAACAACGAGGCTTGTGATTACGCTCCTCCACAGCAAGATGAGAAAAGTTTGGCTGTTGTGGAAGAGTTTGCCAGGAAAGGCGTCACAGATGAGATATTAGAAGATGCCAACAGCGAGGCTGGTGATCGCGCTCCTTCGCAGCCGGACGAGAATAGTTTGGCTGTTGTGGAAGAGCTTGCCAGGAAAGACGTCACAGATAAGATATTAAAAGACGATGCCAACAGCGAGGCTGGTGATCGCGCTCCTCCGCAACCGGAAGAGAATAATTTGGCTGTTGGGGAAGGGTTTGCCAGGCCAGCACTGAACTATCAATACCGCGGGGGGCCGCCGCAGCCACAGCAGATGCAGCGCCCCGCACACCATCGCCAGCAAGCGTCCTGGGCCAGCCCCGCACAAGCTCAGAAGGTGGTGTTTAGCATGGCGCCCGTATACCTACCCTCTCACCTGCAGCATGGTCTGCCGCCTTCCACCTACCCGCAGCAGCCTCCGCCGCGCACGCAGTTCTTCCAGCAGCCCGCCTCCATGCCCTCCATGCTGCAGCAGCAGCACTACTTCAGCTCATACCCCAATCCTCAGGGCCAACAGCCGTACACGCACAAACTTTCCGCCTCCGCCTTGCAACAGAGCCTGCAGCAGCCCCCTAAGCTGGTGTCGAACCGCGACACTCCCTTGCAGCACGTGCCTGGACCGCCAAATGAGAAGGAGAGGAGAGCGTTTGTCATTGCTGTAGTGGATCCCAAGACTGGGAAAGACGTCACAGATGATATATTAGAAGATGGTGCCAACAGCGAAGCTGGTGATCGCGCTCCTCCGCAACCGGAAGAGAATAATTTGGCTATTGTGGAAGAGTTTGCCAGGAAAGGCGTCACAGATGAGATATTAGAAGATGATGCCAAAAGCGAGGCTGGTGATCGCACTCCTCCGCAGCCAGATGAGAATAGTTTGCCTGTTGTGGAAGGGTTTACCAGGAAAGGTTTCACAGATGAGATATTAGAAGATGATGCCAACAACGAGGCTTGTGATCGCGCTCCTCCGCAGCCGGAGGAGAATAATTTTGCTGTTGTGGAAGAGTTTGCCAGGAAAGGCAGCACAGATGAGATATTAGAAGATGATGCCAACAGCGAGGCTGGTGATCGCTCTCCTCCGCAGCCGGAGGAGAATAATTTGGCTCTTGTGGAGGAGGTTATCATCGAAAAACAACGACAAACACAATACATTCTAATTTTAACTCTAAACTGGCGAAAATCGATAAAATAATGATTATTTAACCGGGATCAAAAATTATCTATTTAAGAAATAGCAATTTGTCAAGTTAAATTACTTTCTGAGCATTTCACAAATTTCATTGCCAAATAATTTGAGACTTAATTGTTTATTGTATGTTCTCTATCTATTTATACACGTGCTTACTTCTTTCATATATTATGATGCAATGCTGCCTCGTGAGCTTCTTGAACAAGTTTTATTTTGCTGTAACTATTATTTTTGCTTGTATTACTAACCTGATTTGTTGTATTATGTTTTTTTTCACTTGCATACTGCTTTCTAACAACGTATGCAGGGACGCTGGAGGTCTGGATTCGTTAAAAACAAATAAATGTTGCTTCGTTTAATAAACAAAATTAGAATTTCGCGAGAGCCTTGAAGGAGTAACCATCTGTTACTTATACCAGGGCGGGTAAGTGGTAGATAACCTCCAATGAGCATTTCACAGACCACGAATTTTGGCATCCCACAGGGAAATGTACTGGGACCTATCCTATTTATTATTATTTATACCAATGATACCTTTGTAATACCTATTAAGTTAAAACTAAGGTAAATATTTACAAAATAAGGACACGCTTAACACGCACTTTTTTATTTAAAAAAATCAGTTAGATAATAATGAGAAGTAAGTATTTCAGTTTCCGGAAATGGAAAATAATGTATTTTAGTGGCTATTTTATAAAAAAACAAACTATTTGAAATCTTTTCTTAATGCCATGTTTTGACATAATGATATTAAAATAGTTTATGGGATTAGTTTTTTTTCTTCTTTTAATTAAACCCAAACTAAGAACCTATTTTTGGGTCATACATTAATATTTTGGATTAAATAAGAGAAGAAAAAAAACCAACCTTGAAACTTTGATATCAATGACAATGGCCGACAAGTGAATAATCGATTTTAATTTTAACGAAATAACTATTAAAATTAATTATTTTCTAATTCCGGAAACTGAAATACTTACTTACCATAATTATCTAACTCGTAGGTTCTGATAGTGGGCGATAACGCCCCCTTGGGGGCGTTTCTGACCGTCAGGGGGGCGGTAGAAGACCAAGAGAAAATTGGGGGGCGTTTCAGACTTTCAGGGGGCCGTAAGGATACTCAAAGAAACCCATCCCACTCCATCTTATATTGTCCTATGTCCTATCTCATCCCATTAAGGGCCATCCATCCACCAAAATATTTTCCCTATCCAATTACGCCCCCTCCGTCGTGGTATCCCGTTACGCCCCCTCCGTTGTGGCAAATGTGACCCTATCGTGGTATCCCTTTACGCCCCCTTCGTCGTGGTATCCCGTTACGCCCCCCCCCCCGTTGTGGTCAATAGCTGTTTCGGATTCACGAATTAGGGGGCGCCAGTCATAAAAATTTTCAAACACTTAAAAATACTCAAAATGGGCGGTGGGCAAAAAAATGTTAAAATCTAACTGATATTAAGTGTTTTTGAAATAAAAAGTACATTTTAAGCGTGTCCCTATTTTGTAAATATTTACGAAAACTTTCTCATACGCTGATGATACAGCAATTTTAATTGAGGGATTTTTTATACCTTAATTTTTATACCTGGGACGAAGCTCAGAGTATGACTGAATTAGACTAAACTTAATTAAAAAATTGTTTCGATCAATACCTATTATCGTTAAAAACAAAAAAAAAACATTTGTAACACATTTTACTCTTAATGAAAATGCTAAATCTGAGAATTTAAACATATGTATTATACTCATATAATTGTAAAACAAAATCATATCTACGTAAACTTGACATACCCACTGTTTAAACTAATGTAAAATATCAAGGTGTTTATTATAGATAGTAACATAAAGTGGAAATTACAAAACAATGCAACAGTAGATAAGGTAAAGGAAATTATTGTCATTTTGATTAGAATACGAAACATATAAAATTTTAGACTGTTAACCACTCAGGTATTGTGCAACTGTGCAAGTGATTTTGTAACATGCATACACGTCATATTTATAAAAACTTTTTGTTATTTCCGCTTCGCAGTTAAAGCTCAAAAATGAAATATTTCTGAACATAGAAGGATATAAAAAAAAGGTTATGAAATAAGCTTTCAAATTGTATTATTACAAATAAATATTATCGTTTGTAAATATTAAAATTTAGAATGCAACGTAAAAAAAATTTGTAAAAATGACTCACGTGATGTTTTTATGTAAAAACGGTGCTAAAATCACTGATTATGTAAAATAAAAATAAAAAAATTATCGCGTTGTATAAATGTCTAGTAAACCTCACTGTCACCCCTCTTTTTACCATTTACCGATTTGACGGGTGAAAACTGTTTCTAAAAATAAGTATTTTTATGTATTTCTATGGACAACTTTGAATAGAGATGTGAAGCTTGGTTCAATATGGATCTTCTACTTTTTGTTTTAGGGTTGTCACTAGAATAATAACGGAGTTATAACGATTTCTGTGGGAACACACGCGTTAGCTTGAAAACAAGCTTATTTATTGTACTTGACTGTTATTGTTATATTGTCGTGTAAACACGCTTAGGGGTGGGACTGGTTAAGAAACATCTATTTTTTCCTAATTCAATCTGTATTTCAATATGGAATTGTTGGCTGGGGAGGTGCATTAAAAATTTCTCCCTTTTCTTTAGAAAAAATCTAAAAATGATAAATAAAAATAATTTTTAAAAAGCTTTATGATTACCGCACCATCAGATGTGATTTTAGATTTTCACGGCCAAAAGTATTATAGTGATGTATTTTTGGGGCATTATGCCGTGATGCACTTCTTTCTTCGTTAACCAAGGTGTCGCATCTACAATATAAACACGGTATACGAGTATATAAGCACACACTTTAAAATACCTGGTAAGAATACCCGGTAGAAAGTAGGTAGGCTCAGGTACTTTATACCTTTATGCTATGGACACACTTGCTCATTTGAAGCCAAAGAGCATGCTTCCTAGTAGCATGTGAGTCAGTGACGTTGCAAGTATTGAGCATGTTCATTTGAGCATGCTTCCAAATCAACAGCTGTTTGATTTGTGAGCATGCTCATTGGTGTATCGGGTGGCATGTGTGAACAGGCTTTCTTATGAGCATCTCATTTCAATCCGATTACAAAAAATGTCAAAATAATGCAAAAAATGTCAAAATAGCCCGTAGGGGAGATGAAAAAATGTTGTTTTTCGTGATTTATTATGGGAATCACGAAAACATGTACTGTAATATAAAAAAAATATGATCCACATAGATACATATATACTTTATAAAATATTATAATAAAGATCGTTTTTGGTCATGTATACCTAATCAGAAAAGACGAGCTCTTGTGCCTGATGATAAGGAAGCCACGATTCTTACTTAGGTTGTAAGTTATAATATGTTTTGTATAAAATATTTACTTTTTACTGTAAGCATTTTTGAACAATTGTTTAATTTTATTTATTTGTTTTGATTGGTTGATGATACAGCATAATTCAGAAGGGAGGTTATTATAGTATTTTATGGGTTGGAAAATATAATGATTTTGTTTTTTAGTTGTTTTAAAATTAGGTGTAATAAATTGGTTTTCATTTCTAATTAGCCAGGTACTTCCCAACCTTCCTCTTCCCCACCTCCTTCCCCTCCCCACTACCTTCAGCCTCACAACATACCCCAATTGGGGATGCCATAGTCTCACTGGCTCCAGACGGGAGCAGTTGAGATTCTTGTGCGGTTATTCACTGTTAAAAAAAAAAAAATTAGTTTGTAAAATTCTTGATATTCTTTGAAATTTTATTCTTTACACATTTGGAATACAAGGTCACTAAAATACCCACAATACCCCATATTCAAATACCCAAAAAGTTCCTTTACCTCCACAATGAAGCCACATTCTATTGAAATTAGCATTTTTTAAAAATTATTTAGTCATTTTCGGATATGTTGAAATCTTGAACCCAAATTAAAATTTTTAATTTTTTTACTTCAGAAGATTAATACATAATTGAGTTGCAAGCAATAATGTTATTTTGTTTAGTTGTGAGCGAATGAAACTAACTCCATTTGACATTTATTTGACATGTTGGCTCAAATGTTGAAAAATCTACAAATTATGTAACCATCAAAGAAATGAATAAAGAAAAAATTAAAAAAAATATATTTTCGTTATTTATATTTGATTTTATTGTTTGCACATTCGTGGTTTCATAACTTAATATATAATGAAGTAGGTAGTATACGGTGTAGGCACCACTTCAGTGATGATTTTAATGCCTTTTTTTAATTTTTTTTTTTTTTAATTATTATTAAGTTAAAAGAAACATAATATTTCGCTTTCTTAACTTAAATACAGAGCTTATATACAGTACAGTAGTAAGAAGTAATATTTTTAATTTTGTTCCAACATTTTGAGTTTAAATAGTTTTTTTAAATGTTTTTATATTATTTTCCGTTTTTAGGTTATCTGGAAGGAGATTATAATATATATGAACTCCCTCGTGACCAATACTTCTCTTGCCACTTTCAGTCTTGACAGTATTTGTGTACAATTTATTGTGTTGTCTAGTATAATGTTCGTGTACTTGTGATGTTTTTATAAATGTTGTGTTTGTGTGTATAAGTCCATTTTGTATTTTGTAGATTAAAAGACATATTTCATATTCGTATAATGTTCTTATCTTCAAAAGGTTCATTTCCTGGTATAGTTTTTTTGTGGGAGTGTCTGGGTTATAGTTGAAGAGTTTTTTAATAACTACAATACACAACATCTTTTTTCAGCCCGATTCCAATTAGAGACCAAAGTCAACATTTTTCGCTTTAAGCGATCGCTATTTTCATCTCTATTTTCATATCTACGGTTTCAATTGTCATCACTGCAAACAACACATGAACCATGCTGTTTGTTATGATGCCAACTGAAATCGTAGATAAGAAAATAGAGATGTAAATAGCGATCTCGTAAAGCGAAAAATGTTGACTTTGGCCCCTAATTGGAATCGGGCTGAAAAAGATGTCGTTTATAGTGTGTATAAGTAATTAAATCCATTAAAAAATGTATATATTGCACAGAAATTTATTGAATTATTTTTATAGTACAAGTAAAGACATTATTTTACAATACATTGAAAACTTTGACTGTCCAACTAGGAAATTATCTTTTTAGGACAGTCAAATTGACGATCTTAGGTCATCTATGTATATATTTATATATATAAATCTCGTGTCACGGTGTTTGTGGTCGCACTCCTCCGAAACGGCTTGACCGATTTTTGTGATTTTTTTTTATGTATATTTGGTAAGTATATACCGCTAGGTGATTAGGGTGTCCCTATCCCAAAAAATTGTATGTTTTTTTTATTTGACATTAAAAAATATTTATAACCCCAAATTTTAACCCTCCTACCCTCATCCTCCCATTTTTTAATCACGATTTTAGTATTTTTGTATGAACAAATTTAACCGTCTTTCGTATTTCAAACAGAACGAATTTTTTTATATTGTTAGTCTGTACACAAATCAATCAAAATCGGCCAAAAGAAGAATTTTTGCAAAGAATCATCGTTTTAACACTTGGGTTCGGTCGTTTAAGCACTTGGGTTCGGTCGGTTTAACACTTGGGGTCGGTCAAAACTTTGGCTTTATTGCTCCGAACCGAAGAGATTTATTTAAAAAAAAATCATCGTTTTAACACTTGGGTTCGGTCGTTTTAGCACTTAGGGTCGGACGTTTGAACACTTGGGGTCGGTCATAACTTCCACCCTATGGCACCGAACCGTCTGAAAATTTGAATTCTTACTAAGAATCATGGTCTGTACACGAATCAATCAAAAAATCTCCCAAAAGAAGAATATTTGCAAAAAATCATCGTTTTAACACTTGGGTTCGGTCGCTTTAGCACTTAGGGTCGGACGTTTGGACACTTGGGGTCGGTCAAAACTTTGGCTTTATGGCTCCGAAGCGTCTGAAAATTTGAATTCTTACGTAGAATCACATGGTCTAAACACGAATCAATCATAAAATCTACACAGAGAATTATTTAAGAAAAAATCATCGTTTTAACACTTGAATTCGGTAGTTTCAGCACTTACGGTCGGACGTTTGAACACTTGGGGTCGGTCATAACTTTGGCCATATGGCTTCAAACCGTCTGAAATTTTGGATTCTTCCTAAGAATCATGGTTTGTACACGAATCAATAAAAAAATCTGCAAAAGAAGAATTTTTGCAAAAAAACATCGTTTTAACACTTGGGTTCGGTCGTTTTAGCACTTAGGGTCGGACGATTGAACATTTGGGGTCGGTCAAAACTTTGGCTTTATGGCTCCGAACCGTCTGAAATTTTGGATTCTTACTAAGAATCATGGTCTGTACACGAATCAATCAAAATCGGCCAAAAGAAGAATTTTTGCAAAGAATCATCGTTTTAACACTTGGGTTCGGTCGTTTAAGCACTTGGGTTTCGTCGGTTTAACACTTGGGGTCGGTCAAAACTTTGGCTTTATTGCTCCGAACCGTCTGAAATTTTGGATTCTCACTAAGAATCATGGTCTGTACACGAATCAATCAAAATCGGCCAAAAGAAGAATTTTTGCAAAGAATCATCGTTTTAACACTTGGGTTCGGTCGTTTAAGCACTTGGGTTCGGTCGGTTTAACACTTGGGGTCGGTCAAAACTTTGGCTTTATTGCTCCGAACCGTCTGAAATTTTGGATTCTCACTAAGAATCATGGTCTGTACACGAATCAATCAAAACATCTGCCAAAAGAAGAATTTTTGCAAAACAACATCGTTTTAACACTTGGGTTCGGTCGTTTTAGCACTTGGGTTCGGTCGGTTTAACACTTGGGGTCGGTCAAAACTTTGGCTTTATTGCTCCGAACCGTCTGAAATTTTGGATTCTCACTAAGAATCATGGTCTGTACACGAATCAATCAAAACATCTGCCAAAAGAAGAATTTTTGCAAAAAAACATCGTTTTAACACTTGGGTTCGGTCGTTTTAGCACTTAGGGTCGGAAGTTTGAACACTTGGGGTCGGTCAAAACTTTGGCTTTATGGCTCCGAACCGTCTGAAATTTTGGAATCTCACTAAGAATCATGGTCTGTACACGAATCAATCAAAATCGGCCAAAAGAAGAATTTTTAATTAAATGAAGACAATATTAGCGAAACGCAATCGAAATCTGGAGACAGAAAAGATATTGGCTCCGCTGGGACTCGAACCCAGAACCCTTTTCTTACATGGAAACAGCTCTACCGATTAAGCTACAGAACCCATATTAATTCGGTCACTTTTAACTGTATCATACTTCGACTAAGAACTACCAACATTATCTTCATTTACTTAACGCACATTTTCACACCCAGATTTCCATTGAGTTTCGCTAATATTGTGTTCATTTAATTAAATATTATAATTTGAGATTTTACTCATGAAGTTTAAAAAATTAATAATAAAGAAGAATTTTTGCAAAAAATCATCGTTTTAACACTTGGGTTCGGTCGTTTAAGCACTTGGGTTCGGTCGTTTTAACACTTGGGGTCGGTCATAGCTTTGGCATTATGGCTTCAAACCGTCTGAAATTTTGGATTCTTACTAAGAATCATGGTCTGTACACGAATCAATCAAAAAATCTGCCAAAAGAAGAATTTTTGCAAAAAATCATCGTTTTAACACTTGGGTTCGGTCGTTTTAGCCCTTAGGGTCGGACGTTTGAACACTGTGGGTCGGTCAAAAGTTGGGCTTTATGGCTCCGAACCGTCTGAAATTTTCTATTCTCACTTAGAATCATGGTCTTGTACACGAATCAATCAAAACATCTGCCAAAAGAAGAATTTTTGCAAAAAAACATCGTTTTACGTGCGCTTTGTAACAACAATTTATTGTCGTCGGTCATAACTTCCGCCCTATGGTACCGAACCGTCTGAAAATTTGAATTCTTACGTAGAATCACATGGTCTAAACAGGAATCAGTCATAACATCTACAAAAAGAATTATTTAAAAAAAAAATCATCGTTTTAACACTTGGGTTCGGTCGTTTTAGCACGTATTACATTTACACGTTTTAGCACGGTCGGACGTGTGAACACTTGGGGTGGATCAAAACTTTGGCTTTATGGCTCCGAACTTTCTGAAATTTTGGATTCTTACTAAGAATCACATGGTCTAAACACAAATCAATTATAAAATCTACAAAGAGAATTATTTAAAAAAAATCATCGTTTTAACACTTGGATTCGGTAATTTTAGCACTTACGGTCGGACGTTTGAACATTTGGGGTTGGTCATAACTTTGGCTTTATGGCTTCGAATCGTCTGAAATTTTGGATTCTTCCTAAGAATGATGGTCTGTACACGAATCAATCAAAAAATATATCAAAAGAAGAATTTTTGCAAAAAATCATCGTCTTAACACTTGGGTTCATTCGTTTCAGCACTAAGGGTCGGACGTTTGAACACTTGGGGTGGGTCAAAACTTTGGCTTTATGGCTCCAAACCGTCTGAAATTTTAAAGTCTTACTAAGAATCATGGTCTGTACACGAATCAATAAAAAAATCTGCCAAAAGAAGAATTTTTGCAAAAAATCATCGTTTTAACACTTGGGTTCGGTCGTTTTAGCCCTTAGGGTCGGACGTTTGAACACTGTGGGTCGGTCAAAAGTTGGGCTTTATGGCTCCGAACCGTCTGAAATTTTCTATTCTCACTTAGAATCATGGTCTTGTACACGAATCAATCAAAACCTCTGCCAAAAGAAGAATTTTTGCAAAAAAACATCGTTTTACGTGCGCTTTGTAACAACAATTTATTGTCGTCGGTGATAACTTCCGCCCTATGGCACCGAACCGTCTGAAAATTTGAATTCTTACGTAGAATCACATGGTCTAAACAGGAATCAATCATAACATCTACAAAAAGAATTATTTAAAAAAAAAATCATCGTTTTAACACTTGGGTTCGGTCGTTTTAGCACGTATTACATTTACACGTTTTAGCACGGTCGGACGTGTGAACACTTAGGGTGGATCAAAACTTTGGCTTTATGGCTCCGAACCTTCTGAAAATTTGAATTCTTACGTAGAATCACATGGTCTAAACACGAATCAATCATTAAATCTACAAAGAGAATTATTTAAAAAAAAATCATCGTTTTAACACTTGGATTCGGTAGTTTCAGCACTTAGGGTCGGACGTTTGAACACTTGGGGTCAGTCATTACTTTGGCTTTATGGCTCCAAATCGTCTGAATTTTTGGATTCTTACTTAGAATCATGGTCCGTACACGAATCAATTATAAAATCTACAAAGAGATTTATTAAAAAAAAAATCATCTTTTTAACACTTGGGTTCGGTCGTTTTAGCCCCTTAGGTTCGGACGTTTGAACACTTGGGGTCGGTCATTACTTTGGCATTATTGCTTCAAACCGTCGGAAATTTTGGATTCTTACTAAGAATCATGGTCTGTACACGAATCAATCAAAAAATATATCAAAAGAAGAATTTTTGCAAAAAATCATCGTCTTAACACTTGGGTTCGGTCGTTTAAGCACTTAGGGTCGGGAGTTTGAACACTTGGGGTCGGTCAAATTTTTGGCTTTATGGCTCCGAACCGTCTGAAGTTTTGGATTCTTACTAAGAATCATGGTCTGTACACGAATCAATCAAAACTTCTGCCAAAAGAAGAATTTTTGCAAAAAAACATCGTTTGACGGGCGCTTTGTAACAACAATTTATTGTTGTCGGTCATAACTTCCGCCCTATGGCACCGAACCGTCTGAAAATTTGAATTCTTACTAAGAATCATCGTCTGTACACGAATCAATAAAAAAATCTGCCAATATAAGAATTTTTGCAAAAAATCATCGTTTTAATACTTGGGTTCGGTCATTTTAGCACTAGGGTTTAATCGTTTTAACACTTGGGGTCGGGCATAACTTTGGCCCTATGGCTCCGAACCGTCTGAAATTTTGGATTCTTACTAGGAATCATGTTGTGTACACGAATCAATCATAAAATCTACAAAGAGATTTATTTAAAAAAAAAATCAATTGGGTTCGGTCGTTTTAGCTTTTAGGGTCGGACTGTCATCGAATCGTTTGAATTTTTAGATTCTTACTATGAATCATGGTCTGTACACGAATCAATAAAAAATTCTGCCAACATAAGAATTTTTGCAAAAAATCATCGTTTTAACACTTGGGTTCGTTCGTTTTAGCACTAGGGTTTAGTCGTTTTAACACTTGGGGTCGGTCAAAAATTTGGCTTTATAGCTCCGAACCGTCAGAAAATTTGAATTCTTACTAAGAATTATGGTCTGTACACGAATCAATCAAAACATCTGCCAAAAGAAGAATTTTTGCAAAAAAACATTGTTTTACGGGCGCTTTGTAACAACAATTTATTGTTGTCGGTCATAACTTCCGCCCTATGGCACCGAACCGTCTGAAAATTTGAATTTTTACATAGAATCGCATGGTCTAAACACGAATCAATCATTAAATCTACAAAGAGAATTATTTAAAAAAGAATCGTCGTTTTAACACTTGGATTCGGTAGTTTCAGCACTTACGGTCGGACGATTGAACACTTGGGGTCGGTCATTACTTTGGCTTTATGGCTCCGAACCTTCTGAAATTTTGGATTCTTACTAAGAATCATGGTGTGTACTAGAGGTGGGTAAGTTCTGCATTTTTCCGGAAGCCTCCGACACTTGCTTCCTTTTAAAAGTACACGAGTTCTAGGAGCAGGTCCCGGGTCCGAGTTCTTAGGTGCGGACTGGGCACTGGGTATTGTTGCCGCGCACCGAAACGGGACGCACGGGTTCAAAGATCTCGGAACCAGGACCTACTCGTAGAACCCACACGATAACTCAGAACCCCGGAGTCGGACAAGACCCGCACGAGGACTAGGACCCATTCAATGTAGGTACATTCAATGTACCTACATTGCACGGTCTTTTATTGAGAATTTAAATAAGTAAATTAATAAGCTGTAATGCTTTATTATAAACTATTATTTTATAATGCACGTCACCCGTTGATTAACGATACCAGATAAGACGCTCTAATTAAAAACGACTCCGTATCTAGCCGAAGCGGTCTCGCACGTGTATGTCGATCAACGGACAGCGACCGAATGAACGCCCAGGCCCAGCCCACGTCTCGTGACCCAAGGGGAACTGTCATAGTTGGCGGGCCGCAGGTTGCGGGGAGTGTTCAACGGTTCACGCAGTTCCGAGAACTACCGAGACCCGCGACTCATGAGTGGAATGGTGAGTGACGCCGGACGGTAGTTCGTGGTTCCTGCTACTCAGTACTATTCATTAGCACCGGAGTACTCGCGGAGCAAGCCGGCGGCCACGGGGTGAGTCAGGAATGTATCGTAGTTCGTGAGTCCGGGAGTGGGCGGAATGAATGGATTGTGTCGCGATTCACGACATTCACGTAGCTCGGAACAAGGCGCTTGGGTTTAAAGGAACCCGGGACTTGTATTCGAGTGCCTAGTGGCTAGGAAAGCCGGCCCCGCGGCGCCGCGGTTTTCGCGCTTCGGCGTTGAGTTGCTCGGGGACCGCCGGATTTATTTGGATGCGAGTACTGGGACTGGGCCGGGTTCTCTGGGAGTAGTCGATTTGAAAAAGGAGTGGGAGTAGGAACCGCTTCCCGCAAAGGAGCGGATCACACGAGCCCATTCCAGCTGAACTGACACATCGCTAGTGTGTACACGAATCAATAATAAAATCTACAAAGAGGTTTATTTAAAAAAAAATCATCGTTTTATTACTTGGGTTCGGTCGGTTTAGCTTTTAGGGTCGGACTGTCGTCGAATCGTCTGAATTTTTGGATTCTTACTAAGAATCATGGTCTGTACACGAATCAATAATAAAATCTACAAAGAGATTTATTTAAAAAAAAAATCATCTTTTTAACACTTGGGTTCCGTCATTTTAGCCCTTAGGTTCGGACGTTTGAACACTTGGGGTCGGTCATTACTTTGGCCCTATGGCACCGAACCGTCTGAAATTTTGGATTCTCACTAAGAATCATGGTCTGTACACGAAACAATAAAAAAATCTGCCAAAAAAAGAATTTTTCCAAAAAATCATCGTTTTTACACTTGGGGTCGGTCGTTTTAGCCCTTATGGTCGGACGTATGAACACTTGGGGTCGGTCATTATTTTGGCCTTATGGCTCCGAACCGTCTGAAAATTTGAATTCTTACGTAGAATCACATGGTCTAAACACGAATCAATCATAAAATCTACAAAGAGATTTAATTAAAAAAAAAAATCATCTTTTTAACACTTGGGTTCGGTTGTTTTAGCCCTTAGGTTCGGACCTTTGAACACATGGGGTCGGTCAAAACTTTGGCTTTATGGCTCCGAACCGTCTGAAAATTTGAATTCTTACGTAGAATCACATGGTCTAAACACGAATCAATCAAAACATCTGCCAAAGAAGTTTTTTGCAAAAAAACATCGTTTTACGGGCGCTTTGTAACAACAATTTATTGTGGTCGGTCATAACTTCCGCCCTATGGCACCGAACCATCTGAAAATTTGATTTCTTACTAAGAACCATGGTCTGTACACGATTCAATCAAAAAATCTGCCAAAAGAAGAATTTTTGCAAAAAATCATCGTTTCAACTAAGAATCATGGTCTGTACACGAATCAATCAAAAATCGGCCAAAAGAATTTTTTTTTGCAAAAAAATCATCGTTTTAACACTTGGGTTCGGTCGTTTAAGCACTTGGGTTCGGTCATTTTAACACTTGGAGTCGGTCATAAATTTGGCATTATGGCTTCAAACCGTTCGAAATTTTGGATTCTTACTAAGAATCATGGTCTGTACACGAATCAATCAAAACATCTGCCAAAAGATGATTTTTTGCAAAAAAACATCGTTTTACGGGCGCTTTGTAACAACAATTTATTGTTGTCGGTCCTATCTTCCGCCCTACGGCACCGAACCATCTGAAAATTTGAATACACGAACCAATCATAAAATCTACAAAGAGAATTTTTTTTTTTAAATCATCGTTTTAACACTTGGGTTCAGTCGTTTTAGCAGTTAGGGTCAGACGTTTGAACACTTGGGGTCGGTCAAAACTTTGGCTTTATGGCTCCGAACCCCTCTGAAATTTTGGATTCTCACTAAGAATCATGGTCTGTACACGAATCAATCAAAACAAGGGCCGAAAGAAGAATTTTTGCAAAATATCATCGTTTAAACACTTGGGTTTCGTCATTTTAGCACTTGAGGTCAGACGTTTGAACACTTGGGGTTGGTCAAAACTTTGGCTTTATGGTTTCAAACCGTCTGAAAATTTGAATTCTTACTGAGAATCACATGGTCTGTACACGAATCAATCAAAAAAATCTACAGAGTATTTAAAAAAAAAATCACCGTCAAATCAGGCGCTTTGTAATAACAATTTTTGTCGGTCATAACTTCCGCCCTATGGCACCGAACCGTCTGAAAATTTGAATTCTTACTGAGAGTCATGGTCTGTACACGAATCAATCAAAAAATTAACAGAGAATTAAAAAAATCATTGTTTTAACACTTGTGTTCGGTCGTTTAGGCACTTGGGTTCGGACGATTGAACACTTGGGGTCGTTCAAAACTTTGGCTTTATGGCTCCTAACCGTCTGAAATTTTGGATTCTTACTAAGAATCATGGTCTGTACACGAATCAATAAAAAAATCTACAAAGTGGATTTAAAAAAAAAAGATAATCGTTTTAACACTTGGGTTCGGTCGTTTTAGCACTTGGATTCGGTCGTTTTATCACTTGGGGTCGGTCATAACTTTGGCCTCATGGCTTCAAACCGTCTGAAATTTTGGATTCTTACTAATAATCATGGTCTGTACACGAATCATTCAAAAAATCTATGGAGAATTTAAAAAAAAAAAATCATCGTCAAATCAGGCGTCTTGTAACAACAATTTTTGTCGGTCATAACTTCCGCCCTATGGCACCGCTTCGTCTGAACAGTTGAATTATTTGTGAGAATCATGGTCTGTACACGAATCAATCAAAAAATTTACAGAGAATTAAAAAAAAAAGAAAACATTGTTTTAACACTTGGGTTCGGTCGTTTAAGCACTTGGGTTCGGACGTTTGAACACTTATGTCGATCATAACTTTAACCTTATGGCTTCGAATCGTCTGAAATTTTTTTATAAGAACTAAGAATCAAGGTCTGTACACGAATCAATAAAAAAATCTACAGAAAATTTATAAAAAATCATCGTTTTAACACTTGGGTTCGGTCGTTTAAGCACTTGGGTTCGGACGTTTGAACACTTAGGGTCGATCATAACTTTGACCTTATGGCTTCGAATCGTCTGAAATTTTGTATTTTAACTAAGAATCTGTACACGAATCATACAAAAAATCTGCCAAAAGAAGAATTTTTGCAAAAAATCATCGTTTAACGGATGCTTTGTAACAACAATTGTGGTCGGTCATAACTTCCGCCCTATGGCACCGAATCGTCTGAAACATTGAATTCTTACTGAGAATCATGGTCTGTACACGAATCAATCAAAAAATCTACAGAGAATTAAAAAAAATCATCGTTTTAACACTTGGGTTCGGTCGTTTAAGCACTTAGGGTCAGACATTTGAACACTTGGGGTCGTTCAAAACTTTGGCTTTATGGCTCTGAACCGTCTGAAATTATGGATTCTTACTACGATTCATGGTCTGTACACGAATCAATAAAAAAATCTACAAAGTAGATTTTTTTTTTAAAAGATCCTCGTTTTAACACTTGGGTTTGGTCGTTTTAGCACTTGGGTTCGGTCGTTTCACCACTTGGGGTCGGTCATAACTTTGGCCTCATGGCTTCAAACCGTCTGAAAATTTGAATTCTTACTGAGAATCATGGTCTGTACACGAATCAATCAAAAAATTAACAGAGAATTAAAAAAAAATCATTGTTTTAACACTTGGGTTCGGTCGTTTAAGCACTTAGGGTCAGACATTTGAACACTTGGGGTCGTTCAAAACTTTGGCTTTATGGCTCTGAACCGTCTGAAATTATGGATTCTTACTACGATTCATGGTCTGTACACGAATCAATAAAAAAATCTACAAAGTAGATTTTTTTTTTAAAAGATCCTCGTTTTAACACTTGGGTTTGGTCGTTTTAGCACTTGGGTTCGGTCGTTTCACCACTTGGGGTCGGTCATAACTTTGGCCTCATGGCTTCAAACCGTCTGAAAATTTGAATTCTTACTGAGAATCATGGTCTGTACACGAATCAATCAAATTGTTTTAACACTTTGGTTCGGACGATTGAACACTTGGGGTCGTTCAAAACTTTGGCTTTATGGCTCCGAACCGTCTGAAATTTTGGATTCTTACTAAGATTCATGATCTGAACACGAATCAATAAAAAAATCTACAAAGTGGATTTTTTTAAAAAAGATGATCGTTTTAACACTTGGGTTCGGTCGTTTTAGCACTTGGGTTCGGTCGTTTTAACACTTGGGGTCGGTCATAACTTTGGCCTCTTGGCTTCAAACCGTCTGAAATTTTGGATTCTTACTAATAATCATGGTCTGTACACGAATCATTCAAAAAATCTGCGGAATTTTTGCAAAAAGTCATAGTTAAACAGGTGCTTTGTAACAACAATTGTGGTCAGTCATAACTTCCGCCCGAAGAATACAGAGAATAAAAAAAAATTCATCATCAAATCGGGCGCTTTGTAACAACAATTGTTGTCGGTCATAACTTCCGCGCTATAGCACCGAACCGACTGATTTTTTTGATTATAGAACGATTCTTAGCTTACCTAAAATCATGGTCTGTACCCGAATCAATCAAAAAATCTACATATAAATTTAAAAAAAATCGTTTTAGTGCTTGGGTTTCGTCATTTTAGCACTTGAGATCAGACGTTTGAACACTTGGGGTTTGTCTAAACTTTGGCTTTATTTCTTCGAACCGTCTGATATTTTGTATTCTTACTGAGAATCACATGGTCTGAATACGAATCAATCAAAAAATCTACAGTGAATTAAAAAAAAAATCATCAAATCAGGCGCTTTGTAACCACAATTTTTGTCGGTCATAACTTCCGCCCTATGGCACCGAACCATCTGAAAATTTGATTTCTTTCTGAGAATCATGGTCTGTACAGGAATCAATCAAAAAATTATCAGAGAATTAAAAAAAAAAACCATCGTTTTAACACTTGGTTTCGGTCGTTTAAGCACTTGTGTTCGGACGTTTGAACACTTGGGGTCGGTCATTACTTTGGCCTCATGGCTTTAAACCCTCTGAAATTTTGGATTCTTACTAAGAGTCATGGTCTGTACACGAATCATTCCAAAAATCTGCCAAAAGAAGAATTTTTGCAAAAAATCATCGTTTAACGGGTGCTTTGTAACATCAATTGTGGTCGTTCATAACTTCCGCCCTATGGCACCGAACCGTCTGAAAATTTGAATTCTTACTGAGAATCATGGTCTGTACACGAATCTATCAAAAAATCTACAGAGAATTAAAAAAAATCATCGTTTTAACACATGGGTTCGGTCGTTTAAGCACTTGGCGTCGGACGTTTGAACACTTGGGGTCGGTCATAACTTTGGCCTTATGGCTTCGAATCGTCTGAAATTTTCGGAAATAAAAATCGGTTCGAAGCCATAAGGCCAAAGTTATGACCGACCCCAAGTGTTTAAACGTCCGACCCCAAGTGCTTAAACGACCGAACCGAAGTGTTAAAACGATGATCTTTAAAAAAAAAATTCTCTCTGTAGTTTTTTTTATTGATTCGTGTACAGACCATGATCCTCAGTAAGAATTCAAATTTTCTGATGGTTCGGTGCCATAGTGCGGAAGTTTTGACCGACATTAATAAATTGTTGTTACAAAGCGCCCGTAAAACAATGTTTTTTTCCAAAAATTCTTCTTTTGGCAGATGTTTTGATTGATTCGTGTCTAGACCATGATTCTTAGTAAGAATCCAAAATTTCAGACGGTTCGTGAAGCCATAAGGCCAAAGTTATGACTGACCCTCAGTGTTCAAACGTCCGACCCCAATTGCTAAAACGACCGAACCCAAGTGTTAAAACGAAGATCTTTTTCAATCAAATTCTCTCTGTAGATTTTTTTATTGACTCGTGTACAGACAATGATCCTCAGTAAGAATTCAATTTTTCAGACGGTTCGGTGCCATAGGGCGGAAGTTATGACCGACAACAATAAATTGTTGTTACAAAGCGCCCGTAAAACAATGTTTTTTTCCAAAAATTCTTCTTTTGGCAGATTTTTTGATTGATTCGTGTACAGACCATGATTCTTAGTAAGAATCCAAAATTAAAGACGGTTCGGAGCCCTTAAGCCAAAGTCTTGACCGACCAGGGAGATATGTAAGAAATGGTTTTCTCTGGTAATACCCTTAGGAGGGTGTAGCGGTCACTTAACCCGCTCTGATAAAACCATCGCAGCGCCACTGGTTAAGGAACACACCAGAAATAAATATCTAGGTTCAAGCCGCTACCGGCACTATAAGTACGTCTATCGTCTTGTAACAATTAGCGCGGCAACCTACTGGAAAGTTCCCGTCTCCACAATAATTTATTAACACAGCGACTGGAGTGTTCTCGAACTTTCTCACCTTAGGCGCGGCGGTCGAATTTCACATGCCGTTCTCGAAACTACTTGCCCGGCCGGCAGAGTATAAAAGTCAGCGCGAGCCGCATACAGCTCAGTCTCAAGTCTAGTTTTACATTCATGGTTCGACATCTACACACCGGGCAGTGATTCAGTGTCGCTACGCCATATCCGCCCACGCGGTCTGATATCGCTCTCGCAGCAAGTGATTTAACGCATATCCAGTGTGACTTCAGGAACATCTTCATAACACCTTCGAGGACTCCATCTCCAACTACCATCTCGACATGAGATGTCAAGCAACCGGCAACAAGCCAGCAACCAGCAACCGGCAACGAGCCAGCAACCAGCAACCGGCAACAAGCCAGCAATCAGCAACCGGCAACGAGCCAGCAACCAGCAACCGGCAACGAGCCAGCAACCAGCAACCGGCAACAAGCCAGCAACCAGCATCCTCACCGCCTCTCAAGGTTCCTTCCTGGTCACGTGTGTGCTCCGACCCACTGGACACACAGCCTACATACCTCGTCAACACGACGACGGTCGACCGCCTGGACCAAGGTCACTTCTACACTGCCATGGTGTAGAGCAACACGCCGGCTCCCTGAAGACCTGTGATCTTCACCGCCGTAGTCTCCTGACCTTCTTAATTCATCATCACGCAGCAGCATTACTGATGGCATCACTCCACTCCGCTCCGCTTCGACCTCCGCTACGTAGCAACAATAAAGACTTACTCATACATCGACCAGACGCCTTTTATTTCTCGTCCCGTCTCTACCGATCCGGCCCGCTCCCTCAAGGGAAAACCAGAGAAAACCAGAAATATGTCATTTTTAAATCAGATTTTAGAAGTGTTGACTCTTTTTCATAATTTTTTTTAAATGGATTTCGAAAGATTGTTCCTTTATCTAACATTCGCATGTTTTAAATTTTGTGAAAAAATGTTTATTTTTAGTATAATAAGGCTATACCATAGGTCGTTGGCAGATTTGTTAAATTTTCAAAAAAGATTTTGTATTAAACCACACCCATTTCAAATAATATAATCATGCAGTAAAATAAATCAATACATTATCTAGCAAACGCATGTTTTAGAATTTTAAATTTAGTTTAAATAAAACCATAAAAAACATATGCGTACGTGTGTTTCTTAACGAAAATTGGTCCGTTTGTGTATTTATGTGCGCACTTACAAACTAATATATTTCAGATTTTTCTAACATTCTTATTTAATTTAGAGATTATTGAAAAATGATAAATATTTATAATCAAAGAATAATTACAAAAAGTACATTATTTTAATAGTTTTATCATCACGCCTTTCAGCATTTTGGATGAAGGTATAAATTAAAGCAAATTTGGAATGAAATAAAATCGACATTGAGTTATAATTTTAAAAAGCTGGTACGGAGAATAATCAATCTTTCTCATTGTAACCGCCCTGCACGATCGTAAAAACAACTTTCGACGAAATGTGGATTTTCGTCCGCTGGCTGGTTAAACGCTCATAAGTACTGTAAATTTGAAAACGCAACTAGGTCGTCAATCCCAGAGGGTCGGTCATTCAAGGTGGGGCAAACGCCCCACCTTGCCCCATCGTGTCTACGCCCAAGCTCCTCTCCGAATACTGAGTGAAGAGGACAACTTCACCTCAGCTCGATAATACCTAGTTAAATCTAACAAAATCGAAGTTTTTATTGCCCTTTTTGTCTCCTACAAAAAATAACCTATTTAAAATTTTTTTTCACCAATTGTATTAGATCAAAACGTTATATGGGTCGAGAGAATCCAGCTGGAGAGGTCAAAAGGCCTCCCTCAAACTATCTTTCCTGATGCGGCCTTCCACACAGTAGGCAAACGCATATGCCGCCAAGACCTAGACAAACCTCACCCTTGAACTCGGGCACCCGTGCTAAGTCACCAGTGAACCACTTGGGGTGACCTAAGGCAAAGATGTTTACCGAATTAAAATTACTATATTATTAAAAAAATATTTGCACACTAGTTTCAAAATCCAGAAAAGAAATAATATGGGAATACGTTTGTATGGACAAACACCGCCCGCGTTTCTGAAACGAACTTTGTTTCACAGAAAATCTAATTTGACAGTCAGAAATGTCTTTTTTGTTGTTTTATAATTTGAAAAGCCCCAATTAAAAGCCATTTAGCCACACATAAGGAACTTTTTAACTTAGAACTCCTAAAAACGATTTATTTTGCAATCACCCAATCTATCATTGAGTATGGTATCATTGCATGGGGAGGGGGCACTTCATCAGCTCTAGATCCTGTCGAAAAGGCGCAGAAAACAACTATGAAAATTATTCTCAAACTTCCTCTAACTGCAAACAGTGACCTTATATTCAAAATAATGAGAGTATTTGATGTTCGACAGAACTATGTAAAAACTATCCTCATGCATCTCTTTAAAAACAAACATGTGCTTTACGAAAAAAAAAAAAACTTAAGATTTACACGTAACTCCAACAAAGACATATTGCAAGTTCCAGCACTCTCTTCCACCTTTGGTCAACGTAGCTTTAGATACTTTGCCACAAAAATATTCAACATTCTCCCAGAAAACATCAAACTGAGTCAAAAACAGAGAGAGTTTAAAAAAAATGTTAAAATATGGATACATTCTAATGATCGAGCCTATACTGGTGCCCTCACCCAAACGCCCAGTCATTGACAGTTGTTATTGTAGTAATAACCTTGCAGTTTATGAATTATGTAGGTATATGCAAACAATAATGTTAACTAAAATAAAGTTTTTGCTTTATGGAAACCTACTTTACACATTTATAAAAAAAACCATAGATAAAATTGCGAGAAACGATTAACAAAAATTCTGCCTCAATACAGGTTCACCTAGTGAGGCAGGCTATGCACAACTAAAAATACTGTATAGCTATACTACTCCTGTGTAACCTTTCTTACGTTATTTGTTAATTTTTCTGTACTGATTGATGTAATCTATTTGTAAACTACTTTGAGCATATAATTTTTTTAGTTATATTGTTGTAATTTCATTGAATAAAGATTATTATTATTATTATTATTTATGTGTCCGTTTCAATACATTTTTACCAACAGAAAAGCACAACCTACTTGTCAGCTGATAACAATAATTTGACACCATTTTTATTTCAACAACGCCGTCCTAGCGGCGATTTCTCAAAGCTTTCCTAACAAAATATTATCACAGCAAAACGTGGAAACTTTTCATAACTTTTCTTTGATGGATTTTCTTCTTTAGTAGCGTCCGAAGCTCGTGTCAAGCGGTCGTCGAAAATGTTGCCTGTACAAAAAATGTTTTAAATTTTCTTTATGACAAACAATGACTATAGTTATATTGTCAAATTAAGCCATTTTACAACATATTAAATAATTGCAAATACGCGTTGTGGCATCAAACTAATCAGTTTGTTTTTACCATTTATTTAATCAAAATTATCAAGATGAAACCAATAGTTTGTTTGTCAAGATAAAATGAAAACGTAATTTTAATTTTTTTTAATATTGACATGTTTATAATTATTAAGTGGTTTAAACAAAGTGATTTGTTTTAATTTTTTAACAGTTCAATTGAACATCGTTTAAATATTTTAACAGTGTTTAAACAATTATTTTTAAAGTGAAGACTTCTTTATCACCGTTGTGATTTGAAACGCGATGAAACGAAAAATAGCGACATTAAAAAGAGACAAACAGACACATCTATAGAATTTAGCATGCGAGAGAATGAGATAGTATAATCGGTCTCCACTTTGTGCGGTGCTTCGTAGCCTATCGGTCTCCACTTTGTGCGGTGCTTCGTAGCCAATCGGTCTCCTCTTTGTGCGGTGCTTCGTAGCCAATCGGTCTCCTCTTTGTGCGGTGCTTCGTAGTCTTTCCAATCTTAGCGATCAATAGTAACACTAAAAAGAGACAAACACATACATGTATAGGTCAGCCTGTGAAAGAATGAGAATTTAGCATGCGAGAGAATGAGATAGTATAATCGGTCTCCACTTTGTGAGGTGCTTCGTAGCCTATCGGTCTCTTCTTTGTGCGGTGCTTCGTAGTCTCTTCAATCTTAGCTATCAATAGTGACGCTAAAAAGAGACAAACAAACACATCTAAGGGATTCAGCCTGTGAAAGAATGAGATAGTATAATCGGTCTCCACTTTGTGAGGTGCTTCGTAGCCTATCGGTCTCCTCTTTGTGCGGTGCTTCATAGTCACTTCAATCTTAGCGATCAATAGTAACACTAAAAAGAGACAAACATACACATCTAAGGGATTCAGCCTGTGAGAGAATGAGATAGTATAATCGGTCTCCACTTTGTGCGGTGCTTCGTAGCCTATCGGTCTCCTTTTTGTGCGGTGCTTCGTAGTCTCTCCAATCTTAGCGAACAATAGCGACACTAAAAAAAGAGAAACACATAGATCTATATGACTTAGCGTGCGAAAGAATGAGATGGTAGGTATAATTGGTCTCGACTTTGTGCGGTGCTTCGTAGTCTCTACAATCCTAGCGATCAATAGCGACACTAAAAAAAGAGAAACACACAGATCTACATGACTTAGCGTGCAAAAGAATAAGATAAGTACTATAATCGGTCTCCACTTTGTGCGGTGCTTCGTAGCCAATCGGTCTCCTCTTTGTGCGGTGCTTCTTAGCGACCAATAGTAACACTAAAAAGAGACAAACATACACATCTAAGGGATTCAGCCTGTGAGAGATTGAGATAGTATAATCGGTACCCACTTTGTGCCTTCGTAGCCTATCGGTCTCCTCTTTGTGCGGTGCTTCGTAGTCTCTCCAATCTTGTCTTCTTTAGTTTTCTGAAGGTTTCACTTTTACCGCGTGTGAATTGCACACTGTGTTTTTAAATTGTGTTTTATTAAAAACTAGCTGACCCGGCGAACTTCGTACCGCCTCAAAATCAATAAATGTTGCATAACTTATTAGCTGAATTATTATTTTTTTTTATAAAGGACCCGCAACCCGAATTTCTACCGATTTCTTACATATCTCCCTTAAACACGGTAAATTTTAAAGCACTTAAGAGCGTTTAACCAGCCAGCGGACGAAAATCCACATTTCGTCGAAAGTTGTTCTTCCGATAGTGCAGGGCGGTTACAATGAGAAAGATTAATTATTCTCCGTACCAGCTTTTTTAAATTATAACTCAATATCGAATTTATTTCAATCCAAATTAGCTTTAATTTATACCTTCATCCAAAAATGCTGAAAGGCGTGATGATAAAACTATTAAAATAGTGTACTTTTTGTAGTTATTTTTTGATTATAAGTATTTATCATTTTTCAATAATGTCTAAATTTAATAAGAATGTAAAAAAAATCTGAAATATATTAGTTTGTAAGTGCGCAAATAAATACACAAATGGACCAATTTTCGTCAAGAAACACATGTACGTACATATTTTTTAATGATTTTATTGAAACTAAAATTAAAATTCTAATACATAACTTTGCTAGATAATGTATTGATTTATTTTATTGCATGATTACATTATTTGAAATGGGTGTGGTATAATACAAAAACTTTTTTGAAAATTTAACAAATCTGCCAACGACCTATGGAATAACCTTATTATACTAAAAATTAAAAAAAAATCTAAAAATTTATTACATACGAATGCTAGGTAAAAGAACAATCTTTCGAAATCCATTTATAATTTTTTGTGGAAAAGAGTCAATACGTCTAAAAACTTTTTTGAAAATGACGTATTTCCGGCTTTCTCTGGTAATGCCCTCTTAAAAATATATATATATATATATGTTATTGAAGATAATATCTAGACATTGTCCGCGCCGAAACGCATAAAATTCCTTTGATAGAAAAAAAGATTTGATTTCGCAAAGTATGCTCCAAAAATTATTATTAACACGTTTGATTCAGTTATTTTACAAGTTATATGAATGAAAAAATTCACAGTGTTTAAGACAATGCGCGCGAGATTTTTGCTCTATTTTAAACGAGTCGTGTTTTATTAAAAATTTTCGCAATTTTCGCATCGATTTTGTCGCTTTAAATGTTAGCTCTCTCCTCTAACATTTGTAATTTCTTCTTTTCGAGCCCAGTTGCAGAGCCTTAAGTTAAAAATCACACAATGAAGCAATTATCGATGCGCCCGTGTTTTGTTTTTGTCAATATCAGATATGGCGTTGTGTACGGGTTTATATTTTTTATGATTTTCTTACTTTTCACTTACTTACGGGAATTGCGTTTCATTTTCTTTATACGTGTGAGGGGAGGTTTATTACAATTATTGTATTTTTCCTTTGGAGGGGTGTAGACATACGTTCACCGTTTGTCTCATTTTCGACTTTTAAAATTTAGTGAGTAAGAAAGACGGGCAGCATTTTACGAGTATGTTTAATAACATAAACAAAAATTTTAACAAAACAAAAAACGACTTAAAAAAATGCACTAAAAAGAAAAAAAATAATTTCGTATTCTTCTACAACTTCATAATCGACTTACTTTTTCTACTCATCAATATGTAGGTACGATTGTCATTTTTGGAATCGGTGTCAGTCGTGGTAGGTTTGTAACTACATACATAGTTGTAGGTGAGATGCGCTTGTGTCGCACAAGCGACTTGACGAGGCGAGAGCAGGGCCGCGGCGTCAGGGGAGCTGTCAAGTAAACACGCCGCGCCGGGCTGGGTACCTTTGCTGACACCGACTCCAAAAATAACAATCGTACCTACATATTGATGAGTAGAAAAAGTAAGTCGATTATGAAGTTGTAGAAGAATACGAAATTATTTTTTTACTTTTTAGTGCATTTTTTGAAGTCGTTTTTTGTTTTGTTAAAATTTTTGTTTATTTTTTGATTTTTAGTGAATCCGAAGTACACTAAAATGTCTGAATATGGGTAGATCTACTAAACGTGCTACTCATATGAGACAGACATAATTTGACCATAACGACATAAGGGTCAAATTAAGAGATTCGGCCGAGTTTCGTTAATTTGCTCCTAAGAATTGAAGAGTTCCGTTACTTTGTCATGGATTCAATAATCAGAACCTAACCAAACTCTCATCAATCTATCCTTGAAGTACATCCTTTCCAATAAAAAAAGAATCATTGAAATCGGTTGGCGTGATATTGAGTTATTCGGCCATTTGTCACGCGCATACTTTATGCAAATTTAAGACTTATATGGTTTTCTCATGGATGCTATTGTCAGAACTAGACCAAATTAAAATGGGACCACATCGAAAGCACCAGCTTTCAAATAAAAAAAGAATCATCAAAATCGGTTCACCCAGTCGAAAGTTCTGAGGTAACAAACATAAAAAAAAAAAAAAAAAAAAAAAAAAAAAAATTAAAAAAAAAAAAAAAAAAAATACAGTCGAATTGAGAACCTCCTCCTTTTTGAAGTCGTTTAAAATCAAAACAATCAGCTCATTGATATTTGATATTTTTGAATTTTTGGAATTCACTCACTATTCAATATAATACTTATCACAATATTCCTGCAGCTCTTTCAAAAGATGCGAATTCGTTCCGTACCAAATGCATTATAAAAATAATTTTCTTTATATTTTTTATTCGTGAATTCGGGGCGGAGACAAATCCAACAAATCAAAGATCATAAAAATCGGTCCAGTCGTTCTCGAGTTAAAAATAGTGCAACTAACACGACTTTGAATCTATTATTTAAATGCACTTGATTTCATAAATAAAATGTGGTTGTTCCGAAAGTGAGGACCTGCTAAGGACATGAATTAAATAATAAATAAATTGTTATAATAATTAATAAAATTAATTACTTAATACTTTTTTGGAATTTTTTAACTGTTAAAAAATGTGAAAAAATCGTGTGATTACTAGAAAACCTGAATTTATGTACTGTTAGCAGAAGAAATAGGTAAGTTATTGATTTATTTGAGATTTTTTAATAATTTTGTTTATGTTAGACTATTTCTTTAAATAGCGCTTTAAATGATTTTTTTTGTGTATACCGTAAAGCTCCAACTGTTCCAAACAGTCTGGAGCCTGTGAGACTATGGCATTTCTAATTGTGGTATATTGTTGTTTTTTTTACATCAGCTCCACACAGGAGGCCAGAAGTATTTAGAGAGGTATTTAGTCATATTTCAACCACTTTCGTTTCTCCAGTATCGGTTGTTTATCCAACCGATTCTCAGTAAAGACAAACAATCTAAAATAGTGTTTACGTCTGAAGAATTTGAACTTGGGTTGAAATAGCCATGTTTGGTGACCAAATATGTACAGCAAGATATCTCCCACATTCCTTTTCCCATCTCTTTCCCCTCCCCATTACCATCAGCCTCACAACATACCCTAATTAGGGATGTCATAGTCTCACAGTAAAAGTAAAAGATACTCTCAGCATCGCCCTGGTGTAAGATCACCATTTAGAATTGAAACGTTGCTTGAAATGGCGTTAGCCGTGTTTGGTGACCAGTACTGAATAGCCATGCACTTCCCCACTTTTCTCTGCCCCATCTCCTTCCCCTCCTAACTACCTTCAGCCTCGAAATTTCAATTTGGGAGGCGGGAATGGGTACCGCCGCCCCGGGAACCTTTATTGGATAACCAACACCTCTGCCATAGGTCGCCCCAAGTGATTCGCTACGTTTGGTGATTTAGCAGGGGTGCCCGGGTTCATGGGGTGAGGTTTGTCTAGGTCTTGGAGGCGGATGACCAAGACACACTGAACCCCAGATTCCTACCCACCCCTTAATAAACCCTTTTCCTTTCCAGAACTCTCTTCTCTTTCCTTTCCTTAAAAAAAACCCTCCACGCAGCATCCCCAAAGATGACATTGGCTCTAAGGGAAATTATTTTCCTCAGGGTCTCCTGTGTGAAGCTCATGTAAAAAAAAATACAATTGAAGATGCTCCGAGAAACAAACTTCATTGAATTTTTTTGAAGAATTTTTTTTTCATGAAACGACAAAAAAGTTAGGTGACAATAAGGCTCCAGATACTAATATCTACAGCCTGTATGTCGAACGAATATCTACAGCTCATATGTTGAACTAATATCTACGAACTTCAGAGTGTTGACTAATATCTACAGAGCGTAGGTTGAACTAATATCTACAGAGCGTAGGTTGGACTAATCAGCTAAATGTGTCCAATAGTCCGATATTAGGGATTTTTACATACATACTTACATAAATTAAGTTTTTTAAACTGCATACGCAATATTACGTTATTCCAATATGCTATACATAATTGCAAATCCAACCTCTGCCAGTGCTGTAGATATTCGTCAACACTTTGGTTCTTATAGATATTAATCAACAGTTTAAGCTGTATATATTCGTCAACACTTTGATTCTCATAGATATTAGTTCGATTTTTTCAGTTTTTGGAATTCCTGTAGATATTATTAGACGTCTCCATTGCAAATCCAACCTCTGCCAGTGCTGTAGATATTCGTCAACACTTTGATTCTCATAGATATTAGTTCGATTTTTTCAGTTTTTGGAATTCCTGTAGATATTAGTAGACGCCTCCGACAATAACGTGTATAATTCACTTTTTTAATAAAATATATGTGTGTTTTTATTTTCTTTTCATTATCAGTAATTTTAGTTAGAAAAAACGTAAGGTAGACCAATTTTAAAACTTTTAAAAGTTTGCATTCATAATTTTAATATTAAAAATCAAATATGGTGATTTCTAATAATAAAATTTGAAAGGGCATTTCATCAACTTTCATAAACAGTTTTTAGTTTTTTAATACGTTTACAAATATTCAATTTATTTGGATTTCACTGCAGAGCAGAAACATTTTTACCTTATAACAGAATTTTCCCGATTTTTGGAGGGTTGACTCAAAAACGCTGATTTCTGAGTTATCTACTTATAGTAATTACACAGAATAATATAAACTTTCGCCCCCTCGTGTCCAATAAATGGGTCACGACCCAAGTTATGGCCTCTGACCTCTTCCTACCCTTCAATGCAGGTATATATTTTTATAAGTACATTAGAAAATATGACATGAGTTTTGTAATAATTGGGTCACAGTACCTACAACTGAAATAACAACATCGATCTAAACGGAAGCGTTGCCGCCGTAACCTATTGACATATTATGTGAACAGGTAGATCGTCCAGTTCACAAGTAAGACATCTCCGAAAAGTTTGAGTAGAGTAATGTAGTTATATGTGTTAGTGTACACTGTCTGGTACTATACTCAAATCTCTTCTTCTCTACATCTCTATCTGTACATCTTCTCTTCTATACATATTATAAATTAAAGTCCTCCGCGTCGTCTGTCTGTCTGTTCGCGATAAACTCGAAAACTACTGAACGGATTTTCATGCGGTTTTCATCAATAGATAGAGTGTTTCGTGAGGAAGGTATGTAATTTGTCCAAGATTTGTGTAAATTGGTTGAAACATAACGATAATTGTTGGATGTGTCGGAAAAAGTCGAGCCGCCTGGTAGCTTTCATCGAAAACGTTGCCTAATCCTTTTGGGATATAACAAAACAATGCATGGTGGGATATTCCTCTTTTATAGATCTACAAAAAAGTTCGCGAAGGCATATATCTATCTTTTACGGATAGCTTACTATACCCACTCTATCTTTTAAAAAAATGGTCACGTACATTGCGGTAATTGAAAAGTTATTTAGACGGATACAGTATTAATCCTTATTAACTTAAATACGTTAGTTACCCCAAGCATTTCATGCACATTATTATAATCTTTCACACCATCTCTACGTATTATAAATTAAAGTCCTCCGCGGCATCTGTATGTCTCTTCGCGATAAACTCAAAGACGGCGGTGGTTATAAAGGTTGGATAATCATCCAGCAAATGACGTTGCGTTTTATTAGCCACAGCAACGCGTGTCCGGGTCAGCTAGTTACTCATAAACACCACCAAATCAATAATTATAATTCACTAAGACTTATAGTGAATTTAACGAAAAGTTTTGATGTTTTCTGGTATTTCCAATTGACATAATAATGTACCAGACTATTATACCTCCCGATCTTATTTTAAATATAAAAGACAGAGACATCTCCGAAAAATTAGAGTTGAGTATTTGGTTATATGTGTTAGTGTACCCTCTATCTGGTACAATACTAGATTACTCGTAAACACCACCAACATCTATTATACATGCACTAAAACTTGTAGTGAATTAAACTGAATATTGATGTTTTCTGGGTTACTAGTAGGATATTTCAAAATGTCATACTAATGTATCGGACCGATATGTCTCCCAGTGTTATTTTATGGCATATTTATTGTGTAAAACACACGTGTAAATAATTTTGATTTATGGCGAGCATTTGGAGATGTCTGCCTAATTTGGAAGGCGGGAATGGGTACCACCGCCCCGGGAACCTTTATTGGATAATCAACCCCTCTCCCGTAGGTCACCCCAAATGGTTCGCTACGTTTGGTGATTTAGCAGGAGGAGGAGTGAGGTTTGTCTAGGTCTTGGAGGCGGATGACCAGGACATACTGACAACCCCAGATTCCTACCCACCCCTCAAACCCTTTTCCTTCCCAGAACTCTCCTCTCCTTCCTTTCCTTTAAAAAACCCTCCACACAGCATCCCCAAAGATGACATAGGCCCAGAGGGAAATTATTTTCCTCAGGGCCTAAAAAAAAAATCATCTGGACGATCAAAGTATTGACACGACCTTTGTGGTCGAGGGGTAAGGCTCTTACTAGCAATCCGAAGTATGCGGTTTCAAATTCCGGGGTTCGCAAATAAATTCTATTTGATTAATTTGTGTTATTTCACAAATTACTAATTAAAAATAATAAATAGTATATTTGCGGCACGTTCCAGAGTGGAAGATACTCTCAGTATCGCCCTGGTGTAAAACCACCATTCTGAATTGAAACGTTGCTTGAAATGGCTTTAGCGGTGTTTGGTGACCAGATCTGAATAGCCAGGTACTTCCCCTTTCCCTCCCCACTCCCTTTAACCTCACAACATACTTAAGGATGCCATAGTTTCATTGGCTATAAACGGGAGCAGTTGGGACTCTTTTGATGTATTCACACAAAAAATTAAAAATATAACACCATAGATAACACGAAATAAAATGTAAAAATCACGGGATATTATAATTACAATTAAAATAATTTAATATTATGAAAATAAATAATTGATTATTATTTTTAATTGATAAACTAACGTTTAAGACAAGATTTTTATGCAAAGCACAAATTATTATAAGCAATAATTATCAGTCTGAAACACTCATCTACATTGAAAAATCTTCCGAGAAAAGATACTTGCCGCCAACGGGACTTAAACCCGTGTCCTTCTGATTGCCGGTCAGGTGCTCTACCACTGAGCTATGTCGGCTTATCTAATACCCGCCAAATAATTCAATATATACTAGTGTTTCATTCAAGAATTACTGCTTATTGCATTTATCCACCTGAAAACAACCAACTTTATTTTTGTGAGAGAGATACTGTTAGTAAGTACTAAATCTCTCGCCGAGTAATAATAATTGTTACCATTTGTGCTATGCATAAAAATCTTGTCTTAAACGTTAGTTTATCAATTGTTACGTTACAAAAGATAAGAATAGGGTCCTTTATTCCTGTTGCGAGGAGTTAGTGAATTGGGTCCCAGTGCACAGCTCGCCGCACCGCCCCCCTCTCCGCACGCGGAGGTCCGTGGCCCGAGTGCCGATCGGCACCCGGCATTCATTCAACCGCTTGCCCCTGGCGCGACAACAGTGTCCAAGTAATTGCGCTATGGCGCTCTCCGAAATTCAAAAATGTATATTGTGCACGAGAAGGCTCCAGCCCACCACTAGCCTGTCTGACGACTACCTCATTTCCTGCTTTGTGAGTAAAATGAATCTTTGCCCCCTCTTGTGTGCTACATCCCGCGTTTAAATTCACTAACACGTGTGGAGAGTTGAGAGAGAGAAGTTCCCCGCCATGTTAGAATACTAGTCCTAGCAAGTACCCATGTGTAGTTTGCCGAGGCTGGCAATTGTAAAACCCTGTCTCCTTCTAAATGAATAAACCCTTTACGTGCAAAACTGTGTTCTGATTGAGGAAAGAGACCTGGAGATTGTGAGGAAAGGAGGAGGAGGAATTCACAAGTGAACCACAACACTCGCCTTGGTTTTAAGAGGAACCTTGCTTGCGCCGGCTTCCTGAGCTAGTTCTGTTGGCCCATTTATTGCGTGTCCTTTCCAGGTTTGGTTTAGCAAAAAGCCGTAAGTATGCGGCAATGCTAACACAATTAAAAATAATAATTAATATTTGACAAGTTAAAGTATTTCACCAAAAAATGTAGACATAATTTGTCTCGACGCCACCTAGCGAGAGATTTAACACTAACAATGTCTCTCTCACAAAAATAAAGTTGGTTGTTTTCAGGTGGAAAAATGTAATAAGCAGTAATTGTTGAATGAAACACTAGCATATATTGAATTATTTGGCGAGTAGCCGCCATAGCTCATAGCTCAATGGTAGAGCACCTGACCGGCAATCAGAAGAACACGGGTTCAAATCCCGTAGGCGGCATGTATCTTTTCTCGGAAGATTTTTTCAATGTAGATGAGTGTTTCAGGCTGATAATTATTGCTTATAATAATTATTGTTACAAATAACTTAGTTTAAACTACTATATAATTAACAATATCGACATGTTTCAAACACAATGTTTTCTTCATCAGAACAAGTTGTTAATATACAAAAAAAAGTCACACAATTATAAACAAATAAGAACAAAGACAAAAAAAAATTAAAAAGGATAGTTTTTTAGTAAATCATTGTTTTTTTTTCAGATAAAAGGCACATTTTAAAATCTGCTTAAGAGTTAACCATGTCATCGATACAGTGTGGGGGAAACGCAGCCAGAATGATTTTGATTATTTCCAATATTTTCTTTGTGGTAAGTACCTACCTTTTTATGTGATTACTGCTCAAGAGTCCCAACTGCTCCCAAACGTCTGGACTATGGCATCATCTCCAATCGGGGCATATTGTGAGACTGAAGATAAGGAGATGAGAAGGGGAAGGTTGGATTTAAATCATGCTGTTTAGATCTGGTCATCAAACACAACTAACCATTTGTGAGGCGGGTATGATGGATGGATGGATGACCGACACCGCTGCCATAGGTCACTCCAGTGGTTCGCAACGTTTGGTGACTTAGCATGGGTGCCCGGGTTCATGTGGTGAGGTTTTTCTAGGTCTTGGCAGCCAATGCATTTGTCCACCTACTGCGCTGCGTGGCGGGACGGATCGGGAGAGATTTATTGAGGGAGATCTGACCAATACCTCTCTAATCGGACTCTCTCGATCCATCGCCTTGCATCGCAGTGGGAGGGATGGATTCATAGATGCACTGACCCTAAAATTCCGAAGGCGTCTACTAATATCTACAGGAATTCCAAAAACTGAAAAAATCGAACTAATATCTATGAGAATCAAAGTGTTGACGAATATCTACAGCTCAAACTGTTGATTAATATCTATGAGAACCAAAGTGTTGACGAATATCTACAGCACTGGCAGAGGTTGGATTTGCAATTGTGTATAGCATATTGGAATAACGTAATATTGCGTATTCAGTTTAAAAAACTTAATTTATGTAAGTATGTATGTAAAAATCCCTAATATCGGACTATTGGACACATTTAGCTGATTAGTCCAACCTATGCTCTGTAGATATTAGTTCAACCTAAGCTCTGTAGATATTAATCAACACTCTGAAGTTCGTAGATATTAGTTCAACATATGAGCTGTAGATATTCGTCAGACATACAGGCTGTAGATATTAGTATCTGGAGTCAAAATTCCTACCAAACCCTCATACCTTTTTCCTTTCGAGAACTTCGTATTCTTCCTTTCCATAAAAATACCCTCCACACAGCATCCCCAGCGATGACATAAGCTCTGAGGAATTTTTTTTCCTCAGGGCCTCCTGTGTGGAGTTAATGTAAAAAAAATCAATAAACTTTTCGATTCCAAATCACTAGGGCGATACTGAAAGTATCACTCTGGAACGTGCCGCAAATATACCAAATCCTTTTGACTCCTATACTCAATCAATTGATTGTCTATTAAAGAAAGAATTTATATAATTTAATTATTTTTGTTTTAATATCGTCTGAAGTGAGGTAGAATTGACCTTACTTCAGGAAAACGGACACATTTCACATGCACATTTCTACATGTCTTTCTCTTCCGTATTTATAATAAGCGCCAAACTTTATTGCCGACCTGACGTTGATACAGAAATCGTCGCAATAGGCGAATAAGTGTGAACGTTCAGTTATAATTAAACAGACACCTTCGAAAAATGTAAATTAGAATTGAATATGCAGTTATATGTGTTAGTGTACCTTCTATCTGGTACTATACTCAGATAATACTCATAAACACCAACAACATCTATTATACATACACTAAAACTTGTAGTCAATTAAACTGAATATTGATGTTTTCTGGGCCACTAGCAGGATATTTCAAAATGTCATACTAATGCACCGCACCGTTATGCCTCCCAGTTATTTACAGCATATTCAAAATGTAAAACACAGATATATTTGATTTATAGTGAATCATCATCATCATCATTACATAGTATAAAATGAAGTCGCTCAAAATGTATGTGCGCGTTAATCTTTTAAACTACGTAACGGATTTTCATACGGTTTTCACCAATAGATAGAGTGATTAAAGAGGAATGTTTATATGTATAATACATGTAAATTATATTAGAGTAAAGTCGAGAAATTTAAAGAAAACATTTTTGTGTGATTTAAAACGGCTGGCGGGCCGTACTATAGTCATTTTTTGAAATTCGTTCTACGGAATAAATTGGAAAATAGATGTCCTAGAGTAAGTAGGTATTTGATTTTCCCTTTTCAAATATCCAGTGTTGCATTGCAAGCATTGTATAATTAGTGGCGAGTTAATTAGTTTATATGTATAATACATGCTTATTATAGTAGAGAAAAGTCGAGAAATTCAAATATTCAATTCAGGCAGCGGGCAGCTGGCAAGCGGGTGGTGTGGATTTTATAAAGGTTGGGTAATGGCGTTGTGTTTCGTTAGCCACAGCAACGTGTGGCCAGGTCTGCTAGTATTAGAATATTGCTTTCCTCATTATCTTAAAACTTAGTATTTGGAGATGTCTGACTAATTAACTAGACGATCGTCATATCTAATATTATATTTGTTTCAGATTGCAGGACTTTGTCTTATTTGCCTTTCGGTCTGGTTGGCGTGTCACCCCTCCAGCGTGTTTGTGACCCTCAAAGAGCTGGACCCTGCGTTTGCAAATGTAAGTAAGATTATATATTCGACATTTTTCGAAATCGTTTCATCAATTTGGCCACAAGTGAGTTAAAAATGGACTTCGTTTTACGTTTTTTATGGCCAACGCACGACAAAAATTGTAAGTTACAGAAATCCGGCATTGCAATGGGAAATTGTGCCTACCTACCTTCCACAACAGAGTTATACCTAATGTGACCAGACGTCCTGTTTTCACGGAACAGTCCCGTTTTCAGGCAGCGTGTTCTGGTGACCCCGAACACAGCTTCGGGACGCCAAAATGTCCCGTTTTCGAAAATAAAGAAACGGGCAGTAGATTTTTTAAAATATAAAAAAGCACGCAAATTAGAATCCTGGCGGTAGAATCTAGTACTTAATCCTAAGAATTTAATTCATTTTTGAAACAATGCCAGATATACACTAGTTCAGGGATGGCGAACCTTTACGTATCAACGTGCCATTTTTCTAAAGAAATGTTTAATGAGGGCATAGACGTGCCATCAAATAATTTTGACTTTGTGATTAAATAATAAATACTTACTATCAATTAAAAATTCTTTATTTACCACTACTAAATAGGAACATTTTGCATTAAACGCGTAATTTAAATTAAAGTAAAATTAGTGTGACTTCTGTTGTTGCAGGTTAGATGACAAATAACATATGTTAGGGTTGTAAGATGTTACTTTTAGCAGAATGCATGCTGAACGGGTAGTGTATTTCCAATCCCTAACGCGGTTGAGTCACTCTAGCGACTGAGCCGCGTTAGGGATTGGAAGGCGTAAATCGCCTTACAAACACTACCGCATTTCAGTCGCGCTAGTGACTGAACAGCGTTAGGGATTGTTATGCATAAATCACCTTACAAAAGCTATACCGATTCAGTCACCTACGCGCTTTGTTGCTCTATCAGTTTCTGTGAGGGCGACGACCGTTATTATAGAGAGGTTAGCAGAGAGGATGGACAGCGTTTTTTTAGTTAGCATTTTTTTTACATTGAAAATTTATTTTATAGTTAAAAAAAACGCGGGTTTTTTTTAACTGAGGGTGACGACCGTAATTATAGAAGGGTAAGCAGAGAGGATGAACGGCGTTTTTTTTTACTTAACTTTTTTTTTACATAGAAAATTTATATATATATTTTTTTTAAATATATATGGTAAGCAGAGAGGATGGACCGCGTTCATTTTTTACTTAATTTTTTTTTTACATAGAAAATTAAGTAAAAAATTAACGCGGTCCATCCTCTCTGCTTACCCTTCTATAATTACGGTCGTCACCCTCAGTTAAAAATGCTAACTAAAAAAACGCTGCCCATCCTCTCTGCTAACCTCTCTATAATTACGGTCGTCGCCCTCACAGAAACTGATAGAGCAACGAAGCGCGTAGGTGACTGAATCGGTATAGCTTTTGTAAGGTGATTTATGCATAACAATCCTTAACGCGGTTCAGTCACTAGCGCGACTGAAATGCGGTAGTGTTTGTAAGGCGATTTACGCCTTCCAATCCCTAACGCGGCTCAGTCGCTAGAGTGACTCAACCGCGTTAGGGATTGGAAATACGCAAACCGGACTCATCTGTCAAACGGTTTCTAACCGATTCTTTAATGTTATTCATCTCTGAAAATAATGACTCGCAGGCACAGACAGGTTGATGAAAATATTGTTAAAATAGCATGAGTCTGCTTCTTCAAATAATTAAATTTATCTGGTAACGCATTCCATGTTTCCAAAATTTAGTTATCAGCATTTTCACTTCTATTACCTGTCTTTAATCTGATCTTTCTGTTTCAATTAATTCTAACTCTCTCCTTTTTTCAACAACTTTTGGTATCCATATTGAACTAAACTGGAAATCAATCAGCTGCATTTCAAATTCATCAATTTCGAACCAATCGAATGGGTACAAATTCAGTTTATCAAATGACGTCACATCAGGGTAAATAAAAACTTGATTATTTCCGATAATTCTTTGAACTGAGAACTCGGGTTCGCTCGTTCACCTACACACTTTAAACTTTTTTTCGTAGTGCATAATAAATTTTGCGATCACTGATCAGTGACGTGCTCAAAATATTGTGTCGCGTGCCATTGGTTCGCCATCCCTGCACTAGTTACTGTGAAAAAATATTTAAGAGCTCTTGCGTTTTACGCGCCTACACAAACATACCGATAATCTTGAAATACATCTAATATATAAAATTCTCGTGTCACGGTGTTTGTTACCATACTCCTCCGAAACGGCTTGACCAATTTTGATGAAATTTTGTGTGCTTATCTGGTAGGTCTGAGAATCGACCAACATCTATTGTTCATACCCCTAAAAGTAAAGGGTGTTCCACTCCGAAGAAAATTATTTTCCCATACATTTTGTATGGAACGAATTCTCCTATTTTGAAAGAACTGCAGCAATATTGTAAGGGGTATAATATTGAACTGTGAACCGGGGGAGGGGGGAGGGTGGAGGGGGGATGGGGGAAAGGAACTCAGGAAGGGGGGTTAGCGGGACGGGGGAAGGGGAGAAGTGGAGTGGGGAGAGGGAGAGGGAACGCGAGAGGGGAAAGGATACGCAGGGTGAAACAATTTAGATCAAGGTATGGTATACGCAGGGAGAAACAATTTATATCAATTCAGCTAATAAGTTGACAACAGTTTTTGATTCTGAGGCGGTACGAAGTTCGCCGGATCAGCTAGTAAATATATAAAATAGCTATCCCATGACATGTAAAAAACGGTGACCGGCCAACTCAGAATGAAACCAACTCAGAACCACCTCAGAGAGTGATAATAAAACATGTAAAAAGTTCTTACGTTACTATCTTGTCAATTGAATTGTATGAAAGTGTGAGGCTCCTAAAACGAATAAGTTTATAAGGGGGCATACAAGAAATATGTCATTTAAAATCAGATTTTAGACGTATTGACTCTTTTCTACAAGAAAAAATATAAATGGATTTCAAAAAATTGTTCTTTTATCTAGCATTCGCATGTTTTAAATTTTGAGAAAAAATGTTTTTTTTATTGGTGCCCTTTTTTACTCATTTAAAGTACGCTCTAGCGTGTTTAAATCGCACTTTATGGAACGCGCGTTTTTTAAAGTTACCATGGCAACATCAACAAAGCACAACTCGTTGATCTACATCTACTACGTTTTGCTCCTCCATCCATGTTATGAACCTTTCATATTCTTTTTTATAAACGTCTTTGGATTTTTCAGGTATTAACCGCGATTCTGCTTTGGTATTTAAATTATCAATGTAAGAACGCATTTTACAACACACAATAACTAGTAAAAACTGTGATGTCAACTATTAATCTTATGTGACAGATTGCAAATTAATGTTTGTGTTTTTCATTTCCATGACAACAAGATATTGTGATGTCACATCACGAATTCATTAATAGTTCTTATTTCCAAATTTGTAATAATAATATCAATATTTATGTTTTCAAAGTGTATTATTTATGTTTTCAAAGTGTACCAATAAAAAAAAATAGCGTAAAGTATTTGTGGATAACTGGTCTTTAAAACACTTGCTTTATTTCGAGCACTCGGCTACGCCATCGTGCTCGAAAAATCGCGCGTGTTTTAAAGACCTGTTTATCCACTTATATTTTAATATACTATTATTTTTAGTATAATAAGGATATACCTTAGGTCTTTGACAGATTTGTTAAATTTTCATATTATACTACACCTATTTTGTATTACACTACAGATAGATATATGCCATCGTGTACTTTTTTGGACATCTATATATAAAAGAGGAATATCCCACCATGCATTGTTTTATTATATCTCAAAGGGATTAGGCAGTTTTCGCTGAAAGCTCCCAGTTGGCTTGACTTTTTCCAACACTTCTAACAACCAATTTACACATATCTAGAGACACTGATTCATAGCTTTAATTTTTAAGAAATGTAGCATTAATTATTGAAAAAATAGCTTTTATAGCTTTAATTTTGCGTTTTCATAGCGTTTATAGCTAAATAGGATAACGTCAAGGAATGGGAGTCGGCAAGAGGGGAAAAACAAATAAATTGGCAAAATCACTTGAAACATGTTTATTTTATTATTGGTTGAAACTCAACATGGCACATGTTTCTACAGAAGAGTGTGTCATGTTCGTTCTACGATCTGTCAATACAAGATTATAGCAACTAAAAAATATTTCTGCGTCAACACTATTCACAGGGGCCCACACAGTCATCAGAGCTGCCTCAGCAAATTCTCTGTGAACAATTTTTACAGCTAAGAGTAGCTGAATTATGTCTTCAGTGACTCCATCCCTCACTTGCTCTACAAGCTGTCTTTGAAAATACCTGTTACCTTCCAGGAATTTACTGTTATCAACAGATTTAAACGTTGGAGCAAGCCTACTTTTACTTGCTAAAAGAATAGCGTCTGATCGCTGGACATTCTGACCTACAATTGCAGGATTGAACATTTTACCTGCATGCTCAAGAAATTGATTAGTGCTGTTTTCTTGACGGTTCAGCATATGAGATGCCAGTTTCACAGAACTCTTCTGACAACTCTCTCTTATTTGAGTTTTTATTTGGGTTAAGACAACCCGGTTCTTTACCTCCTGCACAGCCTTTAAGGTTTTGGCAGGGAAAACACCATCACTCAATTTTTGTAAAGAAAGGCTTAGTGACACCAAGTCCTCCCAAAGTAAATGAACGTATGGATATTTTGACCCTTCTACCTTCTAATACATTGACCAATTTGTTGAGTTTTGTTGTAAAAATCGCTGCTATTTCGCGTTTTAACGTTTTTATCGCTAAAAACACCATTTATCGCTTTAATTCGCGAATATATCGTTAATGCGATGAATCAGTGTCTCTACACATATCCTTGACAAATTATATACCGAAACCTTCCTCACGAATCACTCTATCTATTGGTGAAAACCGCATGAAAATCCGTTCAGTAGATTTTGAGTTTATCGCGAACCGTCAGATAGACGACGCGGACTTTAATTTATAATATGTAGAAATGTAGAGATTAAGTACCTACCTTTTTTTCGGTGACCCGGTTTGGGGGAAAAAATAAATGGTCACGTTAAGTATACAGTTTGTATATATGTATGTTCTTAGGCCTTCGTGACTGGGTAGTTATTATTTAAACTCCAGAATATGTAATGGGCCACGTCTCGAGGGAAGTCTCGAGGGAGGTTCCCTGTGTGAATTATATAAGGGAACAATGCGCCTTTACGGGGAAAATCTATTTATAGAACGGCATTGTCAATTTATTAGTGAATTGCAGGAAATAATATACTAATAAAGCAAAAAACACGTTCCAGGAAACCAGTTTATTATTTATTAAAAACTGGCTGACCCGGCCACGCGTTGCTGTGGCTAATGAAATACAACGCCACGCCATTACCCAACCTTTATAACCAATGCTATCTGTTAAGTCAAATCCAAACCGCCCGCTTGCCAGCCCGCTCCCCAATTTACACAAAACCTTGACAAATTATATACCTAAAAACCTTCCCCATGAATCACTCTATCTATTGGTAAAAACCGTAGTTTAAAAGATCTAAGCGCACAGACAGCGGGAGCGACTTCATTTTATATTATGTAACGATTAAAAACTAGCTGACCCGGCCACGCGTTGCTGTGGCTAACGAAATACAACGCCACGCCATTACCCAACCTTTATAACCAATGCTATCTGTTAAATCAAATCCCAACCGCCCGCTTGCCAGCCCGCTCCCCAATTTACACAAAACCTTGACAAATTATATACCTAAAAACCTTCCCCATGAATCACTCTATCTATTGGTAAAAACCGTAGTTTAAAAGATCTAAGCGCACAGACAGCGGGAGCGACTTCATTTTATATTATGTAACGATTAAAAACTAGCTGACCCGGCCACGCGTTGCTGTGGCTAACGAAATACAACGCCACGCCATTACCCAACCTTTATAACCAACGCTATCTGTTAAATCAAATACACACCGCCCGCTTGCCAGCCCGGTCCCCAATTTACACAAAACCTTGACAAATTATATACCTAAAAACCTTCCCCATGAATCACTCTATCTATTGGTAAAAACCGTAGTTTAAAAGATCTAAGCGCACAGACAGCGGGAGCGACTTCATTTTATATTATGTAACGATTAAAAACTAGCTGACCCGGCCACGCGTTGCTGTGACTAACGAAATACAACGCCACGCCATTACCCAACCTTTATAACCAACGCTATCTGTTAAAACAAATCCACACCGCCCGCTTGCCAGCCCGCTCCCCAATTTACACAAAACCTTGACAAATTATATACCTAAAAACCTTCCCCATGAATCACTCTATCTATTGGTAAAAACCGTAGTTTAAAAGATCTAAGCGCACAGACAGCGGGAGCGACTTCATTTTATATTATGTAACGATTAAAAACTAGCTGACCCGGCCACGCGTTGCTGTGGCTAACGAAATACAACGCCACGCCATTACCCAACCTTTATAACCAACGCTATCTGTTAAATCAAATACACACCGCCCGCTTGCCAGCCCGCGGTCCGCTGAAAGGGAAAAAGGGGAACTCAGAAGGGTGCTGAGGGGAGGGGTAGGAGGGAACTCGGGAGCGGGGAGGGGAGCATAAAGCCGCCCGCAGGGCCTAGCAGCAAAAACCTGCGGAGCGGGTTATATTAATTTTACTCAATTAATACTGTAGTTTTATTGTATTTATACTGTAAACTAATTCGTATCTAATAATTTAGCATTAAGATTATTACTTATCACCGGCGTATCTAAATATTCCCACATTTCAGAGCATCTCAAAAATCTACACTGGCTTAAATGTCCTGAAAGGATCCAGTTTAAGCTCTGCTGGATGGTATTTAAGTCCCTTAACGGAATGGCTCCGGCTTACTTATCAGAATTGTGTATTCCAGAAAATTCCAATTATCGTCAGTCAATCCTGAGGTCAGCAGCGTCATCAGCTATCGGAAGGTTAAAGGAACCAAAGCGCACACCAGATACTAAGTTTGGTGAGCGCGCTTTCGGAGTGTCAGGACCTAAAGCCTGGAATGGACTGCCACATGACTTAAGAATGATCACAGACGCGGCGGAATTTAGAGCTAGACTTAAAACTCACCTTTTCAGACAGTCGTATCCATAAACTCAAAATCTTTCACCTTCACATTCAATGCCCTCGACACCGTAAATAACTAACCTGTAAAAACGTAGAAAAAAGAAAAAAAAATAAAAAAAATAAATAATAAAATTTAAAAAAATAAAATATGTACTTAATCGTTTGTGAAGGTCATTTCATGAACATTCTCCAGCCCTAAAGAGTCCTAAATATCAACAATACTTTTGCCACTAATCTCCAATAGTCCTAAATTCTCCAGTATTTTAAAATAAATACCAACTCTACTTTTGCCACTAATCTATTCATAAATGCAAAGCAAGGGTATCAAATAATGTAAAATCATGCAATGTTGAGTGTGTTAACTGTAATATCCTCCGCGTGCAAAGCCGTATCTTCTCCGTAAACTTTCTAATTAAAGTGTGTTTATCGGAAGTGACCAGGCAGGTAAGTATGTTTCTGTAAAATTAGTTAGAACCTAAGCATTCCTAATAAATTGTACAGCGCCCTTGAGGTGATTTTTCACAAAAACGGCGCTTTATAAATTATCCAATTATTATTATTATTCACCTTGTTTAGGAATAAATATATCCCAAAGCACGTAATCGCGTTATACTTCATAAGACCAAAAATATATCTCTCTTCCTCTCACGCAAACATATGTATTTTTCTTTTAACCAGAAAGAGAACGAAATAATGCTTCTTATTTTATTTGAAATTTGAAAGCTATCTTGCATAGATATTTTACAATCTCGATCCAAAGTGACAGTTTCAGAATTTTCGCTGGAAACTGAGGCTTCCGGATTGTGAGGTGCGAATATATCGAACCAAGCAGACGGGTTAAAGAAAGAGAAAAATATCGGCCAAGTTAAATTTCTTAACGTTGATCCCTTCCATTGGCGTGTCGTGTGTGGTTCTCCCTTGCGCGCCCTGGGGCTAGCGGGAATATCCCTTATTATATCGTACTTAGGGGGTAACAACCTCACGGGAACAAGCAGGGAAGAACTGGGAATTATTAAAAATGAAAGACGATTTTTTTTATTGAAAAAAAAATTACGAATAACATGACTTATTTGAATTCCTCTTATTTTAATTTTTATTATAGCGGAAAATGTTGATTGGGTAATAATGCAGGATTGAACCCACGATGTCCAAGCGGGAACCAGACGCATTGTCTCATTCGAACAACTAAGACATAATTAATTATAGAAGGTGTCTGGATTCTATTCAGAGATTCTAGAAGAAACGGCCTCCGCTCACGGAGAAACCGAAAAGAAACCAGTTGGATATTCGGCCGCTGGCTGGTTAAACGAAAATCGACATTTTTCTGATCTGACAGGTCAAAAACTTGACAGTTCGTGAGCCGCTATCATGAAAACCTGCCAACAACGCAACTGAAACGTGACTGCCGTGGTGAGCAGCAGTGCTGGTTTTTCAGTTGCATTGTTTTCAGTTGAAAAAGTTTTATTTTTTTCATTAACCCTTCGAATAATGAGAAAATAATTTTCTGTCAACTTTTGCCTGTCAAAGTTTGCGCGCAAAATTCCTGGTTCTTCCCATGCATTTAAAATGTTCCTATTTATTAGTATTTTTAACGCTTTTGCAAAAAATAAAAATTGTTCTAAAATTTAGATAAAATAATCTTTCCGACATGTTTATTAGAAATCAACATTTTTGTTTATAAATATTAAAATTTTAATATTGGAAATGTAAATTGGCTAAAAAATGCATACCTGCGAATATTTGAATTAAAGTAATTAAAATAGAAAAAACTTCAAACTTTAAATTCAGATTCCTTTTCTAAACAAAATTTGTAATAAAACTGTCACCTCACTTTTTATCACAATTTTATTTTAAAATTAAATGTGGGTTGTGTCACAAATAGGCGCAAAATCAAACCGTCACTTTTGATCAGGTTTGTAAAATATCGGAACAACCTAGCTCATATAATTCTAAGACAATGAGAAGCATTATTTCTTTCCGATTCTAACATAAAAGAAATCACAAATATTCACATTACAGAAAGAGAGATATCTAACTTTTAATAATGCACTGTCGCTCTGGGACAATCTGGGTCTCCTGTTATTATAACGGAATATGATGTTTTGAGACAACTTGGGTCTCCTGTGATTAAACGGGTTAAACAAAGTGCCGTTAGGAAAACATATTCCACTATGTCATCTTTGGGGATGCTGTGTAGGTATTTTTATGTACAGGAAGGAGAGGAAGTTCTGGAAACGAAAATTGTATAAGGGGTGGGTAGGAATCTGGGCATCAATTGTGTCCCGCCATGCTATTGGTGGGCAAACTCATCCGCCCCCAAGACCTAGACAAAACTCACCCCATGAACCCGAGCACCTAAGTCACCAAACGTAGTGAACCACCTGGGGCGACCTATGGCAGGGTGTTGATTATCAAATAAATGGTCCCCGTAGCGGCGAAACCATACCGCTTCTCAAATTGAATTCATATCACGGACATATGAATATATCTGAACCTGCCCCAGAGAGCCTCGCTTGAATCTAAAATATGTGACGTCATCATTCTTGTCCTAACCAGCGCGGAACAAACATCCATACATTTTACGAAATAACACGCCAAAAACGGTAGCTTGTGCTATACATTATACCCACATATTATGTGCACATAGCGAATGTGGGCGGTACTCCAGTGGGCTCGTCGCTGGTTACAGGGGTAAGTTAATTATGAAACATTTGTAAAAGTGTCTTAACTAAACACTGCAATAAAATATTGCTATGTGAATAGGGGCGAATCTTTTTGGGGCGAGCATTTGACCTTCGCAAATATGTTATTAACGTGGCAAGCAATTCGCGCTCCCATGTAAAAAGGTCTATTCATTCAAATTTTTTCAGCAGATTTTGCTTTTAAGAACCATATGGTGATATTATTATAATGCGAGAAGCCTATATACTGTCGGATTGATTTTTTAACGAATCACAGTCATCTTCCCCTCTTCGCCCTTCATGGTTTGGTTTTACCCCTCATCTGTATCTTCTCGTCTATCCATTTGGATGTCTATGATTCATATATATATTTTTTTAAATTTACCTGCGTGGAATCACCTCTCGACGTTAGTGCACACCCAGTATTTTCGTAGATTTATAAAAAGTTACATAAAAAAAAAATTATATCAAAAATTATTACGGTATGATGTTTTGAGTTTTGAATTCGCACTTCGGACAAAATTTAAATCTATTTTTTAAAAACATCTAATGGAACGCGCTGAGTTATGATTGAATAGGAACCGGTTTCGTCAATCCGCCCCTGATTGGGGTAAGTTATTCCCCCCGGAAGTAAGAAAACGGAAGGAAGTAGACTGAATAATGGTGCATTTTTTATCGTCCACTAACTTTCTCGAGTCACGCACAGCATTATAACTATAGTTACTTATTTACCAGGAATACGCAAGGCGAAAATGCATATATTCTTAAAGTGCCTTATATCATTACTAGGGATTGCAATCCCGCAGCTTTTATTAATCCCACAATCCCGCACCTTCAAAGCGCGGATCCGCGGATCCCGCAAGTTAAAAATTTGGCGCTAAAACTTTCGCGTAAATCGAGAGTAGCACGAGCGCAATGTTACCGTTTAGCACAAGATAGCCCGCCTGCCGCCAACCGCTAGTGGCGCTAGTCGCCGGCCACTAGAGGATTAGTCTTTGATGTATTTTTTGTGAATGTCTTTGTAGTTAGTAGTTGCTTCAGTGTGGTGGGCATGTAGTTATATAGTTTGGTTGCGTAGTACTTAAAGTTTCTTTGCCCGTATGAGGTATGAGTTATCGGTATGTTTAATGTTTTTTTGTGTGGAGGCCCTGGTTTTACTTTAATTGAGGTTGCATTTGGAATGTGAAGTTTATGTTGGAAAAGGATAGTAGTACAGATTATAGTAATAATAGTAGCATCTAAGAGAAAGTTGTGATTTGATTATTAGTCATTATATGAATAAGACTGAATTAAAAATATAAAACTGTTAGGAGTAAGTGTAAAATTAAACAAAACTATTAAATTATGCCAATTATTTAAAGATGAATCTGAGAAAACAGATTACTAATTATTTAGATAATAGAAAACTTAATTAATACAAAAGAATTAATTTCTGTTGCTTAATGTAAGAAATGTTAAATAAAAGTTGATTTTTACCCAAAAATCTGTAGTTTCAATTTTATCTTATAACTTATAAAATCTGTAGTTTCAATTTGATTTTAAAACTTATAACATTATTTCAAAGATGCGGGATCCCGCGGGATCCGCGCGGGATTGAGCAATCCCGCATATCAATCCCGCGGGATTGAATTAGCTGCGGGATTGCAATCCCTAATCATTACGAATGTATGCAATAGGCATTAAAATAGCTTGTCAAACAATGTCTAGAAACGGTGTAATTTAGGGCATATGTGTTGTTTGAATTTTTTTTATTTAGCGAATAATTTTCAAAAGTCAAAAAATTTGATCAAGTGAAATTATCACAGATATTGTCAACCATTAAATAAATATTTTTTCGATTTATTTCTTACATGTGTTCATACATTTATATTTAAAAAAAAAGATTTTAATTACTGAAGCGATCACGCGTAATAAATAAATTTGACTGGATTGCACGCGATTTCCTAGAAGACCATTTTCTAATTTTTCGCCAAAATTAAAAAAATCGTACCTTCGAATTTTAACATGGAAATATAAAAAACTTATAGTGCTATATAACCAATGAATTAACCTGTAATTTACCGTTTATCTCATATTTGTAGGACTTATAAAAAAATAAAAAAAAAAAAACATCGTAAAGTTTATAACCGCGCGAATCCTGCGTGTTGTTACTTTAAAACTGCCGTGAGGGGTACTTATTCGAGTCAACATAGAATATTTTCGATTTTTGTATGTTGTCTGTGATATATTTGATAATGAAAGGTCATATCTATGGAAAAAGGACTCAATTTTAACCGTAAACAGCTGATCAAAAATTTGACGTGATAAAATTATTTCAAAAATTTATTTTTAACATCGTTCTAAAATAGTCTACAAAGTTCGGATTTGTGACATCTATGGTCATAATAGATAAAGCATTGCATTAGCTTCGTTTTAAAATAAATGGCTGGCCGGCAAAATGTTTGAAATAATTACAATAAATATTTGTATTCAGACTTTATGTCCGGGTTAAATCATCCCCACAGGAAAAACTATAAACCCTTTCACACACTTTTCCATTAACGATTATCTAGTCAATCCACGTTATGCAATTGCACTATACAGAGTGTAACAGGCTCTACCCCGGGGATTTTAACCAGCGATTCCTGACCATATTTGGGGTAAAAAATGTAAATGAAATTTGTCTCCAGTGACTTTTTTGATGTCTTTTTAAAAATTTTTTTTTCTTTAAATTGTAACAAAAAAAAATTTCTTCCACTTGTTGTCATTGGTCACTCAGCCGAGTAACCGACCAACCCCTCACCCCGCCTCCAACTGTCCAACACCTACCATTTTTTAATGTTTTTGTAGAAAAAATAAATAAAAAAAATATCACCGGAGATCAAAATTTCATTTAAGTACATTTTTTACTCCAAATAATGTCAGGAATCGATGGTTAAAATCCCTCGGGTACGTTCTGTTACACCCTGTATACGTATAATAAATACAAAATAATACAAGAACAACATGTCAACGTACCAGAGACCAAATGGGAATATAATTCACCGACTCCAGATATTTTCAGATCAGAGGGTTCGGCTCTGTGGAATTCCTAATTGAACCTATAAATCCTACTGATTCCTCAATATAAATATTTAAAAAATCTTTTGTAATCCTGCATGTATTTAAAATGACTGATTTTTGCATTTTATACATAAATTCTTTGACAAATAGGCATATTAGCCTATACTATTTTTGTTTTTTGGTGTGAAAAATTATTATAGATATGTACAGTGTTGTAGATACTATTGGATTAGATAGGACCGGACTGTACTAAGTATTAGATTGTAAGTAGGTAAATTCGTTTTTTCCGAAATAATTAATTTTATATTTTAAACATCTCAAAAAAATCAATTGGGTAAGTAAGGGTGAATAAAATTATATTGGTATGTCGTCCCCATGTGTAGTGTTGAATACCTCATGCGAAATGCACTACAAAGGTTACTTACAAAAATGTAAATTGTCCAGCCACCTCACAAATTATATTTGTTTCAACTCATTTTATTTGCATTACTACAAAAAGTTTTGTATTTAAACATTTGAACTTTGACCTTTTAACTTTGACCTCTGAACTTTGATCCCTGACCTTCGACCTTTGAATTTTAAACTCTGATCTTTGACTGAGCTTCGACCTCGACCTTTGCAATTTGACCTATGAATACATTGATATTGAAATTTTTTTTTAATAGTTTACGCTCTGAAATCTGATCCTTTGAACTTTGACAATTTGAACTTTGAACTTTGACAATTGAACTCGGATCTGACTTCTGAGCTTTGATCTTTGACCTCTAAACTATGACACCTGAACGATGCACTTTGACCTCTGAACTTCAACCTAGACCTTTGAACTTTCACCTTTTCAATTTGACCTCTGAACTTTGATTCCTGAAATTCGACCTCTGAACTTTAAACTCTAATCTTTGACTGAGCTTTGACCTCGACCTTTCCAATTTGACATATGAATTCATTTCTATCGATTTTTTAGTAGTTTATGCTATGAACTCTGATCTTGAACTTTTGAACTCTGATCCTTTGAACTTTGTCACTTTGACCATTGAACTCCGATCTGACTTCCGAGCTTTGATTTTTGACCTTTAAAATGACACCTGAACGATGATCTTTGACCTCTGAACTATGATCTTTGAAATTTGAACTCTGGACTATGTCCTCTGATCTTTGACTATTTTTTCTAGTCTTCTGGACTCTGAACTTTGCACCTAGATATTTAAACTTTGGGACCTGAACTTCATCCTCTGAACCCTGAACTCTGATCTTTGACAAAATTTTTACCTCGACCTTTGGACTTTGAACAATGAACTCCGATCGGACTTCTGCACTTTGATCTTTCATCTCTGTACTATGACATCTCCACGTTGATCTCTGACTTCTGAACTATGACGTTAGAAATTTGAACTCTGAACTGTGATCTTTAGCCTCTGAACTTTGACCTTTGAACTTTCCACCTAGACCTCTTAACTACGACCTTTGAACTTTTATCTTTTACCTCTGAACTTTGAACTATGATCCCTTAACTTTATTTTATTTTTATTTTAGTTTTTTTATGGAAGCAGTCATACATATTTTATTAAAACAATCGCATGTTACATAGTTGCATGAACCAGTTAAGTTTTCCGTTCGAAGGTGAAAAGTTTTTTGAAGGTCAAGTGTTCAAAATTTCATCAATCTCTGAAAAAATTGTTAAATGTAAATTTGTACCAAATCTATATATACATTACCCTTCTGGGTAGGTACGGCTATCATAATTTGAGTGATCTATGATTTACAGATTGTAAAAGGCGCATTGGACTCTTCGGTTCTTGGAGTGGCGGGGTGTCTTCTGTTCATCCCGGGCGTCACCGGGTGTTGCGGGGCCCTGCTGGGACGTCCCTCCCTGCTCTACCTGGTGAGTCCAACATTTCACTAAATCTATTCCCGGTCTGCCTTTTTCCCCACGAACAATAAGAAGTTTGCTTTGTGGAAAAATACAAAATACATTATGAAATATATTAAAAATATATTGAAATATTAAAATCGTGATTTTTTCAGTACGCCCTCACAGTATCGGCAAGTCTCCTTCTTCAGCTGGCGTCCGGTCTGGCTCTCACTGTGTATAGGACAGAGGTAGGCACATGTAATCAACATCAGACTGATTACCCCATCTCCCCTTCTCCCTTCCCCCTACTCCCTATCCCCCCTACCCCATTTTCCCCATTTCCCCCTTTTCCCCCTACACCCCTTCTTCCTTTTCTATTTCTCATATTTTCCTCTTCTTCTCTACTCCCCTTCTCCCCTTCTCCCTTGCCCCTTTCTCCCCTCCTCCCCTATCTTTTTCTCTTCTCCATTTTCGATATTCTCCATACCCCATGCCTTCTTCCCTTCTCCACCTTCTTTCCTTCTCCATGTTCTCTGCCTTCTTTCCTTCTCCACCTTCTTCCCCTTCTCCACAATCTCCGCCTTCTTTCCTTCCACATTCTCCATCTTCTCCCTTCCCCACTTTCTCTGCCTTCTTCCCTTCTCCACATTCTCAGCTTCCTTGACATTCTCCACCTTCTACCCTTCTTCACATTCTCTGCCATCTTTCCGTCTTGACAATCTCCACCTTCTCTATTTTCTCTGTCTTTTTCCCTTCTCCACATTCTCCATCTTCTTCCCTTTTACACCTTCTCCACACTCTCCACCTTCTTCCCTTCTCCACATTCTCAGCCTCCTTGACATTCTCCACCTTCTACCATTCTCCACATTCTTTCTGTCTTGACAATCTCCACCTTCTCTACTTTCTCTGTCTTTTTCCCTTCTCCACATTCTCCACCTTTTTCCCTTCTCCACCGTCTCCACATTCTCCACCTTCTTCCCTTCTCCACATTCTCAGCCTCCTTGACATTCTCCACCTTCTATCCTTCTCCACATTCTCCATTCTCTGCCTTCTTTTCGTCTTGACAATCTCCACCTTCTCTACTTTCTCTGTCTTTTTCCCTTCTCCACATTCTCCACCTTCTTCCCTTCTCCACCTTCTCCACCTTCTTCCCTTCTCCACATTCTCCACCTTCTACCCTTCTACCCTTCTCTGCCTTCTTTCCGTCTTTCCGTCTTGACTATCTCCACCTTCTCTAATTTCTCTGTCTTTTTCCCTTCTCCACATTCTCCACCTTCTTCCCTTCTCCACCTTTTCCACATACTCCACCTTTTCCACATTCTCCACCTTCTCCACATTCTCCACCTTTTCCACATTCTCCACCTTCTCCCTTCTCCAAATTCATAATGTTTGAAATGTTTGGTATAAATATTCTTACCATAACTATTTTATGTGTTGGGACTGCAAAATACTAGAAAATATATTTTGTTGACGTCCTTGTAAGTTATTTCAATTGCTTCTTTCAAAGCTTTTCAATTCTAGCATCATAATTTATTTAATTTTTTATTTATTTTTTATTTTTTTTTTTAAATCAAAAAACAAGTCCTTTTTTTTTTTTTTTTTTTTACAGTGAATACCGCACAAGAATCTCAACTGCTCCCGTCTGGAGCCAGTGAGACTATGGCATCCCCAATTGGGGTATGTTGTGAGGCTGAAGGTAGTGGGGAGGGGAAGGAGGTGGGGAAGAGGAAGGTTGGGAAGTACCTGGCTATTCAGATCTGGTCACTAAACACGGCTAAAGCCATTTTCAAGCAACGTTTCAATTCTGAATGGTGGTCTTACACCAGGGCGATACTGATAGTATCTTCCACTCTGGTTCAATTGAATTGGCTTGTCAACAGGTGCTTATATTTTAATTACATATAGATTTTTACATTTAAAATTTACATCTTATATCTACAGATTCAACATTTTTTTTTATACATATTAATATCAATATAAATTTTTTTTTCCGATAACCAATTTTTCACCATATATTTAACCTTATTCATAGAATTACATTTCTTTATATTGTCAGGTAATAAATTAAATATCTTCGGTAATAAATTAATATCTTATAAATTAAATTCTTATTAATAATTCAAATTGAAGCCACACAAGTACTCTCCTTCCAGATAGAGTCCAAGGGCCGAAGCTGGCTGCACAGTCACATCATCAGGCATTACTCCGACTCCTCGACTCCGAGCTCCTCCAGGATCCTGTGGAATGGGCTCTTCACCAGCCTCAAGTGCTGTGGAGTCAATAACTACAGGTGACTAACTAAAACACGGAAGTTAATGGTAAAAGAAGTAGTGAACGCCCGAGGAAGACATGGTACGATCGACTAAATTAATCAAATCTTTTCATATTTGAGTCGGTCATATAAAAAGACAAAATCACCGACTATGTATGAGATAATATATGAATAAGATGAAGCAAGGAGTATGTGTGGCGACAGAGTTGTGCGGCGATCCATCCTGGGAAAAAATATTCAGATCTGGGAGATATACAGGGTTTTCCAATAAGAGGTGTTATTTTGATATTCAAAGAAAAATGGCATTAAAAAGAGGAAGGTATGCCGTTAATAGTGGAAAATAACATCAAGCAAATGACCACCACGACAACGCTTACAGGACATATCCTTTTCATGAAATTTTCCATAACCAAATCGCAAAGTGGCTGCCCTATGTCCTCGATAGCCTCACGAATTCCATCTTTGAGGTCTTGAATCGACGCTGGGCTGTTGGCGTAGACCTTCTCTTTCACGTGGCCCCAAAGGAAGAAGTCGCAAGGCGTTAAATCACAAGATATTGGTGGCCAATTGTGATCACCTCTTCGAGAGATAACACGGTTCGGAAACTTTTCCCGTAAAAGAACAATGGTTTCATTGCTTGTGTGGCACGTAGCGTCGTCTTATTGAAAGTAAACGTTGTCCAGATCAATACCATCCAATTCCGGCCATAAAAAATCATTAATAATTTCTCGAAAGCGCAATTCCATTCATCGTAACTGTTGCTCCAGCCTTATTTTTGAAAAAGTAAGGTCCAATTTTAATAATTTCAATGCGTTGTTGAAGCGTGTATCGTTCCATTTTTATTAATGGCGTAGTTTCTGCTTGTCAAATGTCAAAAAATGATAGCTTCAAAAGTGACATCTACCGAAATAGCGGGCTATTCAAAATAACACCTCTTATTGGAAAACCCTATATTTCATCTTAACCCCTCAGGCTAAATTCTTCGTTTTTCGAAACAACTCATATATGTCTTATAGAAATCGATGTGTCTCCCTTACTAACATAGTAAAAAAACATGATATTAACGGTGGTAGAAAGAGTAAACACCATGCTTTATATCCAAATGCAAAAGTTAACCACAAAATAAATAAAATGTGCATCTTTTTGAAACCAAAATTTAATTATTATTGTTAACTAGCTGGTATCCGGCATGCGTTGCTATGCCATTTAATAAAGAAATTGTTTCTCCCTGAGTGTCCTTTCCCATTCGTCCCGTTCACCTTCTTCCTCCCCTTCCTCCCCCGCATCCCCTTCCCATTCCTCCTCCTCCACCTTCCCTCTTCTCACTCTACTCCCCCCCTTCCCCCTTCCCCCGTCCCGCGAACCCCACTCCCGAGTTCCCCTCCCCCCTCCCGAGTTTTCCGCCCTCCCGTGTTTCCCTCCCCCCTTCTGCATTCCATTCAGTTTTCAAACAGCTCGCGTGCCACCTATCGCAATTTTTTATACAAATTTCATGATGTCGGAGCTCAACAGTGGTTTTATACAAAATAACGAACAAAAATAAAGAATAATTTAATTTGGTGCAGTCATTCGGAAGTTATGCGCATACATACATTTCGGCGATTCATTACGACGCCAACAAAGCACTCTTTTTAGGGTGAATTGCCTAATTAAAAAAAAAACATTGTTTCCAAGGCAACAATTTGTTTGCTTTTCTTCTGACGTTTGCAATTTTGTTATTCTGAACGAACCAACAATGACAACCATCAAAATATTAAAATTTAAATACGCGGTAATCCAAGTAATGTGGATATGTTTCTCGATTCAAAACCCTTAATTTAATATGTGCTTCAATTCGAGTGAACCCGAGTCTACCGTAACGAAGGGACGAACGTCAAATGATTGGCAGGAAAGTAGGTAGAACAGTTTGTATGGGAAAATGAAATTGTGGTTTTTACTATCTTCCCTGCAATTTTTCCATATTTTCTCACCGTTTAAACCTTCCCCGGACTACGACAAAAATTTCAAAACCAAAATCAGCTAATTCGCCCAGCCGTTCTAGAGTTTTAGCGAGACAAACGAACAGCAATAGATTTTTATATATATAGATTTTTTCATGGAATGAAAAAATTGAGTGACAATAACGTTTATAACACATTCAGTTAATTTTAGTTACAAAAAACGTAAGGTTAGACATTTAACTTGTTTCATATTTGCATGCAAAATTTTCATACTTTGTTATATAAAATTTTTAAGCATATTTTATTACCTTCCAAAAACAGTTTTTAGTTTTCGGATATTATTCCATTTATTTGCATTTTATTTCAAAAGCGGAAATATTTTGACCCTCTGGCGAAATTGGGTCGAGGCCTAAGGGATTAAAAATAATCAAAACAATTGTTTTTTATTCCAATGCTTTTATTTATCCAGACACAAAAAGACGTATATTATGTACATACGAGGGTTGTCCCAAAAGTACCCGACCTAACCAAGAAAACACAAAAAATTTTGGAATTTTTTTTGTGTTTTATGAACATTGTCTCCTAACCAGAATTTTTTTTGTGTTTTATGAACATTGTCTCCTTTCAGGTCGACACACTTTTCCCAGCGTTGTTTAATAGCTTCGATACCCTGTTTATAGTGAGAACCATCGAGCACCTCAAAATAGCCATCTACCGCAGATTCCACCTCTTCATTATTGGCAAATCTTTTACCACCGAGCCATTTTTTCAAGTTTGGAAAAATTAAATAATGCGAGAGGTTAAATCTGGCGAATATGGTGCGTGAGGAAGCAATTCGAACTTTAATTCATTGATTTTGGCCATCGGGATAACGGATGACTGAACTGGTGCATTCCGCTGATGAAACAACACTTTCTTTTTCGCCGGATGCGGCCGTTTTTTCTTGATTTCATCACTCAAATGCTCCAATAAGTTCGCATATTACTCGCCTTTGATTGTTTTGCCTTTTTGAAGATAATCAATAAAAAATTATCCCATGAGCATCCCAAAAAACTGATGCCATGACCTTGCCTGCTGATGGAACTGTCTTTGCCTTTTGCAGCCGATTCTCCCCTTTTAGTCCATCGTTTTGACTGTTTCTTCGTCTCAGGTGTGAAGTGACAACGTATGGTTTTGAATCAATGCAAAAACTCGGCTTTATTGCTGTGAAACATCGCCAAACACTCGATTGAAATATCCTTACAAAGCTGTTTTTGGCCATTGTGAGCAAACGCGGCAGCCATCTTGCGCACAGCTTTCTCATGTCCAAATTTTCAGTCAATATGCGATGTACAGCACTTTTTGAAATGCGTACTGTGTCTGCTAGCTCGCGCATTTTCAATTGATGGTCATTCAATACCATTTTGTGGATTTTCTTTACTTTTTCTGGCGTGGTCACCTCATTTGGTCTACCACTGAGATGTTCGTCTCGGCAGCTCGTACATCCTCGTTTAAACTCTTCCACCCAATATTTTATTGTTGTAAACGAAGAAGCAGACGCCCCCAGAGTAGAATCTAAACTCATCTTCGATATTGGTTGGACATTTAAAATTAAAGTTTTGTATCACATAATTTTGATTAATTTTTCCATGTTTACAAATTAACTGAGAGGGTTCACTTTTGATGGCTGCCAAAAACACACTAAACAACGTAGCGCCTTGAAACTTGAAACTTAGGACTTTTAAGGATGGTACTTTCTACCATATTTTTTTTTAAAGCAACAATCACCAGAAGTATATCAGGTCGGGTACTTCTGGGACAGCCCTCGTACTTTCTACTATTTTTCTTTCTACTGAATTATTTAGGCTTAAATATAGTTTCAATAAACACAACAACTAAATCTCTATAAACAGTATGAAATAACGAATAACATGAAATGTTGTTAATACTGATGGCTTTTGTCATACCTACATAATCAAAGTTTCAATACAATACTGGTAACGCGTGACGTCAGCACTAACCATTCAGTAATGCCAACTTTACAGTGTGTTTTGACGAGACGTTTAAAAATGCACTTTTCAATAATTTTTTAAGAACTCTACGTTTAATATTATGAAATAAAACTTATATATTCAGAATCAGCGTTTATTGGCCTGTATGAACATATTTTTTTAAAGCCATAATATTTTTCACTGGAGTTCCTTATTGTTAGAAGTGTCGGAAAAAGTCGAGCCGCCTGGTAGCTTTCATCGAAAACGCTGCCTAATCCTTTTGGGATATAACAAAACAATGCATGGTGGGATATTCCTCTTTTATACAAAAAAAGTCCGCGAAGGCATATATCTATCTTTTACGGATAGCTTACTGTACTCACTCTATCTTCTAAAACAATGGTCACGTACATTGCGGTAATTGAAAAGTTATTTAGACGGATACAGTATTAATCCTTATTAACTTGAATACGTAGTAAATAAGTAAATTAAAAATATTCATTCATGAAACCTGTTTGCAGTGACTTTGAAGGTTCCACCTTCCAGGAGAATAATGGAGCCATGTTTCCCGCCTCATGCTGCGAGTCCAGTGGAAAAGCAGAACTGGTTTCCAACATAGAATGCAATCCATTCAAGAAGGTAAGATTGGAATTTCCATTATTTTAATGACTTGATATGACTCCAGATACTAATATCTACAGCCTGTATGTCGGACGAATATCTACAGCTCATATGTTGGACTAATATCTATGAACTTCAGAGTGTTGACTAATATCTACAGAGCTAAGGTCGGACGAATATCTATGACGGTCCCAGTGGTGACTAATATCTACAGAGCGTAGGTTGAACTAATATCTACAGAGCGTAGGTTGGACTAATCAGCTAAATGTGTCCAATAGTCCGATATTAGGTATTTTTACATACATACTTACATAAATTAAGTTTTTTAAACTGCATACGCAATATTACGTTATTCCAATATGCTATACATAATTGCAAATCCAACCTCTGCCAGCGGTGTAGATATTCGTCAACACTTTGGTTCTCATAGATATTAAACAGTAGTTTGAGCTGTAGATATTCGTCAACACTTTGGTTCTCATAGATATTAGTTTGATTTTTTCAGTTTTTGGAATTCCTGTAGATATTAGTAGACGCCTCCCTTGATATGAATTGCAAGTTTGACGCTGGTTTCTCGGAGTGTCTTCCATTGAAATTCTAATAGAACAAGAACAGCTTTCCTGCATGATTCTGTGACCAAAGATTGTAAGAGGAATCTATCAAATGGACAGATCGTTTCTGACGGCCTCCATGGTCGAGGGGTAAGGCCCTCGACTACCAATCCGAAGGTCACGGGTTCGAATCCCAGCGTGTACAAATAAATTTAATGTGATTAATTTGTGTTATTTCCCAAGTAATTTGATATTTGCTGCACGTTCCAGAGTGGAAGATACCCTCAGTATCGCTCTGGTGTAAGACCACCATTCAGAATTGAAACGTTGATTAAAGCGGCTACAGCCATGTTTGGCGACCAGATCTGAATAGCCAGGTACTTTCCCACCTCCTTCCCCTCCCAAACATCTTCAGCATCACAACATACCCCAATTGGGAATGCCAATCTCACTAGCTCCAGATGGGAGCAGTAGGGACTCTTGTGCATTATTCAATTTAAAAAAAATCTCAGAACTTCCTATCTATCATTTCCTTGTGCATTTGTGTGGATCTAGCCTTTGGGAGGCGGATATGGGTACCGCCACCGCGAGAACCATTTATTGTATAACCAACACCTCTGCCATAGTAAGTCTCCCCAAGTGGTTCGCTGCGTTTGGTCACTTAGCGGGGGTGCCCGGGTTCATAGAGTGAGGGTTGTCTAGGTCTTGGCGGCCAATGCGTTTGTCCACCTACTGCGTGGCGGGCCGGATCGAGAGAGAAACCTAATCTAGACCTCTCCAGCCGGTCTCTCTCGACCCATTGCCTTGCACCGTAGTTGAAGGGATGGTTTCATACGTCCGTCACTCCTGGACACACTGACCCCCAGATTCCTACCCACCCCTCATACATTTTTCCTTACCAGAACTTCCTATGTTTCACTTCCTTAAAAAGACCCTCCACACAGCAGCCCCCAAGATGACATGGGCTCTAATGTGGAGCTAATGTAAAAAAAAAAATTATACATATCTTGCCACTAATTTCACGTAATATTGTGTTCTTTTCTTCCAGGGTTGTGTAGAAGTACTGCTGGATCAAATACACAAATTTCGCCACCATATTGGCATCGCAATCTTCATATTTTTGGCCTTCCAACTACTCCTGACCATCCTCGGAGTATACCTCGCAAGAAGTCACATAGTCTACAAGGTTTCCTAGCATCCATAATCCCGGTTGATCGGGCCACGAACTGGCCTGAGTGACCGGACAAAATACACAACTCTTAGTGAGGCAAGGCAGATTAGAGTTAAGCCTGTGAATGGCGACAGTAGTGGTGGCTCAGTCGGTGGAGGTAGATTAGGTGTAGAAAGTCAGGATAGAAGGCCAGGTGATGTGTTCACTATTATAGTTGGGAGTGGCAAGATTGAATGGGTGGCAGGTATCAACAAGGCTGAATAGTTTTAAATTTTTTATTATTATCGAAGAAAATTACCACTTGTATTTATAAAAAGTTGTATACATATATGTAAATAGTTAGTTTTTTAATTTATTTGTGACCATACACAGTATGTGATTATTATATTTTATTAGATGCTTTAATAATTACGTATCGTGACGGCAAAAAAGGCAATAAACATACGTTCCTTATTGTTATAACGGTGCAGCTCTTTCTATTTTACACAGAAAGATGGACTCCAGATACGAATATCTACAGCCTGTATGTCTGACGAATATCTACAGCGCATATGTTTAACTAATATCTACGAACTTCAGAGTGTTGATTAATATCTACAGAGCGTAGGTTGAACTAATATCTACAGAGCGTAGGTTGGACTAATCAGCTAAATGTGCCCAATAGTCCGATATTAGGGATTTTTACATACATACTTACATAAATTAAGTTTTTTAAACTGCATACGCAATATTACGTTATTCCAATATGCTATACATAATTGCAAATCCAACCTCTGCCAGTGTTGTAGATATTCGTCAACACTTTGGTTCTCATAGATATTAATCAACAGTTTGAGCTGTAGATATTCGTCAACACTTTGATTCTCATAGATATTAGTTCGATTTTTTCAGTTTTTAGAATTCCTGTAGATATTAGTAGACGCCTCCGAAAGATGAGACACACAAAATACTTGTGACTGTTTCCTCCAAAGTACTACTTTTTTCTTCGGAGGAAACAGATATATCTTACTACAATTCAGCTACTGCGACGGGAATTGTGTTTCATTTTCTTTATACGTGTGAGGGAGATGTATGATAATTATTGTATGTTTCCTTTGGGGAGGTGCATACGTACGTTAACTGTTGTTATTTAGTGTGTAAGAAAAACCAAAAGCAAAACCATCAGAGCTGCAGCATTATATGTATAAGAACAAAGGCAAAACCATCAGCGCATTGATATTTGAAAGGTGAGTGAAATTGTAATAATAGTATCCTTGTAACTATATTCCATACATTCAAAATTATTATCACGGCTAGTTGTATTGTAGGGATCTACGGAGATGTCACGGTGCGGTGTGTGAAAGAGATGCAAGAAAATGATGACTTTTTTTTCCTTTGGAGGAAACAGACTTACGTACATTGTGTATCTCATTTTTGAAAGAGCTGTGAAATTATAGCGATAAGGAACGTACGTTTATTGCCTTTTTTTGCCGTCACGGTACCATAATCGTAATTTGTCACGGTAATTATAAAAGCGCACAATAGGTAGGTACTTACGAAAATTTGAATTTCACAATATTGAGACAACCCACAAAAACTGCAATCATAATTCTGTGTTTAAGTTTTCTGTGTTTAATTTTGAAAGGTAAAATTAGGTTGAAAGATGAAATCTGCATAAAAAAACATATTAGATAATATGTGATTTACTATTAAAAACTTTAATAAATATTCATCGTTGTTAATCTTGTCGTTTAATTTACAAACCTTGCCTTTCTATATTTTACTACATAAAATAAAGTAAGATTTTGCTGATGCGATAAAATGTCATCAGTGAAATCCATCAGAGACCTCGGGTTACTTGATCCCAAATTTACTTTTTCAGATCATATAGTGGAGTTGACATCATCGTGTTACAAACTTCTTGGATTTGTGATAAGGATAAGTAAACAATTTTTCAAGCCCGAAGCAATGACATCGATGTTTTACTGCATTATACGATCAAAATTAGAATACGCTTCTGCTGTTTGGGCCCCACACCAGCAAAACAACATAGAATTGTAAGAACAAATTTATTAAAAAATCTAAGAAAATGCATGGTGAATACCCGCATTATTTGGACTTGCTCTCTGAAACGCGCTACGAAAGTCTCCAATCTTGGAGGAATGGGACCCTTAGGCCCTCCGTTCATGGAGATACTTACAAACTACATGATTGTGACGAAACCATAAGTTTTCCGTACACGACGCTAACTGAAATATACTGAAGTTGATCATTTTTCACATGCAGCCGTGGAGTTAACACGATGTCAAGCGATGTCATATGACTTTTTTCCAACACCAATCCATACTTTCTCCACTAAATCCACTTCTCCACTGGGATGGTCCGATGCTCTGTAGGGAACTCGCTTGCACAGCGCGGGTGTAAACTGTGCGCCCTAAAGTTTAAATCCTTTCTTACGTACTCTGGTAAAGTATAGATATATAAACATGCATTTTTTCCACTTCCAGAACAAATCTAAATGTTATGAAGCGATTGTATTTATCGTAAGTTAGGTACTATTTTCTTAAATGCATTTTAATTGGTTAGGTTGGCAAACCTGGGGGAGTTCGTTCAACGTGTCGGTAGGCGGCGGTTTTTGGGTTTGGGTTCCGGATCCGCACTCTGGTTTTCACGGCGATTTTGTGCGGTACGCCGTGAAAACAACGGTGAATTAATCTTAAGTTTTAATACGATGTGATTGTAATCCAAGCTTGGGCATCTGCATTCGGGGGACGGAAACACGTTGTGTTTATTTTAAATATAAAAATTAAAGATTTATTCGCGTAAAATGCGAGTTTTCGCGCGGGTCCCAAAAGGGAGCACGAGTTTAATGGCGATGTACGTGTGTTACGATTAATGTACCTCTTTATCCGAGACATCGGTGTAAATAATAACCCGCCACGCTTATCATTGTGCGCTGTGCATCTAACCGAAGAGTTATTCACGTAAAATGTGAGTTTCGCGAGGGTCCGAGTGACCACGAGTGAATTGGCAATGTCCGAGTGAAAAGACTATTGTACCTCATTATCCGAGTCATCGGATTAATTAATAACTCGCTGCGCCCGTGATTATATGCAGGCCAACTATTGAATTCCCCCCGAGGGTATATTTATGGAACAAACCCGAGATACCGCAGTGTTGAACGAAACATCGCCTCGAATTGCTGACGGGCCTTCCTTTACAATTTGGAGTAGAGTCTGGGTACTCCTTCCTTCTTCTGAGGGTCCAGGTCTAACATCACTTCCATGCGACTGCTGAGGAGGTCGCAGGGCCAAGCTGAGCCGCAGAGGTTGGGATCACCCTTGCCACCAGGAGCTGTGGTGGGTTCTCACGACATCGGGAGTTCGGCGGCAGTAAATTTAATTAGGGTAGCTAGGATTAGCATAAAATTACGATATTGGTCCCGGGGGTGAGTCCATACCATTTATTTTATTATGTCTTTCGAAATCAATACAGTGAACCGATTATATACTCCACATTTTGTTTTATTAAGTAGTTTCCTTGTGCAGCCTTTTCAGGAATGCTATAAAAACTAATGGCCCACACTCTGAGAATTGAGTACCGTGTTCTCCGCTGGTTGACATACCCAGACATTAGGCTGGGTTTGGCGTCCAAGGTTTCCGGTGAGGAAATCAAAGTTGACTAGCAGATTACACCCGAGCCCGACAAAGGCTCATTAGTACATCTCCCTTTAATCTTATAACACAAACTCATAACAATATGTCATCACACTTTAATGGTAACAATATGGCGCTCCATACGCTGTCTGGTCCCGATTTATAGCATTCCTGAAAATGTTTTCTTCGCCCTGTAATGTATAATGCCCAAAAATTATTATTCATCTTGTAGTGTATTCACACATGTATAGTAAAGTTGTGAATAACTCTGTCGTCTCAGGCAGTGCACGCGCGGAGTTGTGGGGCGTAGGACGATACTGGGTGACCGACTGCATAGAGAAGACGCGGGGACGCTTGCCGTGAGCCGATATCAGTTAAGATGAGTGTTACTTGTTCTTTCTTAATATTAACCTTTACATAGTGTACATTACATGTGGCGACGAGGTAAACCGTAAGTAATCTAAGGATTTTTTTTACAAAAAAATGTAAAGCTAGGCAAGTGCACTTATTTAGCTGTCAGTTGCATAGTTGTTCTTTTATTTGTCGTTTGACGGGAATGGCGTCGGAACATGAAATTAATGTTGGATTTGTTTTGGAAGTCGGAAAAACGGCGTGTTTACCGGAATTACTTTACCAGAATATATAAGGGGGCATTTGGTGGAGAAGGCATGGATTGATGTTGGAAAAAAGGCATTTGACATCGCTTGAAATCATGTTAACTCCACGGCTGCGTGGAAGGTGATCTGGTTCAGTGTATTTCGGGTGGTGCCGTGTACGGAGGCCGGCATTGAAGAGTGGTACATCTACAGGGTGCTTGTGGTTGCGTCACAATTTGTGGGTGTCTCCATGAACGGAGGACTTTAGGTAACCTAGGTTCCTATGAGAGCATTTAAGGGGAGTGATATACCAACGGAATTGTCAACCATACCTACCTACTTATTAAAATGAATTCATTTATTTATTTATACGGGGTTTTACAGATATTTGCACCTACGTGAGAACTATCCAGTTATTTCACAATTATAAAAATCTACAATTAAATACAGATACATACAATTACAAAAAGAAAAACATCATAAATAAAAATACAGAATTATATATACAAGGTCACTCGAGTAACACATTACAATGAGTGGTAAGAGACATATAATGTTCTTCGATAATCACCGAAAGTATCGTGCGGTGGTGAGCAGTTTTTATTGCAGTGGGGCATTAAATTGCGACTTGGCATTGGATTGTGACTTGACATTAAATTGCGACTTTTAAATTGCGGCCGGGCATTCAATTACGACTTGGCATTGAATTGCGACTAGACATTAAATTACGACTTTGCATTAAATTGCGGTTGGGCATTCAATTGCGGTTGGGCATTCAATTGCAACTTTGCACTGAATTGCGGCGGAGCATTAAATTGCGACTTGTATTAAATTGCGACTTTGCATTAAATTGCGGCTGGGCATTCAATTGCGACTTGGCATTAAATTGCGACCTGCATTGAATTGCGGCTGGGCATTAAATTGCGACTTTGCATTAAATTGCGGTTGGCGTTCATTTGCAATTTTGCATTGAATTGCGGCGGGGCATTAAATTGCGACTGGCATTAAATTGCGACCTGCATTGAATTGCGGCTGGGCATTAAATTGCGACTTTGCATTAAATTGCGGCTGGCGTTCATTTGCAATTTTGCATTGAATTGCGGCGGGGCATTAAATTGCGAATGGCATTAAATTGCGACTTTGCATTAAATTGCGGCTGGGCATTCAATTGCAACTTTGCATTGAATTGCGGCGGAGCATTAAATTGCGACTAGCATTAAATTGCGACTTTGCATTAAATTGCGGCTGGGCATTCAATTGCGACTTGGCATTAAATTGCGACTCTGCATTGAATTGCGGCTGGGCATTAAATTGCGACTTGGCATTAAATTGCGACTTGGCATTAAATTGCGACTTGGCATTGAATTGCGAATTGGCATTAAATTGCGATTATGCATTGAATTGCGGCTATGCATTAAATTGCGAATTGGCATTGAATTGCGACTTGGCATTAAATTGAGACTGTGCATTAGATTGCGACTGGGCATTCAATTGCGACTGAGCATTTAGTTACAGTAAGGTTGCAATATGCGCATGAGTATGACTTAAAAAAAATAATAATAAAAGCATTATATTGGATATTGATGAATACTTGGTGTACAATTTGCATTAAATTGCAGAGATGTACCGGTATAGCATTAAATTGCGGACATACCTCTACATGGCATTAAATTGCGAAGCTTTCAAGAGTTTCGGAAAAAATAATAAAAGCATTATATTGCGGATATTGATGAATACTTAGTGCATAATTTGCATTAAATTGCGGAGATGTACCGGTACAGCATTAAATTGCGGACATACCTCTACATGGCATTAAATTGCGAAGTTTTCAAGAGTTTCGGAAAAAAAATAATAAAAGCATTATATTGCGGATATTGATGAATACTTAGTGCACAATTTGCATTAAATTGCAGAGATGTACCGGTATAGCATTAAATTGCGGACATACCCCTATAGAGGTTCGGAAAAAGATAATAAAAGTATTGTATTGCGGATATCGATGAATACTTAGTGTACAACTTGCATTAAATTGCGGAGATTTACAAGTATAGCATTAAATTGCGAAGTTTTCGAGAGATTCGAAAAAAATAATAAAAGCATTATATTGCAGATATCGATGAATACGTAGTACAACTTGCATTAAATTGCGGATATTTACCGTATAGCATTAAATTGCGGATATATACCTTCTTGGCATTAAATTGCGAAGTTTTCGAGAGGTTCGAATGTGAAGGGGAGGTTGGTTCAGTTTCTACCCGTTGGGAAAGATGGAAAAGAAGTCTGAACCTTTACCTCGAGGCGACAGACATAAACACCGAGGCAAAGAAAATAGCTAGTCTTTTACATATCGGTGATCCCGAGTTACAAGAAATTTTCTACAACATCCCGGAAGCTAATGCAACTGAAGGTGAACCTTCATTGCGATGTTAAACGTGAACAAAAAATTAGACAACTACTTTGCACCTAAACAGAGCAAAGTATATAAGCGACATCTGTTTCGTCTCCTAAAACAGGAACAGGATGAGAAGTTCGAAAAAATTGTTGTCAGACTTCGACTACAGGCCAAGAAGTGTCAGTTTGGTGAATAAAGAAAACGAGCATATCATAGACCAAATAACTAAAAAGGGTAATTCAGAAGAACCCCGAAAAAAGATATTGAAAACAGGGGACAAGATCGGTTTGGATGAAAAGTTGCAGAAGCGAATGCACTGGAAGCCATAGATCGTCAATTAGGAAACTTTCGTATGAAACCTATGGAAAATTAGTCAATCAACAGAGTAGGAACAGAGACATGGAAGGAAAAAAGAATTATGATAGTGTTAGAAGAAAATAGCATGAGTTTGAGGGACGACAAATTCATTTATGGAATGAAGAAAATCCACTTCCTAGGGAATGAACTGTCAGAGCAGGGAGTTAAACAACTAGACAAGTATATCTTGGTTATAAAGGAATTTAGAGCCCCAACGAATATCGCTGAACTGCAGAGCTTTATGGGCTTAGTGGATTTCGTGGGAAAATGGATACCCCATTTAGCAACGGTAACAGAACCCCTTAAGCAATTGTTACGGAAAAGAACGGGAAGAAACATGGACATTCAAGATGACTGGGGCGACGCCCAAAAGAATGCATTTAATGATCTCAAAGTGGCGCTCGTGAAGGTACCAAATTTAGGTTACTACAATGCACATGATAAGACTGTGGATATTGCAGATGCAAGCCTAGTGGGTCTGGATGCAGTGCTGGAGCAAATCAATAAGAACGGGCCGAGAATAATTGCAGTTGATAATAAAAACCTTATCAGCTGTGAGCGTCGTTACTGCCAAACAGAAAAAGAGGCCATAAGAGGCCACCCCTGGTTTGGGCAGTCGAACATTTTAACATGTTCCTGTATGGCAAGGTGTTCGATCGGGTAACGGACCATAAGCCCTTGGAGGTGATATTTGGTCCGAAAGCAAACCATGCGCTCGCATCGAAAGGCAATATTCTTCTCAGGGGGACGAAAATTGTAATCCCAAACAAAGTACGCAGAAAAATTCTGGAAGCTGCGCACGAAGGCAATCCGGGGATAGTCGTGATGAAGGGCAGATTGAGGACCAAAGTATAATGGCCTAAGTGCGACAAAGATGCTGAAAACATATGCAAAGCCTGTAAAGGGTGCACCCAGCGCCCCAAACCCTTTAAAAAGAAGTGACTTACCTTCCGAACCATGGGTTGACATAGCAATTGACCTCATGGGTAGTGGCCCTTACCTAGTGGAGATTATATCCTGGTAGTCGTGGATAATTACACCAGATATAAAGAGATGAAAACACGCAGAACCATAACAAGCTTCGAAATAAGTGGAAAGCTTAAATATATTTTTAGCAGGCTTGGCAACCCGATCTCGCTTACAACAGACAACGGGGGAAATTTTCCAGCGAAGACTTTAGATTTTCTGTGCAGAGAGGAACATACGACTCTATAATAGCATTCCCTACTGGTCGCAACAAAACGGAGAGGTGGAGCGTCAGAATAGGGACATCGTAAAACACCTCAAGATTTCTCAAGTAGAGAAAGATAAATGGAAAGAGGCTCTTCGTGAGTACAAGGTGATGTACAACAGTACACTTCATACAGTTACAGGAAAAACACCTGCAGAACTGTTCTTTAGAGAACAATTTCGAGACAAGCTGCCTATAATTCAGGACATGACGCATCTCTCAGAGGACCTTGAAATGAGGGATAGAGATAAAAGAAAAAGGTTAGGAATAAGTGGACATGAATAGAAGAGCTATTGCTTGTAAATTGGAAGTTGGTGATAAAGTATACGTCAAGAACATGACTAAAAAAAAAAAAAACAAGCTGCGCTTGAACGATGAACCCAAAACACATATCGTTAAAGCGAACAAAGGAGGAGACGTAAGTCTTCGGAATGATGAAACTGGTCAGCGAATCAGATGACACATACACCTTAAAGGAGTGGAAGGACATTGGAAGGTGCTAGATGATGAGAATAATACTAGTGCTGCTCAAACAAACGATAATGGCCATGTAAATCAATCACAATTCGAGTGAATAAATTGATGGACAATAATGAGGAAATAATTGATGATTAGTTATTAAACATAATTTGAATAAGGACTTGCTGATTGTACTTGATATAGGTACTTATGGAAAAATAAAATATTTATTATTAAAAACAATAATAAGGGAGGGATGTAGTGTATTCACACATGTATAGTAAAGTTGTGAATAACTCTGTCGTCTCAGGCAGTGCACGCGCGGAGTTGTGGGGCGTAGGACGATACTGGGTGACCGACTGCATAGAGAAGACGCGGGGACGCTTGCCGTGAGCCGATATCAGTTAAGATGAGTGTTACTTGTTCTTTCTTAATATTAACCTTTACATAGTGTACATTACACATCTGTTCAGTGGAGGTCTTAATTTCGTTTGTATTTATTAAACTTGGTCGCGGTCATAACCTATGATTGCAGTGACGGTGATTGGAAATAACAACAAATGTCATTATTTCAATTCACTGGCACTATTACCGGCGGGAATTCGTAAAGGGATACTATGCGTAATTATATTGTGGGCACCTTATAAATAATTAATCTCGTATTTATTGTTTTTCCAATACCACACAGTTATGCATAGGACCTGAAATCCTTACCTTCTGTAACCTAAAATGATTTGTCATTTTCTTTGTTATTGTTTGAAAGCATAGAAATCGGTCATAGACTATGGACAATGTGTTAAGTAGAGCTCTATAATTTTTTTTTTTTTTTTCTGTCCGGAACCAATCAATGCTAGCTGTTCTAAGAATACCTCGGATTGTCTATGACGGTTCCTCGTTACATTTTACCTATGACTTCGGCATACGTCAAAACACTGTTGTGTTTACATGTCAGAATCCCTGATAGCGAAGACAAATCAATTTATTATGTGTTTAAATAGGAATGGAGGATAATTATTAAAGATTATTCAAATATTTAAGATATTTACTGAGATTTTAATGACAATGCGGGTAATTCGTTTTTGCTTCGAGTGGAAAATTTGTATAAAGCTCTGTCAAAACCTACTATTAATTATACTTGCAAATTGTTTATTTACTAATGTCTGACTGACGTTTTAAATTTTCATTTAAATAGGCTACTTACATAGAAATTCAAATGAAAAAAAAAAATTTTTTTTTTTTTTGAGCTACTTACATATTAATTTAATTTTTTTTATTTCAATGGGCTACTTACATATTGATTTGAATAAACTAAAAAATATTCATTTAAATGGGCAACATACACATTAAAAAAAATTTAGCAATAACAACAACAACGTACAACTACAACGTACAATAACAGCAATAACAATAACAACAACATCAAAAACAAAGAATAAATTATATTTATTTTATTTTCTTCTCTTTCTTTTCAATTCTGCTTTCGTGTCAAGCTTATCACATTAAAGTTACAATGTCTACTCCGATTCCAAATGTAAATAATGCATCCAAGGATGAACTTATAAAAGAATTAACTTCACGATCCATCGAACCGGAGGGCACCGCCCAAGCGTTGCGTTCGCAAGCGCGCGCCTTTAACAAAAATATGAAGAAATCATTAGATGTGGTTATGGAGGAAAGTGATTCGGATCTAGATTCTGACAATGAAACAGAGGAGAAGGTCACGGTTATTAAACATACCAAGGTTATTTATAAAGACTCATCATCGCGGGGGCTTACAAATTGGGATGTCAAGTACGATGGTAAAAGCTGCGTAAGAGATTTTCTGCTTTTGGTCGAAGAGCGTTGTAGGACACGCAACATTTCTCATAAAGACTTAGTTAAATCTTTCAGTGAAATTTTAGACGGGTTAGCACTTCTATGGTATAGGTCAATTTATAGTCCAGACTTAAAATGGGATGACCTATCCAGCTTATTAATAAAACAATTCGAGGGACAGGATAGGCAATTAGATCTGGAAAATGAGATTCTAAATTATAAACAGCCAAAGGGAATGTCAGTTTTGGAATTCACTTTGAGACTTAAAGCACTTAACAATAAATTGGATTGCAAAATTCCAGAGGTTAAACTTTTGCGGGTAGCCATGAAAGCATTGTTGCCTATGTATGCTAATTTGATGTCATCCAGAGACTTTTGTTCGTTTGAGGAACTTACGAGGTGCGCTGCTAAACTCGAGTCGTACACTGAAGCCTCAACATCCACAGCAATTCCAAAATTAGTTGACACTCAAAATAAGCCCAGTAACTTTAAAAAAATTAATTCGTTCCCCAATAGTTACAATAAGCCTTTCACTAATACAAACAATTACAGGTCGTTCAATAATAATAACAATAATAATAATTTTAACCCTTCTAGGAATTCAAGACCTATGGGGAATAACACGAATAATTTTGCTAAACAGGATATAACAAATCAACAAAATAAATCTCTTGTTTGTACTTATTGCAAGATCAAAGGTCATTCGTTAACAAATTGTTGGAAAAAAGATAGCGACAATAGGAAACAGCATGTTAGTAGTATTAACAATAAGAAACATACCAATGATCCAAAAAAACTAGAAACGAGTCAATCTTACCGCGCCCCTTCTTGTGCACAAAGAAAGAGGGAGTGGGAGCGTTGGCTCCGCCTAGTGCAACAATTCCTTTCTAGCCCGTCTCCTCAAGCGGTGGACGCACTGCCACAGGAGAAGGATAGTACAGAGGATGAGCGTCCTTATGCCGACATTTTTGTTCTAAATAATAGTTATAAAGCACTGCTAGACAGTGGTGCTTCCTTGTCTTGTTTAGGGGGGGATAGTTATAAGATTTTTTTAGAGTTAGGAGTAGAATTAGTAAAAACAGATTTTAGCGTTACGACTGCAGACGGTACCAGCCAGCCTGTTTTAGGGTATTTAACTTTGCCGGTGACGTACAATTCAACCACAAGAGAAGTTATCTTTTACGTCATTCCAACGTTGACACCTAATTTCGTATTGGGGGTGAACTTCTGGAAACAGTTTCGGATCGCGCCGGAACTGTTCTCAAAAGTTCGCGTACCTCAACAAAAAGGTCAAATCAATGAGGTGAGAGCAATTCGGCCTGCCTCTTCTCTAACAAATTCGGAAAACAAAGCCCTTTCGGACATTGTCAAAAAATTCGAATCCATTTCTTACGAAAAGAAGGGATTAGGATTGACTCATCTAGTCCAACACAAAATACATACAACAGGTCCGCCTATTAAACAACGTTATTTCCCACTGTCTCCGGCAAGACAACGTCAACTTGACGCAGAAGTAGATGAGATGTTAAAACTTGGAGTCATCCGTCCTTCGCGATCTCCATGGTCGAGTCCAGTGCTCATAGTACAAAAAAAAGACGGAACGGGTCGTTTTTGTCTGGACTCCAGGAAAATTAACAATGTTACAACACGCGATTCCTATCCATTACCATACATAACAAGGATCCTAGACAAGCTAGGCGGTGCCCGATACATCTCGTCTATAGACTTATCTAAAGCCTTTTGGCAAATTGCATTAGATAATGACTCCTGTCAGAAGACAGCGTTCGTTGTACCCGGTCGTGGATTGTTCGAATTCACCCGGATGCCCTTCGGACTTAAAAACGCACCGAGTGAGCTGCAAAGACTGGCCGACGCTTTGTTCGGTCCAGAATTTGACGACAATGCCTTCTGTTATTTAGACGATCTGATCTTGGTATCAGAAGACTTAGAATCACATCTTTGTTTATTGAACCGTGTCTATGAACGACTACGAGACGCAGGTCTAACCATAAATCTAAAAAAATCGGAGTTCTGCAAAGCCGAGCTCAAATACCTCGGGTACATGGTTGACTCGCAAGGTCTTCGTACAGACCCCATAAAGATAGACAGTATAAAAAACTTCCCGGTACCCAAGAACGCAAAGCAAATCCGAGCCTTCATTGGATTATGTGGGTACTTCAGAAGATTCATAAAGGGTTTTTCGAGCATTGCCGCCCCTCTTACAAGACTCACTGGTTCGAAAAAAGGAATCAGCAACTTTGCTTGGTCTCCAGAGGCCGAGAAAGCTTTTAACGTGTTGAAAGAAGCATTGACATCAGCTCCGGTTTTAAGTTGCCCGGATTTCTCAAAACCCTTCGCGATACACTGCGACGCCAGCTCCGGTGGAATAGGCGGAGTTTTAATTCAGACCATTGATGGGCTGGAGCACCCGATTGCATATTATTCAAGGTGTTTAAATACTCACGAACGCAACTACGGAATTACAGAGCGTGAACTATTAGCAGTATTGGATTCAGTAACGCACTTTAGACCTTACATTGAAGGAGCGCATTTCACAGTTGTTACTGATCATTCAAGTTTAAAGTGGTTAGGTTCGTTATCTAATCCTAGTGGCCGTCTTGCACGATGGAGCACACGGTTATCGCAATTTTCCTTTGATGTTGTTCACCGTAAGGGAACTCAACATATTGTACCGGACGTCCTTTCGCGTATGGATGAAGCTCTTATATCGGGATCTAACCTTAGTGATACCACTGATGAATGGTATTTAAATGCTTGGAAAGGTTGTCAGGAATTCCCTCAACGATTTCAGAACTTTCAAATTAAAGACAACGAGTTGTATCGTCATACGAAAACCCGTTTGGCCTTATGTGAGGATACCGCTTGGAAAAGGGTCATTCCTCAAGAGGATAGGAAAAATATTATTTCAGACTCCCATGACTCCGCACGCGCCTGTCACCCAGGGGTCTTCAAAACCTATAAAAAGCTTCAACTTAGGTATTACTGGCCAAACATGTATAAAGATGTCAAAGAATTTGTAAATCGTTGCCAAACTTGTAAAGCCCATAAGATAAGTACAGCCCCACCTAACGGAATCTCTTCAAACCCAAAAAAGGTCACAAGACCCATGCAAATGTTGTCGATAGATTTAGTAGGTCCTTTACCTAGGAGTTACTCAGGTTTTACCGTAATCTTATCATGTGTAGACGTTTTTTCTAAATTTACATGGCTATTTCCGCTGCGCAATGGCACCGCGAGAAGCATAATAAAAATCTTAGAAGAAAACATCTTTCTTGTTCACGGCGTACCACGAACTATCGTCTGTGATAATGGTCGTCAATTTGTTTCGAAAGAATTTAAAGAATTGCTTAATAGTTATAACATGCCGCCACCATTTTACAATTCATCTTATACACCTCAAAACAACGTAGTCGAACGTTATAATCAAACCCTGGGCACGGCGTTATCCATCTTAGTTGAATCAGACCACCGAAACTGATCTAAATTTCTTCCGCAAGTTCAATCAGCGATGAATAACACGGTAAACTGCGCTACAGGTTATACACCTTATTTTCTGATGCATGGTCGGGAGCAGATACTAGACGGTGATCTGCACCGTAATCCAATAGCGGATGAGGAAACCAGTTCGCAAATTGGTGCTCAACCTAAAGTTTATGCACAGAAATTAGAAGAGTTGTCGTCGGTTTATGAGCAAGTCTCGAATGCTCTTCTTAAAGCTTTTCAAAAAGGAGCTGACCATTACAACCTGCGCAGAAAACACATTACCTATCAGGTTGGTGATGTGGTGTGGCGGAGGAATTTTGCGCAATCTAACGCATTGAATTATTTCGCACAAAAATTGGCACCCCGGTTTGTTCAGAACGTGGTAGTAAAGAAAAAATCAAACTTAATTTATACACTTGCAGACTTAAACGGAAAAGTTGCGGGTGATTTTCATGTGAAAGATATAGTAAAATCAAATAATATACCGGTATAGTCTTATTGTGGCAATACTTCGGAGGGTCTGGCCATCCCTACCGAGTACTGCAAATTATCATATCTGTTAGTTAATATTTGATGCTTGGGAGTTTTAACCCGGCCTGATCAACCGAGTTGAAACGACCCGACATTCTGACAGTCATTAGTCCTGTCTTTAGATTCATTTTTAAGGAATTGGGTTATTTACTTGGCGGGGGGTGTTTTGTAAGATTGATGAGGAGGGTGGTTTGTTTCATTACAATAACAACCTCAACTCTAGTGGCAATGCTCGAGTTGAGAATATATTTAAACATACGTATGTGCATGTATAAGTATAAATTTATCGATAGTATTAACGCTAAAACAGACGTAAATTTGGACGTCGGCTGAACAGATGATTAAGTAGGATTATTAGTTGTAAGTCTTGTATCCTGAAATACGCGGACATATCCGCACACTATCTCGGCGTGTTTCAGGCATACCTTTTTTGGATTAACTTAGGATTATTAGTTGTAAGTCTTGTATCCTGAAATACGCGGACATATCCGCACACTATCTCTGCGTGTTACAGACATACCTTTTTTTTGGGTTATGTTCATGCTTTTGATAATGTCATTTTTTGTTGTTCCAGATTACATAGAAAACACAGAGACGCAGGGATTGTATCTCTTTGTTTTCTAAGTGATTTTAAATGAAGAATTATTGTTATTCACCTTCAGTGCATTGACATTATTTGACCCTATTTTGTCAGGTTACAGAAGTAATTGCTAAAACTCAAAGTATTTTTTTTTCTCTTTCTCTCACTCTTCTTCTGTTTTATTGGTAAATTTATTTCGTATAATATTGTCAAAATATTGTTTTACTATATAAACATAGGCTGCGTCAGATAAGCCTCAGCTTTTGGAAAAGCGTTTTAATTTTGTTTTTAGTAGTTACAGAAAATGTTTTGTAATGTCCACCTTGTTTATAAGATTTTTTTTGAGATCTTATAATGTGGGATGATATGGTATCACATATCCTTCCACATTTTAAGCCAACATAGGAAGTAGAATCATTTATATTTGTATAAGATTTTGGATGTATTCTGTTATTATTGTCCTGAGAGACTTATAACATTGTTATTATGTACTATATGGTTGAACAACGGTTTACAGTGAAAACCTTAAAATTTGTTCTTTACTTACCGATTACGCCTTCTATAGAGTTGGACGTATACTTATGGCTGCACTAAATTATAGCTGCACATCTTATTAACAAATGACACCTTCTAAAACAGTTGGTTGTTTTTTTTATTTCTTTGGCACCATCCGATGCGTTGGTTGTATACTATTAAAAAATTATTTGGCACCATCCGATGCGTTGGTTGTATACTATTAAAAAATTATTTGGCACCATCCGATGCGGTGGTTGTACACTATTAAAATTACCTTTACAATGTATAATTGTTGTTGGTTAAATATTATTCACCCAAGGACCAGAATAGGAGGTTAGTTAGGAATACTCTCCCAAAAGAGGGTTAGTTTTATCCTAAAGGATATAAATTCAGTGAAGTGTAGATGGTAAACCCATCAAATATTTTCGGCCTAAGAAAGGCTATATAAATTCAGTGATAGTGTTTGGAACAGTGATGCCTAATGCATAGAATTTAACTTGACGTATTTGGAGGAGTGATTTAATCATAAAAATGTATGTTTCTTAATTTTAAGACTTATCTTTTAAGTTAGTTTATGTGTTCTGTTCCAGATGATACGTCAATGGTAGTGCTCGGTAAGAGTCAATATTACAACCACCCAGAATTTGTTTTTTCCAGTGCTGAGGGTGCTTGTTGTCCATTCACGTATCATCTTACAAAAAGTTGTTCTTAGGTTATATTGGTTTACTAGTTTTTAAGTTCGAGAATGGTTGCATCGTAAACCTACTATCCGGCCTACGCGCAGGATAGGCGCGATTGGGGTTACGATGCACTCATTCGTCATAAGAGTACTATTTAAGGATTTTTCTTTTCTTTTTCATTTCTAATAATTGTATTTTGTATTTCACATTTACTGGTTGTTTATTTTTATTTTATTACCAGGTAATCCTTGGGACCAACGTAGATAGTTCAGGGCATGTTTAGATTTTTGGTAGTTTTGTTTGAGGGCAAACAAAACTACCAAAAATGGGGGGTAATGTTATGAAGCGATTGTATTTATCGTAAGTTAGGTACTATTTTCTTAAATGCATTTTAATTGGTTAGGTTGGCAAACCTGGGGGAGTTCGTTCAACGTGTCGGTAGGCGGCGGTTTTTGGGTTTGGGTTCCGGATCCGCACTCTGGTTTTCACGGCGATTTTGTGCGGTACGCCGTGAAAACAACGGTGAATTAATCTTAAGTTTTAATACGATGTGATTGTAATCCAAGCTTGGGCATCTGCATTCGGGGGACGGAAACACGTTGTGTTTATTTTAAATATAAAAATTAAAGATTTATTCGCGTAAAATGCGAGTTTTCGCGCGGGTCCCAAAAGGGAGCACGAGTTTAATGGCGATGTACGTGTGTTACGATTAATGTACCTCTTTATCCGAGACATCGGTGTAAATAATAACCCGCCACGCTTATCATTGTGCGCTGTGCATCTAACCGAAGAGTTATTCACGTAAAATGTGAGTTTCGCGAGGGTCCGAGTGACCACGAGTGAATTGGCAATGTCCGAGTGAAAAGACTATTGTACCTCATTATCCGAGTCATCGGATTAATTAATAACTCGCTGCGCCCGTGATTATATGCAGGCCAACTATTGAATTCCCCCCGAGGGTATATTTATGGAACAAACCCGAGATACCGCAGTGTTGAACGAAACATCGCCTCGAATTGCTGACGGGCCTTCCTTTACAATTTGGAGTAGAGTCTGGGTACTCCTTCCTTCTCCTGAGGGTCCAGGTCTAACATCACTTCCATGCGACTGCTGAGGAGGTCGCAGGGCCAAGCTGAGCCGCAGAGGTTGGGATCACCCTTGCCACCAGGAGCTGGGGTGGGTTCTCACGACATCGGGAGTTCGGCGGCAGTAAATTTAATTAGGGTAGCTAGGATTAGCATAAAATTACGATATTGGTCCCGGGGGTGAGTCCATACCATTTATTTTATTATGTCTTTCGAAATCAATACAGTGAACCGATTATATACTCCACATTTTGTTTTATTAAGTAGTTTCCTTGTGCAGCCTTTTCAGGAATGCTATAAAAACTAATGGCCCACACTCTGAGAATTGAGTACCGTGTTCTCCGCTGGTTGACATACCCAGACATTAGGCTGGGTTTGGCGTCCAAGGTTTCCGGTGAGGAAATCAAAGTTGACTAGCAGATTACACCCGAGCCCGACAAAGGCTCATTAGTACATCTCCCTTTAATCTTATAACACAAACTCATAACAATATGTCATCACACTTTAATGGTAACATAACATTACTTTCGTGTTCCGACGCCATATCCGTCAAATGTCAAACGAAAAAGTATCAGACACAAATGATGCAACGCGTCGCGTGCGATCAGCACCGCCGGTTGCGTGAAACTGATTTGAAACCGACAGACGTCGCGTAGCGTTGTATGCGGGCACCAGCAAAATCGTACGGGGGGTACTTACGATCGGCGCGAATGATACGCTCACGAGGATCGAGTTGTAAGTAGCATTATGTACGGAGGCACTTACAGTAACAGCGTTCAAAATAATATTGACAGCCCATACCTCCTGGAATGCTAGAAGTTGTTCGTACCGAACAACTACCGTCAGGGTCAACACCATGACAAGAGGTATGGTGTTGCTAAATGATATCTCTACTTCTTTTGACATTTTCAACTGGCCTTGAAAGTTTTAAGTCATTTTAGGCAAGAACTCTTAAATATATTATTGTTAAAATTTTAATTTATTTATTTAACTAGAGGACTTAGTCTTGTGAGGTACTGGTTTTGTGGGGCACTATTCTTGTGGTGCACTAGTCTGGTGAGACACTGGTTAAGCATCACTGCCTCAAGGCCATACAACACTCTCAATCCATGGGATGAATGCCGAGACCCGCGTGTATGCAGTGGTGCAGGTTTTAGGGTCCAGTGTGGAGATGAGCCCCACCAGCAGGCGGGTACAGGACACCCTGGCGCCGTTGTATACGGTCAATGGAGAGCCTGTAATGGCGACCTGAAAACAAAAAATATAATAAGTTAAGGACAGTCGGAATGACAGTTATTAAACGTGGGGTTGGTAATTTAACGAGAAGTTTTTGTCAGAATTTGACTTAATTTTAATCAGCATTTAGATGGGATCTTTATTTTTAGAGTCACAACTGCTCCCAATCGAGTACAACTTCGGCTTTACAATTCAAGTACGACTAAGGCTTCCCTCATTGGCGTTTTTTATGTTTTATTTGTTACAAGGTTCGACAGTTGTATTTAACTGACTAATAAACAAAGGCTAAGGGGCGCGGAAGCTGAGTGTGTTTCACGACTAGACCGAACGTCATGCGCATTCTTTCTGGGACTACCAATCGATTGTAGAGGACTCCCAACCATTTGCCATGCCCTTATTACTTATCTACTGTGTCTTCCTCCCAAATAGGTGCTTGTAGGATACGCTGGATACAATCACCCAGCGCTTGCCACCTCGTGGACTTTCACCAACCTGTCCCATTGTCTTGTCTATATTTTGTCATACTAACACATACTGTATCTGTATTTCCCGCTAAGCACTTGCATACTGCTTACTAACAACGTATGTAGGGACATTGGAGGTCTAGTTTCGTTATAAAATGTAGAGTCGTTTTTACCAAAAAATAGAGTCCTTGCAAGAGCCTTGAAGGGGTAACCATCTGTTACCTATACCAGGGCGGGTAAGTGGTGGGTCCTCCAATGACTAATAAACAACTTACGCAAGATGCCATTACCCTGTGAGCAGCCGCCTTTTATGTTTTCTCTTATCTTTTTAATTTGTTTATCCCTGACTTGCTTTATATTTTTCGCATTTTGTATATTATGTAAGCACTTGCGTACAGCTTCCTAACACTGTATGCAGGGACACTGGAGGTCTAGATTCGTTCAAACTTAAATGTAGATTCGTTCTTTCAAAAAAATTAGAGTCCTTGCGAGAGCCTTGAAGGAGTAACCATCTGTTATACCAGGGCGGGTAAGTGGTGGATTACCTCCACTGACTAATAAACAAATGGCAAACAATTCTTATAGTCCTCGTAGAATCGTTGTATCTCCCTTACTGTCATGATGATAAATATGATCTGAACAGTTGTTTGAAAGAGAAAAACCTCGCTTTATATTTAAGTTTAAAAAGTATCCACGAAATAATTAAAATGTATACCTCTATGAAACCAAAGTTTTCGACCACCGAAACCAAAGTTTTCGATTTGAAAAAAAATTATGAAACTTTTTATTTTTTTTTATTTTTTACATGAAAGGTTAAAAGAGAGAGGTGACGATAATGTTTATAATACATGTGTCTAAAAAATAAGGGTGTTTTTATTTATATTTTATATCAGTAATTTTAGTTTGAAAAAATTTATGGTGATACATTTTTTAATTTTTATATTTGCATTAAAAAATTTTATATTTCAAAAAAATATGTTTACTTCGAATTATAAAATTTGTAAGCATATTTTATCAAATTTCAAAAACAGTTTTTAGTTTTCGGATACTTGTCCATTTATTTTGACAAAACATGCCGGAGGCCTGAGGTGTTAATAAATTTGCATGTTAAAATTATATAATTTTACAATATTCTATGAATCATAACTGTGAAAAAGCCAATCAAAATCATGGAACATTACAATAATGTAATGTACAAACTTTGACGAAAATGGTCAATTACTGCATCCCATTGTTACATACCCGACATGGTCCAACTGCGTTGACTCGGCGCCCGCAGAATTGAATGTCATGTTTCACACCTTCAGGATGAAGACTGCCGGGACCCTTTGCGGGAAATACTCTAGAACATTCGTCCCCTGGGATTATCCCAATAGATGTCTGAAATGAAGAATTTTTTTATAATTTGGTAATTTTATTCAGTGAAAACATTACAATCGTTTTTGGCAAAAATATACTTCGTGAGTGTTAGCTTATCTGCGTACATTTCTCTTTTAAATTAAATTTCTTAACTATATTGCATACTACATACACACATTTATATGTTTTCCAAGGAAATGTACTGGGCTAGCAGATACTTCAACAGTGACCATTTGGTATAACTCTACATATTATAAATTAAAGTACTCCGTGTCGTCGGTCTGTCTCAAAAACTGCTAATCGGATTTTCATGCGGTTTTCACCAATAGATGGAGTGATTTGTGAGGAAGCTTTAGGTACATAATTTGTCAAGGTTTTGTGTAAATTGATAGAATCATAACGATATTTGTTAGAAGTGTCGGAAAAAGTCAAGCCGCCTGGTAGGTTTCATCGAAAACACTGCTTAATCTGTTGAGATATAACAAATCAATGCATGGTGGGATACTCCTCTTTTATAGATCTACAAAAAAAGTCTGCGATGGCATAAATCTATCTATTACGGATAGCTTACTATACCCATTCATATTCTAAAAAAATGGTCACGTATAATGTGGAAATTGGAAAGTTATTTAGACGGATACAGTATTAATCCTTATTAACTTTAATACGTTAGTTACCCCAAGCATTTCATGCATATTATTATAATCTTTCACACCATCTCTACATATTATAAATTAAAGTCCTCTGCGGCATCTGTCTGTCTCTTCGCGATAAACTCAAAGACGGCGGTGGTTATAAAGGTTGGATAACCATCCAGTGGATGGCGTCGTTAGTACTTAGCCACAGCATCTGTCTAGAGGCAGACAGATGCCGCGGAGGACTTTAATTTATAATACGTAGAGATGGTGTGAAAGATTGTAATAAAGTGAATGAAATGCTTGGGGTAACTAACGTATCTAAGTTAATAAGGATTAATACTGTATCCGTCTAAATAACTTTTCAATTACCGCAATGTATGTGACCATTTTTTTAGAAGATAGAATGGGTATAGTAAGCTACCCGTAAAAGATAGATATATGCCTTCGCAGACTTTTTTGTAGATCTATAAAAGAGGAATATCCCACTATGCATTGTTTTGTTATATCCCAAAAGGATTAGGCAGCGTTTTCGATGAAAGCTACCAGGTGGCTCGACTTTTTCCGACACTTTTAAAAAATATCGTTATGTTTCAACCAATTTACACAAATCCTTGACGAATTACACACCTAAACCTTCGTCACGAAACACTCTATCTATTGGTGAAAATGTAAGTAGATTTACATTATTTTCCCTTAACTAACTGCGTATTGAATATAAGAATGCCGGGGGCCAACTGTCGAGGGATCAAATGTCATGGAATCGTACTGTCTGTTTCTGTAATATTAATAAATTCGTTACTTGTAAAGAATGCACAAACAAATAAAATAAAACAAATAAGTAATGCAAATAAAAAAAATTGTAGGCACTTTTAGTATTGCGAAGTTTACGGAACGGCGACGGTATAAAAAGGATTAAACGTATGTACGTAATCACAATAATGCTGCAGATCTTTCTTTTTTTTTACATTAACTCCACACAAGAGGCCCTGAGGAAAATAATTTCCCTCAGGGCCTATGTCATCTTTAAAGATGCTGTGTGGAGGGTCTTTTTGAGGAAAGGAAGGAGTGAACATGGGTCTTGAAGAGGGAGGAAACACAGAGGCCGGAAAATCGTTCCACAGCCGAGCCGTTGAACTCAAGAACGAGTCATAGAAACGACCCATTCTCATGTGACTAATGTCAACCGTGTACAAATGTTGGGCGCGTGTTTGGCGTGTTTCCCGACTATGCACCGGTGCTGAGGGGATCAATGACGCTAGTTCCTTGGAGCATCTTCCATTGTTACCGGTAGAACAAGGACAGCATTCCCACCTGATGCCTATGCTCTAAAGATTGCAGACCGTCTGTTAAGATGGGAGAACCTATCAAACGGACCACCCATTTCTGCACAGAGTCAAGGGTTTTTTTTTACGTATTTTGGAGCTCCAGACCAGAGATGCAGTGGCGGACTAAGGGGGGGGCGGGGGGGGCGGCCCGCCCCGGGCCCCCGGTCCTGGGGGGCCCCCAAGCGCCTCCATGTTCCCTTGATCAAATCCTAAATAAGCCTTTAAGGCACCAGAACACTGTAAAAAAAATTAGAATTTTTTCCATTTTTGAAAGATGCACTTGTTAAGAATGCTCTCAACAATTTTTTTTAAAGAAATTTGAAAAATTGACGGAGATACAACATTTTATGTGAAACCGTTTGAAACAGTTTTGAATTATTATTCAGAAAAACTTTGAATGCGTATTTCTCGAAACTTTTTAACACATTTTTCAACCTGGTTGACAACATATTAAACAAACTATACATCCGATTTACATTCACCAATTCTTAAACTTTTGAAAATCCAGTGTCTACGGCACCATGTTAATTTCAATATCTAAAACAAAGATAAAAATGGCGGACCAGCGAATTTTATTTTCATTTTTTTATGGTAAATTTTCATCGTTCATGAAAATAAAAAAAATAGAAGGGGGCCCTTTATAAAACAATCCCTACGTGATGTCATAGTCAGGGCCGGAGTAAACATGTTGGGGCCCCTTTACTATAGGGGCCCCTAGCCGATGCTTGGCCCTTAGGCAGTAGCCTACACTGCTTTGTGGACAGTGCGGCCCTGCCAGGGCCGGCTTAAACATGTCGGGGCCCCTAGGCAAAGCACGTCTTGGGGCCCCTTTACCCTAGGGGCCTCTACCCGATACGGGGCCCAAGGCTTTCAAAGGCAGAGGCCCTATACTGCCTTATGGACAATACGGCCCTGCCAGGACCGGCTTAAACATGTTGGGACCCCTTTACACTAGGGGCCCCTACCCGATGTGGGGCACCTAGGCAGTTGCCTACACGTCTTATGTAGGTAACTGCCTATCGATAATACGTACCTGGCTATAGTGACTGGATTTTCGAAGACCTGCCTGGCAGGGCCTTAAACAATTTGGGGCCCCTAGGCAATGCACGTCTCGGGGCCCTTTATCATAGGGGCTCCTAGCCGATGTGTGGCCCCTAGGCAGTAGCCTACACTGATTTGTGCACAATACGGCCCTGCCAGGGCGGGCTTAAACATGTCGGGGCCCCTAGGCAATGCACGTTTCCAGGGCCCCTTACCCTTAGGGGCTCCTACCGGATGCGGGGCACCTAGGCAGTTGCCTACACGTCTTATGGACAACACGGCACTGGCTATGGTTACTGGATTTTCAAAGGCAATGGCCTACACTACCTTATGGACAATCGGGCCCTGCCAGGGCCGACTTAAACATGTCGGGGCCCCTAGACAATGCACGTCCCGGGGCCCCTTTACCCTAGGGCAGGGGTCGGCCACTTTTTGAGTAGGAAGAGTCAAAAATTATAATTTACAAAATTTCAAAGTTTTAAAGAACCACAATTTTTTTTCTTATAAATAAATTTTTAGGGGGGGGGGGGCTGGATAATTTTACTGTGGTAAAGGGGGCGATTCCTTCAATACGTAATACTAGTAAACATGATTTTAAAATCTAGAAAATGTATTTTTCTAATATGTTGTCAACCAGGTTAAAAAACGTAGTTTTGAGAAAAACGCATTCAAAGTTTTGCTGAAGGATAATTCAACATACACACTGTTTAAAAGGAATATAAACGCTAGAAATATTTCGAATCTCATGCCTGCAAAATTTTAAAATAGAGCGTCTTTTTGCACGAGGCTAGTAAGCGAAAAAGGGGTTTTTATTTATTTTGTGCATAATTTTATAAGAACGAAAAAAAGTTAGAACATGGAAAACCTCAAAAATAGTCTTAGCCATAAAGGGGTATTTTTTAAAAATTGTTTCTTGTATTACTTCATAGTTAAGTCATGAAAAAACAATTTTTTTGGTGGTTTACGCTTTTATTTTTAGTTACGTAAATAATAATTTTATTGTAATTCCAATACATTGAAAAGCTAGTAAAAGCTTCGATTTATCAGTAGCATATTTTTTAATAAGTAAGTTAGCCGATTCGTCGTAAAGATTAATCAAAATAGTTAATAAAATGGTTTAATTTAAAATGGTGTATCTTCGTAAATTTTTCGAATTTCCGTAAAAAGTTTTGTGATAGCGTTATTAACAGATGCATTTTTTAAAAAAGGAAATTAAAAATAAAACAAAATAAATTATATAGTATCTTAAAGCCTTGTTTAGGTTTTGATCAAGGGAACACGAGGTGTAATCTTGTAAAATTACATCAACTTTTACTAGGGGGGGGGGGGGCCTCATTCAGCTTTGCCGCCCCGGGCCTCTGACGGGCTTAGTCCGCCACTGCAGAGATGGCGACCAAATTCAACCGTGGGGCGCACTTGCGATTTGTACAGGGTTAGCAATTGTGTGCTATTAAAGTATCTGCGGGCTCTGTACAGTACGCCCAGTTTCTGAGAGGCTAACTTAACTCTGGTTTCGATGGAGCCCCGTACCTGAGCTGGTCACTTAGAGTTACACCAAGCACATCGATGGAGGATCTTACATATTAAATAATTAGTCAGACATCTCCAAATACTAAGTTTTGAGATAATGAGGAAAGCAATATTCTAATGCTCGCCATAAATCAAATATTGTTTACACTTGCCTCTGTTTTACATATTAAATATCCTATAAACAACACAAAGCATAACTGTCTGTTACATCAGTACATATTCAAATATCCTACTAGTGACCCAGAAAACATCAACAATTTGTTTAATTGCTGATCAACACACCTACACTACAAGGACGAAAACCTCAAAACTATGAACATCCCGAAATTAAATACATCTTTTGGCCAGAGAAACCATAATTTCCATGCTACACAACTATATAATGCCCTTCCAATTGAAATAAAGAACACCATGGATGCACAAAAGTTTAAAAAAGACATCAAATTACAGCTAATTAAACATGAACATGAGGAAATAATTAAAATTATGCAGTAACCCCAACGCAACCTACAGACAACAAACATAAATACTTTTTATTTTATTTATTGTTTACTTTGTGAAGATCATAAAAAGATGAGGCAATCATGACCAGCACCCTTGCAACAACATACAGTCCGCCTCGGAACAGGAATACTTAGTGAGGAGGACTGTGAACAAACTGCTTTACCTTGAATTTTTATATTTTCATTCTTCTTCTTTCGTATGGTGGGGGGTCAGAGGGGGACATCTAGGTCTGCGAGCCAATCTAGGGCCTCAGGCGTTGCCATGTGGACCTCATCAATCCCGCCGGGGAATGAATAGAGTGGGCATTCATTGACCACATGTTCGGTGATCTGCACCGCACCGCATTCACACATCCCGACTCTTTATACAAAACCCCCACCATACGAAAGAAGAAGAATGAAAATATATAAATACAAGAAATAAAAATACAGGCCCCATCTATGCATCATGTGAGCACAATGGCTATGGGAGCACCTTATCTTATTGATGGCAGTCCAGAGTTTGCGAGGCAATGAGAACCCAGGCTGTCTCTCAGTGGGGTCTTTAACGAGATGGGCGTTTTTGACGTTGGCTGATTGCCACTCAAGCTTCCACCTATCTTCTGGGGTGAGAGGTGTTCGAAGGAGTCTTTCTCTTTCCGTCCAGAAGGGTTTTCGAGATTTTAAGCGGCATGGCGGGTGAAAAACGACATCATCGTGCAAAGGTATTGCGCTCATATTTTCATTAAAAAAATAATAATAATTCATTTCATAATAGATGTTGGTGATGTTTATGAGTAATCTGAGTAGTGTACCAGATAAAGGGTACACTAACCAGTGGCGGACTAAGGGGGGGGCGGGGGGGGGCGGTTCGCCCCGGGCCCCCAGTCTTGGGGGGCCCCCAAACGCCTCCATGTTCCCCTGATCAAACCCTAAAAAAGGCCTTAAGGTACCGCTGTAAAAAAAAAGAAATTATTTTTATTTCATTTTTTTATAGATGCACTTGATAAAAATGCTCTCAACATTTTTTTAAATGAAATTCGATAAATTGACGGAGAAACAGCATTTTATGTGAAACCGTTTGGAACAGTTGTTGAATTATCCTTCAGCAAATTTGAATGCGTTTTATTTTTTAATGAATTTTATTTTCTATTTTTTATGGTAAATTTTCCTCGTATGATATCATCGTCAGGGCCGGATACATGTCTCGGAGCCCCTTAACCACAGGGGCCCCTAGCCGATGCGTGGCCCCTAGGCAGTTATCTACACTTCTTATAAATACATATTACGGCCCTGGCTATAGTGACTGGATTTTCGAAGGCAGTGGCCTACACTGCCTTATGGACAATACGGCCCTGCCAGGGCCAGCTTAAACATGCCGGGCTCCTAGGCAATGCACGTCTCTGGGCCCCTTTATCTTAGGGGCCCCTACCCGATGCGGGGCCCCTAGGCAGTTATCTACACTTCTTATAAATATTACGGCTCTGGCTATAGTGACTGGATTTTCGAAGGCATTGGCCTACACTGCCTTATGGACAATACGGTCCTGCCAGGGCCGGCTTAAACATGTCGGGGCCCCTAGGCAATGCACGTCTCGGGGCCCCTTTACCCTAGGGGCCCCTACCCGATGCGGGGCCCCTAGGCAGTTGTCTACATGGATATTACGGCCTTGGCTATAGTAACTGGATTTTTAAAGGCAGTAGACTATACTGCCTTATGAACAATACGGCCCTGCCAGGGCCAGCTTAAACATCTGGGGGCCCCTAAGCAGTTGTCTACACTTCGTATGGATATTACGGCCTTGACTATAGTAACTGGATTTTCGAAGGCAGTTGCCGTCACTGCCTTATGGACAATACGGCCCTGCCAGGGCCGGCTTAAACATCTCGGAGCCCCTTTACCTTAGAGGCCCCTACCCGATGCGGGGCCCATAGGCAGTTTCCCACACGTCTTATGAATAATACGGCCCTGGCTATAGTGACTGAATTAACGAACAGTTTAAGACTTGGTGCATGGTGCATGCAAATAAGATGTATAGTTTTTCTAATATGTTGCCAACTGGGTTGAAAAACGTAGTTTTGAGAAAAACGCGTTCAAAGTTTTGCCGAAGAATAATTCAACACACAAACTCTTTAAAACGTTTTCATATAAGATGCTGTATCTCCTTCAATTTTACGAATTTGGTGAATGCATTATTAACAAATGCATCTTTTAGAAAATGAATTAAAAAAATGACATTTTTTGTTAGTGTCCTGGTGCCCTTAAAATATGCTTAGTACCTATCTAAGAGAGGGTTTGGATTTTGGAGGTCCCATACAAAACATCATCCCATACACATAAAATAGGAATAAATAAATATGCACTTCGTATTTTTTATACTCTTAGGCCCTTTGCTGAAGGTTATCTCATCATTACAGATACTCGTAATAAAGATAGTAATAAAATAGGTAAGTAATTAAAAACATTCAGTAACGGACTAACGGGGGGGGGGGGGGGAAGGGGCGGCCTCTGGTCCCCAGGGGCCTCCAAACGTCCAAACGCCTCCATGCTTCCTTGATCAATTGATCAAATCCTAAACAATGCTTTAAGGCACCAGAACACTTAAAAAAAATGTTTGTATTTTTTTTAAATTTTATTTTATTATGTTAACAATGCTCTCACCAAATGATTTTTACAAAATTTTTTGTGAACACGTTTGAAACAATTTGTATGTTGAATTATCCTTCAGCAAAACTTTGAATGCGTTTTCCCGAAACTTTTTTAACTCGTTTTTCAACCTGGTTGACAACGTATTAAAAAAACTATACATCCGCCTATATGTATGTTTATTGCATTTGAATCTACCAAGTCTTAAACTGTTCGAAAATTCAGTGTCTATGGCACCACGTAGAGGAATTTTGATATCTAAAAAAAAAGAAAAATGGCGAACCAGCAAAGTTTATATTCGATTTTTTATGGAAAATTTTCAGCGTTCTTACAGAATATAGAAGGGGGCCCTTTATAAAAAATCCCTATGTGGTGCCATAATGACTGGATTTTCTAACAGTTTAAGACTTGGTGCATGCAAACCGGATGTACCTATAGTTTTTCTAATATGTTGTCAACCAGGTTGAAAAACGTAGTTTCGAGAAAAACGCTTTGAAAGATTTGCTGAAGAGTAGGTAATTCATAATACAAACTGTTTAAAACTTTCTTTAAATTTTCTTAGAATTTCCTTGAAACATTAGGTGATAGCATTATTAACAAATGCACCTTTTAGAAAATGTAATTTTTTTTAGTGTCCTGGTACCTTAAAGCCTTCTTTAGGATTTGATCAAGGGAACACGGAGGCGTTTGGACGTCCCCCAGGATCAGAGGCCCGTGTGAACTGAATAAAAAACTTGTAAAATTACATCAACTTAAACTAGGGGGGGGGGCATCATTCAGCTTTGCCGCCCCGGGCCTCTGATGGGCTTAGTCCGCCACTGACACTAACACATATAACTGCAAACTCATCACAAAATTTCGTTTTTTTCGGAGATGTCTGATTAATCATCTGGACCATCGATGTGTAAGAAAGAGCTGCAGCATTTTTGTGATAAGGAACGTATGTTTATTGTCTTTTATGTATCGCCGCCGCACCGTTCTGTAAACGTAGTAATATTTAAAGTGCCTAATAGCTTCTTGTTCATCAGAAGAAAAAGGTCTTACTTTAACGTCAACTTGCAATGTTAAATCCCATCCGGTGTAAATCAAGTCACTATTGGGAAGTGGGGTTCCGGTGTGTAGACAGGCTGGAAGGATGCTGCTTGAGAAAGTAATCCTGAAATCCATAAAATGGTTTTTATTTATTTTTTATTTTGAATTCTTTCTATCGTGAGCGAATGACTAGCGTAAATAGGTGCCCACATTGTCGAGTTGTAGTCAATTTGACTCCTAATTTTCAAAGCTTTATTTGACGTAATTTCAATATGGTTTATAAAATTCGGCTGTTGATCAAAGTTTACACCTAAATCATTCACCTCGGTTACAGCTTTTAGCACAATATCATTGATAGAGTACTCATAAATTACTGGTTTTTTTCTTCTATGAAATCTAACAATCAGATACATATTTGCTTATATTTAGTTGTAGATAATTCTCTTGGCACCAAAAAAAGTTTAAACAAGTTATTTGACAATTTTGACAGTCATTAAGACTCCACTACCCGAATTTGTACCGATTTCTTACATATTACCGATTTCTTACATATTTCTACCGATTTCTTACGAAAAGTTTTAAAGCTCTTAAAAATATATATGTTATTCTTGAAGATAATATCTAGATATTCTCCGCGCCGAAACGCAAATTATATAAAATTCCCTCGATAGAAAAAATCGCAGAGCATGCTCCAAAAATTATTGTAAACACATTTGTTTCAGTTATTTCACAAGTTATATGTATGAAAAATTCACAGTGTTTCTTTAAATGCTGTTTAAGACAACCCCCGCAAGATTTTTGCTCTATTTTAAACGAGTCGTTGTAACGAATTAGGCTCGTATTAAATATATCCTGGCGGCAGAGCAGAGATCCAAACTCGGGATAGTGGGCCAAGTAATTCTCTATCATGTAGGTAGGGATTCAATTAAATCAAAGAATATTAACTTTTTAAAAAAATATGTATTGAACACAAAAGCAACACGGAAGTGTGCAAACTTCCCATCAGGTTATCAAAAGAAATACAGAAAATTAACATACCAGATGGACTCGCTAAACTATCTATACTGAAATACCCCCCGGGAGACGAACGCGATCTTGCTTCGCAGAGAGAGAACACGGGACGGGACGGCAACTCTAGCCTTCACATCCGGGGACGGCGCGGAATCCAGAGCACCAAGGTCGTCCTTCTAATTGAGCAGGAGGCGGCTATACCCCCAAGGAGCGCATTCAGCCTCGGGCCACCTCAACGATCTCCAATCCAAAGGCACGTGGCCCCCAACAGTATCCAAGTCTGGCGTATTACGGTAGTACTGGTAGCAGTCCGTGATTACGCGACGCGGGGTCGTGATGGCATATTCTAGTAGCCAACACCGGGACCAATTCACTTCACGATTTCTTTTCCATAAATACTGCCACAAAATGGCCAACCAATCACATCGAGAAAAAGTGGGACTTTTACGTCATCCACTATAAAAACACCGTACACGAACCTCTCGTGTCACGTAAAAACCACCCCGCGTCTTTTAAGTTTTAAATCAACTTAGATTCTCATGATTAACAGTGATTAAAACACCTTGATGGTGAGTGACCAATTCCAGAACAACCTAGTCCATGGCTGCCCGGGAGGAAGTGCCCATAAACAAAAAGTGCTCTTCTTTCTTTTCCAAAAATTACCAGTGTCCAAAAAAACACCATAGACAAAATAAACACCTAAGCAAGAACTGCATTAGTTACATAATTATTTATGTGACATCGTGTTTTATTAAAAATTTTCACAATTTTCGCATCGATTTTGTCGTTTTAAATACTAGCGCGCTCCTCTAATATTCGTAATTTCATATCTCTCTATCTTCTTCTTTATGAGCCCGGTTGCGGCGCCTTAATACTAGTAGTTAAAAACCCGCTCCACAAGTTTTTACTGCAAGGTCCTGGAGGCGGCTTTTGGTTCGGCTTCGCCCAGTTAGTGTTGGTGATCATTTTGTAAATCCAATAGGAACTGGTTCCAAAATTAGCCCATTCCTCGTATCCACTGTCAACGTGTCAACCAGTGATTGGTATTCACCGGGAAAAAAGTAACCGGGACGCGCGATGACGTCATAAGTAATATAAGCCGCTTGATACAACTGAGTATTACCGTCAATATTTTGAAATCTGGAAGATACTCCAGGTCCACAAATTCGTAGAATTTATACTTAGGAAGGGCACGTCCCTTTGCGTCTTGCCGACGAAAGCGGAATCATCCTTGTGACGAATTCTTGAATTAGTAACCGAATTGCAACTGTAGCTGGAAGTCGGATTCTTAAATTCAACCACGCAGACGCAAGGCTAGTAATAATGTTCGATTTCTTATTTGAATATTTTCATATCGTCCGCAAAATTAAAACTTGGACATCGTTGATTAAAATGACTGCCAAAAATGCTTACCATCGATCCAATTGCACAAGAGCGATGTTGTTGTAAATGTTGGAGATGGATGGGAAGAATTCTGGATGGATGACAATTCTACCAACATCGAAGATCTCATCCGGAGTACTGGGATTGAATCTTCCTCCCAGGCCGACAAACTTTAAGTTTTCAGATCTGAAACAAAAGGAGTAGTGATAGTTACACATTATCCTAGTTTTTTTTCTTGTTTAGCACCGTTGTGATTTGGCTCTCGATGAAAAGAAAAAGTGACACTAAAAAGGGACAAAAACATACATCTATAGGATTTAGCCCGTGAGAATGAGATAGTATAATCGGTCTCCTGTTTGTGCGGTGTTTCGTAGCCTTCCCTCTTGTATACTTTAGTTTTCTGAAGGTTTTACTTCAACCGCGTATGAACTGCACACAATTTTTGAAAAGTGAGTTTTTAGCACTGTTGTGATACGAAATTTTTTTTTTTACATGAGGTCCACACAGGAGGCCCTGAGGAAAATAATTTCCCTGAGGGCCTATGTCATCTTTGGGGATGCTGTGCGGAGGGTTTTTTTTAGGGAAAGGAAGGAGAGGAGAGTTCTGTGAAGGGAAAAGGTTTAAGGGGTGAGTAGGAGACTGGGATTCAGTGTGTCCTGGTCATCAGACCTAGACAAACCTCATCCCATAAACCCGGGCACCTCTGCTAAATCACCAAACGTAGCGAAACACTTGGGGTGACCTATGGCAAAGGTGTTGGTTATCCAATAAAGGTTCCCGGGGCGACGGTACCCATTCCCGCCTCCCAAATTGATGAAATGCGATGAAACGAAAAAGCGACTCTTAAAAGATGCCAACACATACATCTACAGGATTTAGCCTGCGAGAGAATGAGATAGAATAATCGGTCTCCTCTTTGTGCGGTGTTTCGTAGCCTCCCCAATCTTGTCCACTTAAGTTTTCTAAAGGTTTCACTTCTACCACGTGCGAACTATACAATTGTAATTTAATCAATAAATTTCAGATTGCTTTTTTCAGTCCCTATTCATCAATTTGATGGTTGTTTACAAGACTTTGAATTTAAAATTAATAAAATAATAAACTCACCCAATGCCTTCAATGACGTATGCAGCGGTGAGCACCCACCGGTCGCTGATTAGGGTGCCCCCTTTCCTCTCCCAGGCAATGCTGTCTTTACTACCAGTTCCAAATCGTGCCTGGGAATACAAACACTCTTCATTGTATATATCATATAAATCTCACTGTGGAAAGAATAAGAAAACTTATCTATGTTTTCTATAACATACGAAACATTTCAAGCACCAAAGTCCCTGCTGAACTCAAGACCGATAGGGCGAAGGATCCTGGAAAGACCAAGATTAAGATGGAGTGACAACGTCCTCAAAGATATTGTACTGCACAGGGTGAGGCACACAAGACTGTAGAAACAGGGGGTGGTTCCGATCCACGAAGGCGTTAAGAAGTCGGGAGAGCATCTCAGGGCTGTCCGCTTGAAGAGCTTGTCTGAAGGTGATCCAATTCCTTTTAACTAGCCGGGTCTGGTCCGTAGAGCGTAGAGTGTCCGAGGTCCAGGGGTAAGGCGATGGTCAGAAAAGAAAAGAGGCGATTGGAAGCAGGTCAGAGAAAGGGCGAGCAGGCAGCGAGAGAGATGTTGACGCGAAGATGGTTAGGTGAGTACTGGTTTGGAAGGGCTTCTAGACCCTATTTATTAGGCCACGGTAGAATGCTAGAGCACTCTGCCATTGCTATGTCATTGTTGGGCCGTTATACGTAGGAAGGATTCGTAGAACCCATTAAAGACGTTGGCCATCGGGTCCGGATTCCGAGAATCCGGAACCGATGTCTCCCTCTGCTCGCTCGCCTCATCCTGACAATTTATTTATTGAACACAATATTTTACATAGCTAAATACAATTCTAAATACGTCCGACACAGATATAATATATCTACCTTGGAGTTTTTAAACTGGAGAGAGCTGGCATAAAACCGAGATGAGTGGAGGAAGACTCTTGAGGAGACCAAGACCCGTCAGGGGTTGTAGAGCCAAGAGTGATGATGATGATGATAAAAAAATTTAAAATTTATACGTTATTCTTCTTTAGTCAGTTCCTCGTTGCTGTGGATCGTGATCTACTCCAATTTCCATGGTGGACAAGGCTCTTCCACTCCTCGATGTTCTGCGCTGTGTGAAGAGAGCCAAGGACACCGATGTACCGGATGCCAGTGATATTTGGTCACTCCAGTTCTGCGGTAATCTTTCTCTTCTTCTTCTGTCTTCCACTTTGCCAGTGACTATGAGTTTCTCCAATTTGGAGTCAGTTTGGCGAACAACGTGTTTTACTGCAGTCGTAATAATATCTGTCACTTACCCAAGAAGGTGCCTCTGCGATGGAGTATATCCGAGTCTCGTGGTATTCTGCTCCAGTGACGGGTATGGCTGGACATATGTCTCGCCGTGTCCAGCCAAAGCTAGTGCGCTGGCAGGGGTGGATGTGCCCAGCCAGCTCTATGCAGTCTGAAACACAAATAGATGTCGTTAGTACCTATATAGTTATTTGTAGTTTTGAGGTGTCTCAACAGATGGCAGATAAGTAGTACCTTGCACAACTGCTAACCCTGTACAAATCACAAGTGCACCCCACGGTTGAATTTGGCAGCCACCTCTGGTCTGGAGCTCCAAAATACATGAAAAATACCCTCGACTCTGTGCAGAATCGGGCGGTCCGTTTGATAGATCCTCCCATCTTAACAGACGGATTCCAATCTTTAAAGCACAGGCGTCGGGTGGGAATGCTATCCTTGTTCTACCGGTACTACAATGGAAGATGCTCCGAGGAACTAGCATCATTGATCCCTTCGGCACCGGTGCATAGTCGGGAAACACGTCAAACGCGTGCCTAACATTTGTACATGGTTGACATTTGTCACATGAGAACGGGTCATTTCTTCGACTCGTTTTATGTTCAACAGCTCGGCTGTGGAATGATTTGCCGGCCTCTGTGTTTCCTCCTTCCTACAACATGGGTCTCTTCAAGACCAATGTTCATTCCTTCCTCTCTTCAAAAAGACCCTCCACACAGCATCCCAGATGACATAGGCCCTGAGGGAAATAATTTTCCTCAGGGCCTCCTGTGTGGAGTTAATGTAAAAAAAAAAAACTTTAGAAGAGTGTTGACTATTGTCGTTCGTGTTCTGTTACGGAAATAGCCAATGATACACGATAGACAGCTGGGCTCCCGCAGTATATGATTCTCTAGCTTAAGAACTACTTAGAGCAGGGTTTCCCAAACTGTGTTCCGCGGAACCCTACGGTTCCGCCGAACCTGTACAGGGGTTCCGCGACAATTTGTCGGAAGAATTTAATTTAATATAATATACACATATTCGTATTTGAATACTACTGATATTATTCTCATTATTTGTATAAATATTTCACAAGTACCCTTCCAGGTAGAGAGACTAAGCTTAATGGAAGTGGAAAGAGCCGTTTATGGTGTTATCGCAGTAAACCTTCATTTTACATACCTACTAATAAAAATCTCCGAAATTTATTACTGTGCTGTGTAATACAATGATCAGAATATGCACATCTGTGTGATGTGGAAACAATTACAACGGGATAACTTATCTGCATGTGTGTCACGAAATTTCTGTTTCCAAGGAATCATATTTTTTGGAAATCGACTATACCTGAAAGTAACAACGTAAACATCTATCAGTCTTAGTACATCCTTGTTAGCAATTAGTCGAACTTATTATGGTGTTGGTGAAAAAATCGTGTGAAATTGTGTGAAAAGTTGACCGGTCAGTGGTTGAGTGGGCATCGCGCTTGGGGCCCGCCCGGGCGTCCCGTGTTCCTCGACTGGCTAAGTCCTCCATCACAACACAAGCAACATTTTCGGCTTTTTGTGGTGGTAGTAGGAGTTTTTCAAACAATGTTGGGTTATTCGTAACCCGGGAATGTTTGTCTTTCTTTTAAAAAAAATAAAATAAAATTAGTTTGTGGAAAATAATCGCTATCAATTAAATATCGAACGTTAGGAAAACATCAACTTCATATATAATGCATATAATATACATGTATATCTACATTTGGGAATCAAAGGTGAGGAATACAAGCCATAATCATCAATTTGTAGATTTTTTTTTTTTTTTAAATGAGCAAGGGTTCCGTTAAAATTTGCGGGTTTGCAAAGTGTTCCATTGCAGAAAAAGTTTGGGAAACCCTGACTTAGAGCATCCAATAGGACAGATATCTGATCTAGTTAAGCCGCCGCAACCCGAATATCTACCGATTTCTTACATATATCCCTTAAACATTTGAAGTTTTTAAGCTCTTAAAAAATATATGGTTTTTTGAAGATAATATCTAGACGCATTCCACGCCGAAACGGCAATTATATGAAATTTCCTCGACAGAAAAAAAATCGCAAAGTATGCTCCGAAAATTATTACAAAAACGTTCATTTCATTTATTTTACAAGTTATAGTAAATTCACAATGTTTCTTTAAATGATACTTAAGATGCTCCCCACGAGATTTTTGCTCTATTTTAAACGAGTCGTGTTTAGTTAATCATTTTCACAATTTTGGCTTCAATTTTATCATTTTTTTTTTTTTTACATGAATACTGCACAAGCGTCGCAACTGCTCCCGTCTGGAGCCAGTGGGACTATATCATCCCCAATTGGGGTATGTTGTGAGGCTGAAGGCAGTGGGGAGGGGAAGGAGATAGGGATGAGGAAGGTGGGGAAGTACCTGGCTATTCAGATCTGGTCACCAAACACGGCAGAAGCCATTTCAAGCAACGTTTCAATTCTGAATGGTGGTCTTACACCAGGGCGATACTGAGAGTATCTTCCACTCTGGAACGTGCCGCAAATATACTATATATTATTTTTAAATTAATAAATTGTGAAATAACACAAATTAATCAAATAAAATTTATTTGCCACGCCGGGATTCGATCCCGCGACCTTCGGAGTGCGAGGCAAGAGCCTTACCACTGGACTACGCCGGCCGTCAAATATAAGCGCGTTCTGTCTAACATTCGTAATTACATATCTCGCCATCGTCTTCTTTTTGAATAGGGATGCAGCGCGTGGCGCCTTAAATATTCATTGTAAAACTTACGATAACATAAATAAAGCAACGAACCTCGATCTTTATTGGAGTTTTTCCGAAACTAACGAAATCGAAACGAAAGTAATCTCAATCACTGGGATTGAATAACATAAGAAATTCAAGGGAATATTACATACTAGTTTTTGCCCCCGGCTTCGCTCGCACAGTATTAGGGGGGTTCCCACTCAGCCTCCTCTACTTCCCCCCTCCCCTCCTCCCCCCCTCCCCTACCCTCCTCAACAACCCTTCCTTACTCGTTACATTCATTTTTCAAGCGTACCAACTATTAAAGCGTAACAATCAAACACATGCAATTTCGCAATTATAATATTAGTAAAGATTAGCATAATTTTAACTATCAAAAGGATCTCCATAGTAACCTAAACAAATAACAAAATGACAGCGCACGTCAAATAATTACTTAAAGTTACCAAGCAACACTTTGCTTTTCTTCTGGACAATAAACGTAAAATAAATAATTTCATAACGCCAGAGCTTACCAATATATACAGTCTATATTACTCGCAAATAATGTAGCTTTCTATTAGTGAAAGAATTTTTAAAGTCCATTCAGTATTTTTTGCGTGAAAGAGTAACAAACATACATCCATATAAACTTTCGCCTTTATATTAATAGGAAGTTTACCTTATTGACGAGATTAATTAGATTTATTAAACATGAAACATCTCGCATTATTATACTCACAATCAGCCGCCTTTGATCCAGTTGGTTCCTGCGGTACTAGTATCTTGGACACAGGCGAACATGGCTCCGAGCAGCAAACTAACTGGCCCTCCGTCGCACTCGAATACGGATTACATATCTGAAATCCAACATTTAATTTTTAAAAATTGTAATACAAAGAATATGAGTTGCATCTCTTCTCTACATCTCTACATATTATAAATTACAGTCCTCCGCGTCGTCTGTCTGTCTGTCTATTCGCGATAAACTCGAAAACTACTGAACGGATTTTCATGCGGTTTCCACCAATAGATAGAGTGTTTCGTGAGGAAGGTTTTGGTATATAATTTGCCAAGGATTTGTGTAAATTGGTTGAAACATAATTATAATTGTTAGAAGTGTCAGAAAAAGTCGAGCCCCCTGGTAGCTTTCATCGAAAACGCTGGCTACTCCTTTTGGGATATAACAAAACAATGCATGGTGGGATATTCCTCTTTTATAGATCTACAAAAAAGTCCGCGAAGGCATATATCTATCTTTTACGGATAGCTTACTATACCCATTCTATCTTCTAAAAAATGGTCACGTTCATTGCAGTAATTGGAAAGTTATTTAGACGGATACAGTATTAATCCTTATTAACTTAAATACTTTAGTTACCTCAAGCATTTCATGCACATTATTATAATCTTTCGCACCATCTCTACGTATTATAAATTAAAGTCCTCCGCGGCATCTGTCTGTCTCTTCGCGATAAACTCAAAGTTGGCGGTGGTTATAAAGGTTGGATAACCATCCAGTTGATGGCGTTGTGTTTTGTTAGCCACAGCAACGCCAGGTCGGTCATGTTTTTTTTTTACATTAGGAGGTCCAAAGACTAGCCAAGTATCCAAAAACTAAAAACTGTTTTTGAAAGGTGATGAAATACGATTTTAATTTGATTTAAAAATATAATTTTTTAAATATAAAATTTTGAATGCAAACACAAAAAAAAATTAAAAATGGCTCACTTTACTGGCTAATTTTTTCTAACTAAAACCACTGATAAGGAAAAAAATACAAACGTGTACATATTTTATAAGATAAATGCATTACGAACATTATCGTCACCTCACTTTTTTATCGTTCCATGTTAAAATAATTAATACAAAATTTAGGTAGTTTCATAATTTTTTTCCAAATTGCTATCCGAAATTTTGGTTTCGTAAAGGTGTACATTTGAATTATTTTATGTTTATTAGATTTGAATATATAGCGTGTTGTTTTTTCTTTTCAATTCCATTTAGATCATACTTCTTACTAGGATAGTAAGGGCGACACAATGATTTTTATGAGACCTGCGTGAGCTGGGACAATTATGGTCTCCTGTGATTAAGAGGGAATTAAGAGGGAATAACCAGACACAACCGGAAATATGTCATTTTTAAATAAAATTCTAAACCTATTGACTCTTTTCTACAAAAAAATATAATACGATTTCGAAAGATTGTTCTTTTATCTAGTAAAGATATATTTTAAATTTTGAGAAAATATGTTTATTTTTAGTATAATCAGGTTTTACCGTAGGTCGTTGGCAGATTTGTTAAATTTTCAAACAAAATTTTGTATTATACAACACACATTTCAAATCATACAATCATGCAGTAAAATAAATCAATACATTTTCTAGGAAAGCTACTTTTTGTAATTTTAATTTTAGTTCGTATAAAATCTTTTAAAAAAATATCCGAGCACATGTTTTGTGACGAAAATACTTCAGTTTGTCTATTTATTTACGGTCTTACAAACTAACATATTTTTTTTTAAACATTTTTATATTGTTTAGACGTTATTAAAAAATTATAAATACTTATAATCAAAAAATAATTACAAAAAGTACATAATTTTATCATCACACATTTGAGCATTTTTGAATAAAGGTATACTCGTCTACCAAAGCAAATTCCTGTTGAAATAAAACGAATATTGAGTTATTATGTTAAAATGCTGATACGGAGAATAATTAATCTTTCTCATCGGGACCGCTCTGTACAGTTGCAGGGTACATTCGCAAGACCGTCTTTTGACGAAATTAGAATTCTCGGCCGCTGGTTAATCGCCCAACGGGTTAAAACAATAAATAAATAAAATAAATTTTGATGAGTTCGTCATAAGCGAATTTCTGAAAACAACTGCCGAGTTCTATTGTTTACCTGAGGTAAGTTTCCTTTACTGGCTGCAAGCATCGCTGCCGGGCAGTCAGACAGTCGACTGCAAGCTCCCGGCATTCCCGTTGCCTCCATGATACAGCCGCTACCTGCAAGAACACACCACACAGATACACTAGGGTTACGTAGGGATCCTTAAAAATAAAACTTACCATCGCCTACTGGATTTAATTAACCGTAGAATGATAAAATATAATATAATTACTTCTCCCTGTTACATTTACTGAGACTTGATACATTAAAAGAAAGAATAATTTGTTCTGACTTATTTTATCTATTTAAAATTGTTAATAACTTGTTGAACTCCCCTGAACTTCTTTCGTTAATAGGTTTTCATGTACCGAGTAGATCAGTTTGTCAAATTACCTTACCATTATAACAATACAGGATCAAATGCAGAATTATATTCCATAATACATAGCCTGCATATGCTTGGTAATAAATATGTTGTTGATGATGTGATAAATATTGAAAGAATATCAACATACAAACATTATTTAATTAAAGCTGTTTTTAATTATTTTTTAATAACATTATTTAATTATTTTTTTTCTTAACCCGGCGTCAATGACGCTGGGTCACAATGACCCGAGGCGATTTAAAATGGCCATACTTTTTTTCCCGTCAACCGTTCGACTTGAGCGCTTGAGTAGCTGAAAATACAGCCCCCTTCTACCCGCACGGCCGGCGTGCTCAGCGCGACGCCGCTTGCGGAAGGAGATATACGTGCGTCAAGTTAAAACAGGTAGGTAAATATGACCTATAGTTGAAATGAAATTCTATAGTTATGTTTTCATAGTTGATTTTGCATGTGTTTCTTACTAAGATAATAAAAAGTTGATTTATAAAATATACTGGTATTATTTATATTTTTTTATGAGCAAAGAACTTATAAATAATAAATAATTTTTAAAATCAAGATAACCCTTTCAGTTTGGTACAACCCATCGCTTGAGTAGCTGGAGATACAGCCCCCTTCTACCCGCACCGCCGGCGTGCTCAGCGCGACGCCGCTTGCGGAAGGAGATATACGTGCGTCAAGTTAAAACAGGTAGGTAAATATGACCTATAGTTGAAATGAAATTCTATAGTTATGTTTTCATAGTTGATTTTGCATGTGTTTCTTACTAAGATAATAAAAAGTTGATTTATAAAATATACTGGTATTATTTATATTTTTTTATGAGCAAAGAACTTATAAATAATAAATAATTTTTAAAATCAAGATAACCCTTTCAGTTTGGTACAACCCATCGCTTGAGTAGCTGGAGATACAGCCCCCTTCTACCCGCACCGCCGGCGTGCTCAGTGCAACGCCGCTTGCGGAAGGAGATACACGTGCGTCAAGTTAAAACAGGTAGGTAAATATGACCTACATATAGTTTAAATGAAATTCTATAGTTATGTTTTCATACTTGATTTTGCATGCGTTTCTTACTAAGATAATAAAAAGTTGATTTATAAAATGTACTGGTATTATTTATATTTTTTTATGAGCAAAGAACCCATAAATAATGAATAATTTTCAAAATCAAGATAAACTTCCGTTTTGGTACAACCTATTGATAAAATTCGGGTCACGGTTACCCGGCGTCATTGACCGCGTAATTATTTTCAAGTCATTGACGCCGGGTTAAGAGCCTAGCAGTCCTTTAAGTATTTTCAAATTTGGTGAAATTAGTTGGGTGTTTCGTCGTAACGTCGCCCGTGTAGTTTTCACATATTTTAACTTCGGTATTCTGTTTTAAAGTTGTACATAATTTCACAACGCTACTTGTAATCTAATTCCCCGATTTCCTCCTCCCGTCCAGCTTTAGGGCGTCGACTTTACCATGAAACTCGTATGTAATTTTGTTCAGCGAGCGTTTGGTGATATCAGGGGTATAAAAGCAGTTTTATTTAAAATTTTGCAGAAAGTGAAAAGAATGATAATTTTTCCAATGTAAATTATTACTTTTTCAACACAAATTCAAAGGTAAATTAAGCTTACTTTAATGAATCGGTAATTATTTTTGTTATTAATATCATCGCAAAGAAAAAACCTCTTGTTGTCATTGTTTTATTTTAAAAACTTAACAAAATTGATAATAACGGTTGATAAGACGATTATGCACCAAGAATTTTTATTACTACAAAATGTGCATACCTATATTACGAGTACAATACAATATTATATATTCAGGGTATTATTAGGCGTACTTGACGTATTTTAACCAGTTATTCGTGACATTATTTGGAATAAAAAATGTAAATGAAATTTTGGTCTCCGGCGACTTTTTTTTAAAAAACTTTTTTCCTAAAAATCAAATTTTTTTCCGCATGTCGTCACTGGTCACCCAGCCGAGTAGCCGACCAACCCCTCACCCCATCTCTAACTGTCCAACACCTAAATTTTTTTATGTTTTTTGTAGAAAAAAAAACAAAGGTGTCACTGTAGTCAAAAAATTTCATTTACATTTTTTACTCCAAATAATGTCAGGAATCAATGGTTAAAGTAAGTCAAGTACGTCCCTTAAAACCCTGTAGGTATATATGCAGTTCTAGTGCTGCATACATATAAAATATATTGATTTTAATACAATACGTATATTTTATTTTATTTATTTATGATTATTTAGGAAGCATACAATTGTGTGTAAAGTAATTGTACATTAAATATAATTTAAATAATAATTTAAATTTAAACCAGTTAAGTTCAGTGAAATCAATTGGTTAATAAAAAATTATAGTAGGTATAAATTGTAAGCACGTTGTAAAAATTATCAAAAAGTGGTAATAATCAATACAGAAATAATAGTTTCGAGTAATTATTTAAATAAAATTACTAAATAAAAAAAATTTAAATAATAATACATAGTGTTAAGTAAAAAGTTATTAAAAAGAAAATAATAAACAAGAATTAATAGTTTTCATTTAAGTACATTGTACGGTTAGTTTGATTTTAGTCGATTTAAGGGTAAAATGGATAATGTATATATGCAGCACTAGGACTGCACATATACAGGATGTTAAGTACTTGACTTACTTTAACCAGTGATTCCTGACATTATATGGAGTAAAAAATGAAAATGAAATTTCGGTCTCCGGAGACATCTTTGATGTTTTTTTCTACAAAAACATAAAAAATTGTAGGTGTTGTACAGTTGGAGGAGGGGTGAAGGGTTGGTCGACTACTCGGCTGGGTATATACATGTTTATATATAAAGCTCGAACCAAAAAATCTTAGTTTTCGAGTAAATAGAGTTTGAAGACAAAATTTTTAAGGTTAAATTGGAAAAAAAGTTAAAGTTGCTACATGGTTACTGTCAGATCAGACAGCTTGACTATTCACATCTAGTCACCAAACACGGCTAAAGCCATTTAAAGCAAAGTTTTAATTCTGAAAGGTGGTCTTTTACTAGGGCGATACTGAAACTATCTTCCAATCAGGAACGTGCCGCAAATACCTTATAATATTTTTAAATGATCAAATTGTGAAATAACACAAACCAATCAAATAAAATTTACTTGCGCATGTTGAATTTGAACCCGTGACCTCGAGAACGCCAGTCGAGAGCCTTATCGAAAATAACAAAACTAGAAATGCTAAAAATATATTATAAATAAAGATATGTAAACGTGAACAAAACTAATAAGTGATTAATTTTATGTGAATAATTTAATAAAATTTCATTAAGATTTTTCAAAAATAGTTATTTGCCATCGAATAGATATTTCGCATTTCATATTATTTGTTCTTATTTAAATGTCGGAAACATTTATTTAGTTATCATATACATTTATTTAATTATCAAAAACATTATTTAATTATCATAAACATATAATATTATGTTAACTTTGAATATCCCTGAACAGCGCCGACACAGCTCGCCCGTGCGAGTTGAGTAGATAGCAAATTAAAGAAGAAATTGTAAGAAGGGCCATTTAATAATTCCGACAATGTATTCAGGTCTAGTAAATGACTGATCTTTTGGGTGATTCAGCTTTTACTTAAATTATTTAAAGTAGCGTGACAAACAACCTTCCGTCTTCGGGCCTGTCCGAGCACTGATCTGCTCCTGAGAAATCTGGTCCTAATATATGATACGAAAATGGATGCAAACCAAATAAATCATTGGATTTTAATATATTTATTTTTAAATTGAGATTCTTAAAATACTGTTTTATTGGATGATATTTTTATTTTATTAACTAACCTGTTTTTTGGTACATTAAAACGATTCTAAAGTTGACTGATTTATGCAGTTTTTTTAATAATATCACATCGTAATTTAGCTCAAAACGCTCTTTAATTAAAAAATTTAAAAAAGAAGCGGTATACGTTGAGATGTTTTCTATCTAAAAATATTTTTTTTCTTTTTTTTTCCTTTATGCATACGACAACATAAGAAAAATATTTGCAGGTCAATTGAGATTTGTTGAAAATAAATTTTTTCAAACAGTTATAAAGTATGAAAAATATTTTTTGTTAATACTTAATTATATTTCTGGGGATAGAACGTAAATGTAACTATCATTCTTTTGGTATAACTTTTTTTTTGTTTGTACGGTTATGGACGTAGGCGACTTCGAAAACGTGCAAAAATCATTAAATATTGAAAAATCTCTCGTACCATCTTAACTATGTATATTCTTTATTCATTTCAAATTATTGTAATTCCTAAGTAAAAGCCGTTCATCGGCGTTAATTCATAATAAATAAATTATCCATCTATATGACCTAAGAGAGACACAAGAATTGCTGATTTTAGATTTTCACGGCCAAAAGCATTTGTTATTTATTTTTGGAATGTTATGCCGTGTTGCGCTACCTCCTCCGATGCACACATCTGCCCTGATGATGGACATTGTAATGCTGTCCGAAAGGTTGACTAAATTGACTAAAGGAGGCGGTAGCGCAACACGGCACAACACCCCAAAAATAAAAAATAAATACATTTTATTTCGCAACATGCTGTCTATCTCAGTTAGCTCAGTTGCCGAGCAGAGCTTGTGCGGGGCGGATGTATAACCACGGTAAGTACAATAATTACGGAGATATATATACACCACTCGTTCAAAAGACGTATGACTATCTTTTGTACTGTCGGACTTCTTCTTATATTGTTATTATTTTATTAAAAACTAGCTGACCCGGCGAACTTTGTACCGCCTCGGGATCAATAACCATTGTGTTAACTTATTAGCTGAATTAAATTCAGTTTTTTATTAAGTTAAAATTACACAATGAAGCAATTATCGATGCGCAACTATCCGTGCTTTGTTTTTGTCAGTATCAGAGATGGCGTTGTGTACAGATTTATATTTTTTGTGATTTTCTTACTTTTCACGTATTTATTATAATTATTGTATTTTTCCTTTGGAGGGGTGCAGACATATGTTCACCGTTTGTCCCATTTTTCGACTGTTGACATTTAGTGTGTAAGAAAGAGGGGCAGCATTAAATCTCTAAGAACAAAAGCAAGATAACCAGCGCATTGACATTTGACGTTTTTGAATTTTTGGAATTCACTCACTATTCAATATTATACTTATCACAATATTCCTGCAGCTCTTTCAAAAGATGAGAATTCGTTCCCTACAAAATGTTTAAGGAAAAGAATTTTCTTCATAATTTTATTTTTGTAGAATTTTTGCAATGTTTTAATAGCTATTCTGCTATTCGGAGCGGAGACAAATCCAACAAATGAAAGATCATCAAAATCGGTCCAGCCGTTCTTGAGTTATAAATGGTGTAACTAACCCTACTTTGTTTTATATATTTGATCAAGAAGATGAGTTTGTACAGGCGTACACAAATAGTCCATCATAATATTCTAAAGCATTTTTCAATAAGCCTTTTTTCTAAAATAATTAAATTAGTGCCATCTATGAAAGAGCATAATATTTTGAATACTTTTAGTACTGTACCTTCAACTAACTTCACCGTTGGACAACAGACAATTGGGACGGTTCCCTCAAGACCGCAATTCTGAAAACAATATTAATTGCATAATCATTATTATTATTATTATTATTATTACATAGTATAAAATGAAGTCACTCAAAATGTATGTGCGCGTTAATCTTTTAAACTACGCAACGGATACTCATGCTGTTTTCACCAATAGATAGAGTGATTCAAGATGAATGTTTATATGTATAATACATATAAATTATATTAGAGAAAAGCCGAGAAATTCAAAGAAAACATATTTTTGTGCGATTTAAAACGGCTGGCGGGCCGTACTATAGTCACTTTTGAAATTCGTTCTACGGAAGAAATTGGAAAATAGATGTCCTAGAGTAAGTAGGTATTTGATTTTCCCTTTTCAAATATCCAGTGTTGCATTGCAAACATTGTATAATTTGTGGCGATCGCTCGAATTGCAGAAGTCGCTCAAAATGTATGTGCGCATAGATTTTCATGCGGTTTTCACCAATAGATAGAGTGATTCAAGGGGAAGGTTTAAATGTATAATACATGCTTATTATAGTAGAGAAAAGCCGATAAATTCAAATATTCAATTCAGGCAGCGGGCAGCTGGCAAGTGGGTGGTGTGGATTTTATAAAGGTTGGGTAATGGCGTTGTGTTTCGTTAGCCACAGCAACGTGTGGCCGGGTCTGCTAGTTATAGTAATAAAATTGCATCATTAACACTTCACTATATTCACTATATTGATATTCACTATATCGATATTCACTATATTGATATTCACTATATTGATATTCACTATATTGATTTACTTACTATATTGACGATGCAATTATTTTGTTAAAGTAATAAAATAATTGCATCATCAAGACTTCATTATGGTATAAATTTAGTCTTGAAAAAAAAAAGGCAAAAATGGTGGAGATGATAAAACAGGAATCTACAGAATTGGATCTATTGTATGAAGGAAAATGGTCACTATGGTAAAATAGGAATCTGCTAATATTGAAAATTAAATGTTACTAGCGATGGGTAAGTTCTGCATTTTTCCGGAGGCCTCCGAGGCGTGCTTCCTTTTTTTTATGTAATACTTTTGTACTCGAGTTTTAGGAGCAGGTCCCGGGTTCGAGTTCTTTGGTGCGGAGTGGGTACTGGATGCTGTTGCGACTAGCGAGACGCATGAGTTCGGCCAAAGCCGGAACTGACCGATCAAACCAAGAACTCGATCTCAAACAAGAACCCGAGTGTTGAGAGTGGCTCGGACCATGAACACGGGGACTCTGGTGGAGGCATTCACGTCCCGGCTCCGAGTCCGGCGGCTCTGAGTTCCGGGTTTGGGTTCAACTGAAATGCGTTAGGGTTTGTTGTGCAAAAATCACATACAAACCCTATACCAGTTCAGTCGCCAACGCGTTTCGTTACTCAATCTGTTTCAGCGACGATGACGATAGTAATTATACTTACTTAATGGTTACTTAAATAACCCAAACTAAGAACCTATTTTGTGCACGTAAATGGTTGTTTCTTGTAGGAATTGCTGAAACGAAGAGTAATTACGATAATCTGATCCTAAAAGTACGGCGGTTAGGTACACATCTACCAACCCGGTTGAGGTGCATATTAGTTACCTTTCAAAACAAGAAATTCGAATTTATTAACTTCGACAAATGTGTCGTTAGACGAAGTGTCAACTAATTTTCAATTTTGTTTTATAAAACGGAGGTCCTCCGACTTAGTTTGGGATACACGAAATTAATACGCATCAGTTACAGAGGTTGGGAGTACCAAAAACTAACGAGAAATTTCAAAACACCGGGATGTCGCCGGGCGTCACTGTGACAATGAAACGCATACATTTTTGGTCAGTGACTTTCGGGCTTCCGACTGATAAAAAGTATCAAATTTGCGAAACTGTCAAACATTTGAATTTTTTAACTAAAGGGGTAGGCAGAGAGAGTGGATTGTCCAATAATCACATTCATACATCAAGTCTTACTGGTTCGAGTACCTACTAGTTCAGTCATCCCAACAGACAATAATACCATCAGACAGTTTAACCGCAGGGGTAGGCAGAGAAGATAGACCGCCGGCGGTAATATCAAAATGTAGTGTTACTGTACTATATATATATTTTTTTTAATAATCGGAGACGGTTTACATATATATATAGTTCCCGTGAGCACTTACGCCATATACCCATTGTACTATCTCCCATTTTACCTCATTCCTTTGACAGTAACCCAGTCTATAGTAACCCATGAAGCTATATCTTCTGGTTCGACAATGTGTCTTCCCAGGTCTCATTTCCCCTCTTCACTCCTTCTTGGTTCCCTGAAGGCCCCACGACGGAAGAGGGCTTCATCTCTCCTTTCCACTCCTTAGTTCCCCAAAGGTTCCACGACGGAGAGTCCACCTCCCCTTGGTTCCCTGAAGGCCCCACAAGGGAAGAGTTCACTCCACCTTGGCTCCCCGAGGGCCCCAGGAGGGAAGAGAACTTCATCTCTCCTCCTCACTCCTCCTTGGTTCCCTAAAGGCCCCACAGAGGAAGAGTTCACCAAGATGGCCTCATTTCTCCTCTTCACTCCTACATGGTTTCTCGAAGGCCCCACATGGAAAGAGGACTTCATCTCTCCACTTCACTCCTCCTTGGTTCCACAAAGGCCCCGCGCTGGAAGAGTGCCCTTCTCCTTGGTTCCTCGAAGGCCCCACAAGGGAAGAGTTCATGTAGGTGGCCTCAGCTCACCTCTCCACGGTTTCTCCTCTTAGTTCCTTCTACGGCCCCAGGAAGGAAATCCACAGAGGTGGCCCTCAGCACTCCTAGGTTCCCAAAAGGCCCCTAGTTTTCGAATAGTGCAATTTTTTTTTGTCCCATGAGTTCCCAGGGAAATAGAAAGTCCACTCCAGCAGAGCCCTGAGTGCTGGAGTGAGGTCTAAATAATCCGAAATGCGACCTTGTTTCTCGGAGGCACCGTTCGTGACGCTGTTCCCCAGGACATTCAGCCTAAGCACGGTAGCTCACACCTTGGCTTGGGATGGCTATCGCAGGTTTGTGTTTCCACTCCCTGAGCGATGGATTCGCCACACTCCCTACGCTATCGCTACGTTACTGTACTAGATTCCACAATGAGTTTCTAGCCGTTTGGGAATATAATGCAAGCTGTGTATTCTAGGTACACGTTTTAATTAATATAAAAATTCAATATGTAACAAAATAAATGCAACAACAGAAGCTACTCTATAATTACGGTCGTTACCACCACTGAAACAGATAGAGCAACGAAAAGCGTTGGCGACTGAATCGGTATAGGGTTTGTAGGTGATTTTTGCACAAAAAACCCTATCCTACTTCGGTCACCACCGTGGCTGTATTTGTGTAGAGTTGGTAGGTAATTATTAGGGATCGGATAAATATGTATTAAAAAATTCAAAATATGTACATACAGGGTGTTAAGGGACATACTTGACTTACTTTAACCAGTGATTCCTGACATTATTTGGAGTAAAAATGTAAACGAAATTTTGGTCTCCGGTGACTTTTTTTTTATTTTTTTATTAACCAATACATATAATATATAATTAACCAATGTATATAATATATAATATTAGTGGTAACAATACCTCCCTAATTGAGAAATTCTCGTGTTTAGAGAGGGAGCACTATCAGATTGACAGTACTATACATACTTAACAGTTGTTACAATACTTTTTTTTTATAACATATGAATAATAAGTTGACATTTTTTTTTTGTAAATAATGGAAAAATTTTATACATAATGAAAATATAAGTAGGCATTTTTTTGTACATAATAAAACATAATGTAAAATTTTCAAACATAGAGAAATATAAGTTGGCATTTTTTTGTTCATAGCGGAAATGTAATTGGCACATCGTAACACATAGGTACCTAAATCTAGTTAATAGTAAAATGTTTTTTAAGTTTTTGTTTAAAAATTTCATAATTCCTTTCAAATTGAATTTCTTTAGGAAGTTCGTTAAAGCATTTTATGGCTGAGTATGTGTAATGGTGTTGGGCTGTTGTTGTATTAAGTTTAGGGATTATTATTTGTCCTAAGGTTCTCGGCCTGGTGCTAAATGACTTTGTTGTTAGTTTATCTTTGTGGATTTGAAGTAATGCATTTTTTTGATAAATTTTATTTAGTATTAACTTTGAATTCGTCGAATAATTTTTGGGTTGAATAGTCTAATTGTTTCTTTAGAATAATTTTGATGAGTCTTCTATGTACTATTTCAAGTGGGGTTAAGTTGGTTTTAAACGCTCCTCCCCAGCCTATTATTCCATATTGTAGAACTGATTGTGCTAATGCATAGTAAACCTTTAGTAGCATAGATTTATGCAGAATATTTCTTAGTTTGAGGAATACGTAATAAAGTTTTCGTATTCTGTTTACGGTTTGTGCAATATGTTCTGTCCATTTAACATGTTGATCTATAATTATGCCTAAATATTTAATATTATTTTTTTTTGAGATTTTTGTGCATTTAGGTGAATTGCAGTTGTCCGTATAATTATTACAAGAGTTATGAATAGTAATATTGGAATTTATTGTTGGATGGATTTTGTCTGATAATGTAAAAGTCATGAAATAGGTTTTGTCAGAGTTTAAGGAAAGGTAGTTATCATCTAACCATTGTTTTAGGTTGTTTATTTCTATATTCGCAGTTCGATAGGCTTCTTCCCAAGTTTTTTTTTCTATGATTAAAACTGTGTCGTCGGCGAAAGATATGATTTTTCCAATTTTTGGTACTGAAAGCATTTCATTCACGTAAATGATAAACAATATTGGACCTAGAACTGTCCCTTGAGGAATTCCAAATTCGGAATAGGTGGGTTCACTCAATATATTGTTAATTTTTACGTGTTGGTGTCTTTTATGAAGATAACTTTTAAACCATTCTTTAACTGTTCCTTGGATTCCAATGTTTTCTAATTTTTTGATTAGCTTCATGTGACTTATACTGTCAAATGCTTTTCTTAGATCGATGAAAATACTTAAACATTTATTTCCCGAGTCAAGAGCATTATATATTATAGAGGTTATTTTTGCGATTGCATCTTGCGTACCTAAATTTTCTCTGAAGCCAAATTGGTTATCATTAATAATTTTATTTGAAGTGATATGTTTAGTTAATTGTGACTTTACAACTTTTTCAAATATTTTTGCTACGTTAGATACAATAGATATGGGACGGTAGTTTGAGATGTCCGATGTATTTCCTGATTTGAAAACCGGGGTTATTATTGTATTTTTATATATTTTTGGGTAAATTCCTTGTTGTATGCTGTTATTAATGATATGTGCAATTGGTTTTGATATTAATTGTCTCATTTGTTTTAATACATTTACTGTGATATTATCAAAACCAGGGCTCGCGGACACTCGAAGGTTAGTTATATTTTTTTCTATTTCAATTTGGGTGCATTTTTCAAACTTTTCGAAAATATTTTGGCAAGTTTGTGTGGATGTATTGGAAGTATTTTTAGATTGGGGGGAGTCGATTTTTTTGGCTAGATTTTCTCCGACTTTAGCGAAGTAGTTATTGAAAATGTTTGCAATTTTAGTTGGTTCTTTTATTGAGTCTATTGTTTCGTTGTCATAAGTTATTTTATTTATTTGTTTATTTTTATTACCGTTTCCAATAATGTTATTTATTGTAGCCCAGACTTTTTTGTTAGCTTTACCACTATCTTCGATTTTTACCTTGAAGTAATTTTCTTTTGTTTTTTTAATCAAATTTGTAAGATTGTTTCTGTATTTTTTATATGATTGTAATAAAGTTAAGTCATTAGGTTGTTTTCGGGTTTGATAAAACAGTTTTTCTTTATTCCTAATTGAGGTGATTGAGGGCTTAATTTTTCTATGTTTTGATTTTAGATTGACGTTTTTATGTTTAGTTGCATTTATTATGTGTTCGCGAAGTGTTTTATCGAATAAAATTGAAGATTTTTCGGCATCTTCGGTGTTTAATATTTCTGCCCATGTTTCAAATTTCAATTTTTGTTCAAGAAGTTGTATGTTTAAAGTTTTTATATTATACTGTTGTAATGCAGTTTTAGAAAAGGACATACTTTTTTTTAAATCAAGAATTAAGAAGCACGTATAGTGATCGGTAATGTTTGTTTTCCAGATGACAGGTGTTAATTGTGCAGTTGTGGATGTAGATGATGATCCAGATGTGGATGTTTTCCAGATGACAGGTGTTAATTGTGCAGTTGTGGATGTAGATGATGATCCAGATGTGGATGTTTTCCAGATGACAGGTGTTAATTGTGCAGTTGTGGACTTATTGGATGACTTTTTTTTTTTTCAAAATTTTTTTCTCAAAATCAAACAAAAATTTTTTTCTTCTGCATGTCGTCACTGGTCACTCAGCCGAGTAATTGACCAACCACTAACCCTGCCTCCAACTGCGCAACACCTACCATTTTTTTTAATATTTTTGTAGAAAAAATAAATAAAAAAAACTCCCAAAATGTCACCGGAGACCAAAATTTTATTAAATTTTTTACTCCAAATAATGTCAGGAACCACTGGTTAAAGTAAGTCAAGTACGTCCCTTAACACCCTGTATAATATGAACTAAAAAATGTAAAATATGGAGTATAAAATAAGAATATCTTTCATATTAAACAATGTTTATTGTGAAAAATTACTATGCAGTAACAGTTACAAAAAAACAATTATAAAAAGATCGCGAAATGTTCAGGTAATTCTGTCTTATTAAATTGATTGCAGTACACAATCACTGCTTTTTTAAATTATCGAAATTAAAGCTTTGTCGATTTGGTCTAAATATAGCCTTATATTGGCTGAAAGATCTTTTCACGTCACATGATGTAATGGGAGCGTACTTAAAGATGTCTAGTTCCGAAATAGGCCACTTGCATCACATTTTTTTAAATTTTCTTCCGGTTTAGGCAAATATTCTAAGACATTCTGTATATATATATTTTTTTTAATCGTATTTTTGAAACCCTGGGGATTTTTTGAAAATTTCAAACCGAAAAATCAGACCATTTTTTATAAACCGGAAAGACGGGACATAATTTTATAGGTGTGAAAAAACGATAATTACATAGCCGAAAATCATTTAAAAAAAAAGAACGTTTTCCACACGAATGGCACAGGAGAATAACGAGACATACCAAAAATATTACATCTCATAAATATTTTTTTCCTTGATCCATCTTATTGATCATAAATCATTATAATGTACAGCGTCTATATTACTAAATTCTATGTAATATACTTGAACTTGTAAATTGTAATAATAATAAGAATATTATAAAATTTTATTTTGTTAAAATCAGCACCATAATCATTATACCTCTAAAACACGAACCAACATCATCTTCAAGTTCTGAAGAGAACCCCGTACCCATTAATTGTACGGGGTTCTCTTCAGAACATCTGTCAAAAAATCAAGCCAAATGATAAGTTCGCAGAGAACAAACAATAAATCTAGTTAACGAATTCAAAAATTCGCCTGAAATCAAAGAGATGCCATTTAAAAAAATAAATCAGTGTGGAATTTTATAAAATTAATAGGAACATTTTCGGCGACGGGACATTTTCATGTAGTGACGTCACGAGCCCAAATAATGGATTTATTTATTTAAAAATAAAAAAAACTGTACATTTCTAAAAATTTTTACTAACATTTTCGTAATCTTAGTAAAAAACTCTATCCACACGATTTTTTCCAAGTCGTTATGAAGTCCATGCAAGTGGCCTATTGTGTAAGGCACGTCTGCAGTACCCTCAAAGCTTCCGCTCAGAACTTTATTAATTGTTTTTAGGGTGTCAAATTCTTTATTCTCATCTAAAATATACTTTACTTGATAAGCAAAGGTTGTTTATCCTTGGGCATTTTGAAATTAAAATTATAGGTACCTAGACAGTAGTAGTAGGTGACTTGAGTACGTAAAAATAAAAAGACGCGCAAGCAACAGCAAGCAAGTAGAGGAAGAGAATCAAAAATCAAATTACGATGAATAATACGCTAGAGAAATGAAACACACGTGGCCGTGTGGTGGCGAGAATGCAAACACGTAAAATTATATCAGTTTTTGTGAACTAACTCATGTTTTATGATATAAAAATCGAAAATATGGATGATTGTGATATTTTTTGAAAAATATGGACTTAACCATGAAATATGGAAAAATATGGAAAATAAAAATTAGTTTTTCACAATCTATATATGATAATTTAGGTAGAGAACACATACGAGACCGAAAATCGTCAAAATTAAAAATATGTATTTACATATTAATCCGGGCCCTAGTAATTATGCACAACAAACCCTATCCCATTTCAGTAGCCGCCGCGACTGAACCGGTTTAGGTTTTGTAAATACACGCCCTGGATCAGGTTCTCTGGGAGTAGTCGATTTAAAAAAGTAGTGGGAGTAGGATCCGCTTCCTGCGAAGAACCCGAGTTCAAGAGCCCATTCCAGTTGAACCGATACATCGTTAAATGGAACCACAGTTGGCATCTTAAAATAAACAACTACCCTAAGGAGTGTAAGTATAAGTTGGTACTTTACCTGAGGATCTATTCCCTTGTGGAAATCTTCCACGGCACTAGCGCACTTGGATAAGTGTAGGCACTTGCCGGCTCGCCCTGTACTCTCCATCGTACATGAATCCCCTATAATAAAATAGTTGCTCAATCATTTATAGGTCATATAAAATGCTTGGTTTTGTTCTTCGTTCGAGTAAAGTGTTCAGTAACCCGTGTACAGTAGCAATGTTATATTTTGCATTAGTCAGAAGTACACTGGAATACGCCTCGCCAATTTGGAACCCGCTGTACAAAGTATACATAGATAGCATAGAACATATTCAAAATAAATTTATAAAATATATTACCTTCAAATTCAACAATAGCTTTGAATGCAAATTTCAAACTTTGCAACAAAGGCGAACAATAGCTGATTTGACATTTATCTTCGACCAAGTATATCTAGACAGGGCGTGTAGGTCTTAAAAATGACACCGGAACCAAAATATCGCAAGAAGCATTGTTTTGTACCTTTAGTTGGTCTGCGTGGAGCTAATTTGTTTTCCAGCAAGTTCGCGGTAACAGAATGGAGGCGTCTACTAATATCTACAGGAATTCCAAACACTGAAAAAATCGAACTAATATTTATGAGAACCGAAGTGTTGACGAATATCTACAGCACTGGCAGAGGTTGGATTTTCAATTATGTATAGCATATTGGAATAACGTAATATTGCGTATGCAGTTTAAAAAACTTAATTTATGTAAGTATGTATGTAAAAATCCCTAATATCGGACTATTGGACACATTTAGCTGATTAGTCCAACCTACGCTCTGTAGATATTAGTTCAACCTACGCTCTGTAGATATTAGTCAACACTCTGAAGTTCGTAGATGTTAGTTCAACATATGAGCTGTAGATATTCATCCGACATACAGGCTGTAGATATTAGTATCTGGAGTCAACAGAATTACTAGCTTTGTGAAGATCATTTTTAAAACATTAATTTCAGGCAGTTAGAAATATTTTAGGTGTGGGCTATTGCGGACTTTATCATTAACAATTTAATCAGTTATATGAATATCTAAAAAAATATGTACATAACATATGAATTCGAGGCAGCGTATCGAGAAAAGTAACATTTGATAAAAAATGTTTAATTTCTTCCAAGTAAAACAACCACGTCACGCAAGAGATGCAATGGAATTCGATGGGTAGTTGTATTATGAAATTTCTCGTAGGTGGTGTCACTTTGCGATTGGAATTGGGTATGGGAGGGCTAATTTATAGTTAATATATCGATGACATTTATACATAAAATTTTAAATAATAACATTGACTGTACCGAACTTCTTTCCCTAGTTAATTTTAACATACCATTAAGACGTACACGCCATACAGAACTTTTCCACATGCTTAATTACAAAACAAATGCAGCAAGTAATTCGCCAATCAGTCGTACTCTTCATATATGTTCAATAATATTGGTCTAAATTCTAACATCGACATTTTCTCCGATTCACTGCCTGAATTTAAAAGGAACATCATGTCGATAATATAAATTGTTCAATGCACATACATATATACACACTCACACACACACACACACACACACACACACACACACACACACACACACACACACACACACACACACACACACACACACACACACTTCCCAGTACATACATCACCCGGCAATTACTTAATATGCATACCATAAATAAGAAACTACAATGAAACACATAATAGGTACCCACCATGAAATATACTAATTAATTGTAATTTTTTTCACCTATGTAACTTAATGTACTGTTTGTTTCTAATCTTCTTCTTATATATAAAAAATCAATTGCTGTTCGTTAGTCTCGCTAAAACTCGAGAATGGCTTGGCCGATTTAGCTGTTTTTGGTGTTGAAATGTTTGTCGTAGTCCAGGGAAGGTTTAAACGGTGAGAAAATATGGAAACATTGCGAGGAAGATGGTAAAAACAACAATTTCATTTTCCTATATAAACTGTTCTATCTACTTTCCTGTCAAACATTTGACGTTCGGTATTTGTTTATTTATTTATTTATTTTTTTTATTTATTCGTTTCTTCGGTACCGTAGACTGGGATCCACTCGAGATTGCGATGAAACTTTGGTGAGTTGTTGTGAGCACGCCCGCGAAGTTTTCTATATATACTGGTGAGCTCTGGCATTATGAAATTTGTATAAAAAATTGCAATAGGTGCACGCGAACTGTTTGAAAACTGTATGTAACGGGACTGAATGTATGGAATGCGGGAGTGGTGAGGGGGGAGTGGACGGCGGGGAGGGGGAGGGGGGGGGGGGGGAGGGGAACTAGGGAGGGGGGTTCGCGGGAGAAGGGGAGGTGAACCCGGGAGGGGGATTCGCAAGTGAAGGGGAGGGGAACCCGGGAGGGGGGAGGGTAACTCGGAAAGGGGGAGAGGAACTCGGGAGGAGGATCCGCGGGAGGAGGGTGGCGAACAAGGAGGGGGAGGTGGACCTGGGAGGGGGGAAGGGAACTCGGGAGGGGGGTTCACGGGGCAGGGGAAGGGGGGGAGTAGAGTGAGGAGAGGGAAGGTGGAGGAGGAGAAGTGGGAACGTGATAGCTGAAGGGGACGCGGGAGAGAAAGGGGAGGAGAAAGGTGAGCGAGACGAATGGGAAAGGACGTGCAGGGAGAAACGATTTCTTTATTAAATGGTACAGCAACGCATGCCGGGTACCAGCTAATTATAAATAAATAAATAAAAAACAACACGTTGGCATTTATTTTTTTCCTCAAAACGTAACACTGGGTGCGGGGAGGGGTGTTGTGTAAAAACATTTTGAATAAGTACGTACAAATTGTCACTTTGTTTTTTTTTATGTGAAAGAGTCTCAACTGCTCCCGTCTGTACCCAATTTGACTGTGGCATCTGGGGAATATGGCGTACGGATCATCATCGATGGGAAAGAGGAAGGTGGGGAAGATTTGCCTTTTTTGCTGAATTGTTTTATTTTGGGAACATTTCCAGGCGTCCACGCCAAGCAGAAGTTATGATGTCAAATTTAAGTTTTATTTTAATGTACGAACAGAAAATTATATTTTTAAAACCATTTATAAGCTAGGTAGGTAACTTCCTACGTAAAAAAATTCGATTGCAGTTTACACGCGGTAGAAACTTACCCAAACAATCTTAACAAAAGTGAGGTCACATCAAAGCGACCAATGGGCGCAGACCTAGCGTAATTTCCGTTTCATATCTCAACCAATATGAGCCTTTAAAAGTGACATCATAATCAAAGAGGCCAATGAGTGCAGTGGATGCGTCGCAGGTGCAGTATTCGTCATTTCCGTTTCAACCGTATTCCAAATCACAGCGGGTCAATAGAAGTTTCACTACAAAAATATTTAAAATTCCATGGCTTGGAAGGCAGGAACGCTGACCATTACACCACCAACTATTTTAACCCCTCAGGCCTCTATCATATTTGGTCAGAGGCTCAAAATATTTCCGCTTTGCAAAGTAATCCAAATAAATGGAATATATCTTTAATATATAATAATAATAAAAAAAACGTTTATTCATCAATAGATTTTTTACGACAGTACACATTTTGTTCTTTGATTCTATTGACGAAAAGGTCACTGCTCAGCAACAATTCAGGATTTCTCCTGGAATGCAGCTGGTTTTCAGCAGTGCCTCCAATATAAAAAAGAAAATGAAATAAAAAATACATTAAAATAAAATAAATACAATTAAAGTAAATTAATAATTAAGTCAAATCTCTAATTGAACAAACACATTTTATGTTACGTATCACCGCACAAACCAACGAAATTATATTGTTTTTAATAATATATTATGAAGTAGGTATCTATATTCATTCATTGTTATTTATTGTTAATTTATTGTATCTATATTAAGTTTATTTTGTAGAACTCCACTGAAATTTTTATTTCTTTTATATACGCTTCAGATTTTATGTCCGGGTTAAATCGTACCCGCAGGAAAAAATTAACCCTTTCACGCACTTTTCCACAAATAATCACCTAGTCAATCCACTTTATGCATTTGCACTTTAAAAATATAATAAATACAAAATAATACAAGTACAACATTGTAGCGGTAGGAACCGCAACGGTACTGGAATGCTCTATGGATTCGACCGGTGTGGTTGGCAGCATTGCACACCGAATGGGCGACAGAGGTTGGAAGATGCTTCGGGAATGATCGGCGCGGGAGTTGACGGAATTACCGCAGTCGGAGTGGTTGAGAGGACGGGCTGTCATATGGCTGGACTCAAGACGACATTATCGGACTACGTGAAGTGAGATTTAAATTATTATTTTTTAACAGATCGAGATTGTGCTTTTAGTTATTTTAGAGATTACTGATATAAAAATATGTTTCGTATATACGTTACAGGCGCCCATCAGTTAAAATCTAATGACCTTACAATTTAATTTCATTCGTATTGACACGTGCCGAGAATTAATAATCATTTACAGCTGGGTACGATCTTTCTTAACCAGCCACCCCTGATGAGTAGTTTATTTGTTAATTTAGAGTCTCATTGCTATTTCTTTTAGTATGTTCCCAAGGGCAGGGTTAGTTACTGTTAATAAATTATTCATTGTTCTGAATTACATTCTCTTTATTGCTACCTACCCTCATTGCTTGATTGCTTGCTATGTCTGAGATTAATTATTCTATACATGGATGGATGACCAGCCTTGGTGGGAATATATTATAAGTAAGTATTTTATGTCACAACATGTCAAAGAGACCAAATGGGAAAATAATTCACCGACTCCAGATATTTTCATATCAGAGGGTTCGGCTGGATGCAATTCCTAATTGGACCTATAAATCCTACTGATCCCTCAATATAAATATTAAAAAAAAAAAAATTGTAATCCTACATGTATTTAAAATGACTAATTTTTGCATTTTTATATATAAATTCTTTGACAAATCTAATCTGCCTAAATTTTGAACGAGAGAGCTAGGTATAATGCCACTAGCCGAAATGACAAATGGTAATATTTTTATAGTCTGAGAATGCCAAATTCTTTTAATCTCATTTCCTAAATCTGTATATTTTCTTATTTTTTCAAAAATCTGTATTTTTGAATATTATAATTTAATCCATAAAAACAGTTTATTATAAACAAGTTCTGCTATATAATTATTATTATGAGTTACAGCGGTTTCGCCCTCTGAATAAGGCATTATCAAACTGTGGTTGTATCACATACAGATGTATATCAAATACAGGTGTATTTACATCATTTCTAGAAAGGTACTTATGATGAAAAAATAATAATCGACCAGAATAACGACCTTCAGTCAAATTTAAACAGTGCAGTAATTGGGAAACTTAACTTAACAGGAACCATTAATATTTTCAGTCATTTTACTTGGAAATTAAGAAATAAAAAACTTTTTTTTACCTTTCTGTAGTCCCACAACACAGGTCAACATGAACACAGCGGACACGATCTTTAGGAGAAAATGCATATTGATTATTTTTTGCAACACTGAATTTAAACAAAAAGTTTGATAAAAACCTCCTCAGCTCTGATTTGAAATGATACTGCGATGCAAAGATCTCAGTTACCATATTTATTTAATAGTTCATATGTTAGTATTTTGCCTTGAAGGGTTATCACACAAATGATAACGAATCAACGCGGTATTATGCAATTATATAGTTGCATTTAGGGATTAATCAAATGAAAATATCATGTGCGCCCCACGGTTGAAATTGCAACAACCTCTGGTCTGGAGCTCCAAAATACCTGAAAAATACCCTTGACTCTGTGAAGAAACTGACGGTCCGTTTGATAGATTATCCCATCTTAACAGACGTATTGCAATCTTTGCTATCCTTGTTCTACCGGTATTTCAATGGAAGATGCTCTGGGGAACTAGCGTCATTGATCCCTTCAGCACCGGTGCATAGTCGGGAAACACACCAAATGCGTGCCCAACATTTGTACATGGTTGACATTTTTTGTCACATGAGAACGGGTTGTTTCTTCGACTCGTCTTGTGTTCAACAGCTCGGCTGTGGAACGATTTGCCGGCCTCTGTGTTTCCTCTTTCCTACAACATGGACCTCTTCAAGACCAATGTTCATTCTTTCCTCTCCTCAAAAAGACCCTCCACACAGCATCTCAGATGACAGGCCCTGAGGGAAATTATTTTCCTTAGGGCCTCCTGTGTTGAGTTAATGTAAAAAAAAAAGTTTTTGATAAAAAAATATTGTTTTTAAACAATCCCGAAAATTTCACTCATGATAATCTCGCAACTCTGTGGGATCAGGCATTGCTGAAATCCCGTCGGATTGCAAACCCTTTCCGCATTCTTAGACTAACAGAACTTTTAACAAATTTTTGAATAGGCTACTTGCTTCACATTTTTTAATTTATTTTTTCCGGTTTAGGCGAATATTCTAAAACATTTTGTATTTTAATTTTAATCGTATTATTGAAAAATCGTCAAGGTTATTATAATAACGTTCATTACATTGTAATGTTGTCGTAGCTGAAATATATTTTTAAAAAACGAGTATGTTTTAGACCACACGACTGAAGTAAAACTACAAGACAAAGCTTGCTTAATAAACCCAGGTATCCCTGCTAAGTTACCAAACGCAGCGAACGGGGTGACCTATGACCTAGGGGTGACATATGACATTGGGTTGAAATATGATCATGGGGTGACCTACGACTTTGGGGTGACCTACGACCTTGGGGTGACCTACGACCTTCGGGTGACCTACGACCTTGGAGTGACCTACGACCTTCGGGTGACCTACGACCTTGGGGTGACCTACGACCTTGGGGTGACCTACGATCTTGGGGTGACTTACGACCTTGGGGTGACCTACAACCTTGGGGTGACCTACGAACTTGGGGTGACCTACGTCCTTGGGGTGACCTACGACCTTGGGGTGACCTACGACCTTGGGGTGACCTACGAACTTCGGATGACCTACGACCTTGGGGTGACCTACGACCTTGGGGAGACCTTCGACCTTGGGGTGACCCACGAACTTGGGGTGACCTACGACCTTGGGGTGACCTACGACCTTGGGGTGACCTATGAACTTGGGGTGACCTACGTTCTTAAGGTGACCTAAGACCTTGGGGTGACTTCGACCTTGGGGTGACCTTTGACCTTGGGGTGACCTACGAACTTGGGGTGACCTACGACCTTGGGGTGACCTACGACCATGGGGTGACCATCCTTATCATTACCTTGACATTTTTCGTAACAATCACCACTTTTCGAACGCATTCACCAGCTTACCCCCCAAGTCGAGCATGCGTAAAGAGGTTTTACTTAAAAAAATTCAATTAATTTTTAGCTACAACAACATCAAAAATGTTAATCTTATCACTGAATCTCAAGGGCGGCCACTGTTAGGCAAAAAACCAATGCAGCGGGATTTTATCAGCTTGTATTAATTGATAATTATTATTGATGACGGCATTTTAACCTTAGACCTCCGCATAGGAAACTCCACAAATGGTATTTATTGTCAATATTATGTTTTATCGATTTTTTTAAAGCTTCGCTAATAACCTCTGGGCTACAGAGGTCGTCTAGCTTCATATAGTCCGAGATACGTAGGATGTATGTATAGGTATGAGTCTCAATTTATTAAAACAATCATAATTTATTAAGGGCCATTAACCAGCCAGCGGCCGAGAATTCATATTTCGTCGAAAGATAATCTTACGATCGTACAGGGCGGTTCCAATGAGAAAGATTAATTATTCTCCGTACCAGCTTTTTTAAACAATAACTCAATATCGATTTTATTTCATTCAAAATTTGCTTTAATTTATATCTACATCCAAAAATGCTGAAATGCGTGATGATAAAACTATTAAAATGATGTACTTTTTGAAATTATTTTTTTATCATAAGTATTTATAATTTTTTAATAATGTAAAAAAAAATCTTAAATATATAAGTTTGTAAGACCGTAAATAAATAGACGAACTGAAGAATTTTCGTCACAAAACACGTTGCGGATTTTTTAAATGATTTTATTTAAACTAAAATAAAAATTCTGAAACAGCTTTCCCAGAAAATTTATTGATTTGTTTTAATAATTTTTTAAAAATTCATCGTTTGGCACCGAACTGATTGAAATTTTGGATTTTTACTAAGAATCATGGTCTGTTCACGAATCAATAGAAATCTGCCAAAAGAATTATTTTTTTAAAAAATCATCGTTTTAACCCTTGGGGTCGGTAGATTTAGCACTTGGGGGTCGGTCGTTTTCACACTTGGGGTCGATCATAACTTCGGCCCTATGGCACCGAATCGACTGAAATTTTGGAGTCTTACTAAGAATAAGTGGTCTGTAAACGAATTAATAAAAAAAATCATAATTTTTGAAAAATTCGTCGTTTTACGGGCGCTTTGTAACGACACTTACGGTCTTAACTTTGGCCCTTCGGCACCGAGATGACTGAAATTTTGGTGACCATGATTCGAATTTTGACCATGAATCATTCTGTACATTAATCAATCAAAAAATCTGCCAAAAGAAGAATTTAAAAAAAAAATCATCATTTTAACACTTGAGGTTGGTCATAACTTCGGCTCTATTGCACCGAATCGATTGAAATTTTGGATTCTTACTAAGAAACATGGTCTGTACATTAGGGTGTGCCAATTATTTCAACTTTTGAATTCAGAAACGCCCGGGGTCTCAAAAGTTGCGTCTTACAAAGAAAATGAGAACTGCATTTAAATTTATTTTTTTAAAAATGGTTATTAGCCCGCTAAAATGCATTTAAAATCAAAAAAACAAACCTAAAACCGTTTTTTTTTTAATTTTTAATATTTTTTTTTTCAGTAATTTAACATTTTAACATTTATTTATTATTAAAAAATGCGTATAACTGACAAAAATAAAAAAAAGTTCAAGTTTATGAATACAAGTAAGTCAACAAGAATTATGATTTTATCCAGAAAAAGTGTTATTTTCCCCTTTTGTATTTTTAACCAACACATCACATAAGTTTAAAAATATTTTTTTTTGGGTTCTTTGTTCTGCAGTTATGGAAGGAAAAATAAGTTTGGTACAAAATATAAAATATGAACCCTTTGTTTTATTTTTTTTTTCAAATCACAAAATCATTTTTTTTTCAAAACTTCCGGTCATTTTAGCGGACTAATAATGAACAATAATTTCATTTATTTTTACGTTTTCGAATAGCTACAGATCATACGAAACATTTGAGACCCCGGGCGTTTAAATATAAGGCCATTTTTTTATCTCTATGGAGAGCGACACACGCTACTGTACATTTGGTTTGGTGCCATAGGGCCGAAGTTATGACCAACCTGAAGTGAAAACGATGAATTTTTAAAAAAATATTCTTTTAGAAGATTTTTTTATTGATTCGTGAATAGACCATGATTCTTAGAAAGAATCCAAAATTTCAGACGGCTCGGTTCCATAGGGTCTAATTTATGAACGACCACAAGTGCTGTTACAAAGCGCCCGTAAAACGATGATTTTTTTAAAAACGCGAGAAGGGAGGGGGACGCAGGAGAAGGAGAGGCGGAAGGGGAACGGGACGAATGGGAAAGGACACGCAGGGAGAAACAATTTCTTTATTAAATGGCATAGCAACGCATTCCGGGTACCAGCTAGTATATATAAAAAAATCAAAATATTTTTGGGGATTAGTGATTAGTGTACCGCTATATTAAGCGTATGAACCGTTTGAAACTATCAAAATACCTTCTTTAAGAGGGCATTACCAGAGAAAACCAGAAATATGTCATTTTCAAAGCAGATTTTAGACGCATTGACTCTTTTCCACAAAAATTATAAATGGATTTCGAAAGATTGTTCTTTTATCTAGCATTCCATGTAATAAATTTTGAGAATTTTTTTTTAATTTTTAGTATAATAAGGTTATTATATAGGTCGTTGGCAGATTTGTTAAATATTAAAAAAATATTTTGTATTATACCACACCCATTTCAAATAATATAATCATGCAGTAAAATAAATCAATACATTATCTAGCAAACGTATGTTTTAGATTTTAATTTTAGTTTCAATAAAATCATTAAAAAATATGTACGTACATGTGTTTCTTGACGAAAATTGGTCCATTTGTGTATTTATTTGCGCACTTACAAACTAATATATTTCAGATTTTTTTAACATTCTTATTAAATTTAGACATTATTGAAAAATGATAAATACTTATAATCAAAAAATAACTACAAAAAGTACACTATTTTAATAGTTTTATCATCACGCCTTTCAGCATTTTTGGATGAAGGTATAAATTAAAGCTAATTTGGATTGAAATAAATTCGATATTGAGTTATAATTTAAAAAAGCTGGTACGGAGAATAATTAATCTTTCTCATTGTAACCGCCCTGCACGATCGGAAGAACAACTTTCGACGAAATGTGGATTTTCGTCCGCTGGCTGGTTAAACGCTCTTAAATGGCATAGCAACGCATTCCGGGTACCAGCTAGTATATATATATATATATATATATATATATATACTAAATGTTTTTGGGGATTAGTGATTAGTGTATTGCTATATTAAGTATATTAACTGTTTGAAACTTTCAAAATACCTTCTTTAAGCCTCAGCAAAATCCGGACTTGCACTAATGGGAAGAATATTGTGTTTGATAGGCCTCTCTGATTCTCCAATGTGCTCGATATGTGAACAAATTGAAGATGTCGAGTACACATTATCGAAGTGCATTAAATATGAATGACAGAGAGCTACAATCAGCGCCGGATCTGCCATACGTTCAAAAACGTGCAAAAACCTGGCGCCAACTCCGAAGGGGCGCCGTGAGAAAATAAATATTGTATTAAAATTTAGTTATAATATTCCCTGAATCGTTTAAAAATTACCCATAGTACGAAATAATTATTACGCTCTAGCAACACTTTCCAAAGAAACAGAATGCGCACGCATCTGGTTGGTATCAACGGCTTACGAATTTATAGTCAGTTACAGATTTTTTTTACAAATTCCATATATTTAGTTTAAACGTAAGATCTATTTTTCCATATATCTTTTACCGTGTTTTACGACGAATAGGTGCGATCCAAATTCAATAACCAATCACAGCGCGGTATTTTTGTTTGTAAGCCGTTGATACCATACGTCAGTGTTTAGTGTTTGTTCGCTCAACACAGGGGAAATGCAAGGTACAAATTTGAGGTTATATTCTTATTATCACTGCTCACTGTCTCTCGTCGGGACTGCCTGTCAGAAGCTAGTAGATGCTATTCTTGTGTTGTACGTTGCCATGAGAACGTATTTGTATTTGCTTTTTCTAATATTCGCGTTGGGTATATAGGTACATAAACGTAGTAAATCTCAAGAATGTATAATGAACCTAGTTCAGCGAAACCACCAGCATTGTCTCGTAACCTATATTTTAAATCATGGTACGGGCACAAACAATTAGTTGTATTATTTTAAAGCATAACTTGCCAAGAGTTTTTCCTAAAATAATTAAAATAGCACCATAATTTATGTTTACCCAATAGATTCAGAGAGTATAGGGCTCCTGGCGATCCTCTCTAATGAACGAGTGTGAGAGCTACCGCCAGGTCACTTGGAAAAGTTACACCCTTTATATGTCTTGATTTTATTTGATAAATTAGTGTAAAAAAATAATAATTAAATAAAAAAAAATTAAAAATTGGGGTGAACGAATTTTTAATCAAAATAAAAATGTAGGGGGGGGGGGGCGCCATCGGTACCTACTGCACAGGGCCCCAGATTTCGTAGATCCGGCCCTGGCTACAATACTAATGACCTCGAAGTCATCGGAAGTTCAGAATTTAATAGCCTCAACTGAGTTTCATGCAATATCGAGAATAATGAAATTTATTAGATCATTATATTGACGCCCTACAGCAGCGATTCTTAACCTCGGGTCGCGAGAGGTATTGGGTTGGGTCGCGGAAATTGCGTATTGATTGCTCGATCGATGTCACTAAACTAGTATAGTCACAATTATTATTTAGGTCAAAATCGCTCTGTAGTAGACATTTATGAAAAAAATACTGTTTTTAAAAACAAAACAAAACTTTTGCAAAATAAAATTCCTCAATGTCAATTGGCAGCGTTTCCAACATTAAACTTGTTTTTGGAAGATCTTAATCTTAATGGCAACCGTATTTTCGTGAAGACCATGTCTATTTTTTCAGAACATTTGAGAAAACTTGAAAATGAAATGGAAAGATTTATTCCACAAAATGTCCATATCGTGAAATACAGTTGGGTAAGAAATCTATTTGAAGTAGATGTAATGGGCGTTGAAAACGATTCAGCTGAATAACAAGAAGAATTGCTCGAAATGTAAGGTGATGCACTTTTAAAAGAGAGATTTGCCAGAACGAGTCTCACAAAATTTTGGGCACAATTATCTGAAAATTAGCTGAAAAAGCCCTTCTACCTTTGTCAACTACTTATTTATGTGAAGCAGGATTTTCATGCCTTGCTGTTATGAAGAATAAGTACAGGAATAGACTGGATCCTCAGCATGACATGCGGTGTGCACTTTCTATAAACATAACTCCCATATACATGATTTTTGCTCAAAAATACAACACCAGGGTAGTCACTAATTATTTGGCTATAAATTTTTTAACTGTTTTAATGCTGATTTGTCTGATTTTAATACAGAACATTTAAATAAAGTTGTTTATTTATAATTTTACAACTACATCCTATAAATTTTATAGGATGTAGTTGTAATTTTATAGTATAAAATTACATACTATATCATTTTAGTACCTGTCACTGAAAAATAAAATAAAAAAATTAGATTAGGGTCGTGTACTTCAAATATATTCGTACTTTGGGTCGCCAGCCAAAAAGGTTAAGAACCACTGCTCTACAGAAGTCCTTGTGTTCTTTATTGATGCTCACATTCGAAGGAATTGGTAAATTCATTACAATTTTTGTAATACCTCTTGTATATGAAACTTTTAATTTACTTGTGATTATATTTCATTTGTTCATAATAAATCCATTTGTACTTTTTTATTATATAAGGCTCATAGTGCTACTTACTTGTATATACTACTAGCTGGTTCCCGGCATGCGTTGCTATGCCATTTAATAAAGAAATTGTTTCTCTCTGCGTGTCCTTTCCCATTCGTCCCGTCCCCCTTCCGCCTCCCCTTCTTCTCCCGCGTCCTCTTCCCCTTTTGTGTTCCCACTCCGCCTACTCCACCTAACCCCTCTCCCCCCTCCCACATTCCATACATTCAGACCCGGTACATTCAGCTTTCAAACAGCTCACGTGCCACCTATTACAATTTTTTAAACAAATTTCATAATGCCAGAGCTCACCAATAGTTTTATACAAACCTTGTCCTGACACTAACGAACACACAAAAAAAAGAATTATCCGATTTGATGCGGTCATTCGGAAGTTATGCGCGTACATACATTTCGGCGATTCATTTTTATTTATATAGAAGATAGAAGAAGAAGATTCCGTAATTTAAATAATCTATTTAATTGATATTTAGCATCAAAAGTATAAAATTATATGTATACAATGTACCAATGTTGTCATTATGTACCTGCTGACAAACTACATAAGCAGTTTAGCGGGTTTAAATGTAAATAAATTTAAGAAAAAATGTAAACTGGAAAATATACAATGTTTGAAAATGTACCAATGTTGTCTTTATATACCTGCTGACAAACTACATAAGTAGTTTAGCGGGTTTAAATGTAAATAAAAAAAAAAAAATGTAAACTGGAAAATATTTGAAAATGAATTTTTATACAAAATGTATATAAAAGGAGTACTTTTAAAAGATCATTAGAGATTATAATGATAGTATTATAATTTAAAAAGAGATGAGGCAAAAAATGACAACATTGTGTGAGTCAGAAGCCTCGATAATATACATGACATTAAAAAAAAGCAAGCCCCCGCAAAGGCTTCTGGATTGTAATAAACCACACGACAATACATCTGAAAAGTTTTTTAATCATCACAAAAATTCTTGCGAAACTGCCAAAAATTTGAAAATGACATTTTGCAAAACAATAATTGTTAGGTAAGTCAGATTTCAATTTTCAAAACTCTTTAAATTCATTAATCAATTTGTAGTACTTCCATAATAATTTGAATGGAATCAAGAATTACAGATATTTTAAATAGGTACCTACGTTAGATACCAAATTTGATTGATTGTTCTTATAATATACAAAAATTAATATTTTGAAAAAAATGAAAATTTTACTAAAAAAATTTGTAATAGGTGGCAAGTGAGCTGTTTGAAAACTGAATGTACTGGGACTGAATATATGGAGCGCGGGAGCGGGAGAGGGAGAGGGAAGGCGAGGAAGATCGAAGGGGTATGCGGGAGGGGTACGGGGAAGGACATGCAGGGAGAAACAATTTATTTCTTTGAATATGGCATTGCAACGCATGCCGGGAATCAGCGAGTACGTTAATAAATTTGTGTAATTAAAATGAAAATACGATTTAGTAAAATAATTCTATTTATTTATAAGTACATAATATTAAATTTTCTTGTTCAGTTTAAAATTTACGTACATATATAAAAATAATTATAAATACATCGATCATCCAGTTGATTAGTCAGACATCTCCGAAAAATCGAAATTAGAGTTGAGTATTTGGTTATATGTGTTAGTGTTAGTGTTACCTCTGTCTGGTACAATACTCAGATTACTCATAAACACTTGTATTGAAATAAACAAAAAAGTTTTCCTTATTTTTATTTATTTATTTTTATTTGGAAAAATGAAAAGATTATTAACATCAATTATAATAAACTATACAAATAAAATCTAATAACAAATATTCACAACATTTAAAATTATAATTAAAAAAAACTAAAGGTCCTGTGCCAATATTTATAAAAATACAATATATTTGCAGCTATTAAATAAAAAAAATAATAAGATGTAAGAACACAAAAAAGACAATTTAATGGCAACTAATAACCTGCTTAAAAATTTCTAAATATAATTTGTATTAAAAAAATTATCCTCACTAGACTACAGCAATAATAATAAAATAATATAAAATAAACCACGTAAGTGCATAGCAAAGTCTATAGCATGCCTTCCACTGCGAGCGGAAAAGAGTCAAGCTGAGTGGGGTTGGAGATGAGCGAAATAGCTTTGACCTTCCACCAAAAAAGAGTCACTAAGAAAATAGGTTTTTTTTTTTTTTTTTTTTTTTTTTCGTTATATGTTTTTGGGGTGTTGTGCCGTGTTGCGCTACCTCCTTCTTTAGCCAACGTTTCGGACATCGTTGCAGTGTCCATCATCAGGGCAGATCCGGCAGATCCGGTACACATCTAACGGAGCGATGTCAACGAAAAATAAGAAATAGTTTTGCCCTTCCATTGGAAGCTAATCATTGATGCTCAGTCTCATATACAATGAAGAAATGTTTGCCTAAAAAAATGCAATGAGAATTTAAATTTTTTTTTAAACTTTCTTATTTCCGGCAATTTCACCTCAATTATGGTTTTCAGCACCCTTATTGTCGACATTTCGACATTCTTTGCAGGTAAATACGAAAATTGACGAACTGCTTCAATAAACACCTCCATCTCGACAAAATCACAGTGAGGCCACTGAATTGGCTACAGTTCTTGAGCGGAGCGGAGTCCACTAGAAACTAGTCGGCGATGCCACATACATAGATTTTAATGATTTAGGCGGCCAAAATTATTTTTGGGGTTATTTTAGTTCTAAGTTCAATTACAATAAAGAAAAGGTATATATTTATAAAAACATACATATATTTGTCACGTTATAAAGAACAGTAATATATAACAGCTATTTTCACTAAAAAATACAAATGAATGGAAACAGAATTTAACAAGTTTTCTTTAAATATAAAATTACTTTAAAAAATGGGTATCTTTAGGTCCAGATGTCTCTACTGACTCTGTGTTTGGGTCAGCAGGTAATAAAAGTTTAACCGTTTCAGGTAGAGCCGTGTTCTGGGCTTCTGCAGCTTCTTCCGATAGCTGTCCAATTGGAAGGAGCCCCGAACTTTTTATGATTTGGCTTCCATGTACCAATATCTTCTGCATAGTAGGCATCATTGGATGCCAACCATACTGTTCTACGTACAATTTTGCTGTGTCGTATGCATACTTATCATATTTTTCAGCATCAATTTTATGGCCACCAGAAATAGTTTCTAAAATAACCTTGAATCTGTAAATCAGTTCAAAGTTAATACCTGTGATGTCTGAAGCCAATTCGGGGTTTTCAAAAAACCTCCGGCTTGTGTTGCCATCATTGGTGTTGCCAAAGTTGGCCTTTGGCATGTCAATGAGCAAACCGGTTTCATTTCGAAACCTCTCCTGAATTTCCAACTTCTTTTGGGCTTCTAATGCCTTGTCTTCTTCAGTTTTTCTTTCCCTGTATTTTTTAACTGGCAGTTTATACAAAAGGTGTATAATGCTTCCGAAAATGCGGATCCGGGCGTGTAATACTGACAAGCCGAATTCCAAAGCTTGAGGGTTTACACTATTTTTCTTCGATAGATCATTAAAGGTTCTCGAAGTAGCTCCATAGATGTAGCACTGGGATGTTGACTTTGAGTCTGTGGCTGCGTTGCACACCTTTCCGTCAATCATAGTCATTTTGAGTTGGTGCCAGAACGAAAACTCCTCTTCATTCAACGTAACAACTGTTTTGTTTAGTTGCTTAATGGACTCCTGCACATATTTTATCTCTCCTTTAGTTATGTCCGTTGTTTCTTTTACAAATCAATAACTTCATCACCTACGGAGGCCCTTAATTCTTCCGTTTTTCTTCTTTTAATACGCTCACTTAGTTCTCCAATAGACTTGGGTTTGTCGACCTTGCGAGGAGGCTGATTCAATGGGAATCTCGAATGTTCCCTCTAACCATGATTGGTTTATTTTCAGGAAAACATCTTGGTGTTTATTTGCCTTTGCCCATCGTTGCTGAATTTGTGATTTTACATAAGATTTTTTTTTAAGTCTTCTTTAGCCTCTTTGTTGTGCCCATAGCGCATAAGTAGAAAATTCTCATAATAGTCAAGTTTTTCATTTAAAGTTGGTAAATTTTGACTCTGTAGTTGGTCAAATGTGTATTCACGAGTCACTTCTTTAGTACCTGAGGTAGTAAATAGACCTGAAACAAATAAAAAAACAATTTTAATACAAAATATCGTACACTCAATATTTCCTATATTTGACAAAGAGCCTTTCAAAAGGACTTAGCTCAAAAAAGCGCGATTTTGCGCGGCTATTTCTTATGGAATTAGTTAGTTACATATGTGAACTATATAGTATAATGAAAATTAATACAGGGACGGACTCATAAGTACATTAAAAAGCCACTCGAATTTAAATATATCTCAAAAAATAAATTTTGGACAGAGTGATGTTTGTCGTGTTAAAAATGAATGACACAGAATGTTAATAAATTTTTTCTGTTAAGAAAACAAATTGTTCTTACCTGTATTATCGCAATCCATCACAGTTAAAACGGAAATATTAGCTTGAAATGAATAATACACTTTGGAAAGTTATAAGTTTAGGAGAGCGCCGAGACCCGACATGTACACACTTGTTCACTATCGAATTCCGACTGATCACAGTCGACTCCCGCGCTTCAATGGCGGGGGGAGGGGATGTTATATTGTACATAGAACTGTTGACTCACCAATTGTATAGATACCTTACTATTATATTGATTTAAAAAAAAATACTTTTGGCCGTCTAAATCATTAAAATCTATGTATGTGCGATGGTGTGCGCGAGCGGACTCTTTCGGATTTATTTTAACAAGTTCGGTCCGCTCCGCTCACCTCGTTCTTGATGGAAGCACTTGTATGCAGTTAGCGTTAAAAAAAAAAAAAAAGTTCACACTAAAAACGTTCAATTATTTTATATATGTTTGTAATATTTCATATTTAGATTATTTTGTGTAGATAATCTTTTGTATTTTTATGTAAGTTTTTCTTTTGTACTCTGTATTTTGATTTATTATCTTTTGTATTTTTATTTAATTTAATCTTTATGAATATATGTAATGATATATACTGCTACCCGGCTCAGAACAGACATTGTCTAGTGAGTCGGGTAGCGCACATTTCTGTAAATAACTATTGATGTTAATAAACGCCCAGGTTACCGGCAACTTTAAAAAAAAAAAAAAACGTGTCCGAGTTCGTACGAAGTCCGCTCGTTCGAACCTATTTAACTCGTTTAGTCGGCTCCGCTCACCTCGTTCTTGATGGAAGCACTTGTATGCAGTTAACGTTTGCTAGTCGAGTGGAGTCCGTACAGAGTCCGCTCCGCTCGCAGTGGAAGGCAGACTTATAGCTTGAGTGGTTTATGCTTTAAGGTACAGAGTCACACTTTAACAAATAATAAACAAAAAATCATTAAATAACATTTTTCACGAAAAGAAAAAAAGAGATAGGAAAGAACATAATATTTTCAAGCATTTGGCAAATTTGCATTATTAAAAATTGGGTAATTACCTTACTATTATTTTTTTTATAAGAACAATGTTATTTATAACATTTGAAGTTTATTTCCATCAATGTAATATATATCATTGATGAAGAAAATAACAATAATAATCTAAACAAACATATGAAAGAGAAAAATAGAAAAAGATAATGATCGCAACTGGGACACGAACCCAGAACCTCTCATCTAACCGAGACGTGCGCTTTTACCAATTCAACCATTGCCACCTTCCATCAAACTGTCATAATTGCCAATCTCATATTTTAAAATTTTTGAAATAACAATATTATCTTCGACTAATTTTTCCATATTTGTCCCATTTTTTTCATATTTAAAAATAATGAATCTATTATCAACAAACAAAAAATATTGTCTTACAGCCCAATCATGGATATGTTTCCCTACCCACCCAATCTTCACTAATAACTAGCAACGGCTCCACCCCTACCATAATAATACATTGTTCCCATCCATATTTCAAAACTGTCAAATCAGTATACATTTGCCCTGAAGAAGGAACGGTCGTTCTGAAACCGGTCGGCTTTACTCAAATATATAAGTGGTTCAAACAAAGTATCATTGTTTCATTTATTTATAATGTATAACCACAAAGTTATAGCTGCATTCAAAAGTATATCTAAAAAGAAGTCTTTCGGACAGAAATTTTGTACTTTTTTTATTTTTTATTTTTTTTATTTTTTTTTTTTTTTAGAAAAATTTTTTGATACATGGGAATAGGTACAAACATAATAACATAAAATATAAGAGAGTAACAAAAAAGATCCCACTAAGGCGAAGCCTGTGCGTGGGTATTATATTATGTGGATATTAAACAGTGGTGGTTAAAATAGAATTTAAAAAAATATATATATAGTGTCTTTAGTGATCAACATGATCGATTTTACAGGAGTTACTGTGAGATTTCTTAAAATTAAAGATATGTACATATAATAACGTATGTATACACCCAATAAGTACATACACACGTTCATAAATATGTGTACATATAATACACAAATATTTCCTTTTATTAATCTAAAATACAGAAAGACATGGAATATTTTAGGAATTTAGAAAACATATAAAACAATTTAAAGAAAAAAATTTCTCACTTCCAAATTATTTTTTACCCAGCTTTTAATATTTACTTTATCACGACAATAAAGTATTATTTTAACCACTCATGTATTTAGCGATTGTGCAAGTTTTTTGTCTTAAAACGAACTGTCAGGTTTAAAAAAACTTTGTGTTTTTGAAACACTTCTGAAAGTAGCCGATTACTAAAAACTGTTTTTGAAAAGTTAGGAAAAAAGCTTTCAAATTGTTGTATTACAATAAATATTAACATTTGTAAATATTAAAATTTAGAATGCAAACATAATAAAAATATAAAAAATGACTCACGTGATGTTTTTGTATGAAAACGGTACTAAAATCACAGGTTATGTAAAAAAAAACACTTGACAAATTAAAAAATTAACAATGTCTAACGGGGCGAAGGCGATTTGGCAGGTAAAAACTGTTTCTAAAAAATAAGTATTTTTTAATCTATTTCTATGGACAACTTTGAATAGAGTTGTGAAGCTTGATTTAATATGGATCTTCTACTTTTTGTTTTAGGGTTGTCACTAGAATAATAACGGAGTATAACGATTTCTGTGGGAACACACGCGTTAGCTTGAAAACACGCTTATTGTACTTGACTGCTATTATATATCGTTATATATAATACCAGTCAAGTACAAAAAAAAGTATATAGATAAAATATAATGATATACAGAAATTAAAAAATAAAGAAAAGTACTTAAAATTATAAATGAAGTCTAAGTTGTTGTACTTTGTAGGAAAACAGCCTTCAATTTTCTACTAAAATTACTGCGTGTATCAAAAAATAAGTAATTGTGTATCAAAAAATAATTCATACATTCTTCAGATTGGATCCCTGACACCAGCATTTGTACGCGTCGGGCAAATGTGGAATAAGTCGTTAAGCCTTTTTACTGTGGGTGGTATTTTGAAGTTTATTAGTTTCAATACGTCAGGACAGTCAGTAACGTTGTTGCAGATTTTGTACAGATTCGTGAGGTCAAGGTATGTTCGTTCATGAAATAAAGCATTTAAATTTATTTTTGCTTGTTTTGGTAACTGGTAACCATTTCATTAATTTGGTTGACAATATTAGAATTTCCATTCGCCATTGCTATGTCCTGTGCGGTCCTTCCAGCCTCGTCTTTTGCCGTTACAAAAGAGATGTAGGCTTCATCAGAAGTCCTGCTGGTCGGGCCACTAAGAATGACTTCAACAATGCGTTTATTCTGTTCTCCGGCCGCCACATGCAATGGAGTTTTGCCATGATCATGAAGGAATTGCTGATGATGTTGGTAAATTATTGGATGATTTTCCAGTGCATCCTTTGGTATTGGAGATATTTCGAGCTGAGTCTCGATAAATTTCCTAATTATTTTATAATTAGGTCTCAGTAAAAATTTGCTTAGTTCATTTTGAATGAGCCTGTTTTTTACTTTGCTGTTTTTTTTCTGTCTGAACCACTTGACGAAGAAATCGGCGCAAAAGTATTCTTGGAATGTGAAGTGTATAAAAGGAAAAGTTCCGTCGGTTTTGGATCGAATTAAGCCCACAGTGCTCAGGTCTTTGAAATCTGGAATGGTTAATGTTATGTTTGTGAATTGTCGTTTTGCAAAAGTTGAATCGTAAATATCGAGAGCGAGGCAATAATGCTGTTTCAAAATATTTTTAAATAAAACGTTCTGATGGGAAGTGGGTAGTTTGCTAGCCTTCTGTTCTATGTATATTGTTTTCTTGACTTCAATGAACTGTTTATACAAGTCAAACAGATTGGTGATTTTGCACGAGTTCTTCTCTTGTTCAGGAGATATCACATACTGTATGGCCTGCTGGAGGAACACTTCACGGACCATACTGATCTGCAGTGGGATACCCATAAAGCCGGCCACATCGTCCCCCAGCACTCCCTCCATCTCCAAACGCAGCTCTTTGGCAAACTGGCGCAGTCTTTCCTCCCCCAACTTTCCGTGTTCTGGGAATTCCAAAGTCAGGTGAGGAAGCCAGGAATTCACCATAAAATTCTCCTGTTCTTCTCCTGTAATTTTTTTAAATTCCGCTGAAAATTCTTCTAAATCTTTTTCTAAGCTTTCTTGCTGGTATATTCGTGTGGTGACTACCGATTGACACTTTGTGTTAGTTTTTAAATATTTCAGGAGCTCTACCATTTTAACCTTGGTTTTTTCCTCCGTTACCTGGTCAAATGCGTCCAGAAAAACACAAACCTGCCTGGCATTATCCGATTCTAGGCAGTACCGTAATAGACGGTGCACCATATCTGAATCCCTGGGTAAACCCGATAAGTGTATTAAACAGTTTGTGACGGATTTCAGGTCGAGTTTCGGGGGTAGATTGGCAGTGGCAGAGGTCATAGGTTTGTGATAGAGTCTAAGTACCCAAGCGTTTTGAATGTGCTCCGACAGGCATGTCAGACTGGTGGTCTTGCCCATGCCAGGATCATCCGCGATGATGATCAGCTTCTTCTTAGTTTTGCTGAATTCACTTTCATCGATGGGGTCGCTGTAGTCCCTGGTGATGAAGGGGCGTAGGCCATCCAGAGAACCCTTGGAGTGTTTCCATACTAGACACGGTTTGCCTCTTATATTAAGCAACAGAAAAAAATGTTTGTTCAACAAATCTCCTTTTATTTTGTCATCACGACTCCATTCCCGAGAAGGCATTCTCATTTTAAAGTAATCATTTTTGATAAATAAGTCCTCAGCTTCCTTTGACAAGTCAAAGAGGCGTATTAGTGATGTCTTATCCTTATCGTCGTTGAAAATAAATAAATCCTTGGATCCGCTATAACGAACAAATTCATCAATAGATTTGATGACAAATCGGCTGTGGAACTTCCTGGGCAGGTAGATGTTCTTACTGTAAACTTCGCGCAGGGTGAGTCCTTCGACGGATAAACTGAACCAATAGATTATTCTCTCCGGCACCTCCCGACACTTTTCCTGAAACATATCCCGGCTCTCAGTTGTAGTGGTGAAGATCCTCCCTTGCGCAGTATCGGGAATATCCCCCCAGTAGTCCCGGCTGAGCCTCTCTGGATCACTTATCACGATCAGTGGTCCATTGTCCCCACTCCTCTCCAGTAGTATTGCAAGTTTCGATTTATCCACACGCTTGTTACCTTTTGAGTACAAGGCATCTAATTCACAATGTCTTGGAAGTTTGTTTGGAATATTAATTGTGTACAGATTATCTGTCGCGAGGTGTTTTAAAAAGGGTGTAATTAGTTTGGTAATTTTGCTTTGAACAGTTTCACCGCGAGATTTATAATCAACTCCAAGTAACATATTAAGGCTTAATATTTCCTCTCCTATAATCACTAAGTCTCTTGCAAATATGTTTTCCCTGGACGTAACAGTCAAGTCATTTAAACCAAATACTTTCAATGGCTTTGTTTCAACGGTCAAATTATATTTCTTAAATATATTATGTGACACAATTGGTTTGGGTTGAATAATCACAAGTTTCTTGTGATTGCAAATCTCTACATTCCTTAATATTCGTCCCAGTAATTCATGACACAATTCCGTGATTTTAATTGGAGTTTCAAAACAAAGAACGAGAAAGTTATCATTGGTAACATCTCTCATGTTTAAGCCTTTGATATCTACGTTTTTAGCCACATCTGCCATGTCAGTCCAGCTTATAAAAGTATGACACTTTTTTTTTAAATATTTTTTTTTCAATTTTTCGTTTTCTATGCGAATTAATATGTTGTGCAATCTGGAAGCTTCAAATTTTATATCACTTGTTTGGATTTGTAAAACACGTGGTTCCGAGGATGTCAAAAATGACTCCAGCCCCAATGTGTCTTCGCAGTCCAAGATGATATCAGGTAAGGTTCGGAGGTAGGCCTGACCAGCCACGTACAATGGGGCTGACTTTATACTTCGGTTCTGTTCTTTCATAGCATTCATGATTTCAGGAAACCAGCGCAATAATTGTTTGGTAAGTCTAATAACTTTCTCCAAATGTTCTCCTGAATCGCAAGTGATGTAGTAACTTCTAAAATTCAATTTAAATTTTGGAAAAGTTTTTCCTACACTAGATAATTTTTCCAGATTATGGGAAAATAGGAATTTGTCAATCTCGGTCAGTTTAATAATCGAATTGCTTTGAAATAATTTCCAATTTTTTATAAACTCCAATTCTGTATTAGAAAAAACCCCCAACTTACGAGAATTACCCAGCGATAGTTCAGATTTATAGTGTGAGGGTGTTTTGTCTTCATCATCGCCGGCATTTTCTTCATGTGATCCTGTGATCTGGTCATTTAAGAACACCTCTTCTAGTCCGCGATGATGCTGCTCAGACTGATCCGTAGTTCTGGAATGTGATGCTGGCATTTCTCCGTCCTCTAGTCGACTACTTCCTTCAATTGAATCTGGAACTTGTTCTTCTACAGAATCCGGATTTAAGTTGTAAGAATTGCAATAAAACTCTAGTTTGTGATGATATTTGCGTTCATGCCATCCTTGAGGCCAGTTCTCCACATCCAATATGTCATTCCCACCTTTAAGAGCAGCGGTAAAGTTGTCTATACCGTGTTTGTCTATATTGCACATAATGGTGGGTTCTTCTGAGTCGCTTGGGAGACAGACTCGCTTGATATGGACCTGACGTACACCTCCCACGTGAAATCCAGTACTGTTTACCGCATTTGCAGCGACAAAGAAGGTAGTGATGTCTAAGTTTTTGATACACATTGAACCGATGCAACGATCGTCATAATCTCTGCAAATCTTTATCAGTATGTCTGCACCTCCCGGACTGTCCAAAGCCAGCGTGTGAGCGTGGAGTCCTCCATCAGGGCTGGCAACCCTGCAGAAGGCACCACCTTCCCTCTTTAGGTGTTTCACTGTCAAGGTGGTGACCGTGGCCAACCAAGCACCCAGGGAATGCCCTGTGAAGGACAAAACGAACCGACTGCCGTATTCTTTGTTTATTTCAATGATTATCTTCTTCACCTCATCTGCAAAAGAGACGGCAGACTGCATGTGTCCAGTATATCTGTTAAAATAAATACTCTTCCCGTCGGCCCAGATTGCTCCCAAATTCTTCGGTTTCGTCCCTCTGTGGGCTATGGCGATCTGCTGTTGAAATGGGTTCCACAAGGCACAGCCGAAGTACCCATTGTATTTGTTTTGTGCCGTGGTGAGCAGGTACCACCCTTCAGGCTTTTTCCCCAAACAATCCGAGTAGACCAGCTTTGCGAAGTCCACCAATACCTTATCGGCGGGATAAGGTTCTAATGCTAGTTTAGTTTTATTATCTTTAATGGGTTTGATCGATTCGAGGGTTTTCCGCCAGTCGGGTGTGCAGTAATCCAAGTTTTGGTCCGCCTGCATGTTGAGGAGGTAGTACTGATTCTGCAACAAGGATAACACAAGAAAGAGTTAGTTTTGATTGTAGCACTTCAGTTCAATTCAAAAGGCCTTACCTAAAAAATTAAATTAGTTAACGGGAATTAATAATGTTGTATTAAAAAGAAAAAAATTAAATAATTTTAATTAAATTAAAACAAATTACTTTGTATAACACCACTGTATAATCTATATTATCGACATCTTTCAAAAACAAAGTTTTCTTCGACAGGATAAGAGATTAAGGTTAAACGTCACGTATTTTATAATCTACGCATTCTCAGATGGCGTCAATTAAATTATCTTAGGTTTTTAATACTTTTTGCACGTTATGCTTTAAAATATTCTCTCTCTCTGGTTTCAATCCTGGGATTGGTTTGCAGCAATTTCCTTTAGTTTCCTCTTCCAATCTTCCCTGTCTTGTGCGGCTCTTTTGAGGTCTGCATATGATAAGCAGCGCACGTCCACCAGCAGGTCCTCCAGGTACTCTCGGCGTGGGCGTCCCCTAGAGTTTGTCCCCTCGGTCATACCCTCCATTATGGAATGCAAGAGGCCTTCTTGTCGTATTACATGGCCGGTCCATCTGGCACGCCTTTCGGACAAGGTCCTGAGCAGGTGCCTTCCTCCTTCGATTCTTTGGAGAACCTCCTCATTTGTAATGTGGTCTCTCCAGGAAATTCCTAATAGTTTTCTATAGGACCACATCTCAAAAGCCTCTAGTCTCCGTTTATCTCTTTTGGATAGGCACCATGTTTCGCAGCCGTACATCAAGATACTCCATACATAGGTCTTGATGAGGAGTATTCTCAGCTTTAGGTCTATATTATTTGATTCAATTATTTTCGACCTTTTATTGAAAGCAAGCCTAGCCTGGTGTATACGGCTGTCGACATCGCTCTTAGACCGACCGTCCCATGTTATTTTGCTCCCGAGATAGACAAACTCCTTGGCGTTCTTTAGTGGAACTCCTGACATCTCTATTCGCATCTGATGTTGCGTTCGGCCTACAGTCAGCAGCTTTGTTTTGTCTTTATTTATCTTCATGTTATAGTTATTTTGGAGAATGCTTTGCATGGTTGTTAAGGCCTCTTGCAGTTCTTTTTCGCTTTCAGCAACCAATTAAAATATTAAGGTGATAAATTGTTTGCCCCAAAACATATTTAATACGAATATAAATAAATAGTTTTATCCATAAACAAACCCAAATCTTTCAAGAGAGGCTGAAAAATTCAATTTTGTATCGGTGACTCAATCCAATACTGTACCTTTCAGCAAAAAGCATTAAAAACCCTAAATAATTTAATTGGCGCCATCTGTGAATGCGTAGATTATAACTTAAGTGACGTTTAACCTTAAGAGATGATGAAATTTACTCCATGTAATTGTTTTTAATGATAATTTAAAGTAATAGGCCGCTAAGACTGGCATGGATTTCATAACGACGTGGAAAAAATCGTGTGGATAGATCTTTTTACTAAGATTACGAAAATGTTAGTAATTTTTTTAAGAAATGTACATTATTTTTATTTTTAAATAAATAAATCCATTAATTGGGCTCGTGACGTCACTACATGAAAATGTCCCGTCTCCGAAAATGTTCTTATTAATTTTGTAAAATTCCACACTGATTTATTTTTTTATATGGCATCACTTTGTATTTATACGAATTTTTGAATTTGACATTTAACTTTCACTAGATTTATTGTTTGTTCTCTGCAAACTTATCATTTGGTTTGGCTTTTTGAGAACCCCGTACATTTTTGATGTCGGTACGTGTTTTAGAGGTATAATGGTTATGGGGCTGATTTTATCAAAATCAAATTTTATAATATTTTTATTATTATTATAATTTACAAGTACAAGTATATTACATTGGATTCAGTAATATAGACGTTGTACATATAATGATTTATGATCAATAAGATGGATTAATGAAAAAAATATTTATGTGATGTAATATTAAATTTTTGGTGTGCCTCATTATTCTCCTGTGCCATTCGTGTGGAAAGCATTATTTTTTTTTTAAATGATTTTCGGCTATGTAATTATCGTTTTTTCGCACCTATAAAATTATGGTTTATAAAAAATGGTCCGATTTTTCGGATAGAAATTTTCAAAAAATCACCAGGGTTTCAAAAAATCGATTAAAAAAAAAATAGAGAATGTCTTAGAATATTTGGAGGAGGATATTTGGATATTTATCAGGAGACCCTGAGGGAAATAATTTCCCTCATGGCCCATGTCATCTGGGATGTTGAGGAAACACAGAGGCCGGCAAATCTTTCCACAGCCGAGCTGTTGAACACAAGAACGAGTTGAAGAAGCGACCCGTTCTCATGTGACACATGTTAACCGTGTATATATGTTGGGCACGTGTTTGGCGTGTTTCCCGAATATGCACCGGTGCCGAAGGGATCAATGACGCTAGTTCCTCGGAGCATCTTCCATTGAAGTATCGGTAGAACAAGGATAGCATTCCCATCCGACGCCAGTGCTCTAAAGATTGCAATCCGTCTGTTAAGATGGGAGAATCTATCAAACGAACCGTCCGTCAGTCGAGGGTATTTTTTAGGTACTTTGGAGCTCCAGACCAGAAGTGGCTGCCGAATTCAACCGTGGGGCGCACTTGTGATTTGTACAGGGTGAGCAGTTGTGTACTATCTGCAGTATCTACGGGCCTTGTACAGTACGCCCAGCTTTTGAGAGGCTACCTTTACTCTGGCTTGGATGGGGCCCCCGTATTTGAGATGGTCACTTAGAAGATACACCAAGCATATCAGTGGAGGGCTTGTTCGGAAGATTGCTTCCGTTGAAAGAGACTAGATTTTTATTTTGATCCCTTTTAGTGTTGTGTTACACAAAGAATTTGTTTTTATTTAATTAAAATGACACCACAAAGTGTATTTGCTATGTTTGAAGAAGTAAATAATTTTAGTTGATTTGCACTTTTCGTATCGATTTATATGATCTATGATTAGTTGGATTTGTCTGCGCCCCAAATAGCAGAAAAGCTATTAAAACATCTGACAAATTCACGAAACAATTATGAAGAAAAATCTTTTCCTCATACATTTTGTACGGAACAAATTCTCAACATTTGAAAGAGCTGCAGAAATATTGTGATAAATATAACATTGAATAGTGAGTGAACTACAAAAATTCAAAAACGTCGAATGTCAAAGCGCTGATTGTTTGGCTTTAGTTCTTAAACATATAATGAGGCCCCTCTTTCTTACACACTAAATGTCAACAGTCAAAAATGGTTCAAACGGTGAACGGTATATCTGCACCTCTCCAAAGAAAAAATTCAATCTAACTAAAATTATAAATGCGAAAGCTTGCATGGATGTATGTGTATTTGTTACTCTTTCACGCAAAAACTACTGAATGGATTTTAATGAAACTTTACAATAATATAGCTCATACATCAGAATAACATATACGCTATATATAATGGTAAGCTCTGGCGTTATGAAATTTGTATAAATGAAAATGTGTGTATTTCATATATTTTAGCGGCAGGGAGGAAAGGCGGGGGGAAGGGGTACGGGGGAGGTGGGGTTCGCGGAGAGGGGAAAAGATAAGGGTGGGGGAAGTGCGGGGAAGGTGGTAGGGAATGGGGACGCACGGGAAAGGACATGCAGGGAGAATCAATTTATTTCTTTGAATGGAATTGCTACGCATTTTTTTTTTTTTACATGAACTCCACACAGGAGGCCTTGAGGAAAATAATTTCCCTGAGGGCCTGTGTCATCTTTGGGGATGCTGTGTGGAGGGTTTTTTTTAAGAAAAGGAAGGAGAGGAGAGTTCTGGGAAGGAAAAGGGTTTAAGGGGTGGGTAGGAATCTGGGGTTCAGTATGTCCTGGTCATCCGCCTCCAAGACCTAGACAAACCTCACCCCATGGACCCGGGCACCCCTGCTAAATCACCAAACGTAGCAAACCACTTGGGGTGACCTATGGCAGAGGTGTTGGTTGTCCAATAAAGGTTCCCGGAGCGGCGGTACCCATTCCCGCCTCCCAAATTGGAGACCAGCTAGTTAATTATTAAAACACTAGCTTTTGCCCCCGGCTTCGCTCGCATAGTATTAGGGGGGTTTCTACTCCACCTCCTCCATCTTGACGACCTCCGTAGTCCAGTGGCTAAGACTCTTGACTCACATTCCGGAGGTCGCGGGTTCGAACCCGGCATGCGCAAATAAAATTTATTTGATTAATTTGTGTTATTTCACAATTAATTAATTTAAAAATAATATATAGTATATTTGCGGCATGTTTCAGAGTGGAAGATACTATCAGTATCGCCCTGGTGTAAGACCACCATTCAAAATTGAAACGTTGCTTGAAAATGGCTTTAGCCGTGTTTAGTGACCAGATCTGAATAGCCAGGTACTTCCCAACCTTCCTCTTCCCCACCTCCTTCCCCTCCCCGCTACCTTCAGCCTCACAACATACCCCAATTGGGGATGCCATAGTCTCACTGGCTCCAGACGGGAGCAGTTGAGATTCTTGTGCGGTATTCACTGTTAAAAAAAAAAATCTTCCCTATCGCCCCTCCGCTCCCCCCTCCCCCCTCCTCGCCACACATCCCCACCATCTCCCCCCTCCCCTCTCTTCCCGCCCTACATCCCTCGACCCTCCCCCCCTCACCCCTCCTCCCCTCACCCTTCCCTCGCCACCCCCCTCGAATACCCGTTACATTCATTTTTCAAACAGCTCGCGTGCCACCTATAGCATTTTTTTAAATACAAATTTCATAATACCAGAGGTCTGAGCTATAGCCTATATGTTATTTTGATGTATGAGCTATATTATTGTAAAGTTTCATTAAAATCCATTCAGTAGTTTTTGCGTGAAAGAGTAACAAACATACATACATCCATTCGAACTTTCGCCTTTATAATATTAAGTAGTATGCATTGATTTTCCAATAAAGAAAAATTTTAACAAAAAAAAAACGACTTCAAAAAATGCACTAAAAAGAAAAAAAAAATTTCGTATTCTTTTACAACTTCATAATCAACTTACTTTTTCTACTCATCAATATGTAGGTACAATTGTTATTTTTGGAGTCGGTGTCAGTCAAGGTAGGTTTGTAACTACATATATTCATAGTTATTGGTGAGATGTACTTGTGTCGCACGAGTGACTTGACGAGGCGAGAGGCGAGAGCGGGGCCGCGGCGTGAGGGGAGCTGTCAAGTGAACACACCAGGCCGGGTACCATTGCTGACACCGATTCCAAAAATAACAATCGTACCTACATATTGACGAGTAGAAAAAGTAAGTTGATTATGAAGTTATTTTTTTACTTTTTAGTGCATTTTTTAAATTCGTTTTTTTGTTTTGTTAAAATTTTTGTATATTTTTTGATTTTTAGTGAATCTGAAGTACACTAACTAATTTGTTTGAATATGGGTAGACCTATTAAACGTGCTGCAATGAGACAGACATAATTTGACCATAACGACGCGACGTTAGGGTCAAATTAAGAGATTCGGCCGAGTATCGTTAATTTGCTCCTAAAAATTGAAGAATTCCGTTACTTTGTCATGGATACCATAATCAGAACCTAACCAAACACTCATAAAACTACCCTTAACCCGTCTGCTTGGTTTAATATATTCGCACCTCACAATCCGGAAGCTTCAGTTTCGCACGAAAAATCAGAAACCGTCAAGTTGGATCGAGATTGTAAAATATCTATGCAAAATAGCTTCCACATTTAACCCGTCTGCTTGGTTCAATATTTTCGCACCTCACAATCGAAAGCCCCAGTTTCGCGAGAAAAATCAGAAACGATCACTTTGGATCGAGATTGTAAAATATCTATGCAAGATAGCTTCCATATTTCAAAGACGATAAGAAGCATTATTACATTCTCTTTCTGGTTAAAAGAAAAATACATATATTTGCATGAGAGGAAGAGAGTCATATGACTTTTAAAATGTAAGGTGGTTCGGGACGTTTTTGGTCTTATGGAAGTATAACGCGATTACGTGTTTTGTGATGTATTTATTCCTAAACAAGCAGACGGGTTAAAAGACAATAAGAAGCATTATTTCGTGCTCTTTCTGATTAAAAGAAAAATACACGTGTTTGCATGAGAGGAAGAGAAATATATAGCTATTAAATTGTAAAGTCGCTCGGGACGTTTTTGGTCTTATGAAAATATAACGCGATTACGTGTTTTGGGATGTATTTATGTCTAATCAAGCAGACGGGTTAAAGTACATCCTTTCCAATAAAAAAAGAATCATCGTAATCGGTTGGCGTGATATTGAGTTATTCGTCAATTTGTCACGCACATACTTAATGCACATTTAAGTCTTATATGGTTTTCTCATGGATGCCATTGTCGGAACTGGACCAAATTAAAATGGGACCACACGGGAAGCACCAGCTTTCAAATAAAAAAAGAATATTCAATATCGGTTCACCCAGTCAAAAGTTCTGAGGTACAGTTTGTCAAATAAGAGTAGAAAATATATGATGGCGCCACTGTTGTTCAATTGGCAATACTAAACACATAACTCATGGTATTAAAGTAAAGCTGTGTAACCTACATTTTCATACAAAATTAAAAAGGCATAATAGTGGAAAAAATATTTTTCATTGCAGTATAGTGATACCCGCCGATCTCAAAATTAGAATTGCATATAGGTATATTATTATTATACCTTTGCAATTTTGTGTTAACATAATGAAGAATAACTATAATGTAATAAAATATAAAGCACAATTTAGAAATTGCTCACATTTATTTAATACTAGAAAAAGTACCTAGCGTTGCCCGGGCTTTAGATCATGTCTCTAATTTTAGATCTGAATATATTTAACTCATTCAGATCTAAAAGTAGTGTAACTAAACTCACCATTAGTGATTCTTCTTTTCTATATATTGTTAAATTAAATTAAAGCAAATCGCTTTATAAATCACTTTTTAATCAATTTTATGTCATGAAGAAAAAATGTTTTTTAAAATGTCGTTTACTGTGTTCTATACATTCAGTGTCATTGCATTTCAAAAAAATATGTGACAGTTAAATTGGTGTTGCCAGTCTACAAATTTAGTAGTTCAAGTTTTTATATTTTCTACTCTTTTTTGACATACTATAACAAATATAAAAAAAATAAATAAATAAAATACAGTTGAATTAAGAACCTCCTTCTTTTTGAAGTCGTTTAAAGGCGATTCCAGACTCACGGCGAGAAGTCTCTGCGAGAATTTCTCGCCGAGACTTCTCGCGAGAACAAGCACTTATCCACACTCTCATTTTTCTCACTCGTGATCTGTTTCCCATCCGGTATGGACGACATCACAGACGATATTCAAAATGCAGCAGGTTTGGCTCTGTGCGCCATGGCATATTATAATTTTGTGAACGTTGTGACGTTGAACGTTGTAGTTAGCCCTTGATTTAGAAAGGAATCCAGAGCGTCATATGCAAACCATATAGGTTTATAAATTTCATTTTCACCAGCACCCGATTTGGAGGAATCATTCACCATTTTTCTATATTTCCGTTAACTAGCAAAAAGGGAATCTTTTTTCTTTTTGAGTGCAGGTACTTTCATTTCCATTATTTCTCCAAGTCTGTTCCATGCATCGTGGTTCAAACTTTTGTAATTCGATGTTTTGCATCCCATAACACCGGTTCAGATTGAAAATATTCTATAAATTACAACTCTTGTTGATTTTTTATACAAGGAAACAAAATTTTCGAAACAAAAACAAAAATATATCGCACGTCTACTCTCAACCGCTCACTAAACAACACTGAGACAAAACGTGAGTGTTGTAGCCTTCTCACTTCTCGCCCGAGAAATCCTTTGAAGCGGCCAAATTTACCGACACTAATCCGAGAACAGCCGAGCCCGAGAAAGAGAATGCGAGAAACACCTCACATTCTCGCTTCTCGGGTGTTCTCGGGGCTTCTCGCCGAGAGTCTGGATGGGCTATAAAAATACTGTAAAACCGGCTAATCTCCAAGCAATGAGTCAATCATAATATTATGTATGTATGTTTTTCATTCTTACAATGACGTAATGTGTTTTTTCGTAATCAAGATCATAATCACGATGCGTGCAAGGGATTAGTATTGATTGATTTATATTATTGAGCTGTTATATCGACACTATGGAATATTTCAAAAGAAAGTTTTTTGTGCAATTCAGCCGATTCATTAATTCCCGTGTTATTGATGTTTTTTGAAGATAATATCTATTAATAAATGTACAGATATTATCTTAAAAAATAACAAGAGTGTTCTAGGAAAATATGTTATCAATGGAAAGAAATTATTATGCTTTTAATCGTAGATTTCTATTTTTGGTTGTTTTCCTTACCTCTGACCATGAAATGAATGAATGTCCTTGGCAATATTTTCAGTTCTAATTTGAATTCTCTTTCATACATTAATAAATGAGGAGCTCAGCATCAAAGTGGGACATACGCCACTTTTTCTAAAATGCATATTTTGATTGATTATGGTAGTACGTCTGATTCTCTAACTGAATAACTGAGAAAATCTATCGAAAACGGACAATTAATACAAGAAATCGCTTGTTAAAGTTTGCACTTTGTTTCAAAAGCGGACACTTGCAACTCACGTTTGCAACAAACTCGGACATTCAATACAAAAACGTTACAAAAAGTGTCATGGCAGCTGTTATTTTGACAGTCAAGCACCAACCGCTGAATGTGATCGTGGGTTAACAGTTTTTGGATGAAATTTGAGGTTTATTGAAGTTTTCCAGCACCAAATTGACCAAAATATGATAAAATGGAGATCACTAATGCTTGTAAGCGCGTAACCAACTCCGAAAATTGGAAACTGAGCAAAAGAAAAGCCGTTAAAGTAAGTCAATTCACCCACAATACTAATTCAAATCTGTGCTCATTTCAATGAAGTTTTCTTACATAAATACGATGATCAGAACCTCGAATCCTACGTTTATGAGACTAATAAACCCATTTTGATGAATATAATTAAAATTAGAATTGAAAAAATGACAATATATTGAATAATTAAATATTGAGTTTACGGCGCTTATTTTGCGTTTATTCCGGAGTTGGCTTATTATTATCACAAAGTGAGTAATTTTATTTGTAATAATTTATTATTACGTTATTAATAATAAACAAAAATTTTAACAAAACAAAAAAACGACTTCAAAAAATTCACTAAATAGAAAAAAAATAATTTCGTATTCTTCTACAACTTTATAATCAACTTACCTTTTCTACTCATCAATATGTAGGTACGATTGTTATTTTTGGAGTCGGTGTCGGCGGGAGAGGAGCTGTAAAGTGAACACGCCGGGCCGCGGGTACCTTGGTTGACACCGACTCCAAAAATAACAATCGTACCTACATATTGATGAGTAGAAAAGGTAAGTTGATTATAAAGTTGTAGAAGAATACGAAATTTTTTTTTTTCTATTTAGTGAATTTTTTGAAGTCGTTTTTTTGTTTTGTTAAAATTTTTGTTTATTTTTTGATTTTTAGTGAATCTGAAGTACACTAACTAATTCGATTAAGATTCGGCCGAGTATCGTAAATTTGTTCTTCAGAATTGGAGAGTTCCGTTACTTTGTCATGGATCCTATAATCAGAACCCAACCAAACTCTCATCAAACTACCCTTGAAGTACATCCTGTCCAATAAAAAAAGAACCATCGAAATCGGTTGGCGTGATATTGAGTTTTCGTCCATTTGTCGCGCACATACTTGATGCAAATATAAGATTTATATGATTTTCTCATGGATGCCATTGTCAAAACCAGACCAAATTAAAATGGGACCACACGGGAAGCACCAGCTTTCAAATAAAAAAAGAATCATCAATATCGGTTCACCCAGTCGAAAGTTCTGAGGTAACAAACATAAAAAAAAAAAAAAAAATAAAAAGTACACTATTTTAATAGTTTTATCATCACGCCTTTCAGCATTTTTGGATGAAGGTATAAATTAAAGCTAATTTGGATTGAAATAAATTCGATATTGAGTTATAATTTAAAAAAGCTGGTACGGAGAATAATTAATCTTTCTCATTGTAACCGCCCTGCACGATCGTAAGAACAACTTTCGACGAAATGTGGATTTTCGTCCGCTGGCTGGTTAAACGCTCTTAAGTTAAAAATTACACAATGAAGCAATTATCGATCCGCAACTTCCGTGTTTTGTTTTTGTCAATATCAGAGATGACCTTGTGTACGGGTGATTTTCTTACTTTTCACTTACTTAGGGGCCATCCATAAATTACGTCACACAAATTTCAAGATTTTTTTACCATCCCCCCCCCCCCTCCCTGTCACACATCGTCACATTTATGAGACCCCTCCCCCCTAGTGTGACATCTAAAAGTCATCAAAAACAGTAGTTCAAATTTTTTTTACATGTGAAGTCACAGAGCTGATGACCACCCCATACCCCTAGTCACACTTGCTACTCCCCTCCCCCCCCCCCTTAATATGTGACGTAATTTATGGATGGCCCCTTACGGGGATTGTGTTTCATTTTCTTTATGCGTGTGAGGGAAATTTATTAAAATTATTGTATTTTTCTTTTGGAAGGGTGAAGACACACGTTAACCGTTTGTTTCATTTTCGACTGCTGACATTTAGTGTGTAAGAAAGAGAGGCAGCATTATAGGTATGTTAAAGAACAAAAGCGAAACAATCAGCGCATTGACATTTGACGTTTTTGAATTTTTAGAATTCACGCAAACTTCAACTGACACAACATTGCCACAGCTCTTTCAAAAGATGAAAATTCATTTCATATAAAATGTATGAAGAAAGTTATGAATTTTCTTCATAACTTTCTTTTTCGTGAATTTTTGCGATGTTTAATAATAATTATTATTTTGTTATCCGGGCCGGAGACTAATCCAACAAATCAAAGATTATCTAAATCGGTTCAGCCGTTCTCGAGTTATAAATAGCGTAACTAACCCGACTTTGTTTTATATATTAAGATTAATCAATATTATTTTAATATAATATTACACAGGCCAAAGTTTGTATGGATGTATGTTTGTTACTCTTTCACACAAAAAGTACTGAATGGGTTTTAAAAATTCTTTCACTAATAGAAAGCTACATTATTTGCGAGTACTATAGGCTATATATATTGGGAAGCTCTGGCGTTATGAAATTATTTATTATACGTTTATTGTCCACGCGAAAAGCAAAGCAAAGCAAAACATTAATTTTTGACATGCGCTGTAATTTTGTTATTTGTTTAGGTTACTATGGAGATCCCTTTGATAGTTAAAATTTACTGCGCGTGTTTGATTGTTACGTTTTAATTATTTGCATGCGAGCTGTTTGAAAAATAAATGTAACCGGTATGGAGGTAATGTCAAAAATAGTCTTAGCCATAAAGGTCTCTGCCCACTACACCGTTCCATACCATGACCGTACTATGAACGTATCAGCCACGAAATAAACACGCTACGCCCTACTATGCCCACTAGAACTTGCTAACACCGTATTATACCCGTACGTAACGGGTATAGTGACCGTATACACCGCGGTTAGTGTCCGTACCATCCCCGTTCAATAGGTGTTCGGTGCCCGTTATATCATTTCGCCTGTGTTTTCGTATCGGACTGACGCGTCAGGAGAAGCATAGTGTCATATCATTAAAATACCTGGATATAAACACGAAAATTGAACACAAATCACGAACTGACGGAGTGGCAACGCAGTTAGAACGGGGTTAGAACGGGGTTAGAACGGGGATCATACGGTTAGAACGTGGATCATACGCGTATGATCCCCGTTCTAACACCGTCGCGTGCCATGCATAGAGCGGACCGGCACTTGCAAAATATTGTCATCGAGAATTCGCCGTCAGTCCGGTCATGGTATGCGACGGTGTTGGTTTCATACTGATCGATACAAAGAATATTTTTTTGCATGCGCCGCTACGGTTACGGTGTAGTGGGCAAATACCATAAAGGGGTATTTTTTAAAAATGGTTTCTTATATTACTTCATAGTGAAAAAATTTTGTTTTAGTAGTATATGCTTATATTTTTGTTAAGTAAACAATAATTTTATTGTAATTCCATACAAACAGAAGGTAGTAAAAGTTTCAACTTATCCGTTGCATATTTTTTGATATTCATAATGTAAACCGATTTGTAGTAAAGATTAATCTAAATAGGATTTCACCATAGCTTCATCTTAAGCATAGGAAATGTTTGAAACTTTCGGAATACCTTCTTTAAACCCCCGCAAAGGTTTCTGGATTATTACAACCACATGACAATACATCTGAAAAGTTTTTTAATCATCACAAAAACTTTTGCAAAACTTCAAAAATGTCAAAATTCAAGAATGACATTGTTGAATCAAAATTCAATTTTCGAAACTGTATAAGGGGGCGTTCAAATATTACATAACGCAATTTTTTTTATATTTTTGACCCCCCCCCCTCCCCCCCCATGTAACGCGCCGTGAAGATTTTTCCTACCCTCCCCCCCTAATCGTTATGTAACGCCCAAGTGAAAATTTTTACCTGAATTCACAATTAAGTTGCGCAAAGTACTGGAAAGTCGCTTAAATGCTTTTTTCTTGTTTTAATCGCGTTTGCTTTGTGGTAATAAATAAAACAAGAGATTTCGAGAACGAAAAGGGTTTTGGACTTGGAAGATTTTAATTCCCCATTTTTTTTTTTTATCTAAATAAAGAAAAACATGTTACGTAACGCATTGTTCGAACCCCCCTCGTAATGCACAGTAATCACAAGGGCCCCATCCCCCAAGTGCGTTACGTAATACTTGAACGGCCCCTAAAATAATGAATTTATTTTAAATACTCGCGTAATACTCTGAATCGAATCAAGAATTATAGATATTTTAAATAGTTACCTTAGTTAGGTACCAAATTTAAATGATAGTTCTTATAATGTACAAAAATTAATATTTGTAGTACATGAAAAATGAAAATTTGAATAAAAAGTTGTAATAGGTGGCACGAGAGCTGTTTGAAAATTGAATGTACTGGGACTGAATATATGGAACGCGCGAGGGGGGTTGGCGGGATGGGGGAGCGTGATAGGGGAGACGAATGGCAGGGAAGGTGGAATGGGAACTTGGGAGTTGAAGGGAACGCGAGAGGGGAACGGGGAAGCATGGGAAAGGACATGCAGGGAGAAATAAATTTATTTCTTTGAATACGGCGTCGCAACGCATGCCGGGAACCAGCTAGTTTCTAATAAAGGATAAAAATGCTTGGCTTCATTCTCCGTAATGACGGAGACTTTCAAAATATTTCAACATTAAAAATATTAAATTCTTCTCTAGTTCGAAGTCAAGTAGAATACAACTCATCTATTTGGTCTCCCCACTTTAAAAGTCACCCCGATCCCATTTAAAAAAGACATCATAAATTCCTAAGAAATATTAACTATAATATACTCAGTCTACCCATAAATATAAACAATAAATTAGAATCACTTGATTAAACAAATAAAATTATTAAAACTCTCAGACAGAATTCTTATTTTTCCGACTTGACTTTTATTTTAAAAATTGTTAACGATATAATAGATATCCCTGAATTATTAAGCCTAATTATCTTCCATGTACCATCAAGAACTAATCTATCTAAAATTATTTTTAATTGCAACAACAATATCAGGGCTAAGGCATTTCAATACTCGCTTGTACCTAGATTGCATGCAGTTGGAAATGCTTTTTCACAAGTAGTAATTTGATATGTTTAACTGCACGGAATACAGTTATAAGAAGGCTATAATAACATACCGCAATAATAACATTAAATGTTAGCATAATACGATTCTTCTGCATGGGTTTTATATAATTTAAGTACTTGGTATATTTTTACTTCATGATTATCTACTGTTTTGCAAAATCATTACATACATCAATTATAATGTTATCAAATTGGATTACTAATTCATAAAAATAATAAATCAGTCACAAGAGATAGGAGAAATTGAATTGAATGAATTTCTTAGAAATTTATTCTTTAATAACCAGAGAAAACCGGAAATATGTCATTTAAAATCAAATTTAAGACGTATTGACTCTGTTCTACAAAAAATTATAAATTGATTTCGAAAGATTGTTCTTTTATCTAGGAAAAATGTGTTTTAAATTTTAAGAAAAAATGTTTATATTTAGTACAATAAGGTTACACCATAGGTCGTTGGCAATCACAGCAGCCAACAAAACATACTTCTCTTTGCTGCCAGTGTTTAAGTCACGTAGTGTCCACAGAAAAACCAAAATAACCATATATAAGACCATTGTTAGAACTGTATTGGCATATGGATGTGAGGCGCTGACACTGACGGTAAAGATGGCTGAAATGCTGGATACTTTTGAAAGAAAAGTGCTGAGAAGAATATGTGGACCCGTGAAAGAGGGTGAACAGTGGCGCATCCGGCACAATACAGAATTGTATGATATATATAAGGCACCTAGCATCTCAACACATATGAGACTCCTCAGGCTGAGATGGGCTGGGCATGTACAGAGAATGCCGGATACACGCGTCCCAAAAAGAATTTTGACTGGACACCCAGGTGGAAAGAGAAAAGTGGGAAGACCCAGACTGAGGTGGGAAGACGAAGTAAGAGGGGATGCAGCACAGCTTCTCCAGGTACCAAATTGGAAGTCAGCCGCTGAGGACAGGAGGAGTTGGAGGCGACTGTTGCAGGAGGCCAAAGCTCGATATGGGCTGTAGCGCCATCGAAGAAGATAGGTCGTTGGCAGATTTGTTAAATTTTCAAACAAAATTTTGTATCATTCAACAAATATTTCAAATAATATAATCATGCAGTAAAATAAATCAATAAATTATCTGGGAAAGCTATATTTCAGAATTTTTATTTTAGTTTAAATAAAATCATTAAAAAAAAGATCCGCGCACGTGTTTTGTGACGAAAATACTTCAGTTTGACTATTTATTTACGGTCTTACAAACTAATATATTTAAGAATTTTTTACATTCTTATTTTGCTTAGACATTATAAATACTTATGATCAAAAAATAATTACAAAAAGTACATAATTTTAATAGTTTTATCATCACGCCTTTCAGCGTTTTTCAATGTAGGCATAAATTAAAGCAAATTTTGAATGAAATAAAATTGATATTGAGTTATAATTTTAAAAAAATTGGTACGGAGAATAATTAATCTTTCTCATTGAAACTGCCCTGTACGATCGTAAGAACATCTTTCGACGAAATTTGGATTCTCGGCCGCTAGCAGGTTAAAGGGGAGGCGTCTACTAATATCTACAGGAATTCCAAAAACTGAAAAAATCGAACTAATATATATGAGAACCAAAATGTTGATGAATATCTACAGCACTGGCAGAGGTTGGATTTGCAATTATGTATAGCATATTGGAATAACGTAATATTGAAAAGTTTGAAAAACTTAATTTATGTAAGTATGTATGTAAAAATCCCTAATATCGGGCTATTGGACACATTTAGCTGATTAGTCCAACCTACGCTCTGTAGATATTAGTCAACACTCTGAAGTTCGTAGATATTAGTTCAACATATGAGCTGTAGATATTCGTCCGACATACAGGCTGTAGATATTAGTATCTGGAGTCGGTTAAAGGCCCTTAATAGAAAGGCCCATTTATCTACCTAACTTTGAAGTTCAGGGGGACCCAATGGGCACCTGTTTTCCCCAAAATCTGGTTTGTTTTTATTTTATAAATTACTAGCTGATTCCCGACATGCGTTGCTATGCCATTCAATAAATAAATTGTTTCTCCCTGCGTGTCCTTTCCCATTCGTCCCGTTCCCCTTCCGCCTCCCCCGCCCCGAAAGCCCCCCTCTCCAGTTACCTCTCCCCCTCCCGAGTTCCCGTCTCCCCTCCCCCTCACGCATTTCATACATTCAGTTTTCAAACAGCTCGCGTACCACCTATTGCAATTTTTTTATACAAATTAGATTACGCCAGAGCTCACCGCTTCTTTTATACAAACCTTGTCCTGGCAATAACGAACACACAAAAAAAAGAATTATCTAATTTGGTGCAGTCGTTCGGAAGTTATGCGCGTACATACATTTTGGCGATTCATTTTTATTTATATAGATAGATAGATAGATAGATAGATAGATAGATAGATAGATAGATAGATAGATAGATAGATAGATAGATAGATAGATTATGTTAAGTGCAAAATGTTTTTTACAAAAGTTTTTGTCAAGTAAAACAATAAAATGATATAAAAAAAAAATATATAAAAAAAACAATGTATTATAACGACAAAAAATGCGGATCTGCGGTCATAAGCAAAAATGCAGCTATTTGCAAAAGTCATATTCTGAGCTTAGATTAATTAATAGAGTAAATCCCATTACACCGTTCCATACCATGACCGTACTATGATCGTATCAGACACGAAATAAACACGCTACGCTCTACTATGCCCAGTAGAACGTGCTAACACTGTATTATACCCGTAATATACGTAAAGGTACTCTGCCCACTACACCGTTCCATACCATGACCGTAACCGTAGCGGCGCATTAAAAAAAGTATTCTTTGTCTCGATCAGTATGAAACGCTGCCCACTATACCGTTCCGTTCCGTCGCGTGCCAGGCAGAGAGCGGACCGGCACCTGCAAAATATTGTCATCGAGAATTCGCCGTCAGTCCGGTCATGGTATGCGACGGTGTTGGTCGGTTACGGAACGGTCTAGTGGGCAGCGTTTCATACTGATCGATACAAAGAATACTTTTTTTAATGCGCCGCTACGGTTACGGTCATGGTATGGAACGGTGTAGTGGGCAGAGTACCTTTACGTATATTACGGTGTTAGCACGTTCTAGTGGGCATAGTAGAGCGTAGCGTGTTTATTTCGTGTCTGATACGTTCATAGTACGGTCATGGTATGGAACGGTGTAATGGGCATAGACCTTAATGCTAGATATACTCTTGCGAATCGAAGCGCGAGCATATTTTCACTGTGTTTTTACTCTCCAAAAAACTAAGATTTTGGATATAAATGGAAATTTTGGAATAGTTTCTAACTGTCGCCGAAACTTAAGTCTTTCTTCTGCGGGCTTCCTAACCGAGACAATAAGCGTGGATTTACTGAAGTAGGTCCAGTGGACATACTCGTACTTTAACGGGCAGTCCAGAACATTCTTTGAATGGCAATTTTTTCATAAGTGGTGCTAGATTTTTTGTTCGATTAGTACTAACATAATGTACCGAAAACATGTTTTAAATACATCTATATATATATATAAATCAAAATAAGCTTGCTTGGGTGTATACACGGTGTCCGGAAACTCGTAGTACAAGCGAGAAACTGGTAAATCTACATCACATTCTGAGTCGATTGGTGATATAACTTTTTTGATGGGAGCTTTCGTTTTCGAGTAAATCGGGTCCGAAGTTGGAATTTTTTTGGTTAAATTTGAAAAAATTGTTCACTAGGGGGTTGATTTCAGCTGTGTAATGTCTTATAAAATGCATCGAAGGGTAACCCGGGCTTAAAAGTTTTTTTTAACCCTTTAGTTGCCGAAAAAATGGAAAAATTGAAAAAAAATAATATTAAAATCGAAATGCTCAGATCGAAAAAAATATGTTTTTTGGGTTCTCTACGTGATGTAGATTCACCAGTTTCCCGCTTGTACCACAAGTTTCCTGACACGTTGTATATATGAGTATATGAGATGTCTATGCGTTGCTAAACCATTAATCCGATTTTTTTTATTTTTTTTTTATTAATTTCAATAACAAGGTTTGTACATGTATGCATGATGTATATAATAAGTATAGATTCTTTTTTTTTCACAGACCTCCTCACTAGGATTTCCTGTTCTGAGGTGGCCTGTAGTTTTTTAAAATATTTGTATTTGGTTATGGATTGACTTTATATCGTCTTCATGATGTTTGTAATTTTATTATCACTTTGATCTCTCAGCCATGTTTTTACTTTTGTTTTAAATATATTCATTTCCTTTATATTTTTGATTTGATCTGGTAGAGCATTGTATAATTTCATAGCATGGAATTTATTATTTCTCTGTCCAAAAGATGTGTTCAAACTGGGAGTAACCAGGATGTTATTGCTTACTGCCCTGGTTGAGTATTTATTTTGGGCAGTGGAGTATACATATATGTTTTTTTTTCAGTTAAAATAAAATATTTTTTGAATAAAGTTTCTGTACATTGAAGACTTGAAAGCTATTAAATATTTCTTCCGTCGGAGTTCTAAGCGGAACTTTCAGTATTGTCTTCAGTACTCCTTTTTGGGCTATATTGAGTCGCTCTGTGTGAGTGCTCAAAGCAGACCCCCATCCAGTTATCATTGCGATGAAACTTTGGGGATTTGATGTGTGCATGCCCACGATAGTTTCTATATATACTGGTGAGCTCTGGCATTATGAAATTTGTATAAAAAATTGCAATAGGTGGCACGCGAGCTAGTTGAAAACTTAATGTACCGGGACTGAATGTATAGAATGCGGGAAGGGGGTTTGCGGGACGGTGGAAGCGGGAGAGGGAAGTGGGGAGAGGGAAGGTAGAGTGGGAACGCATGAAGGGGTCGGGGAGGACACACAGGGAGAAATAATTTTTCTAACTTCAGCTCGCTGAACCAGCTGTCAGATGACCAAATGAAAAACCAATCCATTTCAATACTTCTGGTTATGGTCGCGGACATTTATGTATTTGTATTGAATTTAATAAAATTTAATTAACTTCTAAAATGTGAATGTTCTTATTAAAAGGGTCCTTAACCAGCCAGCGGCTGAGAATCCATATTTCGTCGAAAGATGTTCTTACGATCATACAGGGCGGTTCCAATGAGAAAGATTAATTATTCTCCATACCAGCTTTTTAAAATAATAACTCAATATCGATTTTATTTCATTCGAAATTAGATTTAATCTATTTACATTTACCCTAGATCGGAGGCGTCTACTAATATCTACAGGAATTCCAAAAACAGAAAAAATCGAACTAATATCTATGAGAATCAAAGTGTTGACGAATATCTACAGCTCAAACTGTTGATTAATATCTATGAGAACCAAAGTGTTGACGAATATCTACAGCACTGGCAGTGGTTGGATTTGCAATTATGTATAGCATATTGGAATAACGTAATATTATGTAAGTATGTATGTAAAAATCCCTAATATCGGACTATTGGGCACATTTAGCTGATTAGTCCAACCTAAGCTCTGTAGATATTAGTTCAACCTACGCTCTGTAGATATTAATCAACACTCTGAAGTTCGTAGATATTAGTTAAACATAGGGCACAATTCAATATACCATATACCACTACACAGAATCCAACACTTGGGCAATATGTATTCGCACATAGATGTATGGAATATGTCACTGACACAATTTAAAAATGAAATAATGAAATCATTTATCCGTGATACAAGTACTCAATAAGGAATTCTTTGGTAAATTTAATAAACTACTCGTTCATCGACAAATTTGCTAAACTATCTCTACCTATCCTATTAATGTAATTAAATGTAATGTCTTAGTAAAATCATTGTAATATGTATTATAAACCATCATAACCTGTAGTATTATTTAGTTATATATAAAAAAAAAAAATTTAATTTTCACTATAATATTAAAATCCAAATTGGAGTTCTGAACCCCTGCAACTTGCAGAGGTACTGGAGGTCCCATCGATGTAGCGGTTTGCCACTTTGCGAAACTAATACTTACGTTTTATTAGACATGGTTAATGTTGCAATTTTGTAAACCTCTGATCACCTTACTAATTTTTGTTATTTGTATTTTTATATCATGTATGTATTTTTTTATCGTAACTTATCGTTATTATATCTTACTGTAATTTATGTTTTTGTTGCTTATATTTCTATTTAACTAATGTACTTTTTTATTTCTATTGTAATTTTATTTATATTATTTCCTTGTCATGTTAAAGATGTACTGCCTTTATTTTTTTTATGTAAAAGCCCTCTGGGCGTATAATAAAACAAATAAATAAATAAATATGCGCTGTAGATATTCGTCAGACATACAGGCTGTAGATATTCGTATCTGGAGTCCCCTAGATCACAAAACTTCGTCGAATCAACGACGCAGGATTAAAAAAAGGATTAAAATACTTTCAAGCGCGCAACCGTAATTCTTTTATACTCCGGCTTATCTCAACCGGCCCGTTACTTCTGCTATTGACGGTAGTGCGAACGATAGGGGGAGTCCACGAGCGCCAATTCAGCAACCATGGCTCGTCGTATCGACGAAGGTTAGCGACAATGTGACTTTTTACTTTTGCTAGTTTTTCACCAAATTTTTATTTTATTAGTTAATTCAAGTCTTTGTTTTTAATGTTTGAATTGCTTTTTTTTCAAAATTTAGTTATAACTAATTCAAATACCAACTTTAAAAATGTTACAATTGTTGATTTTGCATGAAAACTATGGTCTCATTCTTAGGGCTGTTGATTAATAAATTTGATATTTTTGTTTTTCTAAATACGAGAAATAATATGTGCGCCGGTCCTTTTTTTAATGATTTTATTTAAACTAAAAATAAAATTTTGAAACAAATTTTCCCAGATAATTTGTTGATTTATTTTACTGGATGATTAAAAGAATTGAATTGTGTGCTGTATAATACTAAAATTTAGTTTGAAAATTTAACAAATCTGCAAACGACCTACGGTAAAACCTTATTGCACGAAAAATAAACATATTTTCTCAAAATTTTAAGCACACCTTTACTAGATAAAAGAACAGTCTTTCGAAATCATTTTTTTTTTGTGGAAAAGAGTCGTTACGTCTAAAATTTGATTTAAAAATAACATATTTCCGGTTTTGTCTGGTTATTCCCTCTTTCATGCGACCCTTAGAGAGTTTAATGAATGGTAAGCATTACAACAACTCCCCTCTCTTATAATAACGTGTCTTGTATTTTCATATAATGTCATTGGATAGATCAATGACGTTATATAAATAAATAAACTCGCCATAGTCTCATATACTCACAATATAATGTGGAAAGTAAGGAACACTCTTTTGTTTTCAGCGATTTTCAGTATAATTTCTTAATTCAAAAGTTTATTCCTGTATGATAAAGATAGACAATCAAATAATGTGTGTGTATGAATGACATGAATATATGAACGGGCGGCGGCGTATTGCTTGTCACTTTTTGATGGAATGTTCGCTGTCTCCTTTTCTTGAGGCCCACTAGAATAAAAGGTCCGGCTGCCTGTCGGAGTTTGATATGTCGAGTTATACAATAATTACAATAGGGCAACGACAGTTTTCAAATGGTGGCGATTGTCATCAATACTTGTTAGAACTACTGATTTATGTGTTGTTTTACCACTAGCAAACAAATAAACAGAGTGTTTAGGCTGAGGCGGCCAACCGTCCCGCATTCTGCGGGACCGTCCCGCATTGACAGTTGTAGTCCCGCATTGCAATATTTACAAAAATAGTCCCGCAAATCGTCTAAAGCGTCCCGCATGTCCCGCATTCCTATATTTTTTTTAAAATACTGTCTATGGTAGTCAAATAAACTTCACCATCTTTAGTCTATTTAAGCCATTTGGTTAAGTTCAAGACAAAATTTGTCCCTGGAAAAAGCCCGAAGATATAGGGATGTCGAAAGTGAAAAAAAATATCGATATTTATTAAAATATCAATATCGACGTCGATATATCGAAGAAAAAATATCATGTGGGTCAAATTTTCAAGAGATTTTGCGTTTTTAAAATAAGAGTGTATTCAGCCCAATATTATCAATAGTAATTTATGTACACAATTTTCTTTTTTTAATGTACAAAAATCTAAAAAAAAATTAAGGTATTTTTATCACTATTCATTTTTATTACATAATAATTACAATTTTACCTAGGTTGCATGAAGTTACTAATAGATATGCAGATGTGATAAATCTATTTAACTGCACGGAACATAGGTACAAGAAGGCTATGCTATCATATTTTTTTAATCACTATTAATTTTATTTGTATTATAGATTTTTGCATGTAAATGTATCTCTGGTGTCACTTCCCAATGTACCGTCACAATTAACTGTTATACATACACTGTTTTACCATTACTAATATTTTGAATATGAATTTGTGACATTTACTTAATGTTTATGGCATAGGTACTTATGCCGTTTGTATTAAATAAATAATTAAATAAATAAAAATATCAAAAACTAAAAAGCTGTCTTCTAACTTATAGTATGTAAACTGAGATGCAAACAAAGTTTGTATGCGTCTCAGTAACATTCTATTGACGTATTAATCTGTCAAAAAGGACTTCGAGTTTGGAACAAGGTGTAGTTAATAATCATGGACAATTGGGAACCAACACATAGGAGTGGCTTAGAAAAAAATGGCGAAAAATAGCATACATTTCTATGTATGTACCTACACACATGAGATAGTATTGGTGATCACAAATACTAATGCAAAGACAATAGATTTGTAAGCTATAAAATTTCAACCACCAAATGTCATGACCTAATACAGTTACTTTTTTCCGTTCGTTCCTATACGGTTTTGGATTCTAGAGACTTTAAATACTTACATACATTTAAAAAAATATCGTTTTTGATAAATTTTCGATATTGGATATTTTGTATCGATATATCGGATCAAAATATATCGGATAAAAAGATCGATATTTTGAATTAAAAATATCTATATTATTCAACATTTTCGATATTCGATATTTTTTCAACAAGCCTACTTGCCTAAGATTATACCTATCTAGGGATTGGTTTATTTACGTTACAATCAAGAGTCAAAGAGCGTCAATGTAGTAGTAGTGATTGATTTGTTTTGTTTACGAATTAGTGCACGCCGTGACACGTAATATTTATAACCAATATTTATTATTCAAATCAAATCAAATAATTTCTTGACCATGCCGACCGCGAAAATGCGGTGTTGTAAGTTCAGTGAAGAATTGCATAAAAAATTCCTTTTTGGCAAAAGTGTTAACAATCATTTCTGAGTATGGTTTTTATGCGCCGCATACAGATTTAATTTAAGCCAGTTTTGTGTTCAGAATTCAAAATTCCAGTTGGATTCGTCTGCTGAGATATTTCGAAGGAAAATATTCTCTTATTCGAAGTGCATTAGAGGGGACTTCACCACTTTCCAGTAAGGAAAATATTCTCTTTTTCGAAGTGTATTTATAAAACTATGTAAGTGCTACCAGAATCAAAGAGAAACCATTTTGATATTCTGAGTGAAGTTTTAATTCGCCGCATACAGATTTAATTTAAACCACCTTTGTGTTAAGAATATAACGATACATTAAATAACAAGTTGCAGATTCATCCTGTACCGACTGAATTACATTTAAATTGCAAGTTCAGAATGTAAAATCTCGTCTGCTGACATATTTCGAAGGAAATTATTCTCTTATTCGAAGTGCATTTATAAAATTCTAGTTGCAGACTATATATGTGCTGCCAGAATCAAAGAGAAACCATTTTAATGTTCTGAGTGAAGTTTTAATTCGCCGCATACAGATTTAATTTGAACCACCTTTGTATTCAGAATGTAAAATTTGTGTTGTGGATTCATCTGCTGACGTATTTCGAAGGAAAACATTCTCTTATTTTAAGGGCATTGGGGGTTATCCACCGCAAACCCTCCCTGGTATAAGTAACAGATAGTTACTACTTCAGGGCTCTCACAATGATTCTATTTTTTATAGAACTACTGTACATTTAAATGCAGGAAGCTAGACTTATTCGAAGTGCAGGTATGAAATTCTAGTTGAATACCATGTATGTATTCCCAGAGTCAAAGAGAAACCATTTTCATGTTCTGAGTGTAGTTTTAATTTAAACTAGTAAACATATAGATTTAATTTAAACTAGTTTTGGGTACAGAATATAAAAACCAAATAAATAACAAGTTGTATATTTATCCTATTACATGGATACCATTCTCAATTTTCGAGATTGCAGTTATAAATTTGCGGTAGTATTCATGAACATGATTTTTTTTGGATACTCTGTCTCTCAACTATGTGAAAAAAGTGAGGTCGTAAAAAAAAAAAAAAAATAAAGGATTTCCACCCCCCCCCCCTCCCCAGCTGACACCCACTGTCCCGCATTGATATTTTATAAAGGTGGCCGCCTTAGTTTAGAACAATGTACGGCGCATGAGAACAGCGGGTCTATTTCTCAGTGCGCAGAATCTACTGCGCACTTGGGGGACAATCCGAACTATCCCCATAGATTCCTTGCGTTGTTTCGCGATCGTATGCACCGCGCATGCGCACGCATATGTGAATTCAAATACCATGGGGACAATTCTTTGAATCCCCACTGAACGATTTATTTGCGGAGTTAAAGGCGGGAATCGCTCGCATTCAATATAATAAATATTTGAGTCGATAATTGTAATTACAAAGAAAATCACTCCTATTTTCAAAAATGTTCTGATCGAGGAACAGCATGGATTTAGATCGGCGAAATCTACAACAACTAATTTACTGTCCTTTATAAATACCATTCTTAAAGCCTTAGAAGACAACACTCAGGTTGATGTCCTCTACACTGACTTCTCCAAAGCCTTCGACAAAGTTAATCACCGTATTCTCATGGCCAAACTTTATGCTATAGGCATTAGAGACCCATTGTTATCATTCTTTCACTCTTACTTGAGTAATAGAAAACAAAGGGTTAAAATAAATAACTTTGAATCCATTAGCATTGATGTAACTTCCGGCGTTCCGCAAGGAGCCCATTTGGCCCAGCTTCTTTTTAACCTTTTTATTAACGATATCATTAAAGTTTTTTCTCACACACGTTTTTGGCTTTTTGCCGATGACAATAAGATTCTTAAGATAATTAAATCCCATCTTGATTGTTTACTTTTTCAACTTGATATTGATTCATTTAATGATTAGTGCAAAATTAACTGCATGGAACTTAATGTTGATAAATGCAAAATTTTGTCCTTTTATAGAACCAAAAAACCTATTCAGTTTGATTATAAACTAAATTATGTTTTTCTCTCTACTGTCACATCTATCAAGGACCTTGGGGTCACTCTGGATTGTAAACTTTCTTTCCGGGATCACATTAATAACATCGTAAACAAATCACTTAAACTACTCGGCTTCATTCATAGAATTACCTCTGACTTTAAACAAATAAATACACTTAAAACTCTTTACTGTTCGCTGGTCCGCCCTCACCTTGAATATGCTAGTGTCATTTGGTCTCCTTTTTATGCTATCCACATTTGTTACATCGAATCTGTACAACATCGCTTCCTACGAGGAATTGCTTGGAGGTTAGGACTTGAAAGAGGAGAATACTCGTATGATGAAATTGAACAAACTTTAAACATTTCCTCTTTAGAAAAACGTAGAAAGGACTCTGATCTAATATGCATTTTCAAAATTATCAACAGTATTACTGACACACCTGCTTTGTTACAACTCATCCAGTTCAACATTCCTTCCCGTAGACTCCGAAATAATGAATTGCTGTTCCTCAATCAACATTCTACTAATTATGGATATCATTCTCCTTTATCCAGAATGTCGAGACTTGTCAACGCAAATCAAAGCATTGAATTTTTTGGTGTAAGCCTAAATGACTTTCGGCAATCGCTACGCAATGTGGTTTTTTAAAGTCTTTTAAATCCATCTTCAAGCTACTTATAGTTATCTTCTCTATGTACTTTTATATTATATGTATTTTGTCAATGCTCTTCATCTATATGTAATCTCCTTTCATTGTGATCTCTCTTTTTTCTATTCGTGTTATTGTTATATTGTTAATTGGACTATTTGTCCGTAAATAAATAAAATAAATGTAAATAAAATAAATAAATAAGTTCGATAATAATCTTGCAAGATAAAGCTTTATTTTTATTGCACGATATTGTAAATCGGTATGTAACGTCATAGGGATAGATGTCATAATTTTTCAAGTTTACTAACATTTGATTTGTAATTTTCTTCTTTGACAGGCAAATGATCTCGAGGCGAATATAATTTTTTATCAGCTTGACAAATCGATGTAATCAATCAATTACATTATCAATTATAATCAATTAAAACAATAATCCACGTAATCAATCAATTTAATCAATGATAACTTCTATGTCTGTGTTAGTATGACATATTTGAGGCGCGTTTCAAAGCAGTAGTCATTTCAGATTCCAGTGACTCACCCCGGTGAAAGATTTCCGATCAGATATTTTCCCTTCCCCCCCCCTTCAGATTCATTCACATTTCAATTTATAAAAAACAGACACAACAGACGGCTACCAAATTAGAGGAACTTCAATTGGAATGTCTAAGACATCCACCATACTCTCCGGACCTTGCCCCAACAGATTACCATTTTTTTCGAAATTTTGATAACTTCTTGCAAGGGAAAAAATTCAACTCCGATGGGGCAGTCCAAACCGCCTTCAAAGATTTTATTGATTCCCGTCCGAATGGTTTTTTTAGTAAAGGGATCGATGAACTACCTATGAGATGGCAAAAGTGCATAGATAGCAATGGTACATACTTTGATTAAATAAATATATCATATTAAACAATCGACTTTATGTTCCTCCCATACAAAACGCCAATTTCATATGTAAGGACCTAATATATCATTGAAGAAGAAGATAACAATAATAATCTAAACGAAAATGTGAAAGAGAACAAGACTAATAATTATTATATTAAGCATCCATTCTAATCCGATTAAAATGGATGCTTTTTTTATTTATGTAATATTTGTTTGTTTTTACAATAATTATACATTTTTTGCATGTTAAACAGACTAATAAAATGAATATAATAAAAGCCTTTCCTTACCATAACGGACAAGGCTCTTGGTGCTGAATTATTTGTTATCATTTGTGTAAGTGAATAATTAATAATAACAATAGTTATGTAAGAAAAACTTGAGATATTCAATAAACGTATATCAAGATTTAAATGAAATATTAATGTAATCTTACAGTTGTTTCAGGTAATTTTATAATTTAAATTGGAATTTAGTTTATCTCTATCTCTATATATATTATAAATTAAAGCCCCTGTCCCCGTCGTCTGTCTGTCTGTTCGCGATAAATTTTTCATAAAGTTTTCACCAATAAATAGAGTGTTTCGTGAGGAAGGTTTAGGTATGTAATTTGTCATGGATTTGTGTAAATTGGTTGAAACATAACGATAATTGTTAGGAAAAAGTCAAGCTGCCTGGTAGCTTTCATCGAAAACGCTGCCTAATCCTTTTGGGATATAACAAAACAGTGCATGGTGGGATATTACTCTTTTATAGATCTACAAAAAAGTCCGCGAAGGCATACATCTAACTTTTACGGATAGCTTACTATACCCATTAATCTTCTAAAAAATGATCACGTACGTTGCGGGACTCCAGATACTAATATCTACAGCCTGTATGTCGGACGAATATCTACAGCTCATATGTTGAACTAATATCTACGAACTTCAGAGTGTTGACTAATATCTACAGAGCGTAGGTTGAACTAATATCTACAGAGCGTAGGTTGGATTAATCAGCTAAATGTATCCAATAGTCCGATATTAGGGATTTTTACATACATACTTACATAAATTAAGTTTTTTAAACTGCATACGCAATATTACGTTGTTCCAATATGCTATACATAATTGCAAATCCAACCTCTGCCAGTGGTGTAGATATTCGTCAACACTTTGGTTCTCATAGATATTCGGCAACAGTTTGAGCTGTAGAGATTCGTCAACACCTTCCTTTTCATAGATATTAGTTCGATTTTTTCAGTTTTTGGAATTCCTGTAGATATTAGTAGACGCCTCCCATTTCGGTAATTGAAAAGTTATTTAGACGGATACAGTATAAATCCTTATTAACTTAAATACGTTAGTCACCCCAAGCATTTAATGAAAATTATTATAATCTTTCGCACCATCTCTACGTATTATAAATTAAAGTCCTCCGCGCGCGGCATCTGTCTGTCTCTTCGCGATAAACTCAAAGACGGCGGTGGTTAAAGGTTGGATAACCATCCAGTAGATGACGTTGTGTTTTATTAGCCACAGCAACGCGTGGCCGGGTCAGCTAGTTTTCAATAATTCTAAGGTTTAGTGGGAGTTTGTTGAAATAATTTATACCTAGATACAGATAGGTATTTTGGATGTGCGTGGTATAAAATTTGGGATTTTAATATTGTATTGATATCTTGCTGATATATTTAAATGTAAATTTTTTTGCTGTGTCTTTGGAAGTTAGTAGTATTGAATATTTTTTATATATATTGTCTACTCTAGATACTTTGAATATTGAAAAAACAATTTCAGTAGAAAATGTAGATGGTTTTTCATGATAACCTTAAATATTAATCTTTGAACTATTGTGAGTGGATTTAAAATGACATCATATGTTCCTCCCCATCCTATAATACCGTATTGTAATATAGATTGCTTTTCTATTAGTTTTTTTTTTCTTTTTTGGGAAGGAAGTTAAGTGGGAAGGGAAGAATATGAGAAAGAGAGGAAGTACCTGGCTATCCAGATTTGGTTATTTAACACGGATTAAACTATTTAAAGCAACGTTTAAATATTTTAATCCTGTATTGTGTATTTTTTTATGTGAATATCGCAAAAGAGTCCCAACTGCTCCCAATTGTCTGGAGCCAGTGAGACTATGGCATCTCATTTTGGGGTATGTTGTGAGGCTGAAGGTAGTGGGGAGGGGAAGGAGATGGGAGGAGGAAGGTGGGGGAGTGTTTGGCTATTTAGATCTGGTCACCAAACACGACTAGACCTATTTCAAGCAAAATTTAGATTTTGGTCTTTTACCAGGGCGATTCTGAAAGTATCTACCACACCGTAAATACGTAATATTTCAAATGAATTTATTACAATTTGGAACATACAGGAACCATTTATTGAATAACCAAACCTTTGCCATATATTCCCCCAAGGGCTTTGCTATATTTGGTGACTTAGCAGGGGTGCCCAGGTTCATGGGGAGAGGTATATCTAGGTCTTGGAGACGCACAGCTAAACACACTGACCCCTAGATACTCGTACCTACCCACCCCTTGTACCTTTTTCCTTCCCAGAACTTCCACTCATTTCTTTCCTTAAAAAGACTCTCCACACAGCAACCCCAGTGATGGAAATTATTTTCCTTAGGGCCTCCTGAATGGGATTAGCTTAAAAAATAATTAAGAAACTACACTTTCGGTATTAATCTGGAGGGGTCGATTTCAGGACAATTTTTATATTAACTCCACACAGGAGGCCCTGAGGAAAACATTTTCTCTCAGGGCCTTTGTCATCTAAGATGCTGTGTGGAGGGTCTTTTTGAGGAGAGGAAAGAATGAACATTGGTCTTGAAGAGACCCATGTTGTAGGAAGGGGGAAACACAGAGGCCGCCAAATCGTTCCACAGCCGAGCTATTGAACACAAGAACGAGTCGAAGAAGCGACCCTTTCTCATGTGACAAATTTCAACCGTGTACGTATGTTGGGCACGCGTTTGGCGTGTCTCCCGACTATGCACCCATGCCGGAGGGATCAATGACGCTAGTTCCTCGGAGCATCTTCCATTGATATACTGGTTGAACATGGATAGCATTCCCACCCGACGCCTGTGCTCTAAAGATTGCAACCCGTCTGTTAAATTAGGAGAATCTATCAGACGGACCGCCTGTTTCTGCACAGAGTCAAGGGTTTTTCTGCAGGTATATCTGCCAAATTCAACCATGGGGCGCACTTGTGATTTGTACAGGGTTAGTAGTTGTGTACTATCTGCAGGATATGCAGGCCCTGTACAGTACGCCCAGTTTTTGAGAGGCTAACTTTACTCTGCCTTCGATGGAGCCCCCATAACTGAGCTGGTCACTTAGAGTTACACCAAGCATATCAATGGAAGGCCTGTTCGGAAGATTGCTTCTGTTGAAGGAGACTAGATTTTCATTTCGATCCCTTTTAGACGTAATCAGACATGATTGGGTCTTTGAAACATTAAATTCAACGAGATTATTTTTATCCCAAAAGAAAACATTCTCGAGGTAACCGTCTATTCTTTGCTTCAAAGCCCTCCGTGCCGTTGGAGTTTGTGAGCACTTTGGGGGATTATCAAATAAAAATCTATCATGGACTATACTGTCATCCGCGTAACAATGAATCGGTGCATGTGACAAAAGGTCATTAATGTGCAACAAAAACAAATAATAATAATAATGATATAGTATTTATATAGCGCAGTTTTGTGATATTTCACTTCAAGTGCGCTTAATTATAATAAACTTCAAATTAACCTACAGTGTTCCTTACGAGTCCTTAAAAAATTAATTAAATAATGTGAAATAAGGGGCCGTTCAAGTATTACGTAACTAGGGATTGCAATCCCGCAGCTAATTCAATCCCGCGGGATTGATATGCGGGATTGCTCAATCCCGCGCGGATCCCGCGGGATCCCGCATCTTTGAAATAATGTTATATTGCCATTGATTTATCTTAATTTATTTAGTTTTTACACCATTAAAATTGATTACGATCATCGATAACCATATCCAAAAAACTTTATTAACAAAAACCACTTTAATTCATAATGTTTCACGCGACATTACGACATTATATTGCTATAGATTTAGTTTCATTTTTACACAATTCAAATTGATTACTATCTTCGATAACCATATCCAAAAAACTTTATTAACAAAAACCACTTTAAGTCATACTGTTTCACGCGACATTACGACATTATATTGCTATAGATTTAGTTTCATTTTTACACCATTCAAATTGATTACTATCTTCGATAACCATATCCAAAAAACTTTATTAACCAAAACCACTTTAAGTCATACTGTTTCACGCGACATTACGACATTATATTGCTATAGATTTAGTTTCATTTTTACACCATTCAAATTGATTACTATCTTCGATAACCATATCCAAAAAACTTTATTAACAAAAACCACTTTAAGTCATACTGTTTCACGCTATATTACGACATTATATTGCTATTTACGGCACAATCTGCTTTTAAAATAAAACAGAACAAAAGTAAATCAAAAACATTAAAATTTAGGTACTTACTTACATTAAACGCCGGTCGGTGAATACGAAAACACTCGTCACCTACAGAAAGACGTGCGCTTCGTAGTACTATTTATGAACGGAGGCGTCTACTAATATCTACAGGAATTCCAAAAATTGAAAAAATCGAACTAATATCTATGGGAACCAAAGTGTTGACGAATATCTACAGCTCAAACTGTTGACTAATATCTATGAGAACCAAAGTGTTGACGATTATCTACAGCACTGGCAGAGGTTGGATTTGCAATTATATAGGCATATTGGAATGACGTAATATTGCGTATGCAGTTTAAAAAACTTAATTTATGTAAGTATGTACGTTAATATCCCTAATATCGGACTATTGGACGCATTTAGCTGATTAGTCCAACCTACGCTCTGTAGATATTAGTTCAACCTACGCTCTGTAGATATTAGTTAACACTCTGAAGTTCGTAGATATTAGTTCAACATATGAGCTGTAGATATTCGTCCGACATACAGGCTGTAGATATTAGTATCTGGAGTCTTTATGAACAACTGGCAGGCGCCGACAGGATATAGGTTACTAGGATAGCCCACCTGCCGCCAACCGCTAGTGGCGCTAGTCCCCGGCCAATCCTCTAGTGGCCGGCGACTAGCGCCACTAGCGGTTGGCGGCAGGCGGGCTATCTTGTGCTAAACGGTAACATTGCGCTCGTGCTACTCTCGATTTACGCGAAAGTTTTAGCGCCAAATTTTTAACTTGCGGGATCCGCGGATCCGCGCTTTGAAGGTGCTGGATTGCGGGATTAATAAAAGCTGCGGGATCCCGCGGGATTGCGGGATCCCGCTTTGCGGGATTGCAATCCCTATACGTAACGCATTTGGGGGGGGAGGGGGGGTCTGGTGAAACGTTACGGCGCGTTACGGGGAGGGGGGGGGGGGTTCGAAGGACGCGTTACGTAACATGTTTTTCTTTATTTAAATAAAAAACTAAGGAATTGAAATCTTCCAAGTTCGCAAGCCTTTTAGTTTATGTTGTACGGGGAATTCCTCGACTGTATTGTGCGTCATTTTTATTTTATTTTCGTTCTCAGTATTCGTTAGTGTTTTAAACACGAAATACGCATAAACACAATTTGCTGTAGTCAGTGTTGTTAATGTGAGTTTTTAGGAATTATAATGTCCTCCAAACCGGGAGATTTACACCATCAGCTGTTGTTGGCCTATAAAGGCTCTCATACTGACTTGCCAGCGCAGCGCAACCAAAAAATGCCAACCAAATTTGGAAGACAGCAAAAGAAAAATTAAAAAAATGAAAAATGTATGCAACATATGAATGATGTTATACGAGAGTTTTTAGTAAGAACAACGCTTTTTAGTTATTACACACAGGTTAGTCTGCTAAAATATAATAATATTACCTAAAGCTAGGTTTCATAGTACATGCATAGTTACACTCAGAACATGAAAAAGGTTTTCTTCACTTTGAATCGTTCTGTGGATTTTAATAATCTCCCTTTCGAGAACTTGAAAAACCACGCTGGGACAAAAAAATAGTTTTGTCTGCTGAAGGTAAACATGTGATTTTTCGTGCCTCTTTGTAGAACACGAATAGTTGCAGTAGAAACATTTAAGTGGTTTTGTAGCACTGTGAATCAGCAAATGATTTCTGAGAAGTTCTTTTGTGCAACATGAATAATTGCAGTCGGGACACAATCATAGTGGAGTAAAGTGTTGCTCCACAGGGAAAACTTAGGGAAATTACTTTCCTCAGGGCCTCCTCACTAAAGCTAATGTAAAAGAAAGTATGTGTTGTAAAACCATGTAGGTTTATTCTAGGTAAGACAGTGTTAAATTGTGGAGATCTGGAAGGAATACAAGGCAGATAAAAATAATAATATTCTCAATTTTTTTCATAAATGACAATATGAATAAATAAAATGTATATAATGTATCGCGAGTTAGAAATCTCTTGTTTTATTTATTACCGCAAACGAGATAAAATCAAGAAAAAGGGTATTTAAGCGACATTTCAGTACGTTGCGCAACTTAATTGTGACTTTCAGGTAAAAATTGTTACTTGGGTGTTACGTAACGCTTAGGGGGGGGGGGGGGGGGTTGAACAGGAAAATGTTACGGCGCGTTACATGGGGGGGAGGGGGGGTCAAAAATCTTCAAAAATTGCGTTACGTAATACTTGAACGCTCCCTAACAAATATACAAAAATATTGAAAGCAATTCCTAAAGAACAATATTAACAACAATAGTGAGTGCTGTTTTGGCACAGGACAATATATAATGATAAACCATCACAGTGCCATTCAACAAGAATCATTTAAGAGCGTTTAACCAGCCAGCGGACGAAAATCCACATTTCGTCGAAAGTTGTTCTTCCGATCGTGCAGGGCGGTTACAATGAGAAAGATTGATTATTCTCCGTACCAGCTTTTTTAAATTATAACTCAATATCGAATTTATTTCAATCCAAATTAGCTTTAATTTATACCTTCATCCAAAAATGCTGAAAGGCGTGATGATAAAACTATTAAAATAGTGTATTTTTTGTAGTTATTTTTTGATTATAAGTATTTATCATTTTTCAATAATGTCTAAATTTAATAAGAATGTTAAAAAAATCTGAAATATATTAATTTGTAAGTGCGCAAATAAATACACAAATGGACCAATTTTCGTCAAGAAACACATGTACGTACATATTTTTTAATGATTTTATTGAAACTAAAATTAAAATTCTAATACATAACTTTGCTAGATAATGTATTGATTTATTTTACTGCATGATTATATTATTTAAAATGGGTGTGGTATAATACAAAAACTTTTTCGAAAATTTAACAAATCTGCCTACGACCTATGGAATAACCTTATTATACTAAAAATTTAAAAAAAATCTAAAAATTTATTACATAACTATGCTAGATAAAAGAACAATCTTTCGAAATCCATTTATAATTTTTTGTGGAAAAGAGTCAATACGTCTAAAAACTTTTTTGAAAATGACGTATTTCCGGCTATCTCTGGTAATGCCCTCTTAAACTAAATTATATAGAACAGGAGGCAGTTAATATTTAGAAATAATACAAATTCAGAGTGCACATAAAACTATAGCAAGGAGGTAATCTATAGCAAGGAGGAAATCTATAGCAAGGATCTATAGCATATAATCTATAGCATAAAACTATAGCAAGGAGGAAATCAGGTAAGGAGGAGGTAATACATTGTAATAACAAAGGAGACAGAACCGATCCCTGTGGGACTCCAGCATTTATCGAGTTGTACTATTTTGTTTGTTACTCGAGAGCCTTACCACTCGATCAGGCTGTAGGGTATATTAAAGGGTAGAACAATTAATAGTTTGTTAAAATTACATACCTTCTATAATGCTGATGACTCAATCACTTTAATTTTTGTTTTGAACACTTTAAATACACTGTGAAAACAGATGACTAATTTCTTCACTAAATTCTTTGAAAAAGATAGCATAATATATAATATGAAAGGTGTTTTTAATGACAGATGAGTTTGAATACTGACTTATGCAGTGCCTATTGCATTAGTATAAATGTACGATAATAAATTAGTAATATTAATTTGTTATCAATTACAGGTAATCAGTTTGCCAATCTTATAACTATGACTAAGGATCAGTGCTGTACCTAGAGACTTGTACCGCAGGACAATAAATAATAAGGTTCCTTGCCAACTCAGAAACACCTCAGAAAGCTCATTAAAAGCTATATCTACATCTATACATATTATAAATTAAAGTCCCCCGCGTCGTCTGTCTGTTCGCGATAAACTCAAAAACTACTGGACGGATTTTCCTGCGGTTTTCACCAATAGATAGTGTTTCGTGAGGAAGGTTTAGGTATGTAATTTGTCAAGGATTTGTGTAAATTGGTTGAAACATAACGATAATTGTTAGAAGTGTCGAAAACGCTGCCTAATCCTTTTGGGATATAACAAAACAATGCATGGTGGGATATTCCTCTTTTATAGATCTACAAAAAAGTCCGCGAAGGCATATATCTATCTTTTACGGATAGCTTACTATATCCATTCTATCTTCTAAAAAAATGGTCACATGCATTGCAGTAATTGAAAAGTTATTTAAACGGATACAGTATTAAGAGGACATTACCAGAGAAAGCCGGAAATACGTCATTTTCAAAAAAGTTTTTAGATGTATTGACTCTTTTCCACAAAAAATTATAAATGGATTTCGAAAGATTGTTCTTTTATCTAGCATAGTTATGTAATAAATTTTTAGATTTTTTTAAAATTTTTAGTATAATAAGGTTATTCCATAGGTCGTTGGCAGATTTGTTAAATTTTCAAAAAAGTTTTTGTATTATACCACACCCATTTCAAATAATGTAATCATGCAGTAAAATAAATCAATACATTATGTAGCAAAGTTATGTATTAGAATTTTAATTTTAGTTTCAATAAAATCATTAAAAAATATGTACGTACATGTGTTTCTGGACGAAAATTGGTCCATTTGTGTATTTATTTGCGCACTTACAAACTAATATATTTCAGATTTTTTTAACATTCTTATTACATTTAGACATTATTAAAAAATGATAAATACTTATAATAAAAAAATAACTACAAAAAGTACACTATTTGAATAGTTTTATCATCACGCCTTTCAGCATTTTTGGATGAAGGTATAAATTAAAGTTAATTTGGATTGAAATAAATTCGATATTGAGTTATAATTTAAAAAAGCTGGTACGGAGAATAATCAATCTTTCTCATTGTAACCGCCCTGCACGATCGGAAGAACAACTTTCGACGAAATGTGGATTTTCGTCCGCTGGCTGGTTAAACGCTCTTAATCCTTATTAATTAAAATACGTTAGTTACCCCAAGCATTTCATGCACATTATTATAATCGTTCACACCATCTCTACGTATTATAAATTAAAGTCCTCCGTGGCATCTGTCTGTCTCTTCGCGATAAACTCAAAGACGGCGGTGGTTATAAAGGTTGGATAACCATCCAGTAGATGACGTTGTGTTTTATTAGCCACAGCAACGCGTGGCCGGGTCAGCTAGTGAAAAAATAATTTTAAAATAGCCGGTAACCCTAACCTAACTTAACCTAATTAACCAATTTAAAAAAAAAATTATCATCACTCTTAATGACCTTTCTGAGGTGCTTCTGAGTTGGCCGGTCACCAAATGATAACTAGCGGTTATAAACCCGCTGACTCCTCAGGTTGAGATGAGCTGGGCATGTACAGAGAATGCCGGATACACGCATCCCAAAATGAATTTTGACTGGACCAAAAACCAAGACTTTCCAAAACCTATACCGGTTCAGTCGCTTTACATTTTCAATATCAAAATTTAAATATTTATAAATAAAATTATTAATTTCAAATTTACACATTGAAAAGATTATTTTATCTAGATTTTAGAACATTTTTTGTTTTGCAAAGTGACAAAAAATTATCAATATAGAGGTGTATTTACAATTTATGGGAATAATATTAAAATTTTAATATTTAGAAATAAAATTATTAATTTCTAATATACTCATCAAAAAGAATATTTCATCTAGATTTTAGAACAATTTTTTTTTTGCAATGTGATAAAAAATAACCAGTATAGAGGTATATTAAAATGTAAATTGTCGCTACCGCGACTGAACCGGTATATGTTTTGGAAATACGCACCTAGGTGGAAAGAGAAAAGTGGGAAGACCTAGACTGAGGTGGGAAGACGAGGTAAGAGGAGATGCAGCACAGCTTCTCCAGGTTTCTCTGGAAGTCCAGGAGGAGTTGGAGGCGAATGTTGCAGGAGGCCAGAGCTTGATATGGGCTGTAGCGCCATCGAAGAAGAAGAAGATAAAAACCTGCTCCGGTGGTTTTTGCTGCTAACCACTGTCCTAATCTATTTATAATATGTTCATTCTTTTTTGTTTATTTTTTATCTGTTTTTCATTATGTATTGGATGAACTGAACTCAAACCTTATTTTTTTTAATTAATCCCCATATGGGGGTGTACTGGACCTCGTCCCTCCTTATGTTTAGTTACATATGTTTTTCTTGCAGATCCATCTCAAATTTATTTGTGCCACCCCCAATAATATGTGCAGTCCTGGATTTGTCAATAGGCCTTATAGGCCGCGGCCTAGGGGCGGCAGAGTTCAGGGGGCGGCGCTCGCTCGCCTTGGTGAGCCGTTAATTTTGTGTACGATTATAAACAACAACAAAAAGTCACTGTGAATAAATAAGAGTTTTCAATCTATTAACCTTTAGACGCCCAGTGGTCCCGTACGGGACCGCGGATTTGTGTCGTTCAATGCCCAACGGTCCAATTCGGGACCGGTGATTGTGGTGCGAATATTTCACAAAAAAGGCTTTGGCAGTGGGTTACCTTTATTGCACGAGCGTTTAAGGGGAGAAATAGGTGTAGGATGTATTTATAGTGATTTTCATGATTTTTTTTAAATACATAAGGAAAATATGTATCTTTTATTTATACCTTGCGGTCATTTTACGTAATATGTGTATTCAAGAGTATATTCTAAAATGTTCAAATATTTTCCTCAAAAAATAACAGAGATATAAACTGCCGCGCATTGTAAGTCGCCATCCGGCTGGACAATTTGTGTAACTCCTGGAGGTCACAATTTTCATCCGAAATCAATTTTTCAAAAAAACTTTTGATTTTTATAAGTTTTTCTTCTATTTGAACCTCACTTCTTACAAAAAAATCAAAAATTATTGTTTTTTTGAGAATTTGAAAATTTAGTAGGTACTTATGATTTTTTACCATTCTTTCGAACGTTTTTTTGCAATAAATTTGTTTTGTTAAAATAAAGATATTGTTTAGGAATTATGGTTCAAATAGAGCGCATTTATATAAAGAAACTATGTGCTGAGTTTGATAAAGATTGATAAAAAAAACTGCAGGTAGCTTTAGAGGTATTCTGGAGGGAACTAACATCTAGAGGTTACACAAATTCGAAAAAAGTAGTTTCGAGAAAAATGCGTTTGAAAATAAGAGTGGCAGTAAAATAGTGGTAGTTCGACCGAGGGATTCTCACTCAAACGCATTTAACTTTTAAATGGCGTGGAATTTTGGTTTTATATTTTCAGAAAATATTTTTGAATATCTATTTATGAAAAAAAAATTTTTTTTTAATCCTCTACGCCTATTTCCCCCCATAAAGGAACCTTTATAAGCCCACTGATCCCGTACGGCACCGCGGATTGCGTCGTGCGATTATGGTGCGAATATTTCACAAAAAATGCTTGGGCAGTGAGTGGGCTACCTTTATTTGGTTCCTAATCGTATTTTGGAATGCTATTTTGGAAAGACTAAATAAAGTGAGTGCTCAAATTCAGAGCTCATCTGTTAATTTACTGATGGTATCTGATTTTTGCGGATCTCTTCTCGAGTTTATTACAAGAGAGCAAGAAAACTTTGATTATTTCGACGAAAGTGCAATTGAAATGAGCGCACTTTAGCAATGTGAGAGCGACATTCAGAGTAAGAGGAACCCCAAGAGAAAAAAATTATAGACGAAACATCAAATGAGGATATTGAAACAACATCCTGACTGAGATCTGAATTAGAGAGAAGGCATATGCGAAGGCATAATATGAAGGCATAATACTTCAAAGAAAAAAAAATCGTTTTTTAAAAAGTGGGTGAACTTTCAACACTGAGAGTCACAGAAAAACCTCAGTCAATTTAGAAGACGTTCACGAAGAGATCACGTTTCCTCTAATAAGACGGCAGAGAAACCTGAATCTAAACCATTAATGAATCTTTTTAAGAAAAGTTTTTGAGGAAACCATCTCTATGCAACGTTTACCCAAACTTGGTTATAGCTCTCCGCGGTGCATTTTGCACTCCGGCCACAAATTGTTCTGGAGAAAGGAGTTTTTCCTGTTTAAAGCGAGTAAAGAAATACCAAAGGTCTTCATTATTGCAAGAAGAACTTTACTCTTCGGATCTTCTATGCATAGAAGCAACTATGAAGATATTATAAATGATTTTGTCAAATAAAAATCCCGTAAAAAATTGTTTTTCATGTTACGTTTTTATTTTACGAATAATTCATTCTTTATTTAATTTTTGAATACCTACTTAGCGTATATTTGATTATTTATTTTTAAAACTGTGCGTCACCTAATAAAAGCCTACAAGTGAGTGATCATGGTAGATGACAACTTCTAAGAAGGAGGAAGGGGCGGCGCAAATGAAGTGGCCTATACTGATGAAAAGTGTAAATACGGCCCTGAATATGTGAAGGCTTGAAGCTTGCTTAAATGACCTTATGATGCGATTTTTCTTCAAGTCTTCAGGTATTTTACTGAGAAGCAAACTGGAGTACGCGAGCGATGTTTGGACACCGTACCACCAGAAGTACATTGATATGTTAGAGCAAATCCAGAAGAAATTCCTCAGGTATGTTTATATGCGGAAGCATGGAACCTATCCAAGGTTCATGCACCATATTGACTTACTGTTTACTGATACAGACGTCTTGGCAAAGCATAGCATGATGAGGGGAGTGGTGCTGTTAAATGAAATTGCAAACCATTTGGATGTAAGTGACTGTTCTTTATATGCGTTAAAAACATTATTGAAGAGTCACTTGCCTAAATGCTGATAGGGTAACTAAATTGTACTGTAATTGGAATTATTCTGTTGTACAATAATGATAATAATAAAATAAAATAAAATTTTACCTCTATTATTCAACTAACTTTCTTTGAGGCTTCACTGGGTGATTGGCTAAGGGATACGGATGCTGGGTGTGGTTTATATCATGCTGAATGCAATTTACATTTTTTATCGGTACTTGCCAAATGATTTAAGACTTAATTGTATATCGTATTTTCTCTATCTATTTATACAGATGCTTCCAGGGTTTTTCACATGATGCAATGCAGCCTCATGAGCTTCTTGAACGAGTTTTTTTTTGCTTGTATTACTAACCTGATTTGTTGTATTATGTTTTATTTTCCTGTTAAGCACTTGCATACTGCTTTCCAACAACGTATGCAGGGACACTGGAGGTCTAGTTTCGTTCAAAATAAATAAATGGAGCTTCGTTTTACAAAAAAATTAGAGTCTTGCGAGAGCCTTGAAGGAGTAACCATCTGTTACTTATACCAGGGCGGGTAAGTGGTGGATAACCTCCACTGCTAAACTATATGAAACACACACTTCTCACAGCTATCCGTATGACATATGGATTTTCAAAATTTACCCCATGCTATCCCCTGCCGCTAATATGTCTCCTTTTGCAATCCCTCCCTCTATTCCTCCCTCGACCTCCACTTTTCCTTTCCTGTCCATGAATGATTTAGGAACGCATAAGGGACTCACAAAGAAACATTCATTTTATATATTACTAGCAGACCCGGCAAACAAAACACAACGCCATTACCCAACCTTTATAAAATCCACACCACCCGCTTGCCAGCTGCTCGCTGCCCGCTGCCTGATTTGAATATTTGAATTTCTCGGCTTTTCTCTACCATAATCAGCATGTATTATACATATAAACCTTCCTCTTGAATCACTCTATCTATTGGTGAAAACCGCATGAAAATCCGTTGTGTAGTTTAAAAGATCTATACGCACATACATTTTGAGCAACTTCATTTTGTACTATGTAATGATAATGATAATGAAGATTACAGATATGCAGTTAGTTTAGAAAAAATATGGTATACCCACTTACACAATATACAGGGTGTTAAGGGACGTTACTTGACTTACTTTAACCAGTGATTCCTGACATTATTTGGAGTAAAAAATGTAAATGAAATTTCGGTCTCCGTTGAATTTTTTTTGACGATTTTTTTTTTTTCAAAATTTTTTTCTTCAAAATCAAACAAAAAAAATTTTCTTCCGCATGTCGTCACTGGTCACTCAGCCGGGTGTCCGACGAACCACTTACCCCGCCTCCAATAACTTCTTCAACAACTACCATTTTTTAATGTTTTTGTAGAAAAAAAAAAAACATCAAAAATGTCACCGGAGACCAAAATTTCATTTACATTTTTTACTCCAAATAATGTCAGGAATCACTGGTTAAAGTAAGTCAAGTACGTCCCTTAACACCCTGTATAACTAAATGTCCCCGAGGGGTGTACAGAGAGGATGTACTGTCGAATAACAAAATTATAAAATATATTTTTATTCAAATGCATCAAGGATAAAACTACTTCTCTATATACTGTATAATACCAGAGTATAAGCACAAAAACTCGACTCCGTAAATAAATTAATTTGATATCTATACCAACTTATTAAAAGGTATTTTTGAGTCAATTTTATGTTAGAAATTAGTAAATGATGCACAAAAATATAATTTTACAATCATTATAATTTCGAGGGGCCGACGGCGTCGGGGGATCAACTGTCGGTTAGGGGCCGTTTAAGTATTACGTAACGCACTTGGGGGGGGGGGGGGGGGTCTTGTGAAACGTTACTGTGTATTACGAGGGGGGATTCGAACAACGCGTTACGTAACATGTTTTTCTTTATTTAGATAAAAAAAACTAGGGAATTAAAATCTTCCAAGTTGGCAACCCTTTTCGTTCTCGAAATCTCTATGTTTTATTTATTACCGCAAACGCAATTAAAATTATAAAAAAAATATTTAAGCGACTTTCCAGTACTTTGCAACTAATTGTGACTTTCATGTAAAAATTGTCACTTGAGCGTTACGTAACGTTTAGGGGAAGGGTCAAAAATCTTCAAAAATTACGTTACATAATACTTGAACGCCCCCTTAGCCCTTGCTGATGTGTGATTTGATCCGCGAAGTGAACTTTCCTGTGTATTGAAAGATCGGCAATATGAAGATAGTCTCAATGGACCAAGATGACCAATGTTAGGCGCGGTATATCTGCTCAAAAAGAAGAAGATGGAGAGAGATATGTAAATATTAATTAAAAAAACGATAATTTTTAAGCGAAAATTGTGAACATGTTTAATAAAACACTACTCGTTTAAAACAGAGCAAAAATCTTGGGGAATGTCTAATATAGCACTTAAAGAAACACTGTCAATTTTTTCATACATAACAACTAACAACTTGTAAAATAGGTAACTGAAAAAAACGTGTTTATAATAATTTTCGGAACACACTTTGCAATTTTTTTCTATCGAGGTAATTTCATATAATTGCCATTTCGGCGTGAGGAGTGTATAAATATTATCTTCAAGAATAGGATATAGGTATTTTTTGAGAGGTTCAAAACTAGGAAAATATGTAATAAATCGGTAGAAATAAGGGAAGCCGGGCCTTAAATGAAAGTAAAGAAAGGGGTGAGAGACTATATAGTATAGAGACTTTCTAAATTTCATCTGGACTTTATAGTGGTTCTGATAATCCAGAAATTTTCACCACCAATATAAATTTAAATATCCGGGGACACTGAAAAAAAATGAAAAAATCAATTAATAACAACAAAGTTTTTAATTTTTTTTAATACATCTATTTTAAAAAATCAAATCCCAATTGGACAGGACCGATACTTATTTCGTATATTGACTTACAAATTATCAAATTTCAGAGAAATGCATATATTTTGGCGTATGTGTATGTATGTGACAACGAGTCTATATGCCGAGTGTCAGCTTGATTGGATGTCGGGAAGTGAGTTGTCTTCCCCTTCCAATATTTCACTTCATGCATTCATTCATCCAATTAAGAAAACAAAAGTGTAATGCACATAGATGTATTTTAAAGTAGTGTAATTTTTTTTTAGGCAATGCCAGTAGACAATATAATTTAAATTTGTTTATGTTATGTTTGAGACGAAAGACAGAAGAATTTGATGACTTTGGTCAACTATTTTTTTCTCTTCGCCCGGGCGCCCCCGATTATTATTATCAGGAGCCCCAGGGCACTGCCCCGGTAGCCCCGGTGGTAGTTACGGCCCTGTACTTTCTAGATAAAGATTAAACCTTAAGAGGGACAATGATTCATGGTGAAAATATATAAAATGTTTGTTTCAATATTTTCAGTTTGGAAGGCGGGTATGGGTACCCCGCCCGCCCCGGGAACAATTTATTGGATAACCAATACTCCTGCTATAAGTCACCATAAGTGTTTCATTTGGTGATTAGCAAGGGTGCCCGGGTTCATTGGGTGAGGTTTGTCAGGGTCTTGGCGGCGGATGCGTCTGCCCTCCAGCTGCATGGCAGGCCGGATCAGGAGAGCATTGGTTGAGGGAGTCCCTTTGACTTCTCCAGCATACTCTCTCGGAACATTGCCTTGCACCGCAGTGGGAGGGATGGGTTCATACATCCGTCACTCCTGGACATACTGACCCCCGGATTCCTACCCACCCCTAATACCCTTTTCCCTTCATTTCTTAAAAAGACCGTCCACACACCATTTCCAAAGATGACATAGGCCCTAAGCGGAATTATTTTTCTCAAGGCCTCCTGTGTGAAGTTAATGTTAAAAAAAATCATGGTGTTTTATTTTTAAAGCCTTACGTTTTGAACTTCTGTCTGTGTGTATGTATTGTAATATATTATAAGACGTACATGTCTGCGGCTTTATTTTATATTTAGACTAGCGAGTTCCCGGCATACGTCGCTATGCCACTTAATAAATAAATTGTTTCTCCCTACGTGTCTTTTCCCATTCATCCCGTTCCCCTTCCGCCTCCCCTTCCTCTCCCGCGTCCTCTTCCCCTCACGTGTGCCTATTCCGCCTTCCATCTCCCCACTCCCCCCTCCCGATTTTCCCCCTGGATACGCGCCATAAATATATTTGGATCATTTTCTTAATCAATTAATAATTTATGCTATGAGACCATGAGGGCGCCATCTATTGTTTTTGTATTGTATTGAATTTACCTATGTGGCTTGAGATCAGTATATTCATGCGTTTCCTTACCTCTGTGAATCATTCAATTGCTTCCGACGGGAGTGTGAGTCAAAACCAACAGATGTCACTCCTGGTCAGTCATTATTAAATGGTTCACCCAGTGAGTGAATTATTGTTGTGCCTAGGATTTGGCACATATTATTGATGGGCAAATTTATTTTTTCATTGTTGAAACTTCCTTGCTGTGCGAAACATCTGTTAAGATTATGCAATACCGCCTTGATATTTTTTTAATGAAAAGAAGTGTCTTTTGTGTTGGACATCGCCAATGAGCTGCATTCTCTGAGTGAGTATTGTTTTGTTTCACTTTGGTTGGAATTGCTGGGTCAACTGTTTTTGTGTCACATAGGGAAGAATTCAATTTTCGTTAATTTACATAGGGTAGTAACTCCCTCGTGTCAGGGGCTATTTACACGCTCCACCACCCCCCCTCGCGCATTCTATTCATTCAGTCTCGGTACATTCAGTTTTCAAACAGCTCACGTACCACATATTGCATTTTTTTTTATTTCCCAAAGTTATCGCCTTTCCCACCCTTAAAGCAGAATTTTGGTACAATTGGGGAAATTGAAGCTCAATAAGAAGAGGAAATTACTGTTTTTCTTATAATAGCTCCACGCAGGAGGCCCTGAGGAAAAAATTCCTTCAGGACCAATGTCATCTTTGAGGATGCTATGTGGAGGGTCTTTTTAGAGAAAGGAAGGAGAGGAATTTCTGGGAAGGAAAAGGGTATGTGAGGTCAGTGGCAGTAGTGGCTTAGCGAGGGGGGGGGGCCGCCCCGGGTGCCACCCGATGGGGGGTTGAGACCCCGACCGTGGAAAAAAAATTAAGAAGGATATTGTCACCAAAATATTGTACACGTGCACAATGTCTGTTATTTAAATTTTCATAGCCCTATGGCTTCCCGTGGAGTGCCCCGAATTTTGTGTCACTCGGTTTTTTTAATAGGCGAAAATAGCCTACATTTTTTGTGGAGGAGTATTTTTATCCATGAAATTCTCTGGCAGACTAAGGGGGGGGGGGACGGGACGGAGGGGTGAAACGTTGGCTAAAGAAGAAGGTAGCGCAACACGACATAACATCCCAAAAAATAATGAAAAGAGTATTATTATTATTTTTTTTTTACATTAACTCCACACAGGAGGCCCTGAGGAAAATAATTTCCCTCAGGGCCTATGTCATCTGGGATGCTGTGTGGAGGGTCTTTTTGAGGAGAGGAAGGAATAAACATTGGTCTTGAAGAGACCCATGTTGTAGGAAGGAGGAAACACAGAGGCCGGCAAATCATTCCACAGCCGAGCTGTTGAACACAAGAACGAGTCGAAGAAACGACCCGTTCTCATGTGACAAATGTCAACCGTGTACAAATGTTGGGCACGCGTTTGGCGTGTTTCCCGACTATGCACCGGTGCCGAAGGGATCAATGATGCTAGTTCCTCGGAGCATCTTCCATTGTAATACCGGTAGAACAAGGATAGCATTCCCACCCGACGCCTGTGCTCTAAAGATTGCAATCCGTCTGTTAAGATGGGAGAATCTATCAAACGGACCGCCCGTTTCTGCACAGAGTCGAGGGTATTTTTCAGGTATTTTGGAGCTCCAGACCAGAGATGGCTGCCAAATTCAACCGTGGGGCGTACTTGTGATTTGTACAAGGTTAGCAGTTGTGTACTATTAAATGAATTTAGTTTACACACAGGCTTTCATAAAAACTTAAAAATATCGGCATCGCACTATATTCTGTAGCCGCAAATCTTTCACTTTTGGTTTTTACTACTGGCAAGCACCATAGATGGAAACACAAAAAATGCTGTATCCAAAGTTGTCAGATCGCGAGAAATTCCCAAAATGCGAGGAATTTTTAAGAACTTAAACCGATTGGCCATTTTGTGGGGAGAACCTTGACGTGGAGAAAATGCGAGAATTCTACAATATCACGTAACTAATACCAATACCGCCGTATTTGAAAATAGTGTTTACACGTGAGAATATACTATTATAAAATTTTCTTTCGCAGCAAATTTCCAGACTTATTTTAAACTAAGTAAATATTAAGAAAAATAAATGCTATTTTCAATAGAATTTTGTTTCGTTTCCAACTTGGGGTGAAATTGTTGGGGTTTTTGTTTTGTTCTCCCAAATTTGGGGATTTTATCAGGATGTTACCTAAAATACACACAATAGATTCTATTGTGGGTATTTTAGAACATATGCATTTAGGCAACCCTAGTTGTGTCAAATCAAATCTCCATAGACAAATCAAAAGCAATCAACCAACTAAAATCAAATTCTCTCCAAAACATCAAACATGGCGGCTCCGTCGAACGGCGCCGGTAACTTGGTGGAAGAATTCGAGGAATCCTTTCAGGTAACTTACTGTTTTTCTCATCTCAATATCTTCCTTAAACTTTGTAGCTACTATTTATCGGAAATTCGACATTGTTTCGAGCCGTCTCGATCGTTTGCTGCGTGTTTGAACATGTGACATTTTCTTTGTTGTTATCGTCTGCTATCGATCTGTTTGTTGTGGTGCATTTTTCAAATTTACAAAACGATAGTGTAGCCGAGTGGTCAATTGCTTTAAGTTCCCACTGCGGTGTGGCGGACGAAATCCCCTGCTACTTAAATCCTTCGTCATTGCTTTAGCAACGCTTTCCCATTATAATAAAATGATAGTGTGAGGAATTCAAATATTGTCAGGTTATGCGTAACCGAATGTTTGTTTGGTAATTATCGGTTCGGATTGGCCACGCTTATTACGAATGTTTTTTAGAAAAAAACTTTAGATTCGCCTTAATTACTATAAAAGGAAACTTTTTGGCTTTGGGGCGGCGGAAAATAACGCATTTTAATTTTCAATTGCATAAAACCAAAATTCACTTCGCGAAACGACACAGCGAAAATCCGCGGCCATCTCTGTCACTGTTGTGACTGTTGCGTTGTGTTATATTGGTATCCTTGATAAATGAACAAGAGCTAATACGACTCAGACTGTAGCTGACTTCGTGGGATACCTACATGAAGTACCGCCAAATTATGAAAACGCAGCAGAATTATTATGTTAACAAACCTCTATTCGTTTATATATTTGTTATTACGAAATTTAGAAGATTAAATGAATAAAGGCCTTTAGGCAAGTTTTTTTACATTGAAAAAATTTTTTTTACATTGAAAATTATTTTTTTAAGTAAAAAAAAAAAAACGCCGCGTTTTTTTTTTACTTAAAAAAATAATTTTCAATGTAAAAAAAATTTTTTCAATGTAAAAAAAAATTTTCGAAGTAAAAAAAAGTTTTTAAAGTTAAAAAAATTTGTCTGAAAACCTATTGTACATAAAACACAATTGGTTTCAGAATATTTTTGTTTTTGAGGTGTTATGCCGTGTTGCGCCACCTACCTCCTTTAGCCAACGTTTCGGACAGCGTTGCAGTGAAGTGATTCTGATTAGAGGTTAGTTTACATTATTTTATTATTAATTCTGTTTTTCATAATTACGCGCCTTTTCATGTATTCACGAAGTCAGCTACATTCGTATAGATCTAGCTCTAGTTTGTATCAGGGATACCAATCCAACACAACACACAGTGACAGATATGGCCGCGGATTTTCGCTGTGTCGTTTCGCGAAGTGAATTTTGGTTTTATGCAATTGAAAATTAAAATGCGTTATTTTCCGCCGCCCCAAAGCCAAAAAGTTTCGTTTTATAGTAATTAAGGCGAATCTAAAGTTTTTTTCTAAAAAATATTCGTAATAAGCGTGGCCAATCCGAACCGATATTTACCGTTTGTTTTTCTTTTAAATATATAGGTTGGTTGTAAGAAATTGAGACGCGGGGAGGAATGCAGATCCCGCCAAATGTTGAGGATTTTAATAAAAATGCACTTTCTAGATGAGAAAAGTGTGGAAAAGTTGAATGAAAAAGAAATTAAGGCGCGCTCGTCAAAATTGAGGGAGATACAGCCGTTTAAAGAATGTATGAAATGACACTTCATGAACCGATTAGTCTTGGTAGTTGTATAACATAACCAACTATATAACGGTTATTTAAAAATACCCACAACTACGTTAGCGACAGCTGGGGTTTTTGGTTATTTTGGTTATGGCGGTTGTGGGGGTTGTTAGTCGTTGCCGTCGTTGGTGGTTACGGATATTTGAGTAGCTAATAGAACTGAGATGTTCAGACAATGACAAAAAGAGACAGCGCTATACGGGCTGCATGTTTATCTCTCTTTTTTTCTTTAGTGAGGTGAAACGAGATGGATGTATGTAGTTCGTATAGCGTTATCCTTTTCTGTTGTTCAAAAACTTCCCGACAGTCCCGACACCCGATACAATACCCAATACCCATTCGTTCCCACCACTGGAAATACCAAAACCTACACAACCAATAACCATGATAACTACTGAGAACTAGACAACTGTCAAAGCCGCATACGTCATACATAACCAATAGTTGGCAACTAGCAACCGCCAACCAGCACCCTTCACCCTAGGCCGTCAGTTGTAACTACACAGAGCCGGCGTGCGGAGTTGAATAAGTGCGGAGTTTAATAGCGGAATCTTTTAGAAGTGAAAAATAGTGTTTAGTTATTTTAGTTTTTTGCTTTGCTTAGAACATTGTTAGTATAGTTAATTATTAAGTTAAAAACTTTAATATAATTTGTGAAAGTTTTGTAAAAAAAATCGTGACTTTTTAAATATGGCAGGCAATATTTGGAACTATTTTGAAAAACGTAACGAGTATAAAAAAGCGCTGTGTAAATTATGTAAACTTGTTCTCAGTTACAAAAGTTCGACGGGAAATTTAACTTCCCATCTAAAAACAAGTGTTAAACAAACCAGCCGTGCATATACATATCTAATGATTTTGTAATGGTTGATGGGCAGGTAATTGAATATGACTTATTATTGGAATTTCCGACCTTAGTTGCTAGGCTATGATTTATTTGAAAACTAATTTATGTTATTTCCAAGGCAGTAAATATTGACATGTAATGTGTTTATTGTCGGAATTTCCCATCCAATTTGCTAAGGTATTTTAACCACCCGATTTCCAGTAATTTGGTTATTACCTCTGGCCAGCATATTGTTCATAACAATTAATCTTTTCGCCAAAATATGAACGATTTATTTACTTCTAATACTTGGGAAATAACACACATAAATATTATGTTTGTAAAAATATTTTACAGTTGACATGCCAGTTTGTTTCCCATTGGTAGTTAACTTTTGTCCGTTATAATTATTTTCTAGAAATCAAGTAACTCGTGATTAGAGTGATGCCGGCAATAACATATTTCTGAAAGAAATAACTATGTAAATAATAACTACCTATTTACCTTCATTTTAAATTTTCATGTACCTCTTTTGAGAAATTTTTAGTTCTTATTTATAATGTCATCTTTGTTTTGTAGAGCAAATGTGTGAAATTTAACGGCAAACGCGGTTTATCAAAGTATTGCAATAAATTTACCTTTCTACATACTTATAATATATTTGTAATTGCAGGCATTTATTCAAAATCGCTTCAACGATGTTGTCTACTTAATTATTTATATGCAACCTACCTTACACTACAAAAGTACAAATAATAAAAATCTTGCAAATTGAACATTATTTATTTTGTTCCCACTCTAAGAGATTCCTGATTCCTGCCCTGGTGATTATATTCGTTAAAAATGAGCAGTCGCTGGGCACCGTTACACGGGTTGCATGTTTGTCATTTTTTCTTTAGTGAGACGAAACGGTGAAGAGAGATAAGATAGTTCGCACAGCGTTATCCCGTTATCCCTTTTCGTGGGTCAAAAACTCATCCAATACCCATAATATACCATATACCCAATACCGGAATACCCAAGAACAAAACTCAATACCTTCACAACCATGATAACTAGACAACCCGATAACTATCAAAACCTCTACGTCATACCCCTGAACTGAATAACTGAAATAACCAAATAACCGTTTTATAACCAGTTATTTACATACCAATAACCAGTTGGTTGCGTTATTGAAATTCTGGCCAGTTGCCCAAGACTAGAACCGATACTGTCAGCCATTTTGTAAACTAAATTATTACCAAGTTGGTAGCACTCGTAATCATCCTCATCTGTTGCACCATCTTCAAGCGACGTAGATACGATTGTAGCCGACTTCATGTGATAGATGAGGCGCGTAATTATGAAATTTGTTTAGCGGACTTTTTTTCAACGATTTTTTAAACTGTTTATCACCTTCCAAATTAAAGTAACCTAACCTAAAACGGAAAAATTTCGGTTTACGGAAGATCTTCCTATATAATTTTTTTTTTTTTTTTATACTAATTATGGGCCGGAAAATCCAAAACTGAAAGATTTTTTTTTCGGAAAGCAATATTAACAAAGTTACACGACTTTAAAATTTTCTATACGAACACATGAAAATCGACATATTGGAAGCATTAATTTTGGGTTAAAGGAAGGGGAGAGGAAGAGGAATATAGTAAAAGGATACATTCCATACTCTCATATTAATAAGACAGTTTAAAGTCATAGATAAACTAGAAAGATGTTTTACCACACAAAATTAAATGTTACCATGCAATAATATCATCAAACATATCTTATAAATCGACCAAATCTTCTTCGTCCGTTGAATCCTTGTCGAACTCACATGATAATTCATCACATAACACATTAACCTGATGAATTATGACTATCTCAACGGCCGTATTCTTAAACCAAAAATATGAAAATTCGTAGTCTTAAAAATGCGTAACCTAACCTAAACTAACCTAACGCTAGGTTTGTGTAACATGGTTTGTGCCCCTTTATACCGCCTGCTCGCGTCCCTAACCTAACCTAACGCTAGGTTTGTGTAACATGGTTTGTGCCCCTTTATACCGCCTGCTCGCGTCACAGCAAAAAAACATCCCCGTTTTCAAGTAGTTTAGCGGCTACGCTAGGTTTGTGTAACATGGTTTGTGCCCCTTTATACCGCCTGCTCGCGTCACGGCAAAAAAACATCCCCGTTTTCAAGTAGTTTAGCGGCTACGCTAGGTTTGTGTAACATGGTTTGTGCCCCTTTATACCACCTGCTCGCGTTAAGGGAAAAAAACATCCCCGTTTTCAAGTAGTTTAGCGGCTACGCTAGGTTTGTGTAACATGGTTTGTGCCCCTTTATACCGCCTGCTCGCGTCACGGCAAAAAAACATCCCTGTTTTCAAGTAGTTTAGCGGCTACGCTAGGTTTGTGTAACATGGTTTGTGCCCCTTTATACCGCCTGCTCGCGTCAATTTAAAAAAATATCCCTGTTTTTAAGTAGTTATTAAGTTAGTTAGCGGCTACGCCAAAAGTGAGTAAAATTTATAAAAAATAATTACTTAAGTTAGTTATTGATATGACAACACTTAATTTTATGTGGTTATCTTTGGTATGGCTATTTCTATGACTTTAAACTGTCAGAATGCTTCCTAAATGTCGATTTTCATGTGTACGTATGGAAAATTTTTAAGTCGTGTAACTTTGTTAATATTGCTTTCCGAAAAAAAATTCTTTCGGATTCGGATTCTCCAGCCAATAGTTATAAAAAAAATTTTTTTTTTATTATTTTGGAAGACCTTCCGTAAACCGAAATTTAGCCCCTAAAACTACGCTAAACATGGTTTGTGCCCCTTTATAACGCCTACTCGCGTCAACGCAAGAAAAACATCCCAGTTTTCAAATAGTTTAGCGGCTACGCCAGGTTTGTGTAACATGGTTTGTGACCATTATTAATTCTGTATTTCATAATTACGCGCCGTATTATATGTATATCACATGAAGTTGGCTACAATTGTATCAACCTTCGTTTATAGCAAGTCTGAGATACCAACATTATGGTAACAAAATGGCTGACAGTATCGGTTCATGAAGTGTCATTTCATACATTCTTTAAACGGCTGTATCTCCCTCAATTTTGCCGAGCGCGCCTTAATTTCTTTTTTATTCAACTTTTCCACACTTTTCCCATCTAGAAAGTGCATTTTTATTAAAATCCTCCACATTTGGCGGGATCTGCATTTCACCCGAGACGCGTTTAACCCCTTAGGCCTAGACAATGTTTTATAAAAATTAAATCCAAATAAATGGAACATTTCTGAACGTATCCGTTTTTGAAAAGTGATAAAATACGCCTTCAAATTTTAGGTAAAAAAAAAGCCGGGACCAGCTCATTTTGGACAAAAAAAATGTATATATACCCCAGTAGATAGGTAATAATTAGATGTAATTAATTTCGTGAGCGGAAATTGAAAATAATGTATATTAACGTCAATTTCTTAAATTTAAAAATACGACAATGTCATTTTTCAATGACCTCCATGTTGTTATCTTTATTTTAAAAAACAGCCTACGTTTTTAAATGGTTTGTCTGGCAAAGCAGGGTTTGTCTAGCGGGCTTGTGTGACAGATTGGCCGCGCCGTGTCAGTTCGAGAAGACGCGAAGTGAATTTTGATTTGAAGTGAAACATGTCGTTTTTGAAATATGAATATTTATTATTTATGCATTACGCCGCTTACTGGTTAATAGGCAATATTTCTTATTCAAACAGTTAGATTTAACTTTATTATCACGAAAAGTGAGTATTTATGTCGGGGAGACAAAAATTAAAAAACATGCAAAAAATATGCATTCAACATATTAATTTTGTTTAAATTAATTCATTTACGCGGTACCTAACTCCATTTTCATATGTATTGTTTTTATTTGATATTTCAAAGACGAGTTTCAAAGTGAATGCATTATTGACAAGTTTGTAACTGTATTTATAAGAGTAGAACATGGAAAGAAATGTAATAGAATAATTACACAAACCCTCTAGACAAACCTTGCTTTGCCAAACAAACCATTCAAAACCTGGGATGTTTTTTTAAATTATGATGACATGCGAGTTTATTTTAGAGAATTTATTTTATAAGGTTGGTACTTCCGACAAATGTCATTTGATTGTCTATTAGTTAGAAAAGGAATATTCCGTATTATCCGTGCATCAAACTTCGACAACACGAACGTTCCATATTATCCGTGAGGTGGACTAACTGCATATTTATCGAATATTTTTCTTACAAACATAAAAAAAGTTTTAAAAATGGCTCATATTACAATTACTAAAAACATGTTAATTTTAACAAATCATCGCCTTATTATTGTCCAAACGACCATTAGAAAATTTTACCGGAGAAGGTTTTCTTTCATTATTTCAAAGAAACATGGTAGGTGAAGACATTTCCGTAAAGGTAAAGTTCTCATTAGTTTAAATAATTCGTAGTTATGTGATTAACTGTAATTTTTTATACTTTATTTTTAATTTCATAGTGGACATTGAACAAAAACTAAAATGGTCATTTGGACAATCGAGGCGACGAATTTATTATTAACATTATCGTCACCTAACTTTTTGGTAAATATTTACAAAATAGCTTAAGATGAAGCCATACTAAATTGTAACGAATTGGGCTCGTATTAAATATTACCTGGCGGCAGAGCAGAGATCCAAACTCGGGATAGTGGGCCAAGTAATTCTCCATCAAGTAGGTAGGGATTCAATTAAATCAAAGAATATTGACTTTTAAACAATAATGTATTGAACACAAAAACAACACGGAAGTGTACAAACTTCCCATCAGGGTATCAAAGGAAAACAAATAAAAACATACGTACCAGATGGACTCGCTAAACTATCTATCTAACTAAACAATGCCGTGATGATGTTCCTTGAAGAGGTGCGCGCCAGGAAGAAAGCCGGCCCATCGAGAAATGTTACGGGTAGCACGTTCCAGTCCGCGCCTGGATGAAAGCCAGCCTAGGGCTTTCCATGAGGATGGATTGGTGATGTGATGATAACCCAAGAAAGTCTCCAAACGAGGTAGGAACAGGCTCCCAGACAACGTGGCGAGATTTATGAGATGTCGAGCTTGTCCCAAGTAAATAATAATCTCGGCCGATGAAAAGCAGCGTCTTCCCGATTTTGGCAAAGCCACGATTGCAGGACGGGTGAGGATGGTTAATTCACGATTCGATTCGGATTAATTTGCCGGCCGTACTCTAATCGCGTGTTAGGCATCTCACGACCGAAAACATCATTGCACGGGCTTAACACTCCGTTTATCTGTCGGGAATTCCTTATATTCCCATTTCCAAAATACATCCCTTGACCGGGACAACTAATCACACTTTTAAAGTTACAACAAGGCCGAAAATATCACTGCCGGCGTCGGTCAACCACATCGATAAAGAATGGGACTTACAAGTCATCCATTAAAAATTATACGTACACGAGCCTCGCGTGTTACGAAAAAATCACCCGCGTTCGGTTAGGTTTTAATTTACTTAGATTCTCATGGTTTAAACTCAAAATTAAACACCTTGATGGTGAGTGACTAATTCACGAACAGCTAGCCCATGGCTGCCCGGGAGGAAGAGACCATAAACAAAACTGCTCTTCTTTCTTTTCCAAAAATTACCAGTGTCCAAAAAAACACCATAGACAAAAAAAAACACCTAAGCAAGAACTGCATTAGTTACATAATTATTTATGTGACAAAATAATGCAAAATCATATAAAATCACATGTTTTGAAAATTTGATCGCTTAAAAGTATTACAGATGCTTCAATTAAATACTGCGTGTAGAACATACCTTGGCCCTTAAAAATATTGGTCATTTTTTTCATAAGTCTTTTAAAAAGCCTTTAAAAAAATAAAGTATATGGTCTATAAAAAACACTTTCAAGTCCAAACTCTCCTATTTATAAACCCCTTTTCGGATTTGGTTTTATTGTATAAAGGTATATGCCCACTACACCGTTCCTTACCATGACCGTAACCGTAGCGGCACATGCAAAAAAATATTCTTTGTATCAATCAGTATGAAACGTTGCCCACTAGACCGTTCCATCACCGACCAACACCGTCGCATACCATGACCGGACTGACGGCGAATTCTCGATGACAATATTTTGCAGGTGCCGGTCCGCTCTCTGCCTGGCACGCGACGGAACGGAACGGTATAGTGGGCAGCGTTTCATACTGATCGATACAAAGAATACTTTTTTGAATGCGCCGCTACGGTTACGGTCATGGTATGGAACGGTGTAGTGGGCAGAATACCTTTACGTATATTACGGGTATAATACGGTGTTAGCACGTTCTAGTGGGCATAGTAGAGCGTAGCGTGTTTATTTCGTGTCTGATACGTTCATAGTACGGTCATGGTATGGAACGGTGTAATGGGCATAGACCTTTATGTGGCAAATTTAGTTTCTTTTATAATAATCGCAAACAAAATTGATATTTACGCCCGAACTTCACAAAATAAAATAAAATATGCATTTTCTCGTTGATATTTTTGACATCAATCAATACGGCCCGCACTCTACGAATTTGGATTATTGAAGTGACCCTTATGGCATGGGCACAATAACCATGCACTGGGCAACACCTATTTCGTATCAGTCCCGCCCCAACCGGCGTAGGAGACAGTCGTGTTACACCGCGTCGCTTCGTTTCGTGAATTCAATTTTAAATTTCAGTTTTCTCACAATAAACAATGCGTAAAACAGGAATTAATATTTTTTACAGGCCTTTACGAAATCAACCTGTAAAACAAAACTCTCAAATACCTTTTCCAACCTTTCCAAAAGCTTTTTCTCAAGTATTTTTAAACTCCTCCCATAAAGGGCGTGAATTCCGATTTGGATTTTTTCCTGAACTAGTGGATCGCCTTAATATACACTGTAAAAATTTTAAAATTATTGTAGTTGTTAAATAATAATTCAGTAACTGGAATTGAAAAATAATGCATTTTAATGGTTATTTTGTTAACTTTAAATTGAAAAAGAATGCATTTTAATGGTTATTTTGTTAACTTTAAATTGAAAAATAATGCATTTTAATGGTTATTTTGTTAACTTTAAATTGAAAAATAATGCATTTTAATGGTTGTTTTGTTAATTTTAAATTGAAAAATAATGCATTTTAATGGTTATTTTGTTAACTTTAAAAATTCGAATGTCATTTTTCAAGGACCTCCATGTTATTAATTACGACGGTCATTTTTTTTATTTTAAAAGGTACTTTTAAAATAAAAACTTTTAAAAGGAAAATCACTTTGTGTCAGTTAGATAATAACAAGAAGTACGTATTGCAATTTTCGGAAATCATAAATAATGCAGATTTATCATTATTTTGTTCGATTTCATAAATGCTAAAAATCATTACTCATTATGTGTGACGTATCTGTAGGCCCTGAGGAAAAGAAATCCCCTCAGGACCTATGTCATCTCTGGGGATTCTGTGTGGAGGGTCTTCTTCGTCTTGAAGAAACCCATGTTGTAGAAGGGAGAAAACACAGTTGTCAGAAAACCATTCTACAGCCATAAGAATGAATTTTTAGAAGCGACCCAATCTAACTTGACATGGAATATCCGCCATATACAAATGTTTGGCGTGCTTTCCGATCAGTTCCTAGGCGCACCTTCCATTGAAATAGTGGTAGAATAAGGCTGGCATTCCCACCCAACGTCTGTGCTTCAAAGACTGCAATTTCTTTGTTAAGATAGCAGAATTTTCAGAGTTCAGAATTGTGTTCTTCAGCGCAAAAATACATCTTTTTTAATGCTTGTTTTCTGTGTTTTTTTTTCAGTCATGTCTGAATGTCCTGACCAAACAAGAGGCTGGACCTTGCGTTGAAAAGGAGGAGGTCAAAGTTGAAGTGGAAAGGTAATATAATTATTCTATATTTATGTCTACTAAACGGGAACCGCATATCATTGGGATCATCAAAAGAACAATGTCAACAATATACTCAATCAGGAAAGTCTTCCTAGATCTAACACCGGGCATAATGTTAAAAATATTGTTGACTATATCATGACATGACACAAGCAACATTTTCTGCTTACAGTGGTGGTAGTTGGAGATTTTCAAATATTGTCGGGTTATTCGTAACCCGGGAATGTTTGTCTTTCTTTTTTAAAAAAAAAAAAAAATGTATCGTACTCATTTGACAATAGTCTCTTAGTCTCAGACACGGTAGAGCGGTTTAACCTGTTGAGGTCCCGGCTTTTTCCAGAAAAACACGGAAATTTCACGATCTTCAATTGAATGTTTTGTGGATTAAATTTAACCTATTGTATATTTTATTGACTGAAACACATTCCTAGAACAATAAACTATTTACCAAAATAACATTACTTGCGTAATTACGTAAATTGATAGGTTTTATGATGTTTTATTCGAGGTACACGCATGTCACGCATCGGCAATGTGACGCGGCCGCCAAAATGACAGTTGGAGATGCCCACAGACAAAAATTATTTTTAAATATTGTGTGGCTACTAAGCGAATGAAATCTTTACCCATACCATAGGGAATGTTGGCGGCAGTGATTCTGACACTTCCTTTACAGATTTTGTACATAGAAGGGTCAAAATAGTAGAAAAAAGATTTTTTTTTTTTCGTGCATGCGCAGAATCTTTTTACATCCCGGACTACGGAAAATTTAATATAAATTATTCGAAGTGACTTGTCTCATTGCGGGTTTCTCTATGGTAAAGTACGATAATAGAGCAAGCGTTTCTGACATTGTTCTTCATACACTTTCTGTATACATAAGGGTCAAAATTGCATTTCAAAGTGCCGCGCCACCTCGCGGACACCGGTGTCCAAACGGCCCACAACGAGTTAAGCAATTATATTTTTTTTCAAACGAGATCAAAGGTTTTCTCTATAAAGAGTGTTAGTATTAAAACAATATATAACATTCCAGGTTCATAGAGCTAGCCCGTCAGATGGAGGCGTTCTTCCTGCAGAAGCGCTTCCTCCTGTCGGCGCTGAAACCTGAGTTGCTGGTGAAGGAGGATAATAACGAGCTACGACTGGAGCTGGCCCGGAAGGATGAACTCCTGAAGCGGCATTATGAGAAGATCGCCGTGTGGCAGAATCTCTTGGCTGATCTGCAGGTGAGTGTCCTTCTCAGCGCACTAGTGGTAGATTTTCTTTACGATAGCTCCACACAGGAGGCTCCGAGGAACATAATTTGCCTCAATAGTGTCATCTTTAGGGATGCTCTGTAGAGGGCCTTTTTAAATAGAGGAAGTTCTGTGAAATGTTGGGTATTATTTACATTCAAACACTAATAGTTCTGTGAGGGACTTCTCAATAACTTTAGGTTATTGATAACAAACTGGTTTATTATGAGTTTACATGTTTACAATAATAATGCTGCAAATCACACGACCCGTCTGTATTAGTGCCTAATTGAATCTGGTCGGTAGGCTGGCCAGAGCCATTCTCGGTGGCACCCGCCTTCTCGGGTACCCTTGTCGGCCATCGATGGAAGCATTTTCCCTGCTGGCATCTGACGGCATCACTTAGAAGTTTTTTTCAATACTTTACAAAAAATGATATGTGGGATGGGTCGGCGTGTCCAGGAGTGTGCTGGACGTATGAATCCATCCCTCCCACTGCGTTATCAGGGTGATCTGATCTGAAGTATCAATTTGGGAGGCAGTTATGGGTACCGCCGCCTCGGAACCATTTATTGGATAACCAAAACAGGTCACCCCAAGTGATTCACTATGTTTGGTGACTTTGGTGCCCGCAATCATAGGTTGAGGTTTGTCTAGGTCTTGGCAGTGTTCACATCTGTCTGCTTACTGAGAGAGTGGTTGGGGGAGAGCTTTTGATCTCTCCAGCAGGACTCTTTCGGAACATTGCCTTGCACCGCAGTGGGAGGGATGGATCCATACATCTGTCACTCCTGGACACACTGACCCCCAGATTCCTATCTAACACTCATAGATTTTCCTTCTCAGAATTACCTAAAAAAACCCTCCACACAGCATTCCCAAAGATGGCAGATAAAAAAATAAAATAATTTTACTGCAAAATTTTTATGCAGTTATAACGCACATGTTTGGTTCAGTACAATCAACGTGTCTCCCTTTCCAGGGCTACGCCAAGTGCGGAGGCCAGACCGGCGCCAGCACCCCGGCCACCGTGGGCGTGGCGTCCCCCTCGCCGGTGCCCCAGCAGCAGGTGGCGGCCCTGCAGCAGCAGATGCAGCCACATAACAACGCCATGCAGGTGGGTTTCTAGTCTTACCGTGCCGTGGCGAGTGAAAAGGGAACAAATTGCAAAAAAAAAAGCCTTTTTTAATCATGTCCATATAAGGTTCTTGAGTAAAAATTGTCATTTTGCTGTCTGATGATATTCTTCTTCATTAACCCTTCAAGCTAATTTGTTTGCACTTGGGAACAGCTTACATAGGTCTCAGAAATCGTTGTATTGTCCTTATAAATTTTGCCACATATTTATTGCCATTTTAAATGTCTCCGATTGCTTTTTGGATAAAAAAGGCAACTATTTCCTTGATTCGGAAAATAAATAAAAAAAATATATTTTTAGGTCCCACTTTGTTATTTTGGACCTAAAATGAAGCTATGGAAAAGCTCTATCTATTATGACAATAGATGTTGCAAATCTGAACTTCGTAGACTATTTTAAACTTTGTTAAAAATAATTTTTTTAAATATTTTTTTCACGCAGAATTTGTGATCAGCTGTTTACAGTTAAAATTAAGTCATTTTTCCATAGAAATGCACCTTTCATTATCAAGTGTACCACAGACAATATACAGAAATCGAAAATATTCTATGTTGACACGAATAAATACCCCTCACGGCAGTTTCAATGTAACAACCACGCAGGATTCGCGCTGTTATAAACTTTACGATTCTTTTATATTTTTTTTATAAATCCTACAAATATAAGATAAACGGTAAAATACAGTTTAATTCATTGACTATATAGCACTATAATAAGCTTTTATGTCTCCATGTTAAAATTCGAAGGTGTGATTTTTTTTTATTTTGATTACACGCGATTTTGATCCTTATGTATAAAGAAAGTGTATGAAGAACACGGTCAGAATCGCTTGCTCTATTATCGCCCTTTACCATAGCGAAACCTGCAATGCGCCTAGTCGCTCTAAATAATTTATATTAATAATTTACCGGAGCGCGGGGATGTGCGCAGTTCTTGCGCATGCGCGGGAAAAATTCCTTTATCTACGATTTTGACCCTTCTGTGTACAAAATTTGTCAAGGACAGTGTCAGAATCGCTGGACACGAAATGTCATTTCTGCCGCGTCATAATTTATGCGTCTTACTCGACTAAAACATCGTAAAACCTATCAATTTACGTAATTAACGCAAATAATGTTGTTTTGGTAGATAGTTTATTGTGTTATGAACGTGTTTCAGTCAATAAAATATACAATAGCTCAAAATTAATCCACAAAACATTCATTTCAAAATTCAAAGTGGTGCTTTTTGCTGGCCTTCCCTGGCAAACAAGGGGTTAAGGCATTTTAATTTGTTCCCTTCTCACAAGTCATGCGAAGAATATGGGAGATAGAGTTGTGTACCATCCCATCTACTCTGCCTACCTCTGCAGAGAAATGCGATAGAAGATTATGGACATGGTTATTCAGTCATCTACTTTAAAATAAATAACAAAATGATAAAATGATTCGTTACATTTCTACAGATTTACGGCTGTTGTTCCCAATTCTTCGATCAACTGTTGAGCCGAAATTTTAGCTCAATTCTCCTCAGATGCACAAATAAGCTCTTCCCAACACAACTCCCTCCCAACAGACAAATTGAGCATTATTAAACTGTTGAATGTCGGGCGTATTTATTGTCGTCGTAATAGCGAAAAACCGCTCAGATTTTACCTTGTTGCTTTCTTGTTATATAAACAAAGGAATTGCTATTTTTGCAATTGTTTTCTATTTACCAGATAATATATAGCTTATTATTCATGTATATTACATGATAATATAGTAAGAGGTTTTTCCAACATAGCTTAACTAACTGAAAAAAAAGATATTAAAACATCTCCCATTTTGAAAATAATTGTCAAAAAATATAATCACACAAATATAAACTGATTTTATTATTTCTGCAGAAATCTGAATACATACCTAACATGAAAAAACACAATTCAAAGGAGTTTGCAAATAAATAAAGATCTTAATAAGCATTTGAAAACATAAAACATCGATTTTTTCGCCTTTGACAGTTGCCAAAACTGATTTGCAAAGTCATAGAAAATTCATTTAAAAATATTCTGGAGTAGCTAGATTAATGAAACCATCGGTTACATCAATAATGATATTGGCGCAAGCGATTCTGACCTTGTCCTTCATACAGTTTCTTTATACATAAGGGTTAAAATCGCATCTAAAAAAAATTAAAAAAGCAAAAAATATTTGTGGCTTCGGGCAAATGACAAGTTAAACAAATCACTTAGCTGATCGGAGACTCAGATTAAACGATCGAAATGTTGGGGACAAAAGCCATTAGTCACATACCTTTTTTAATTTTGGACTGAATTTAAAAAAAAAAGTAGTATTTTAGCTATAAATCGCACAAAAACCTAGAATGCAGATCTGATACCCCGTGCCCAACCCAAATCGTTTGGTGCAATCCTTTGCACTCACCCTCCACTTATTAAAATCAGGTCATTTGCGTTCAAATTCTTGAGAAATGTGCAGAAAAAATATACAGAGTCCGAGGTCTAATAACAAGAAAATTCTAATTTCACAAAATAAAATATAAATGTGATGTAAAGCAGGGTACTCACCTAGAGTGTAGCATGTAACGTATCTGATACTGTATCAATCTGCAAGTGGGTACGGCTCGTCCACGGTAACCGCGTATCCGCCTTCGTGTTCGCAGTGAAACCGCCGTCGGCGGGTCACTGCGAGCACACTGCGCTCCACGCGCGAGCGGCTCGCAGTAGACTCGTGCCTACGTACTCACTTGATACAGTATCAGATACGCTTCAGGTTACACGGTTAGGTGAGTACCCTGCTTAACACTGACAGTGTATCACACTTAGGACGGGTTGTTTAAAAAAATTTTACAGATTCATCAAATATTTGAAGTTAATTTTCACATTCTGTGTTTATTTCATATTTTTTTAAACAACCTGTCCTTAAATTTCATCCCACCATGTCATAACTCTTTGAATTTCATATTAACCTCACTTTACAGTCAACAGAGGTTAAGTAAGCACTCTTTATTGATGCGTTGACTGTATTCTATGTATTGTTGGTATATATAGTGTTCGGCACCGTCCGCTTCAGGAGCAACTCTATGCTAGTGTCTCTCTCTCTCGCAGGGTCAACAACAACAACAACAACAGCAGCAGCAGCAGCAACAAGTCGGGCAGCTACAGCAGCAACAACAGCAACAACAACAACAGCAGCAACAGCAGATGGTTCAGCTCCAGCAGCTGCAGCAACTGCATCAGCAACAGCATGCCATGCAGCAGGTCAGGGAGCCATTATGACTGATAATATCGATGATGATTATCGGGTAATGACAGTTGTCACGCGTAATGACGATTGTCTCTCGTAATGACAATTGTTGTGACAAACAACGTTCATTGTCTCTCGTAATAATCATTGTCTCTTGTAATGGTAATTGTCTCTCGTAATGATAGTTGTTACACATAATTTTCGTTGTCTTGTAATTATAATTTTTCTCTTAATGATGATTGTCTCTGGTAATGATGATTGTCTCTCGTAATGGTAATTGTCTCTCATAATGACAGTTGTCACATATAATATTATTGCCTCTCATAAGGATGATTGTCTCTCGTAATAATAAATCTTGCTATTGTCTCTCGTAATGATAGTTGTCACACATAATTTTTGTTTTCTCGTAATGATGATTGTCTCTCGTAATAATGATAGTCACTCATAATGACAGTTGTTACTTCTAATGATGATTGTCTCTCATAATGACAATTGTCGCTCATAATGACAGTTATTACTTCTAATGATGATTGCTCTCGTAATGATTATTGTCTTTCATATATTATTGTTTTTTTAGCACTGTAATCGGCACATATTTTTTTTCTCTCCAGACGGTTATCAACGGTTATATAATGATTTTTTTCTACATTTTATGGTATAATTTTGGTTTTTTTAGCACCATTATCAGCACCTCATTTTATAAAACATGACAACGGCAGCATTTAAACATCTAAATAATGTGCCGTTATGTTTTTTTCTTCTTTAGACTGGCATCAACAATAATTTTACAAAAAGATCAGCGTAGCACCATTTCAATGGTATCATTGGCACTATTGATAGCATTCCTGTCCAATTGTAATAAGTAACCCTACCGATTCAATAAGTTTGTCACTGATTTTAACTAAATAAGTGCTGTAGAATCTGCGCTATTGGTTTACATGTTTTTCCTATAGCTATTACGGAACCTAAAGGGTACAAACAATGCTATAACGAATCTGGATGTTGTAAATAGTGCTAATATGTTAACATTTGTTATTGCCAATGGTATTACGGAAAGCCATGTTAATTACGATGCTTTTATGGTATAAAAAATGCTTTTGGGTCTTGTATTATATTTAGCCTTCATTGAATAAATTAACTGATAAAAAAAAACCCATGTTGCCAATTCGCATAAGACGGTAAATGAAATTGATCATCTGTTCAAGAATTGGATAACCAACACTTCTGCCATAGGTCACCCCACTACTTTGGTGATTTTGCAGGGGTGCCTAAATTCATGGGGTGAGGTTTGTCTAGGTCTTGAAGGCGGATGCGTTTGTCCACCTAATGCGTGGCGGCCGGATTGGGAGAGACAGGTTGAGGGAGACCTAATCTAGACCTTTCTATCGCCTTGCATCGCAGTGGGAGGGGTGGATTCATACGTCCGTCACTCCTGGACACATTGACCCCCAGATTCAAGAACTACCTCTCCTTCCTTTGTCGAAAAAGACTCCACACAGCATCCCAGAAGGTGTCATCAGCCCTGAAGTATTTTCCTAAGGGCATCCTGTGTGGAGCTAATGTAAAAAAAACTGAAGTAAGGTAAAATTACACCTACTTTGGATATATAGACTCGCCAACAGCATATTTCTATCAGTTAATTTATTCAGTGTGGTAATGCTGTTGATTTAGTGCTAATTTTCAGTGTATTATGATTAACAATATTTTTCTATAATTTTAATATTTTTAATAACATTAGTTGATATTATTTTTCAGTGTGGTATTTTTTCTTATTGTAAATAATTTTTGCTAATCAAATTTAATTAAGGATTAATTAAAAATTATATATTTTATTTTTAGTTATAATAAACACACTAATCAAAATCGCACTTGAGGCGATCCACCACATCGTGTAACATTCAGAATCGGGTCGCAAACAACAACACTCCTTACGTAGATAGCGATAAGGTTTAAATTCCCGCTTAACCTCTTATTGGCCGGAAGCGCGCTCGCGGAACAAATTTTTGAAAAAACAAAAAAAATTTAAATGCGATTTTAACCCTTATGTATAAAGAAACTGTATGAAGGACAAGGTCAGAATCGCTTGCGCCAATATTATTCTTGATGTAGCCAAAAGTTTCATTCACCTGGCAACACCAGAATATTTTTAAATGAATTATCTATGGAATCTGCAAGTCAAATTTTGCAGCGATTTGAACTATTGAAAAGTCCGAGCGTGATAGTTCTCAAAAACTTCGACAAACATATCAATTAATCAAACAAACGCAAGTAATGTTATTTTTATAGATAGTTTATTGTTCAAGGAATGTGTTTCGGTAAATAAAATATACTACAGCTCAAAATAAATCCACAAAATATTACTTCAAAGTGATGCTTTCCGTAATTTTCAGTATGCAATAAAAGAAAAAGGAGAAGTTTCAGTAATGGCTCTCGACCGGTTAACACCAGCCGCCTGTTTGGATTTATCCAAAAAAAAAAAACATCGCCGAAAAGTGTGTTTCATTTTATTTTATGAAGTTCAGGCACAAATATTAAAATGTTTTCCGATCAAAAGATCTTAATTTGCTACATTACACAATAAAAAGATATCCGGAAAGGGGTTCGTAAGTAGGATATTTTGTGCTTTAACGTGTCCTGTGCCTTGTCAATTTCATTTGAAACCTTGGAAATCACGGAAATTATTACTTTGAAGTAAAATTTTGTGGGTTTATTTTGATGTATCGTGTATTTTATTTACCGAAACACATTCTTTGAACAATAATCTATCTATAAAAACAACATTACTTGCGTTTATTTTATAATTTGATAGGTTTTTCGATGTTTTTTGCAACCTTCCACGCTTGAACTTTGACAGTTCAAATCGCAGCAAAAAATGACGCTCAGATGCCATAGATAATTTAGTACAAATTATTTCAAGTGGCTAGGCGTAATTCGGGTTATGTTAAGAATACCTGTTGCGTCAAGAACGAGAATGGCCCAAGCGATTCTGACCTTGTCCTTCATACATTTTCTGTATATATAAGGATTAAAATCGAATTAAAAAAAAAAATTGTCAATTTTGTCCGCGCGCGCCGGCGCGCTTACGGCACAGGAGCGGTTAAAGTAGTTTTTCTAGGCTTGATACTTTATTTAAAAAGACTTGTGTCAAAAAAAATGATTAATTATTTAGGCTAAGATGTGTTCTACTCGCAATATTTAATTAAAGCATTTGTAATATTTCAAACCGAAACCGGCAGTGCATCGTCTTAAAAAATATGATTTTACATTCTTAGTTTTGTTTTAATAAGAGTGTCAATTTCTTAGAGCCAGTGGAACTTTGGCACCCTTAGTCAGAAATGTTTTGGGGTATTGAGAAATTGGTATGAATAGATAATAGGGAAGCGAACGGTTTGAAAGTACCCAGCTTTTAGAATCTGGTCATTAAACAAATGGTGGATTCTCGCAAAGTGATACTGGAAGTACATAATATCTCACTCTAGAATGAAATGAAAGTAGTTTAGAACATCCGCCTGCAGTCCCCTCTTATCTCGCAAGTGTCCAAAAATTCTGTTTTAATTTAAACATTTGTTCTTAGATTTTTTTGTTATTTGTTTTTGGGGTGTTATGCCGTGTTGCGCTACCTCCTCCTTTAGTCAATGTTTCGGACAGTGTTACAGTGCCCATCATCAGGGCAGATATATATACTAGCGTGTGTCGCTCTCCATAGAGAGAAAACAAATGGCCTTATATTTAAACGCCCGGGGTCTCAAAAGTTTCGTATGATCTGTAGCTATTCGAAAACGTAAAAAAAAATGAAATTATTGTTCACTATTAGCCCGCTAAAATGGCCGGAAGTTTCGAAAAAAATAGATTTCGTGATTTGGAAAAAAAATAAAACAAAGGGTTCATATTTTATATTTTGTACCAAACTTATTTTTCATTACATAACTGCAGTACAAAGAACCAAAAAATAATAATTTTTTTTAACATATGTGATGTGTTGGTTAAAAAAATAAAAGGGGAAAATAACACTTTCTGGATAAAATCAGAATTCTTGTTGGATTACTTGTATTCATAAAGTTGAACTTTTTTTCATTTTTGTCAGTTATACGCATTTTTTAATAATAAACAAACGTTAAAAGGTTAGATTAACCTGTGACGAGCCGGGCCTGAAGGGGCCTCCTTCCTTCCCCTTGCCCTAACAAAGCACCACTTTGAATTTTGAATTGAATGTTTTGTTGATAAATTTTAAGCTATGGTATATTTTATTGACTGCAACACGTTCACAACACAATAAACTATCCACTAAAACCACATTACTTGCATTTATTACGTAAATTAATAGGTTTTACGACGTTTTATTCGCGATACACGCAGTAATTGCGACCGTTAATTCCGCGGCAAAATCTGACAGCGCATCATCATAGAAGAAATCGTCTTAAAAATAATCCAGTGTGGCAATTCGAGTGAAATCTTTAAGACTACCAAGAATAATGATGGCGCAAGCGATTTAGACACTGTTTTTCATACAAATTCGTACATATGAGGGTCAAAATCGCAGACCAAAAGTTTTTCAGAGATAATTTATTTCAAGTATTTGAATTATTTTCTCGCGCATGCGCAAATGAGGCCCGTGTTTTCGAGTTCCTGGCACGTCACCGGTTAATGATAAAAAAAAAATTATTAAAAATTTAAAAAAAATGGTTTTAGGTTTGTTTTCTGATTTTCAATGCACTTTAGCGGGCTATTAACCATTTTAAAAAAAAAATTTAAATGCAGTTCTCATTTTCTTTGCAAGATGCAACTTTTGAGACCCCGGGCGTTTCTGAGTTCAAAAGTTGAAATAATTGACACACGCTAATATATACTGATGGACACTGTAACGCTGTCCGAAACGTTGGCAAGGAGGAGGTAGCGCAACACGGCATAACACCCCAAAAGCAAATAACAAAAATACTTTTGGCCATGAAAATCTAAAATCATATCATTTGTTCATAGATTTTATTTTGTATTATAATTAATTTCTTTTATTTGTTTATTATGCTTTCTTATCGCTTTTTATTTATTATTTACGGGTTTTTCTGTTTTTATAAGTAAGCAATTGTCTTATATTGTTGACATATTGGAAGTAGACACATTTTTCTTTTACCGTCTTATAATTGAGGCGCTCAGCGGAAGAGTGGCCCAACCCACATCAGCGAAAACATATTGTTATTTATTTTTGTCATGTATATGAAGCCGCAGTGGCCCAGTTTTAGTTTTCATTGATTTCAAAGGATCTTTGAAATAGTGAAAACTAAAATTAGGCCACTGTGGCTTCATAGATATGACAAAAATATATTATAAAAAATTATGTTTTCGCTGATTATGAATTTTTGTGGGTTGGGCCACTCTTCCGCTGAGCTCCTCAATTAACATGATCAATTTATTGAAGTTCATTTCTTTTTATATCTACAAAGTGTGATTTCACAATTTGTTCACTAAACATAGCTAAAGCCATTTCAGGTGTCGTGTCAATTCTTATGTGGTGGCCTCTCACCAGGAAAGTACAACTTAAATGCAACTTTTTCCAAAATTATGTACACAATTGACAATTTTTTCCAATGTGTCTACAATTTTAAAACAATAAATAATTTTTAGCTTTATATGTATGTACAGGCAAATCATTTTAAAGCAGTTACGTTTGAATTTATTTGTGTAATTTAGAACATCCGCCCGCAGTCCCCCTCTTACCTTGCAAATGTCCGAAAATTCTATTTTAATTTAAACTCAGGATTCAAGAAAAACCCAATGTAAATATACCTTAGGGAACATACCCATACTACGTGACCAACTTTTTGCAATTTTTAACCCCCCCCCCCCTCCCCCCGGTGACCAAAATCCTAAGCAACCCGCCGCTCATTTGTATGGAGCGTGACATTTTGAAGACCCCCCCTCCTAAACGTGTCACGTAGTATGGGTACGTTCCCTATATACAGATAAATAAATTTAAAAAAATATGTATTCTACAAATCGGTTTCTTAACAAAAACAAAATTATATATGTATGTTACCGTAAAAACCCGAATATTGGTAAATCCTAAGATTTACCAACTCATGGTAAAAGTCCGAACCGTTCTATAATCATCGTTCACCAACCTAACCTAACCTAACCTAACATGTACTAAATTCTTATAGTAAAAGCCCGAAAAAATCGTTTCTTATTTAAATATTATAAACGATTTTTTCGGGCTTTTACCATTAGAATTTAGTACATGTTAGGTTAGGTTAGGTTAGGTTGGTGAACGATGATTATAGAACGGTTCGGACTTTTACCATTAAGAGTTGGTAAATCTTAGGATTTACCGGAAAATCTTAGGATTTACCGTAGTTCGGGCTTTTACAGTGACATATATTGTTAATTTTTATTATTTTTTTATCCATCCATTACACCACTACATAAGCAAGGATCTTTTTGAAATGATTTACCTGTACACCTATTATTTAAAATAAATTTTTGAAATATTTTTTTTTGCTTTTGGTTCAAAATAGACTGACTACATAGATATGTAATTGATTGGCTCGTTCTTTCTTTATAAAATGTTTTCGTTCTGGGTGTCTGTTGACAGCAATTTAATTTTTTTTTAATGTTACGCACAAGAGTTTAATTGTGCAAACTAGTGAATCTGTGGCACCATGTTATGGGATTGCTGTCAGGTTGAATAAGAGGGGGAGATGAAGATTGAGGGTTCCTGTCTGTTCAAATCTGATCACTAATCGTCTTTACCCATGTGTTTGACGGCCTCCGTGGTCTAGGGGTAATGCTCTCAACTCGTAATCCGAAAGTCACAGGTTCGAATACTGGCGTGAGCAAATAAATTTTATTTGATTAATTTGTGTTATTTCACAATCATTTAAATAAAATGAATATATAGCATATTTGCGGCACGTTCCAGAGTGGAAAGATACTCTCAGTATCGCCCTGGTGTAAGACCACCATTCAGAATTGAAACTTTACTTGAAATTGCTTTAGCAGGTTTTGTGATCAAATCTGAATAGCCGGTTACTTTTACACCTTCCTCTTTCCCATCTCCATCTCCTTTCCCTCCTCACTACCTGCAGCCTCACAACATACCCTAATTGGGGATGCCATATTCTCACTGACTCCAGACGGGAGCAGTTGGGACTCTTGTGCAGTATTCATATAAAAAAAATAGCAAGCAACATTTTTTTTCTGAGTGTTGGTTCAACTTTTTGGTTGCTTCCAACCAACTTGAGAAATGCAGTTTTGAGAAAAACACCTTTAAAGTTTTCGCTTGTAACCGGGCCGCTCAGTTCTCCGTTCTACCTGCTTGGCGTGCACCGCTCCTAACTATACTTCAAGATCGAATTTGATGCTATAACTTTGCAAATGTATTCTCCACATGTATAGGAGGATTTTTAGGCAAAAAATAAAATAGGAACATAACAGCAAACAAAAAATGACAGCTACAGCATTTTTATGTGAGGTTATGAGAGCTAGTTTTGACTTTTGGAGATGTGGTAGCAACGCGGGTTTTTTTGCGATTTCAGTAACGACATGTACGGATCATGCACGATAAATTGTTTACGATGTGATTACACAATATCATTATCGAAATTCATGCATAACCCTGTGGAAGAAGAGCCTTACCCATTAATTTGATGAAATTTATTACACGATCTTCAATCTATTTTGAACCAAATCATGTCATTGTGTAAATTAATTGATATTTTATGGAAACCTGTAAGACTGATTATTTAAACAATTTATTGCCTAAAAACGTGTTCAATTATATAGGGTAAGGCGAGGTTATCTGGTGATACAGGTAATGTGGTGATATAGTAGAATTTTGTAATTATTAAATTAACCATGCAGTACACAGCTTTGAAATTAGAATCGTAGATGGAAAGCAGACCTGTGAACCATAATAAATCAACTTCACAAGTTTTTACGTGGTCGGTGAAACAGAAAATAATTTTACTCAAACGAAAAATATTTTAACAACTTTCAATGTGCTGTGGCGACTTCAAATTGTAATTTATCTATTACTCTGGGATTTCTGAAGGTATGTTTAAGTTTTACACCTTATTTTAATCAGAAGAGTATGCCGCATAGTCACAATTAAAGAAAATGGCAGCTGTCCTACTTTTTTTTTGGCAGGAGCTTAAGTTATTTGTGGGTAATATTATTTTTTTTTAAATGTTTTTTTGGACTTAACGAATTGTGATTTTTAACATTTATTTTTATTTTCTATAATTTGAATTCTGGATTAATGGTGAATTATCATCATGCATATTAGGTCGGTGAACAGTTTTAATGTTGTTTTGGTCTATTTAAACATATCACCAAATTTCCTATCCTCACCAAATTACCTGTCTCCAAGTTACCTATCTCTAATTCGTTAAATATTTATTATATTCACTAGCCACCTCTTGCAGCCATTAGCTATCGGAGTGTATCGTCCATTGAAAGCAGCCTGCCGAGTGATTTTATATCTTTCGTGGGATCGTTATGAGATAACGGACGTGATCTCCAGTCAGATTTGTGCAATTTTTGCATATTTACTGTAACATATTTTAGTTTTGATCGTTTTAAACTTGAATTACTGCAATTATGCATTATTATGAATTCATTTAATGTACATTCTGCTTTCGAAAAGCAAATAAATCACACAAATCTGACAGGAGATCACGTCCATTATCTCATAACGATCCGACAAAAGATATAGAATCGCTCTTCTGGAGTCGGAGTTTGAATGAATTTATGATGACGTCTCCAAACGTAAACCAGCATACGTGTGCAGTTTTTCAAAAAATAATATCAAAATTACCTTCAAATTAATAAAGAAGTCCAGAAGTCTTAGGACCTTCTCAATTAACAGAAAAAGCATTGACCATCACAGTTCCAGCAAAAAGAAACTAATTTTGAAGACATTTTAAAAATTCCCCACAATATTCCAACACCTATGACATGAATTAAAAGTGATTCGCCAAAAATGTTTGACACCTCCTTTAAATTGACCAAAAAGGTAGATCAGTCAGTACCATCATCATCACATAGGATTAATTAATTGTCCGGAAAATCCGTAAAACCTCGCGCCGGAAAGCCTTCTTTGTCAAAAAAGGTAGAACGGTCAGAACCATCAACATCGTGCAGAATTGATTATTTTTCCCCAAAATCCTTAAAACCAAGTGGAATCATAATGACTGGAAAAGTGTTATGAAAACTTTTTCAGAAGACGATCAATATAAAAAGAAAGTAATGTGCGTTTATTGCGATTTCTGTTCCACTACGAACAAAAGCAAGAAAACGGAGATGATAACACATGTGACGCAGTGGCAATCAATATTTTATAATCTCGTTGAAGATTTAAAAACACATTTATTGTTATTTTACCTATTTACATCCAAGGTAGGAATATCACCAAATTAAACACCCTCTATAACCAAATAACCTTACCTATAACCAAATTACCTATATCTTTTGGCGATTTACATTTGTAAGTTTTCTTGTGTTATGTTAGTTATTATTTTATTTTTTCTTTTTAAAATATGTGCTGAAATAATGTACCTAAGCAATAATTAATTTTGTAAATTTTTAATATCCTTATTTTTCAAAGTACATGACGATAAATCAAAAATATCACCAAATAACCTTGCTTTACCCTACAGGGTGTAATAGCACGTACCTGAAGTATTTTTATCAGCGATTCCTGAGCATATTTGCAGTAAAAAATGTAGATGTCATTTTGCTGTCTGATGATATTATTTTTTTTTTATTAAAAATTATAAAAATATTTTTTCATCGCACTTCACAACTGAGTAGTCGAGTATAGCCTATTCCAGCAGCACGGTAACACACGAAACAGTGTGCGTATCATGTGATCCTGTCGTGAAGTGTAGGAGTGTGATCAGTGGTGATGATTTTTTAGTTTTTAATAGAAAAATGTATCATCGCACAACATAAAGACATTGTTTACGAATCGCTGGTTAAATTCTCTCGGTTACTTGCTATTTCACCCTGTATATAGGGTGTAATGGGACGTACCCGAGGGATTTTAACCAGCGATTCCTGAGCATATTTGGAGTAAAAAATGTAAATGAAATTTTGGTCTCCGGTGACTTTTTTTTTTGACATTTTTAATTTTTTTTCTTCAAATTCAAACAACAAAAATTCTTCCACTTATTGTCATTGGTCACTCAGCCGAGTAACCGACCAACCCCTCAACCTGCCTCCAACTGTCCAACACCTACCATTTTTTAATATTTTTGTAGAAAAAATAAATAAAAATAACATCAAAAATGTCACCGGAGACTAAAATTTCATTTACATTTTTTACTCCAAATAATGTCAGGAATCGATGGTTAAAATCCCTCGGGTACGTCCTGTTACACCCTGTATATATATTTATATATTATGTATACATCCAATTACTTTAGGTCTTTTATTATTTAATAGTAGAGATTAGGTAACTTTTTTATATATGTATTTAATTATGATGTTGTAAAATAATGTACATAATCCCCACTTGAAATTTGGTTGGAATGTTTTAATGTATGCTAACTATTTTAACCTTTTCACCCAGTTGTCACGTATATGATCCATCGGCCCATAAACCCGTATGCGGATATCACATATGTGATACATGAAGTTTCACTATAACACATAGATTATGTCAAAACCTGGTGCATGATGGGATAGATTACCTCGTTAAGGACATAGTTGTAGAGGTTCAGTAAATATGGAAAAATGTGTGCAAGATTATGAATGTGCTAGCTGACATAGAAATGTGTAAGTTGTCATTACAGTGCTGATTGACATAGAGATGCACAAGTAGGTAAGTTGTCGTGAAGGTGCTAGTTGACATAGAAGTATGGAAGCTGTTGTTAAGTGCTGATTGACATAGAAATGTGCAAGTTGTCATTAAGGTGCTAGTTGACATAGATATTTGCGAATTGTCATTACAGTGTTGATTGACATAGAGATGCACAAGTAGGTAAGTTGTCATGAAGGTGCTAGTTGACATAGAAATATGGAAGCTGTTGTTAAGTGCTGATTGACATAGAAATGTGCAAATTGTCATTAAGGTGCTGAATGATATGGAAATGTGCAAGTTGTCATTAAGGTGCTGAATCATATGGAAATGTGCAAGTTGTCATTAAGGCGCTGAATGACATAGAAATGTGCAAGTTGTCATTAAGGTGCTGAATGACATATAAATGTGCAAGTTGTCATTAAGGTGTTGAATGACATAGACATGTGCAAGTTGTCATTAAGGTGCTGAATGACATAGAAATGTGCAAGTTGTCATTAAGGTGTTGAATGACATAGACATGTGCAAGTTGTCATTAAGGTGCTAGTTGACGTTGAAATGTGCAAGTGGTTATGCGACATGAGGGTGCTAGTTTTCATGGAAATGTGCAAGTTGTCATTAAGGCACTAGTTGACACAGAACTGTGCAAGTTGTCATTAAGGTGCTAGTTGACATAGAAATTTGCAAGTGGACATATGGTACGAAGGTGCCGGTTGACATAGAAATCTGCAAGTTGTCATTAAGGTGCTAGATGACATAGAAATGTGCTAGGTTGACCTTAAAGTGCTGATTAATATAGAAATGTGTAAATTATGTGTTTTGGATAGCAAATGTTACGAGTTGACATACATAAAATAATTAGATATAAGATGGTAGATATTATATATTATTAAGCTAGCAAAAATAACTAGGTGTAAAATGGCATAAAAGATTTTGTATATTAAATATTTGCAAGTTGAAATAGGTAACTCATTATAAGGTTACATAAAAGGCGTCATTAGATTGTAGATGTTAATAACTGACATAATTAAATAGGTGTAAAATGACATAAAAGGTGTTTGAATAGTAAATATTGCCAGTTGACGTAAATAACTAGGTACAGGATGACAAGGCGTTGTTAGATGGTAGATGTTCTAACTGACAAATAAAAAGGTGTAAAATAACATAAAAGGTTTTTGAATAGTAAATGTTGCCAGTTGACATAGATAACTTAGTATAAGGTGACATTAAAGGCGTCATTAGATCGTAGACGTTACCAACTGACATAGATAAATAGGTATAAAATGTCATAAAAGGTTTTTGAATAGTAAATGTTGCCAGTTGACATAGATAACTTAGTATAAGGTGACATTAAAGGCGTCATTAGATCGTAGACGTTACCAACTGACATAGATAAATAGGTATAAAATGTCATAAAAGGTTTTTGAATAGTAAATATTGCCAGTTAACATAGATAACTAGGTGTAGAATAACATAAAAGGCGCCATTAGATAGTATATGTTACAAGTTGGCATAAATAACTAGTTATAAGATGACATAAAATAAAAAAAACAATATGTATTAAATTATTTATAGACATAACATTCTATCCTAGCAGAATATAAGAAAGGGGGGGTAAGTTGTTGTACCTAACTGCTTTCTTCATTTTTATTTTGCTTTGTAATTAATACCAATCAATTAAATGTGCTTTTTTTGTATTAATAATTTGTGCTTATTTAAAAATTATTTTGTTTTTATGTATTTTAATTTGATCTGGAAAAAGACAACCCTACATCTATGGGATAAAATTTGAACTGCAGAAGTGTTAATGTACATCAATGTCTAGTTTTGATTCATGCTTCGGAGACAGCTGGTCTGTTTCCTATTAAATAAATATATGTTATACCTGTGAAAAATCACGGGATATAAGATAAGTACTAAAATAAAAAAAAAAAAAATAAAAATAAAAAATAACTTTACTAGCCAAGATGAAAACTAATAAATTTTGTTTCTGTATTTTCATAAGATCATTATGCCAGCCTCGATTACATTGAGCGAGTTACAAGCTACTATCTACTAAGTTTAAAAGCGGGTGAATCGGCGAGTGAGATTGTCATGATGACACACAAAACTATCTACTCGCACAGTAGTGATAGAAGCAGCTAAAATAATGACTCCCGCGTGATGTGACGAAATTTTGTAAAAAACTTGTGCTCGCAGGTAGCGCCACACGCTAGGCATTAGTGAGAATTACGACTCCCGCGAGAACTAATTCTGACAGTTATGAAATCAGCTGTTGGTGTGCCGCCATATTGAGCGAGTAAAGTTGACCACCTCTCAACTTTTTTCGTAGATTGTCCACAATCTGCTAGTTAAGCCTCGATGACACAGGGCGAGTTTACTAGCTACTATCTGGGAAATTCACTATCTGTTAGTAAACTCGCTCAGTGTCATCGTGTTACTTGCTAACTAGCAGATTGTTGACAATCTACGAAAAAAGTAGAAAGGTCGTCAACTTTACTCGCCACACGCTTGCTCGTGGTTGGTTTATTTATGTTTTTCAAGATGGCTGCCAATTAACACCTGATTTCGACTGTCAAACATCACAGAATTAGTTCACGCAGGCGTCGTTATTCTTGTTACTGGCGCTAGCAGCGACCTCCATTTCCTACGATACTAAGCGAGTGGACAGTTTTGTGTGTCATCATGACAATCTCACTCGCCGATTTATCCGCTTTTAAGCCTCGATGACACACGGCTAGTTTACAAGCTATTATCTACTAAGTTTAAAAGCGGGAAAATCGGCGAGTGAGATTGTCATGATGACACACAAAACTGTCCACTCGCTCAGAAGCATAGGAAACTGAGGCCGCTGCTAGCGCTAGTAACAAGAATAACGACGCCTGCGTGAACTTATTCTTCACATGTTTGACAGTCGAAATCAGCTGTTTATCGGAAGCCATTTTGGAAACATAAATAAACCAATCACGAGCAAGCGTGTAGGCAAGTAAAGTTGACGACCTTTCAACTTTTTTTCGTAGATTGTCAACAATCTGCTAGTTAGCAAATGACACGATGACACTGGGCGGGTTTACTAACAGATAGTGAATTTCCCAGATAGTAGCTTGTAAACTAGCCGTGTGTCATCGATGCTTTAAACTTAGTAGATAGTAGCTTGTAAACTCGCCACGTGTCATCGAGGCTTTAGCAAGTAATATGATTACACTGAGCGAGTTTACTAACAGATAGTGAATTTCCCAGATAGTAGCTTGTAAACTAGCCGTGTGTCATCGATGATTTAAACTTAGTAGATAGTAGCTTGTAAACTCGCCACGTGTCATCGAGGCTTTAGCAAGTAATATGATTACACTGAGAGAGTTTACTAACAGATAGTGAATTTCCCAGATAGTAGCTTGTAAACTAGCCGTGTGTCATCGATGCTTTAAACTTAGTAGATAGTAGCTTGTAAACTCGCCACGTGTCATCGAGGCTTTAGCAAGTAATATGATTACACTGAGCGAGTTTACTAACAGATAGTGAATTTCCCAGATAGTAGCTTGTAAACTCGTTCAATGTAATCGAGGCTTTATGCATTTATAGCTCATCTAGATTTGAAAACATAATTTTTATATTTTTTGATAATTTTCAAAATGTCTTGATTTTTTATTAAATTCAAAAGGTTTTATTTTGCAAGTGAAGGTTTTGTCAAAATGGTGTCTTTCCACAGATCAAATTTTATTTTATTTTATATGTTTTAGTATATAAGTTAATTAATATTTTGTTTGTAATTTTAATTTTTTAAATATATTTTTTGCGTAAAATGCTTTTTGTTTTTTTTTCTGCTTTTTTATTTTATGTTGGTTTTGGAATCTTGCTTCCTGTGGTATCACTGCTTTATAAAAGTATTATGTATAGTGTTTTCTACACAAGCCGATACATGTATATTATGTTCATTAGTTTGCACCATATTTTTTTTGGAATCTTATTTTTTCTTTATTTTATGAATTTGGGACAGTCAATTACATAATAATTGAGATATACACGGTGTCCGGAAACTCGTGGTACAAGCGGGAAACTGGTAAATCTGCATCACATTCGGAGTCGATTTGTGATATAACTTTTTTGATTTGAGCTTTCGTTTTCGAGTAAATCGGGTCCGAAGTTGGAATTTTTTTTGGTTAAATTTGAAAAAATTGTTCACTAGGGGGTTGATTTCAGCTGTGTAGTGTCTTATAAAATGCATCGAAGGGTAAACCAGGCTCAAAAGTTTTTTTAACCCTTTAGTTGCCGAAAAAATGGGAAAATAGGAAAAAAATAATATTAAAATCGAAATACTAGGATCGAAAAAAATAAGTTTTTTGGGTTCTCTACGTGATGTAGATTCACCAGTTTCCAGTTTCGCTTATACTATGAGTTTCTGGACACGTTGTATAAATTTTCTCAATGTTAATTTTTTTTTAAAATTAATTCCACACAGGGGGCGCTGAGGAAAATAATTTCCCTCAGGGCCTATGTCTCTTTGAAGATGCTGTGTCTTTTTGAGGAAAGGAAGGAGTGATCATGGGTCTTGAAGAGACCCATGTTGTAGGCGGGAGGAAACACGAAGGCCAGCAGATTGTTCCACAGCCGAGCTGTTGAACTCAAGAACGAGTCGTAGAAACCATCTGTTCTCATGTGACTAATGTCAACTGTGTACAAATGTTGGGCGCGTGTTTGGCGTGTTTCCCGACTATGCACCGGTGCCGAGGGGATCAATGACGCCAGTTCCTCGGATCATCTTCCATTGTAATACCGGTAGAACAAGGACAGCATTCCCACCCGATGCCTGTGCTCTAAAGATTGCAATCCGTTTATTAAGATGGGAGAATCTATTTTTTGCACAGAGTGAAGGGTTTTTTTTAGGTATTTTGCAGCTCCAGACCGGAGGTGGCTGCCAAATTCAACTGTGGGGCGCACTTGCGATTTGTACAGGGTTAGCAGTTGTGTACTATTAGAATTCAGATCAGTGGCGGTTTTCTCTAAAGTGCGCTTTTGCAGTGAACTCCCATGAGAAAAGGTAAGAAAAATCTAAAATGAATTTAAATATCAGATACAGGACAACACAACACTCAACAACCCCGAGTGGCAAGTTACGGCTGGTGATTAAGAGAGGGGGGGGGGATTTGTGGGGTGAGGTTTCTCCAGATCGGGCCGATACTGCTTGAGGGAGACCCTTTGGCCTTAATATATGTTGTATGTGTTGGAGTCAACTCTGGTTGTGTTAGCCATACTGCCAAAGAGCTCCAACTTCCTGGAGTCAGTGTAACTTATGGCATTCTTAAGTGGGGAATGTTTTGAGACTGGATTGAGTGGATATCAGGGAATTTAGGTTTCATAACTACAAAGCTCACCAGAGTTCTTCCACGCTGGAATGAGGTGCAAATATACTTTACACCATAGACATTCAAATCGATAGATCAACCAAACAGGGAAAGGGGAACAAATCAAGTTTAGTGGAGCGTGGGAGGTGTGGTGGCTGTCTCCCTTTCCGTGATTTGTCACTAAAGAAATCTGACAGTATATAGGCAACTCGTAATGTAATATAGTGAAACCATCTTAACCCGTCAGCAACGTAAGCAGATATACGCGTTAAAATGACAATAGGAGTCGAAGTACAATAAGTGTGTTTTCACGTCAACGCGTGTGTCTTCACAGAAATCGTTATAACTCCGTTATTGTTTTAGTGACATTACTAAAACAAAAAGTAAAAGGTCGATGAAACAAGCTGTACATCCCTATTCAAGTTGTCCATAGAAATACATAAAAAGACCTATTCTGTCAAGACACACGGTTGACATTTATTTTACCCATCAAATTGCCTACGAGCCGCTGGACATTGTTAATTTTTATTAAATATTTTTATATGAAATGATCAAAAAGTGACGTGACAACATTGTTTATTATACATTTATACAATAGAATAAGTATTGTTTTTTATCCACTGGAGCGACCATGTCGAATAATTCGACATTTTGTTTTCTTCTAGGATTGCCCACGTCGAATAATTCGACGTTTATGACGTACCACTCGTAAAAAATTAAAAACTATTTAATTATTTACCAGTGCCTGGCCGATATTTATTCCGTTGGAAAGCTGGGAATATTGTCTCTCATCTATGGCAACATCTATTGCATATAGATGGTTCTGGAAAAAGTATTTCGCGCTTTAAAACTGACAGTTTAGTCACCTCCGACACAAAACTGTTTGACAGGCCGGATAAATTTACACGTGTTTTAAAATGCCCCAAGTGATTGTGTTTTTGCATTTTAACACCAAACAGTTATCACAATTCAATTATCCATGTGGTTAACGTGTTTTCAAGTGTTCAAACTGAGAATTTAGTTACTTTTAACATGTTTTAACATGTTTTACGTAAATCGAATTTAAAATCTAAATTTCATCCGATTTTTGTGTTTATTTTTACAATTATGGACCTACTTACTTGACGTGTGCATTCGAACTATAGTTTATCAATTAGAAGAATTCTTAACAAAGATATACATCTAAATTTCAATTAGCTTTGAAAAGTTTTAATCTAGAATATGACAACTAAAGCTAGCTGTCAGGTGCAAATTTTGTGACAAAGGAAAATGGCGGATCTCGGCAAAATAATTGCAAATATTGTAAAAGGTTAGTACTACGTATTCTTATGATATATTATCTTATTAAAAACCTTGTATTTTGTTTAGACAACGTGTAGAAATCAAAAATATCCAATGTTGACTTGAAAAAGTAAAATTTAGGGCAATCTTACAGGAATTAACACGCAGGATTCGCACATTTTTAAAGTTTACGATTTTATAATATTTTTTTTATAATTCCTACAAATATGTGATAATCAACAAAAGATAGGTTAATTTATTAACTATATAGAACTATAATCAGTTTGCATGTCTTCATATTAAAATTCGGAGATATGATTTTTTCAATGTCGGCGGAAAAAATTCAAAATGTTCTCGAAAATGTCACGAGCAATCGAGGGCAAAAGTTATAAAACGCGCTGTCGTTCCAGTGGTTATAAAATCCATGATTTTAGTACCGTTTTCACATAAAAACATCACGTGAGTCATTTTTACATTTTTTTAATGTTTGCATTCTAAATTTTAATATTTAAAATATTAATATTTATTTGTAATACAAAGTGTCCGTAAACTCATAGTACAAGCGGGAAACTGGTGAATCTACATCACGTAGAGAACCCAAAAAACTTATTTTTTTCGATCTGAGCATTTCGATTTTAATATTATTTTTTTCTATTTTTCCATTTTTTCGGCAACTAAAGGGTTAAAAAAACTTTTGAGCCCGGTTTACCCTTCGATGCATTTTATAAGACATTACATAGCTGAAATCAACCTCCTAGTGAACAATTTTTTCAAATTTAACCAAAAAAAATCCAACTTCGGACCCGATTTACTCGAAAACGAAAGCTCAAATCAAAAAAAGTTATACCACAAAATCGACTCCAAATGTTATGTGGAGTCTCCAGTTTCCCGCTTGTACTACGAGTTTCCAGACACCTTGTATAACAATTTGAAATCTTATTTTACAATCTTTCAAAAACAGTTTTTACTATTTGGCTACGTTCAGAAATGTTTCATTTATAGAGCTTTAATTGTGAAGCGGAAATAACACAAAGTTTTTGTTAAATTGACATTTTGTTTAAGACAATAAATGTGTCTAATCGCAAATAACCTCAGGGGTTAAAAAGTTTTCCAAGGGACCGGAAAAAAACAAACTTCTTAACCTTCCGTCAGGCGCAACTAATCTGTGAGACGAAGTGATCTGTTATTTTGTGCCAAAGGGTAAATATCGCCGATCTAGGGGTGTGGCCTCCTGGGGAAAAGTCCGTTTGTCTCGAAAAATTGAGCGATAAAATCTATTTTGATCTGTTTTTCTATGATTGAATCTCACAGATGATTTGCGCCCGATTGTGTTAGGATTTGCATTGCGCCTGACGGATGGTTATATGTGGGAAAAAATTGGCCAATTTTGGGCTGAGGGACCGAAAAAACCAAATTTCTTAACTCGTTGTTTGCCGGGGTATGCCAGCAAAAAGCACCACCAATTAAAACGCGGCATTTATGACACCAATGACATTTCGTGTCTCGCGATTCTGACACTGTCCTTGAGAAATTTTGTACATAGAAAGGTCAAAACCGCAGATAAAGGAATTTTTCCCGCGCATGCGCAAGAACTGCGTACGTTCCCGCGCTCCGGTAAATCATTAATATAAATTATATGGAGTGACCAGGCGCATTGCGGTTTTCTCTATGGTAAAGGGCGATAATAGAGCAAGCGATTCTGACCGTGTTCTTCATACACTTTCTTTATACATAATGGTCAAAATCGCGTGTAAAGTCTCACGACACGCCGGCGCACAAGCGGCAAACAAGGGGTTAAGCCACGAAACTTCTTAAGAGGGTGTCACTGTATCACTATTCAGTACTCGAAAAAAAATCTGCTTACGGATTGCTAGTTCTTTTTACAATGGCATGTAAACTGCTGGTTGTGTAAAAAACTAAACTACTAATCCCAAATCGGGTGAAGAAAAGTTTGAACTTGTTTTTTTTTTACCTTAGCTCCACACAGGAGGCGCTGAGGAAAAAAACCCATCAGTGCCTATGTCATCTTTGGGGATGCTGTGTGAAAGGTATTTTTGTGGAGGGTAAGAAGTGAACATGGGTTTTGAAGGGGGGAGGAAACACAGACATCAGCAAATCGTTCCACAGCCAAGCCGTTGAACTCAAGAACGAGTCGCAGAAGCGACCTGTTCTCACGTGACAAGTCAGTCGTTTACAAATGTTGGGCGCACATTTGACGTGTTTCCCGACTATGCACCAATGTCGAAGGGATCAATGATGCTAGTTCCTCGGAGCATCTTCCATTGTAATACCGGTTACAATTAGAACAAGGACAGTATACTGACCATGCTCTAAAGATTGCAATCCGCTTATTAAGGGAGGGAAATCTGTCAAAGGAACTGCCCTTTTCTGCACAGACAAAGATTTTTTTCAGGTATTTTGGGCTCCAGACCAGAGATGACAACCAAATTCAACAGTGGGACGCACTTGCGATTTGTGCAGGGTTAGCAGCTGTGTACTATCTGCAGTATCTGCGGGCCCTGTACAGTACACCCAGTTTCTGAGAGACTAACTTAACTCTGGCTTCGATGGAGCCCCCGTATATGAGCTGGTCACTCAGAGTGACTGCAGATACTAATATCTACAGCCTGTATGTCAGACGAACATCTACAGCTCATATGTTGAACTAATATCTACGAACTTCAGAGTGTGGACTAATATCTACAGAGCTAAGGTCGGACGTATATCTATGACGGTCTCAGTGTTGACTAATATCTACAGAGCGTAGGTTGAACTAATATCTACAGAGCGCAGGTTGGACTAATCAGCTAATTGTGTCCAATAGTCCGATATTAGGGATTTTTACATACATACTTACATAAATTAAGTTTTTTAAACTGCATACGCAATATTACATTATTCCAATATGCTATACATAATTGCAAATTCAACCTCTGCCAGTGCTGTAGATATTCGTCAACACTTTGGTTCTCATAGATATTAGTCAATAGTTTGAGCTGTAGATGTTAATTTATTTATTTAGTTATTATTAGTTTCAATAACAAGGTTTGTACATGTATGTATAATGTATAGTATTTTTTTTTTTTTTTTTAAAAGCGGAGACGGTTTACCATTGGTTCCCGTGAGTACTTAGGCCATGGGCCCATTGTACTTTCTCCCATTTTACCTCAATCCTTTAACAATAACCCAGTCCCTTTAATAAAGTTCACCAGAGTTGTTATCGGATATGTGGCTAGGTCTTCTGGTTCTACAACATGTCTCCCCAGGTATCTGAGCCTAATTCCCACCAGGGCAGGACATTGGCACCATAAGTGAATTGGAGTCTCTTCATCCTCTTCACATTTTCTACATCTACTGGTGCTTTCCACTCCCAATAGCTGCATGTGTTTCCTGAGATGGCAGTGTCCCGTTAGTAGGCCTACCAGTTCCCTCAGCGAGTTTCTGTCCATATCGAGTAGTTTCGTGGTCCGTCTGGGGTCGGGTCCGTTTATGAGTACTTTGGATTGTCTCATTCCGGGTGCCCTCTCCCATTCCTTCCAGTGCTGGGATTTGACCCACCTCTCGATATGTGATTTGGTGTGGCAAGCTGCTACTCCTACGGCCGGCTCAGATCCCGCAAGTGGTGCTTTCGCCCCTTTCCTTGCTAGTTCGTCAGCCCGCTCGTTGCCCTCAATACCCTTATGTCCTGGTACCCATATCAGGGTTATTTTATTGACGGTAGCGAGTTCTGTAAGAACGGTTCTACATTCCATCACCAGTCTGGAGTCGCATCGGTTACTTTCCAGTGCCATAAGGGCTGCCTGGCTATCAGAACAAATAGTTATGTTCTTATTCCTGTACCCGATACGTATATTCTCCTGTGCGCAGGCCAAGATGGCTTTCATCTCAGCCTGAAACACAGTGCAGTGTATTCCTAGAGGTATACTTAGTTCCCTCTTGGAACCCTGTAAACATACCCCAGCCCCCGTTCCTTCCTCCATTTTGGACCCATCTGTGAACCAGATTAGTTCCTGTCTGGAGGTTGGACCTGGGACCATGTCCCACTCCTCCCGGGTGGGGTACATCACATCAAACTGCTGTCTGAAGAAGTATTCGGCTTGTTTGCCGTCCTGCTTCATTCCAGCTGTCGGACTAATTGCCCTCAGTCTTGTTCCGATCTCCGTATGACTGTTTTTGGGCAACTCACCTCTCCATTGACCTTTGCATTGTATGTATAGTATAAGTATAGATTAATTTTTTTTTCACAGACCTCCTCACTAGGATTTCCTGTTCTGAGGTGGCCGTAGTTTTTTAAAATATTTGTATTTGGTTATGGATTGTCTTTATATCGTCTTCATGATGTTTGTAATTTTATTATCACTTTGATCTCTCAGCCATATTTTTACTTTTGTTTTAAATATATTCATTTCCTTTATATTTTTGTTTTGATCTGGTAGAGCATTGTATAATTTCATAGCATGGAATTTATTATTTCTCTGTCCAAAAGATGTGTTCAAACTGGGAGTAACCAGGATGTTATTGCTTACTGCCCTGGTTGAGTATTTATGTTGGGCAGTGGAGTATACCTACATATATGTTTTTTTTGTTCAGTTTAAATAAAATATTTTTTGAATAAAGTTTCTGTACATTGAAGATTTGAAAGTTATTAAATATTTCTTCTGTCGGAGTTCTAAGCGAAACTTTCAGTATTGTCTTTAGTACTCCTTTTTGGGCTATATTGAGTCGCTCTGTGTTAGTGCTCAAGGCAGACCCCATCCAGTTATACCGTACTCTATTTGTGATTGACACAAAGCATAGTATACTTTTTTAATATCGTTTATGTTGAGGATATTACGAATGTTTCTACAGAAGTACATATTCGTCAACACTTTGGTTCTCATAGATATTAGTCAACAGTTTGAGCTGTAGATATTCATCAACACTTTGGTTCTTATAGATATTAGTTCGATTTTTTCAGTTTTTGGAATTCCTGTAGATATTAGTAGACGCCTCCACTTAAGGCCGGTTACAGTGCACGACCGATGGTCGGTGCGTACGGTCGGTCCTGACGATACGCTTGCGTACGGTCGGTCCTGACGATCACATACCACCGACCGACCGTCGGTCCTTACCGTCAGTTCACGATTGACCAACAAGCTGACCGGACGTCGTACGCGAAATTAATGAATTAATAGCTGCTTATTAACTTCGTAGACGTATTAGGAACAGAAGACGTAGATATCACGTACACCCGATCATCGCCCAGAGAGCATTTCTAGCTTGTCGGTCGACCGACGGTCTGCATGCGCACGCGCTCGACCGACGATTCTCGTACGCACTGCGTAGCGATATACGCATGCGTACGGTCGGTCCTGCACTGAACGATTTATGAATTTTCATACAAATGACAAGCGCGACCGACGTACGCACCGACCGTCGGTCGAGCACTGTAACCGGCCTAAGAGTTACACCAAGCATATCAATGGAAGGCATAGTAAAATGGACAGATGCCGGATGTTAAATGGATAATCTTTGCATCTCTAATATAGACGAACTTCATCAGTCTGTTTGTTATCCACTGGAACGACGACCACGCGAAATAAATAAATATGCCTTGATTGCTCGAGATTTCCCAGAAAATCATTTTTAAAATTTTTCACTAACATTAAACAAATCATGCAATGGAGATATAAAAACTTATTATAGTGCTATATAGCCAATGAATTAACCTGTATTTTACCGTTTATCTCATATTTGTAAGATTTTTTCTAATAAAAATATTATAAAATCGTAAAGTCTATAACTGCGCGAATCCTGCGTGTCTTTACTTTGAAACTGCCGTGAGGGGTGCATATTAAGGTGGTCCAAAATTTTTTTTTTATTATTTTTCATTTGGCCACCCCGTGAATTTGTTACACGTATTCATAGAAATAACATAGTAATATTTCAGCACCTCAAGTAGAAAGGGGTGCTCAATCGAGTGTTGTTTTTGAATTTTTTGTGTAAAATGCTTAATTTTTACTTTTTGCTACAGGCCAGTTTCGTGTGTTCTATTAAACAAATATTAAAATAAACTACTGAAGAGTTTTATATACAAATTTGAACAGTATTTGATACTTATTTAGTAGACTATGAAGTGAATCAGCGTAGTAAAATGTGTTCATCTACTCGAAAAAAATACAAAATTTTTCTACTTGGGGTTCGAGATATTGAGCTATTAATGAGGCTTAACCAACATCCTACTCTTCGGCAAGTTTTACTCCGTTATCACTACATATTAAATGTTTCCAAAAGTGTGAAAGATTCCGCGCATATACTTATTCAAGAACTTATAAAAGTATGGAGTAAATCTATTCCGACCAGATAACAAAATCACTGCATTGAAAAACTGATTAAGTTTCTTAAGAACTGGCTGCTATTGAATAAAAATAGAGGAAGAAATTCTGAAGCACAAAAAAGGAGAGTATTTGTTTAAAAAAAGAACTAGACAAACTTTTTGACATTGTCCATGCAAGCGCTTTGAATTTGATAAAAATTGCGAAAGACAGAGCGTTTCTCATCGATCAAAGATGAGAACGTAAGATGATTATGACCTCATTCGACAAGAAACTAGAAAAGGTCAAAGAAAGTTCTCTAAAACGGAAACAAAGAAGAATTGAAGGAAATGGCCGCTGAAAGTAATGCTTCATCTTCGGTGGTGTCGAGACAAGAGTTAGAACTTGAGTGCAGCTTCAGTAGCACTTCTAGTAATGCTAACATATTAGAGGATAAGTCCAAAGATGAGTTTGTAGTGCATTGAGCTGTCTACAAGTGACATGTTTACACAATACGTTACCAGTGCGCTTGATTGTAATAAGATTTAAACTAATCAGGAGAGAAGAAAAACAAATTGTTCGATTTGTTAGTTATCATCTATACCAAAGTTTGAATCGAAGCATCTTTGGCAGCAGATGCACCAGTAAATTACTTAATACTTTGGAATAGCTTAAAATTGTACGAAGTAATTGATTCCGAAATCAGTATAGCAGCTAGGGGTGTCTTAAAGCGTCACTTATGGTATTTGTCAGATGAACTAGTCTCATTTACCTTGTTTTCTGAGAAGCTGTCTGATGCTGAGAAACAGGCCATTGTTCAAAAAATAAATTCTGATGGCGGTAATCGTTCAGTACGAGGTGATTCTGCTTTTGCAATACAAAGAACGTTGAAAACGCTCTTAGTTCTTGATATCAAGCACTCTTTCTTGTAATTACCTCCTAAGACTTGGAATAACAATGTAAATTACCATCAAGGCAAAAGCTGAGTCAAAAATTTGCATGTTGTTAACCCATTGGCCACAGAATTAATGAGCAAAAAAATTGGCCTTCACCACTGAATTAATTTTGTACCAAAAATTGAAAACCTGCATTGGTGTACTAAATCTATTGTAACTTTTAAACCATATATTCAAATAAATTAATTTCTTTAAATTTATTTACATATTCGATTAAGGTAAAGAAAAACATTAAAATAAAATTAAAAAAATATATTGAAATGTCTGTAAATAAGGATACAAATATAACCTTCTCTTTTTTCGTAAGTTTTTTTTCACATTTTTATTTAAAAAAGTTACAAAAAAACATATTATTCATAAATCAAACAATAATGATTGTTGTTTTTTACATGCATATATTACTAATGACTAATAAAATAATGGTATGATAGTCCTCAAAGCAATCAGGGACGTTCAGGGTCACTACCAAAAGCCTAGAACCACTCGCAATTTTGAAGAAATTAAATGGCGGCTGGCAGCATACAAAACTTGGAACACAAATATCAGTGAAAAAACATAAGAAACATTTTATTGCCAATTCTTCGAAATGAATGATTAATTATCTACAGAATGTTCGGCATTTAAAATTTTATTCAAAAATGTCATTGTTGAGCTCGTATTCCGTTTTTTGGCGGACCTACTCTAGCCCGTCAGCGTGCCGGGGTTTGTGGTTAAGTACCTGAGTTGCACACCCGGCAGGCTGTCGGGGTTTGTGGCCAATGGGTTAATGATACGGTGGAGAGAGGTGTTAAACTATTTGAAGATTACAACACGATACTCACTAAGAATGAGGAAGAAAAGCAATTTTTACTTCACATCGTTGAACAAAACAGAAAAATCGTTTCTACTGAAACATTTAAAATGGAGTAAACAAACATAGTTTTGAAAGATTGCGACTAATATTATGTTAATTATTGCTTTGTTACCAAATTTTGTGAAAATTTAAATACGTTTTATACTTATTTGACTAAAATACTTGTAATATTAATAAACCTTAAATTACGTGTTTTGCTTAAAATCCAGAACTTTTGTCAGAAACTTCTAATTCGATGAGCACCCCCTTGTATATAAGATAGGGGGTGAAATTTTTTACACATAATATGAATAATAGGTGTAACAAATAAAATGGCTGGCTACATCTATATTTGAAACAATATATATTTCTATATAGGCTTGGACCACCTTAGTGCATATCTATGGAAAAGGACTTAATTTTAACCGTAAACAGCTAATTAAAAATTCAGCATGAAAAAAATATTTTAAAATTTTATTTTAAAATAGTCTACGAAGTTCGGATTTGCGACATCTATGGTCATAATAGATAAAGCATTTCAATAGCTTCTTATAAAATGAATGGTTGGCTATGGAATTGTTTTAAATAATTACAATAAATGTTTTACGAATGGTAGGAAAATGTGGTCCAATTTTTGACCGCTATCAATTGCAGAAAATAAAAGTGGTCCATTTTTCGACAATAATCGCTCCAGTGACTAAGAGTAGTGAGATTATTTATGTCACTCCGTTTTTCAGTTAATACAGAATATTTTTTATTCAAACTGTTAGATTTATCTTTATTATCACGAAAAGTGAGTATTTGTGTCGGGGTAGATGAAAAAATATGCATGTTACATTTTAATTTTGTTAAAATTAATTCACTTACGCGATATATGAACTTGAAGGCGTCTACTAATATCTACAGGAATTCCAAAAACTGAAAAAATCGAACTAATATCTATGAGAACCAAAAAGTTGACGAATATCTACAGCTCAAACTGTTGACTAATATCTATGAGAACCAAAGTGTTGACGAATATCTACAGCACTGACAGAGGTTGGATTTGCAATTATGTATAGCATATTGGAATAACGTAATATTGCGTATGCAGTTTTAAAAACTTAATTTATGTAAGTATGTATGTAAAAATCCCTAATATCGGACTATCGGACACATTTAGCGGATTAGTCCAACCTACGCTCTGCAGATATTAGTTCAACCTACGCTCTGCAGATATTAGTTCAACCTACGCTCTGTAGATATTAGTTCAACCTACGCTCTGTAGATATTAGTCAACACTCTGAAGTTCGTAGATATTCGTCCGACATACAGGCTGTAGATATTAGTATCTGGAGTCATGAACTTCGCTATACCATTTTTATTTATATTACATTTCATAGACAACCAATGCTCCAATCATAGAAAAATTATTATTGCAACATGATACATTAATTTTTCATGTTATGAAGTGAATGCATTATTGACAAGTTTGAACCTGTATTTAATTATGTTTATAACATGCAAAGAAAGGTATTAGAATAATTTCACATACACGTTAAACAAACCCGGCTTGCCGTACAAACCACTCAAAACCTAGGATGTGTATCTTATTAACCCCTCCGCAACGTAAGCAGATATATGCGTTAAAAATACGACAACAGTCAAGTACAATAAGCGTGTTTACACGTCAGCGCGTGTTTCTCCATAGAAACCGTTATAACTCCGTTATTGTTTTGGTTACATCCGTAAAATAATAAGTGAAAGGTCGATAGTGAATCATGCTGCACATCTCTATTCAAGTTGTCCATAGAAATAGATAAAAAGAACATTCTGTCAGACGCGCAGTCTGACACATAATTTATCCCGCCAAATTTCCTACGGGCGCCCGACATTGTTAATTTTTATTAAATATTTTTATATGAAATGAAGTGAGGTGACAAAAGTATTTATTACACATATATACAATAGAATAAGTATTGTTGTTTACATAATCTATAATTTTAGTACCATTTTCACCTAAAAACATCACGTGAGTCATTTTCACATTTTTTTAATGTTTGCATTCTAAATTTTAATTTTTTTTTTTTTAATATGCACCAGATTTAAATGCCCGGGTTAAATTTTCCCCAAAAAAAAAAAAAGGAAAAAAAGAAGGAAAAACTAAACCCTTTCACACACTTCCCCAAATGATCATCTAGTCAACCCACGCTATGCAATTGCACTATATAAGTATTATAAATACAAAACAATACAAGAACAACATGTCAACCTACCAGAGACCAAATGGGAATATAATTCACCGACTCCAGATATTTTCATATCAGAGGGTTCGGCTCTGTGGCATTTCTAATTGAACCTATAAATCCTACCGATCCCTCAATATAAATATTTAAAAAATCCTTTGTAATCCTACATGTATTTAAAATGACTGATTTTTGCATTTTTATATACAAATTCTTTGACAAATCTAATATGCTTAAATTTTGAATCAGATTCCTCGGTATTATGCCAGTGGCCGAAATAACAAATGGTAATATTTTTATAGTCCGAGAATGCCAAATTCTTTTAATCTCATTTCCTAAATCTGTGTATTTTCTTATTTTTTCAGAAATAGTTTTTTGAATATTACAGGAATTTGGAATAGCTACATCAATGATATAAGTTATTTTTTTAATTTTGTCATGTAAAACTATATCAGGTCTATTATGACTAATTGTTCTGTCTGTTAGTATAGTTTTATCATAATATATTTTATAAAATTCATTTTCTAAAAATGAATTTGGTTCATATTCATAATATGGTACTACATTACGGCAGTCAATCAAGTTATGTTTAATTACCAAACTTTGGTGAATTATTTTTAAAACCTGATTGTGCCTAAATGTATACTCGGAAGGCGCTAATATAGAACATCCCGATATAATATGTTCTATAGTTTCGGGAAAAGCCAAACATTTTCTACATAAATCATCAATTTGATTTAATATTTAATAATAAATATTAATATTTATTTGTAATATAATAATTTGAAAGCTTATTTTGTAACCTGTCTAAAACAGTTTTTACTATTTGGCTACATTCATAAATGTTTCATTTATAGAGCTTTATTTGTGAAGCGGTAATAATACAAAGTTTTCGTAAAATGTCATTTCGTTAAAGACATTAAAAGTGCATATTGGCGATTTTCTGAGGGGTTAATGGATGTCACGCAGCTTGAACGTCAACCCAGTAGTACAGGGAATAATTTGAAGTAGGTACTTTTTTGTTTTTATTTTGATGAGAATTTATTTTGTAAGGTTGGTACTTACGACAAATATCATATTTGATTGTCTAACTAACTAATTAACCATCACGCCGTTAGACAGAGAGGACGGACCGCCAAACAACTCGGTCTTGGCACACATTCTTTGCCTCATTCACATTCATATATTGTCTTATACACACTATTCTATTATTCTGACTCTTGGCATAGCCCGACTCAAGTATCTGATTCATTTGATCGTGCCATGTTTTCCTTGGGCGTCCCTTACTTCTTCAACCATTCACATTTGTGTTGTATATTCTTCTTACACTACTTTCTTCATTCATTCGCTTTACATGCCCAAACCATCTGAGGGTCTCTTTCTTAATCTTACTCATTAAGCTTACATCAGCCTTGCACTCTTTGCGGAACTCCACATTTTTCACACGATCATTCACGGTTTTACCACACATAAGCCTTAGGGATTCCATTTCTACAGCGTTCAGTCTACTTTCATCTTTCCTTTGCCAGTTCCATCCCTCACTGCCATACATCAGGGTAGGTACCAGGACTCTACCGTGGACTGCTAGCTTCGCTTCTTTGGACAGTTTTTTTATTAGCGCCAACGGCATTCAGTCCTCCATTAATGAAGTTACCTGCTTTTACCCTTCTTTCAATATCTCTATCAGCCTTCCCATCTCTCGTATTTGAGTGTGTATTAATAAAAAAGGAATATTCCGTATTATCCATGTAACGAACTTCGACAAGGAACATTCTGTATTATCCGTGAGGCGGGCTTGTACATTTTTACCTTAGCGAGTACTGGCATTGTATTTATGGGTATGTTATTTTGTGGGAGCCCCCGTTTGGCTGGTCCCCAGCGAGTGTCTGTACGCCCCCCCTCGGTCTGTTTGTTGCAGATGGCCGGGGTGAACCAGGGTATGTTCATGCAGCAGGGGGGCCCCTTCCAGCCCCCCGGATCCCTGCAGGGCCCTCTGGCCTACTTGGAGAAGACCACCACCAATATAGGTAACTATCTCATACATAAATTAATGTATGTATTGACAAAAATGTGATCAAATTTCTTTTCAAAATTGTAAATAACCATGTGGAATCCTTCCTCTTGGCCACAATCAAAATCAATTCTTATCACCATTTACTAAAAAAAACTCTGAAACTTTCCATATTCCTTTTCAAAGAACCATTGTAACCTTCTACCAACCTCTTGTGTGAATGTGGCAATTATATAACATCCACTGTAGTGGCAGGCAGTGGCGGTCTTTCTCTCCGGTCAATTGGTCAAAGACCTGCCAAAATTATAAGATGGCAGTAAAACATAATATTATGCAAATCTAAACAACTGGTATTGTTCTAATGTATTTGAAATGTACCGCAAGATAGCAGGCAGCGGCAAGTAGTGACATCTATCGTCTTATATGTAAGCTTTCTTTCCCATGCACTATGATTGGCTGGGTCAATTTATCAAATGTCCCTATATCATGCCTTCTTTCTCTTTACGCGCCATACAATAAATGAGTCTCCTAGTAAAAATGCTTTCAGATTCTGATGACAGTTTGGGTCATTGCCTTGAGGGAGAGAGCATGATGAATATTATGCGTCTGAAGGAGATGGTTTGATAAATGCGGATTTTGATTTTGCATGTTGTACGCTTGTCGCATGAAATAATTTACTATATTAAATGTAATCTTATCGTGAGGTACCCTCATGAAACGAATATTATCGTATTTAATTTGATTTTGTATCATAACATTTTTTTTAAATGACCTTCCACTTCTGGACTCCTAGAGCTGCCTCTGGTGGCCAGAATGTCTTGGATCTCTTGTTTAACTTGACTTCACATTACATTGAAACTGATGGTTTGGGTGATCGAACCTGAACATTGGTTAGAGTGGTGGTGTCACGAATGATATCATGACACTAGAGGATGGACTGTAAATCTACAATTTCTGATGATGTAAGGCAATTGATGGCGTTTTTTAAATCAATCACAGGATGATGTATTTGAAGGGAGAAAGCCCTACCTCTCCTGAAGTCATATGTTTCTTGAATCCAATGATGATGATAGCTGTTCTTCCAGGTGGATGGGACAAGGGTTTGGTAAACTTCACCGTCACTTTAGATGTTTTTAAACAGGATTTTTATACGAATTTCAAGCGAAAGTTCCGTAGAGAGCTGTGAACCATTTCACGGCAATTTTCGACTAACTTATATGTAGGTATTTTAATTTTGTGCAATAATCGTGCATTAGCCATGTAGGGAGAATCATCTTCTTCTTTTTATATAAGGTAGGGCCTTTCATGGTAGGAAAAGGACAATTGGAGATGATTAGCAATGCGAGGACTTTGGGAAAATGAGTTTTAGTTCATAAGCTGTTTCAGAACTTAACAGGTGGATTAGCACTTCAACGCGGTGGCCATATTGGAATTGCGTAGTACTTACACATATGTTTTCAGGCTTGTGATTGGTGCATTTCGAGAGTGGTGCTTTTAAACCTCACCAAAAGTGAAAGAGAGGCAGTTTTACATTCGACCATCTATTTTAAAATCGTTTTTGAATGCCTTAGAGGCGTTTTTACTTTAGTTTGAAGATTGCATGGTGTAAAGAGTGAGATATACAGGTTGTCCGGGGGTAAAGTGCATTAACTTCGGGAGGTGATTCTACATGATGGTAGGAGTAAAAAAGATTAACAACTTTTTGAAATTCCAACATTTTTTTCCCATACAAAAAGATCTACCTACTAAAAATCCTTAGTGTGAGGTACGAACTTACTTGCCGGAAGCCTTCCGGGCACGATCGTGGTAACAATAAATGGTGGTGATTGGCCCGTATCGTAACAGCGGAAAATAATAGAGCTGGCCGCGCACGCCGGTCTTATTTTATCTTATTACCACAAAACTACCCCTAAAAGTTAGAATTTCGAAAAAAAATATTTATCTTTTTTACTTACATTATCATGTAGAATCACCTCGCGAAGTTATTGCACTTTACTCCCGGACACCCTGTATATATTACTAATCAATCATTTGGTCAAAATGAACTAAGGTAATCTAGGATAATCGCGGTTACGCTTTTATATGCTTCATATCTCAGAGCACACTTTTTCACAAAACATTGTTTTTCAATTCAATTTATTCATGTTAAAAGATTACAAAATTAACATTTCAAAGCATTTTTAAAAGAGAGAAAATATTTAAGATTAGATAAGCAGATTTACTTGAATGATTTACTTTGTTACTAACAGTAACAAAGCTTGCTGTCTAAATTATTGTGCTTCACTGATGTTAAACATATCCATGTTCAAAGTGATACTATTTAACAACAAGACAGCTCTCCCCACTGGCATGACCATTGGCAAGTTAATTCTGCAAACCGGGAGATAAAATAGTCTGTGCTGTCGGTGATGGAGATAACCATCAGGAACATAGAAACTAATGCTCTCCATGATAGTCGAGTTTACGAACCATCCATCAATCAAATGGAAGATGTGTTACAGGGAGCACATCCCTTCTGACCTGTAGATGGTTCACACCGAGCATGCTCAAGAGAAAGTGGGTAGGGTAGAGCCACGGGTAATAGCCATACTCCCTCAGGTAGAGAAAACTCAGAAATTTCATATGAACTTTCTCCAACATTATTATTATTATTGTATAATGAGCAGGCAGCATTCTGCTGATGCGCTCATATCTAATTTCAGAACAGTTTGACAGTAAATTTTAATTTTTAATTAAGTTAGTCCTTTTTTCTCTCCAAATATGAATCCAATAGAGCTTTGAATTGGTTTATGTTAGTTGCATCAATGACATGTTGTGGGAGTTTGTTCCAAGCATCCACCACTCTATTGGCAAGGAAGTGTTTTCTGGGATTAGATGCAAAAAGAGTGTCCACGGAGAATTATATTTTTATTAGTAGTGAAAATTCCTTGGATGCCAGGCAGGGGCAGGGGGGCAGCTGTAGTGTCCAGATAAAATTTTGAAAGTCTCGATCAAGTGACCCATTTGTCTTCTTTCTTTTAAGGTTGGTAATCTTAATTCCTTGAGTCTATCTTCATATCGCCGATCTTTCAAAGCTCTTGTTATTTTAGTGAAACGTCTCTGTACTCCCGACATCAGATTTATATCCTTTGCGAAGTAAGGACTCCATATTTGGAAAGCATATTCCAGGAGAGGTCGCACATATGTTTTGTATATTTTTAACATCATGTCCAGTGTTAGGTCAAGGAATGTTTTCCTGATTAAATATGTTAATGAGTTTGCTCTTTTCACAATCCCAGCGATGTGCGGTTCCCATTAGGGAATACTTTTCTGTCTAAATGAACAATGAACATGTTATAATATTGTTGTATGCTTGTGTTGCAGATCTGGTGGGAATGGGCGATGGGAGAAGGTGACGGGGTAGGGGGAGGGGCAGGGGACGTGGCCGCGGCAGAGGACGGGGCAGAGGTAAGTCACAAAACAACCATACATCATCCCGTCCACCCTTTCTTTACAACACTTGAAAATGGTTTATATTGCAGTCTGTCAATCTATTATCGAGTATGGTATCACAGCATGGGGAAGCGGCACTGCAACTGCACTGGACCCAATCTTAAAGGCACCGAAAACTATTTTAAAATGAATCCTTAGGCTACCTCTAATTACAGACTTGAACTTAATCTTTATTATTTTGATTGTGTTTGACCTTCGGCAGATATACACAAAAACAATTCTATACACAAATATACATAAATACTATGAAAAAAAATTAAATACTCGCTGTACTCAAACCAATAACAAAAACTTACTACAAATTCCAGTAAGGCATACTACTTTTGGTCAACGAAACTTCAGATACCTTGCGCCAATACTTTGCAACATTCTTCCAGATAGAATAAAAAATGTGATTTCCAAAACAACTTCAAAGATAACCTAAAAATTTAGATCTAAAGTAGCATGTATTTTTTTTAGTTATAAATGTTACAAATTTGTTTCCATAAAGATATAGGTATTATAATTTTACACTAGCAGCGGAGACATATTATCTGCCTTTCATTGTTGTGTTTTTTATTTGCAGGTCGTGGAACGTCCCCCGAATACGGCGCCAGCAGCATGACGCCTCCCTAGTAGAGACCCCTCCCTCCGTCTCTCTCACACCATCACCATCCTACACATCCAGATCAACACAACTTCCCCCCGCCCTACATACACAACCTCACATACTCCCCTCCTTACCTTACCTAAGATAAGCATATCCAACCTAACCTAAGCTCTTAAAGTGATTTATTTTTGGGGTATTACGCCATGTCGCAGAGGTAGGTATCTACAATAGGCTTTCAACTATCTGTGGAAACATGGACACTTAGAGCCAGCGAAAGAAAGAGGTTAGTGGCCTTCCAAATGTGGCACTGGAGACAAATGCTCAGGATTCTACACAGCCAGGTGCAAAATTTTATCGATTCTGGAAGAGCTATACTTCCACAATAGGCTTTCAATTATCTGCCTATAACGTGTCTTAAGATACTTTGGACACGTTGCTTGCCAAACTGAGGACTTCCTTGGAGAAACTCACTGTCACTGGCTAAGTGTTTGGCAGAAGAAGCGGAGGAAGGTCACCAATGCTGGAGTGACCAAGTATCTCTGTCTGGTACTAGGGGGTCCTTGGCTCTCCACGCAGCACAAATTCGCGAATAGTGAAGGACCCTTGTTAACCATAGATATTGGAGTCGGGGGCACCAACCTCAGCAATGAGAAATCGACTTAAGAAGAATGTTGTGTTGCGTTATTACGTCATTTAGCCAATGTTTCGGACAGCATCACAGTGTCCATCGTCAGGGCAGATGCGTAATTGAAAATTGTGGTAAAGTGTGCGCTTATGCACATAGAGGCGATACTGTGTAGCCAGCTCCAAACGTCCAAGGGCTGGTATTATAGTATAATAGTTTTCTGCATTTAGTTTTGGTGTAGTTGTCAATTACCGGATACCCAAAACAATTGAACTTAGTTCCGTCGTCCTTATTAAAATTATTGTGATTTTTGTGAATTTCAATTGTTATAATGAAAATTTTAATTGTCCCGTAATTAGACATGCTCTATGCATTTTGGGTCTTCCCAGGACATCAGGAACAAATTCCGTTACTTTGGATATTACTTTTGGCCGTGAAAATCTCAAATCAATATGATTTTAGTATTTCACAGCCAAAACTGTTATCGTCATTTATTTTTAAATCCTGTACAAGCGACATCTGTTGACAGACATTGAAACTACACATATATTCGAATTCACTACATTGTCCGAAGCATTGGCTAAAGGAGGGAGAGGGCATAATAACTCAAAAATAAATTGCGATAACCTAAGCTCAACTAGATCGATGTAATCTAACCAGTGGACCCGCCGCTAAGAGCTCAATTCTAACTTTTCTTGAATCATTGGGATTAACAGATTGTTGATTTATCAAGTTGACATAAATATTACAACGAATATTAAACTGGACTCAACGTCCTTACTAGACTAGGCTCTAAATAGTTCTTCCGCTGCCGGCTGGCGAACTGAAAGTGCTCTCCCAACTCTCAGATGCCTCCGCCAATCAATGTAACTCTTCGTACATTACACAAGAATAGATGGTACTCTTCTGATATCATATATAACTGCCATCTGTTGTGAAATAGCAAAACTTCGTGTCACTAGTATATTAGTGACATCTATTGAAGGATGCTGAAACTAAACGATTAACCTATACATTAAAAGATGTGTGATGAAATGTAATGCTGAATTTAAAATGTTAAAATCGAGATGTGCAGAGTTGAACTCTGATGTTACAATAGAGCTCTCAGTGGTATGTCTACAACCTAACCTAATCTAACCTATCCTCTCCTGAACCAATAGTGACCCTGGACTGATCGTAATAGTGAATACGAAATCAAAAAGTATGAATATTTTTATTATTATTTTTTTTTAGAAAGACAGCGAATTATTTGTTGAAATATGTCCATAAAAGATATTGTTATATCAATTTTATTGTAAATGTCTATTTTATATACATACTGTGTAGATATTTAAAACATTTTATAATTTATTTTCGACTCTGTGTTTAACGGCTGTTGTTCCCAATCCTGCTAATCAATTGCTAAGCCGAAACTAAGGTTCAACACTGCTCAAATGCACAACTTCGCTCTTTCCAACAACACAAGCATCACTCAATTTAAGGTAGCTGGACTGGTGGATTAAGCTCGTCTCAGCAAAGCAAAGTTATAAAAAGTGTCAACAGAGTGGCGTCAACACCACAAGGTACCGAAGCGACGGCGGCAAAGGTCAGGCTGACACTTTATTTTTAATATATTTTATACATTTGTTAAAAAATACAAAATGCCAGTTTATGGATAAAAGTATTTAACCACTCCGAACCCTTAAGCGTGTTTACACGACAATATAACAATAGCAGTCGAGTACACTAAGCGTGTTCCCACAGAAATCGTTATTACTCTGTTTTGTTCTAGTGACAACCCTAAAACAAAAAGTAGAAGATCCATATTGAATCAAGCTTCACATCTCTATTCAAAGTTGTTCGTAGAATTACATAAAAAAGACTTATTTTGTAGAAACAGTTTTCACCTGCCAAATCACCTACTGTTAGACATTGTTAATTTTTTATTAATATTATTGTATGAAATGGTAAAAAATTGAAGTGATAAAATTGTTAATTATACATTTATACAATAGAATAAGTGTTTTTTTACATTATCTGTGATTTTTAGTAGTGTTTTCACATAAAAACATAATGTGAGTCATTTTTACGATTTTTTTTATTTTTTCATTCTATATTTAAATCTGACAGTTCGTTTAAGACAAAAAACTTGCATAATCGCAATATACCTGAGTGCTTAAAAAACTGTAAAATGTGAGTTTATGGATAACAGTATTTAAAAGAAATTATGTATGTTAATAATAAATATAATAATTAACTCTTTAATATTAATTTAACATTGAAAGTTTTTACTTTGATCCCATTTTCTTGTCTATGAAAGTGGGCGGGGTCACTTAAGATAATCAACGATAAAATATTTGGGAACAACGCGAATCGAGCGTTACTCTGAAAAATACTTACAAATCGCTTAGCTGATGGTAGACTCAGATTGGTTGATCGAAAGTTGGAAACAACGGCCGTTAGACACTGTATTTTGTACATTGTGTTTTGGACGTTGTATATTTGAACACAATTGTTATTCAAACATGCAACGACATTCAAAACAAAAATTAGATTTGAAAATAAAATTACTAGTAAATACAATATTGATTACGCAATTAGAGTTGATGCGAACAACACATACTTTTGATTGTGTGTATTGGGGCATATGTATACCTACACTTTCCACAGTGATGTCCTCTTTTGTTGCCCCCCCGACATACTTATACATTGTACGCAGTTGGTTTATGGAAAAATATGATATACCTAAGTTCACAAAATGTAACTAAATGAATGCTAAAGGGTGTGCAGAGAGGATGTACCGCCGAATAATAAAAGTATAAAACATATTTTCATTGAAATGCATCAAGGATAAAACTACTTGTCTATAGACTGTATATCAGCGAATAAGTACAAAAAATCGACACTGTAAATAAATTCATTTGATATCCATACCAACTTATTATTAAAGGTATTTTTTAAGAGGGTTTAACCAGCCACTGGACGAAAATCCACATTTCGTCGAAAGTTGTTCTTACGATCGTGCAGGGCGGTTACAATGAGAAAGATTAATTATTCTCCGCTTTTTTAAATTATAACTCAATATCGAATTTATTTCAATCCAATTTTGCTTTAATTTATACCTTCATCCAAAAATGCTGAAAGGCGTGATGATAAAACTATTAAAATAATGTACTTTTTGTAATTATTTTTTGATTATAAGTATTTATCATTTTTCAATAATGTCTAAATTTAATAAGAATGTAAAAAAAATCTGAAATATATTAGTTTGTAAGTGCGCAAATAAATACACAAATGGACCAATTTTCGTCAAGAAACACATGTACGTACATATTTTATAATGATTTTATTGAAACTAAAATTAAAATTCTAAAACACGCGTTTGCTAGATAATGTATTGATTTATTTTACTGCATGATTATATTATTTGAAATGGGTGTGGTATAATTTTTTTTTTTTTTTTTTTACTTGAGCTCCACACAGGAGGCCTTGAGGAAAATAATTTCCCTCAGGGCCTATGTCATCTTTGAGGATGCTGTGTGGATGGTTTTTTTAAGGAAAGGAAGGAGAGGAGAGTTCTGGGAAGGAAAAGGGTTTAAGGGGTGGGTAGGAATCTGGGGTTCAGTATGTCCTGGTCATCCGCCTCCAAGACCTAGACAAACCTCACCCCATGAACCCGGGCACCCCTGCTAAATCACCAAACGTAGCGAACCACTTGGGGTGACCTATGGCAGAGGTGTTGGTTATCCAATAAAGGTTCCCGGGGCGGCGGTACCCATTCCCGCCTCCCAAATTGTAATAATACAAAATCTTTTTTGAAAATTTAACAAATATGCCAACGACCTATGGAATAACCTTATTATACTTAAAATTAAAAAATTTTCTCAAAATTTATTACATGCGAATGCTAGATAAAAGAACAATTTTTCGAAATCCATTATAATTTTTTGTGGAAAAGAGTCAATACGTCTAAAATCTGATTTGAAAATGACATATTTCTGGTTTTCTCTGGTAATGCCCTCTTAAGTCGATTTTAGGTTTGAAATTGGTAAATAATGCACGAAAAATTATAATTTTATCATTAATATCATTTCGGGGAGGCAACTGTTGGGTCACCATTTCTTCACCTCAGTTCTTATTTATCCAATAGACCATTTTAAATTTTGTTCAATATCCACTTTAAAATTAAAAATAAAGTATTAAAAATGAAGTATTAAAAGAATTATTTAAACCAATGAGACCTTTACGGAAATATCTTTATCTTAAACACCTATCATAATGTTTCATTGAAATAATGAAAGAAAACTTTCTCCTCCTGTAAAATTTTCTAATGGTCTATTGGACAAATTCGAACTAAGGCGACAATTTATTATTAGTCAAAAAGATAACAAGAAGTGTAAATGTTAATCAAATTAATAATAACACGAAAAAATTTACATTGTGTCATTTTCACTGGAAACATGATGCATGCAAGCAATTCATCTGTGTAAGTATGTAGTGTGTTCGCATCAGCATTCTCTGCGATACTATATACAATTTGAACATCAATTTATTTTTTTCTATGTAAATACATTTTTATCAACTTCTACAATTCTCTCTCATTAATCTGCCAACCCGAAAACCGGGCAAGTGTCCAATTATAATCGGCTGCTTTCACTAATAATTATTAGTGGAAGCGGCGTACAAAATAATATATGTTAAGAATTAAAATAGGTGTTTCGTAAAAGCAAAAAACACAGCTATCGGACTTTTGTAAAATTGTCATTTTTTTTTGTTTAAACAACCAAATTTTAAGCAACCCCCGACACAAAAAAGATCTGATGACCTTAACTCGTTGTATGCCGCGAGTAAATGGGGTTGGTTGTAACCAATTAGCGTTCGCAAAAAGCGGCAGCCATGACACCCAATGTCCCGCGATTCTGACAGCGTCCTTGAGAAATTTCGTACATAGAAAGGTCAAAGTTCAAAACCAAAGAATTTTTCCCGCGCATGCGCAAGAACTGCGCACGCTCCCGCGCTCCGGTAAATCATTAATATAAATTATATGGAGTCACCAATCTAATTGCGGTTTTCTCTATGGTAAAGAGCGATAATAGAGCAAGCGATTCTGACCGTGTTCTTCATACACTTTCTTTATACATAAGGGTCAAAATCGCGTGTCAAAATCAGGACACGCCGGCGCACGAGCGGCAAATCACAGGTTAAACACCTGAAAAGATTTTCATGAATTGTAGCCAAGAACCATATTGATCACGTCAGCATTCAAACAAAAAAAAAACGCATCATAATCGGATATGATTTTAGATTTTCACGGCCAAAAATTTTATGGTTATTTCCTTTTGGGGTGTTATGCCGTGTTGCGCTACCTCCTTTAGCCAACGTTTCGGACAGCGTTACAGTGTCCATCATCAGGGCAGATGTGTAAATGTTAGAGATGAAATGTGTGCTTAAGTACTTCGAAGCAATACCGTGTTGCCAGCACCAATCCACTGCGGGCTGGCATTACAGTATACTTCAAGATGGTTTTTTGCATTTAGCTTTGGTTTAGCCGTCAATTACCGGATACCAAGAACTATTGAGCTTAGCTCTGTCGTCTCTATTAATGTTAATAGGATTTTTATGAATTTCAATTGCCTCTGTAATTAAGCGTGCTCTATAGGTTTTGGGTCTTCCCAGGACTTCAGGAACAAATCCGAAGTAATGGCCGGTTTCAATTAAATGCTCGGCGATTGCCGATTTGTCAGGGTGGCCAAGTTTACATGCTCGAAAGTGTTCCGATATCCTTTTGGAGATCGTCCGCTCTGTCTGGCCAACATAGACCTTATCACATCCAGAACAGCTGAGTTTATATACTCCATCTGTTTCCAGAGGAAACTTGGTCTTTGCAGACCTCAGTAGGTCTTGTATTTTGGTCGTGGTTCGAAACGTTGGCTAAAGGAGGAGGTAGCGCAACACGGCATAACACCCCAAAAGGAAATAATCGCATAATAATCGGTTCATTCGTTTAGGAGCTGCGATACCACAGACACACAGAAAGTCAAACTTATAATACCGCTCCTTGCGTCGGGGCTTAAAATTAACATTGGACTATTCTTCTCCTTTCGTATGTAGGACTATAGTCAGTGGCGGACTAAGCCCGTCAGAGGCCCGGGGCGGCAAAGCTGAATGAGGCCCCCCCCCCCACCCTAGTTGAAAAAGTTTATGTAATTTTACAAGATTTTTATTCAGTTCACACGGGTCTCTGGTCCTAAAGAGCCTTCAAGCGTCTCCGTGTTCCCTTGATCAAATCTTAAACAAGGCACCAGAGCACTTTAAAAAAATGTCATTTTTTAAATTTAATTTTCTAGAACATGCATTTGTTAATAATGCTATCACCTAACTTTTTAAGAAAATTCGTAAAATTGACGGAAATGCATCATTTTTTATATGATACCGTTTTAAACATATTCTATGTTGAATTATCCTTCAGCAAAACTTTGAAGACGTTTTTCGCGAAACTGCGTTTTCCAACCTGGTTTACAACATATTAAAAAAAACTATACATCTGATTTGCATGCACCAAGTCTTAAACTGTTAGAAAATCTTGTTACTATGGCACCACATATGGATTGTTTTATAAAGGGACCCCGTATATTTTTTATGAACGCTGAAATTTTTCATAAAATACGCTGGTCCGCCAGGACCAGAGGCCAACGTTTCAGCCCCCCCCCCCCCTCCTCCCCCACCCCCCCCCGTTAGTCCGCCACTAAATATTTTTAATTACTTACCAATTTTATTACTATCTACATTATCTGTAATGATAAAATAACCTTTTGCAAAGGGTCTAAGCTAGTGAAAAAATGCAACAAGTCTTAAACTGTTCGAAAATCCAGTCACTATAGTCAGTGCCATATTATCCATAAGACAACTGTAGTCAACTGCCTAGGGGCCCCGCATTGGGTAGGGGCCCCGAGGGTAAAGGGCCCCCGAGACGTGCATTGCCTAGGGACCCTGACATGTTTAAGCCGGCCCTGGCAGAATCGTATTATCCATAATTTAGCCACGTATCAGCTAGGGGCCCCTATGGCAAAGGGGCACCGATACGTGCATTGCCTAGAGGCCCCGGTATGTTTAAGCCGGCCCTGGCAGGGCCCTAGTGTCCATAAAGCAGTGTAGGCCACTGCCTAGGGGCCCCGAGACTCGCATTGCCTAAAGGCGTCGACATGTTTAAGCTGGCCTTGGCAGAGCCCTATTGTGCACAAGGCAGTGTAGGTCACTGCCTAAGAGCCCCCCATCGGGTAGGGGTCCGTAGGGTAATGGGGCCCCGAGAGGCGCATTGCCTAGGGGCCTTAACATGTTTAAGCCGGTCCTGGCAGGGCCGTATTGTCCATAAGGCAGTGTAGGCCACTGCCTTCGAAAATCCAGTCACTATAGCCAGGGCCGTATTATCCATAAGAAGTGTAGGAAACTGCTCAGGAGCCCCGCATTGGTTAGGAGCCCCAAGGGTAAAGGGACCCCGAGAGGTGCATTGCCTAGGGGCCCCGCTTTGGGTAGGGGCCCCCTAGGGTAAAGGGGCCCCGAGTCGTGCATTACCTAGGGGCCCCGACATGTTTAAGTTAGCCCTGGCAGTGCCGTATTGTCCACAAGACAGTGTAGGCCACTGCCTAAGGGTCACGTATAAGCTAGACGAGACCCGAGACGTGCATTGATTAGGGGCCCCAACATGTTTAATCCGGCCCTGACTATGACATCATGTAGGGATTATTTTATTTTATAAAGGGCCCCCATTTTTTCTTTTTTTTTAGATATCGAAATTCACTTACATGGATGCATTGAATTTTCGAACAGTTTAAGAATTGGTGCATGCAAATCGGATGTATAGTTTGTTTAATATGTTGCCAATCAGGTTTAAAACGTGGTAAAAAAGTTTCGAGAAAAACGCATTCAAAATTTGGCTGAAGGATAATTCAATATGCAAATTGTTTCAAACGCTTTCACATAAAATATTCTATTTCCGTCAATTTTTCAATTTCAATTTTAAAAAATTGGTGAGAGCATTTTTAACAAGTGCTTTTCCAAAAAAATAAATAAAAAAATGACAAAAAATATTTACAGTCTCCTGGTGCCGTAAAGTCTTGTTTAGGATTTGATCAAAGGAACATGGAGGCGTTTGGGGGCCCCCCAGGACCGGGGGCCCGGGGCGGACCGCCCCCCCCGCCCCCCCCTTAGTCCGCCACTGACTATAGTAGTTGTTGAATAATCTGGTGGCTGATTACTTAGAGAGTGCTGTTTTTAATTTAACCACAAAAAACCCTTTTGGAAAATATTTTTATAACAAAACTTAAACTTACATACATATATACTTTTATAACACATCAATCGTCCAGTTGATTAGTCAAATATATCTGAAAAATTTAAATTTAAGTTGAGTATGCAGTTATATGTGTTAGTGTACCCTCTATCTGGTACTATACTCAGATTACTTCATAAACACCAACAACATCTATTAGACATGCTATTCAGGCATACTTGTACCTACACCCAAGTATTCCTCTTGTCCGTCGTACCTACCTATCCTTATTCCATTGTCACCGGTTAAAGATTGATTTCTAACCGCGAACCTTCAGTGCAATTTCAACACCCGCGCGGTACGGACAGCCAAGTACTTTGTCTCGTCGCCTTAAATCGAAACCCGGATCCGCGCAAGCTAAGTGTTTCAACCGTGGAGTTTTTCTTTGGTGCATGAGTGTGGGACCCCGGGACATCACCAGCAAGGTAGGATCATCTGGTATTCGGTTGACATCCCTCTGTTCCTGTTCATCCTTTTCGTTCCCATAGTGGTAGGTAGAGATTTCAGACTCCGCGGAAGAGATAACATCTTCCAATAGCTATCGAATCACATGCACTAAAACTTGTAGTGAATTAAACAAAATTTTGATGTGTTCTGGATGTCTATTAGTATATTTCAAAAATTGTTTTGCCTCGCGGTGTTATTTTATAGCAAACTAGTCGGACCCGGCGAACTTCGTACCACCTCAGAATCAATAACTGTTGTGTTAACTTATTTTCGACGACCTCCGTAGTCCAGTGGGTAAGACTCTTGACTCACAATCCGGAGGTCGCGGGTTCGAACCCGGCATGCGCAAATAAATTTTATTTGATTAATTTGTGTTTTCACAATTTATTCATTTAAAATAATATATAGTATATTTGCGGCATGTTCCAGAGTGGAAGATACTATCAGTATCGCCCTGGTGTAAGACCACCATTCAGAATTGAAACGTTGCTTCAAAATGGCTTTAGCCATGTTTAGTGACCAGATCTGAATAGTCAGGTACTTCCCAACCTTCCTCTTCCCCACCTCCTTCCCCTCCCCACTTCCTTCAGCCTCACAACATACCCCAATTGGGGATGCCATAGTCTCACTGGCTCCAGACGGGAGAAGTTGAGATTCTTGTGCGGTATTCACTATAAAAAAAAAAAAAGCTGAATTAAATTCAGTTTATTATTAAGTTAAAAATTACACAATGAAGCAATTATCGATGCGCAACTGTCCGTGTTTAGTTTTTGTCAGTATCAGAGATGGCGTTGTTTACGAATTTTCTTATTTTTCACTTACTTACGGGAATTGCTTTTCATTTTCTTTATACGTGAGGGAGATTTATTATACTTATTGTATTTTTCCTTTGATGCAGACATACGTTCAACATTTTTTTCATTTTCGACTAGTGTGTAAGAAAGAGGGGCAGCATTATACGCTTAAGAACAAAAGCAAAACAATCAGTGCATTGATATTTGTCTTTTTTGAATTTTTGGAATTCACTCACTATTCAATATTATACTTATCACAATATTGCTGCAGCTCTTTCAAAAGATGAGAATTCGTTCCATACAAAATGTATGAATAAAAGAATTTTCTTCATAACTTTTTTTTTATTCTGCTATTCGGGGCGGAGACAAATCCAACAAATCAAAGATCATAAAAATCGGTCCAGCCGTTCTTGAGTTATAAATGGTGTAACTAACCTGACTTTGTTTAATATATTAAGATTTAATATGAAAACACAGACATGTGTAAATAATAATGCTATCCTCATTATCTCAAAACTTTGTATTTAGAGATGTCTGATTAATCAACTGGACAATTGATATATAAAATAAACAAATAAAATATCAGTAGATAGCCTCTCTATATAATATTTATTGAAAATTACTAATTGATAAATATTATAATATAATAATTATTAGAAAAAATAGTTCCCTTTCTTTTTTTTTTTTTTTAATAAATCTGAGTAACTATTCATCAAGTAAATTTAACCTACTACTGCTAATTCTGTACAAATCACAAGTGCGCCTCACGGTTGAATTTGGCAGTCACCTCAAGTCTGGAGCTCCAAAATACTTGAAAAATACCCTCGACTCTGTGCAGAAACGGGCGGTCCGTTTGATAGATTCTCCCATCTTAACAGACGGATTGCAATCTTTAGAGCATGGACGTCAGGTGGGAATGCTATCCTTGTTCTACCGGTATTACAATGGAAGATGCTCTGAGGAATTAGCGTCATTGATCCCTTCGGCACCGGTGCATAGTCGGGAAACATGCCAAACGCGTGCCCAACAAATGTACACGGTTGACATTTGTCGCTTGAGAACGGGTCGCTTCTTCAACTCGTTCTTGTGTTCAACAGCTCGGCTGTGAAACGATTTGCCGGCCTCTGTGTTTCCTCCTTCCTACAACATGGGTCTCTTCAAGACCAATGTTTATTCCTTCCTCTCCTCAAAAAGACCCTCCACACAGCATCTCAGATGACATAGGCCCTGAGAGAAATTATTTTCCTCAGGGCCTCCTGTATGGAGCTAATATAAAAAAAAATAATAATGACAGGATTGAAAATGCCATAAAAATTGGCATTTACTTGACAGATGGCATTATTTAGCAACGTTGAAACAGATAATATATGTTACTTGACGAGTAGCACTAATCGAGATTTTACTGAACGGTGGTGATATACCCACTGCACCTATTGTTTATATATTACGAAATGTTCAGACCTGATCTATTATGTATAAGAAAGTCCCGAATCTGAAAAAATTGTCCTAAAGTGGCCCAAAAATATTTGAATATTTTTCTAAGTGGGTATGTATGTATGTATTCTAAGAACAATTATTTATTTTATATTTATTCCAATTTTTAAAATGTATACTCTTTATCTGTACTTAAAAACATCACAAAGTTTAATCATTGTAAAAAAATAAGATATATTGTATTGCCTTTTTATTAATACAGCCCATTTTACATTGACTAGTAATTTTCTCGAATAGAAATATATAAAATTCAATTTTTTATAAGAAAAACTCTCTTTTATAACTTTTGAAGGTTATTCCCATCGACGTAATATATCAATGAAGAAGAAGATAACAATAATAATCTAAACGAAAATATGAAAGAGAACAAGACACAGAAAACAGAAAAAAGACAATGGTCGCAACTGGGGCTCGAATAATAATATGGAAAAATAATTAAATAGTGTTAATTCTAAAATTTGAAATATGAGATGACGGTTTGAAGGAAGCAATAGCGAAATTGGTTAATGCGCACGTCCCGGTTAGACGAGCGGTCTGGGTTCGAGTCCCAGTTTTTTTTTTATTTTTTTTTATTTTATTTTATTTTTTATTTTTTTATTTCATGTATGATGTATATAATAAGTATAGATTCATTTTTTTTTTCACAGACCTCCTCACTAGGATTTCCTGTTCTGAGGTGGCCTGTAGTTTTTTAAAATATTTGTATTTGGTTATGGATTGTCTTTATATCGTCTTCATGATGTTTGTAATTTTATTATCACTTTGATCTCTCAGCCATATTTTTACTTTTGTTTTAAATATATTCATTTCCTTTATATTTTTGATTTGATCTGGTAGAGCAGCGATTCTTAACCTCGGGTCGCGACCCAAATGTCGCGGAAATCGCGTATTGACAGCTCGATCTATGTCACTAAACTAGTATAGTCACAATTATTACTAAAGTTAAATACAGTGTTGCGTAAGAAATCCATTTGAAGTAGATGTAATGGGCGTTGAAAACTATTCAGCTGGATTACAAGAAGAATTGCTCGAAATGTAAGGTGATACACTTTTAAAGGAGAGATTTGCCAGAACGAGTCTCACAAAATTTTGGGCACAATTATCTGCGAAGCCTGTTCTGAGCAATGAAGCTGAAAAAGCCCTGCTACCTTTCCCAGCTACTTATTTATGTGAAGCAGGATTTTCATGCCTTGCTGTTATGAAGAATAAGTACAGGAATAGGTTGGATCCTCAGCATGACATGCGGTGTGCACTTTCTATAAACATAACTCCACGTATACATGATCTTTGCTCAAAAATACAACACCAGGGTAGTCACTAATTATTTTGCTGTAAATTTTTTAACTGTTTTAATGCTGATTTGTCACATTTTAATACAGAACATTTAAATAATGTTGTTTATTTCTAATTTTACAACTACATCCTATGAATTTTATAGGATGTAGTTGTAATTTTATAGTACAAAATTACACAATATATCATTTTAGTACCTGTCAGTGGAAAATAAAATAAAAAAATTGATTAGGGTCGCGTACTTCAAATATATTCGTATTTTGGGTCGCCAACCAAAAAGGTTAAGAACCACTGTGGTAGAGCATTGTATAATTTTATAGCATTAAATTTATTATTTCTCTGTCCAAAAGATGTGTTCAAACTGGGAGTAACCAGGATGTTATTGCTTCATTTGTTGTTATTCTTCAGTTGCGACCATTGTCTTTTTTCTGTTTTCTGTGTCTTGTTCTCTTTCATATTTTTGTTTAGATTATTATCGTTGTCTTCTTCTTCATTGATATATTTAGAAATATAGAACTTTTTTGTGAAATTTATGATTCCTAAACTTTTATATATCGCACATCCCATGGAAAAGTGTTGTAAGTCAAAAATTGTTAATTTTACATGGGAGCGAAAACGAATGATGAATGGTCCTGTCGTAAAGAGAAACTAGCGACATCTCGCGGAAATGGAGTGATCTAACTTAAATGCGGTTTAAAAATAGAAAATTTTGACTTACAACCTTTTTCTATGGGTTGCGTAATTTTTTTTTGCTTACTAAACTTGTTTCACAATCAAATCTTAATTATAAAGCCAGGCATCTGTTTGTCTTAGCAAAAAATGTTGTGAGCTCTGGGGTCATGAGATTTGCATAGTTTTTTAATATCTGGCATTTCTAGGTCAAAGTAACTATTTTCAGCTACTGATGTTATTGTTATCTGTAATAGGTTAGAAATCATGTCTTTTAGGTTAGAAATCACAATTTTCGAAAATTTGTAAAATGTATTTATTGGATCACATTGTACAGTAGACCTAATAACGATGTAATATAGTAAAATAATTTTAAATAAATTTTTAATGTTTTTTAATTACAAACCCTTTTTTTTCATGATTTTTAAATTATTATTTGTTATTATCATACGAATTTTGGTTGTCCATGCTGTGCTCTTCTGTGTTTCAATTAATTCATGTTTGCTTTGAATTCAAGTGTCATTTTCAAAATTGTAACTGATTGTTTGAAGAATTCGGCGAAGCAAGAAAAATACCTACCTATAACATCATATTTTAAATGTAATTTATTTTAAATGTCGTTTTTAAAATTGTAACTGATTTATCGAGAATTTAGACTTTCCCGTGATTTTTCACAGATCTGCATGGCTCCTTATGTGTACGAGTGAAACATTTAAAAATAAATTTTCTTTTTTCTTAACAGGTTCATAACTATCTTCTAGTTTCTTAACAGATTTATAACTATCTTCTGGTTTCTTGATAGGTTTATAACTATCTTGTTTCTGTTTCTTGACAGGTTTATAACAATCTTGTTTCTTTTTCTAGACAGGTTTATAACAATCTTGTCAACAAACAAGATTGTTGTGAAGAAACAAGATTGTTATAAACCAGTCAAGAAGTGAGGAGATAAACTAGTTAAGAAACAAAATAGTTAAAAACCTGTTAAGAAATAAGATAGTTGTCATAAACCTAACTCTTGTTAGGTTCTTGTTCTTGTCTGTTTTTGACAGGTTTGTAACAATCTTGTTTCTTCACAGGTTTATAACAACTATCTTCTTATTTCTAAACAGGTTTATCTTCTTTTTTTCTTAAAAGGTTTATAACTATCTTCTCATTTCTTCCAGATTTATAATACATAAACTTGTTTCTTGATACAACCATCTTCTTATTTCTTAACAGGTTTATGACAATTTTCCTGTTTCTTGACAAATTTAAAACAATCTTTTCTTATCTTAACATTCTTATTGTTTCTTAGCAGAATACATTATGATACATTATGATCGTCTTGTTTCTTAACATTTTTGCTACCATTGTCTTGTTTATTAACAGATTTTTTATGACCATCTCTATGTTTCTTAGTACGCTTATAACCATCTCCTTGTTTCTTAGAACTTTTAGAACTAACTTGTTTCTTAATAGATTTATAACCTTCTTGATCCTTCAAATTTTTGTAACTATTTTTTTCAATTCTTCGACCTTCATCAGATATATCGTAACTTATATTTTCACAATAAGGCAAGTCCTCTTCACTATCGTAGCTGGTTACTTCATAACAGCTAGAACTATCTCCATCAAACACATCACTAACGGGATCCAAATAACTCATCTCCAAAACTAATCCATATTCATATTCAGGACTAAACGTTTTTATGCCATGTCCTCCGTAAGTAGGTTTAAATTGGCTTTCACCTTTGGTGGGATTATTGGGTTTTAAACATCCAAATCCTTTACAAGGTTTATCAGCCTTAAATGCGCCAGTTTCAAAGGGTTTTTCACTGACGTAATTAGATTTACCCGGTTCAAGACAGCCAAATCCGTTACAAGGTTTAGCAGGTTTGAATCCACTAGTTTCAAAGCCAAATTCAATTGGTATTTCTTTGACCTGATGCTGTTTTTCCGGGTTCAGACAGCCTGTTCCTTCACATGGTTTACCGGGTTTAAATCCACTAGTTTCAAAGCCAAATTCAAGAGGACTTTCATTGATGTGGTACTGTTTTTCCGAGTTTAGACATTCAATTCCTTCACAAGGTTTACCGGGCTTAAAGCCACTGTTTTCAAAGCCCAATTCGTAATCGAGGTTGTTGAATTTATCAGTTTTTATTCCATAAATAGGTTTGTCAGGTTTATTAAAACCAGTTTCATTATCCAGAATAACAAGTTTATCTGTTTTTATCCCATGGTTAGGTTTTTTAAGATTAAGAGCTTGTAGTTTATCAAAATTATAGCCATCGACTTCATAATTCAGATTAAAAGGTTTATTTGTTTTTATACCGTTGCTAGATATTCCAGGATTAAGGAAATTTGTCTTACTAGGCATTCCAGGATAAGGAATGTTGGAATTATAGTTGGGGATATTTGGCTTATTAGGTTTTCCAGGAATAATAACATTTGACTCACCAGCTATTCCTGAAATAAGAATGTTTGTCGTACTAAGTTTTCCGGGTATATATTCTTCATGGTATTCGTAATCCTGATTAAATGCAGTTTCCATTGTGTTTATGTTGAGGTTTTCAGGCATATTACCCCCAGTTTCGTAATCCAGGTAAGAATAATGATCAGTTTTGATTGCGTTGTTATGTATTCCAGGATTTAGAATGTTTGTTATAGTAGGTATTTCAGGATTAAGAACATTAGGCTGACTGGGTACACCAGGATTAGAAATTGGGTTTGCGATGTATGGATTACTAGATATTTCAGTGTTAGAAATGTATGGATTATTAGATATTCCAGGGTTTGGGATGTATGGATTGTTAGGTTTTCCAGGGTTTGGAATGTATGGATTATTAGGTATTTCAGGATTTGGAATGTATGGATTATTTGGTATTCCAGGCCTTGGAATGTATGAATTATTAGGTATTCCAGGGTTTGGAATATAAGGATTGTAAGGTATTCCAGGGTTTGGAATGTAAGGATTATTAGGTATTCCAGGGTTTGGAATGTATGGATTATTAGGTATTCCAGGGTTTGGGATCCATTCCAGGGTTTGGTCCATTCCAAACAGGGTTTGGTCCATTCCAGGGTTTGGAATGTAAGGATTATTAGGTATTCCAGGGTTTGAAATGTGTGGATTAGTAGGTACTCCAGGGTTTGGTATGAATGGATTATTAGGTATTCCAGGGTTAGGGATGTTTGGATTGCCAGGTATCCCAGGATTAAGAATGTACGGATTATAATTTGGTTTCATAAGCTTAATGCCTTCATTGTCATTAGTATTTACACCTTTAATGCCAGCAACTCCATTACTAGGTTGAATGGATATGTAACTGTCAAATCCATTACTGGATTTGAAGGGTTTATGACTACCAACTCCGATACCATGTTTATAACTATCAAAGCCATTTTTAATAGAATTATGGTTTTGACCATCATATTCTTTTTCAAAAGTTTGCTGTATATCTTTAATTGCTCCGAGATCTTCACCAGGCTTTATTTCTATAAAGCTATCAATACCATTACCATCATAGTGTTCTTCCTCGTAAATTTCTTTTATATGTTCAACGTTTCCAAGATCATCGCTAAAACTATTACTTTCCGTTTTAAAAACATCAACTCCATTACTAGTTTTAACAGGTATCAAAAGACTATCAATGCCATTATCAATATGTTTGTAAGTTTCTCCATCATGGTATTCGTCTTCATAAGTTTCTTTTATATGTTCAAGAACTCCGACATCATTGCTAAGGACATTACTTACCGTTTTAAAGCCATCATTTTCATTACTACTTTTAACAGGTGTCAATAGACCATCAGGGCCATTATCAATATCAATATTTTGGTAAGTTTCTCCATCATGGTATTCATCTTCATAAGTTTCTTTTATATGTTCAAGAACTCCGAAATCATTGCTAAGGCTATTACTTACAATTTTAATGCTATCAACTTCACCAACCGTTTTAACAGGTTTATAATTATCAATTCCAATACTATGTTTATAACTATCAATACCATTTTTAATAGAATTATGACTTGGTCCATCATATTCCTCTTCATAAGTTTGTTGTATTTGTTTAATTCCACCAACTCCAATTGACTGTACTTCTGCAAAGCTATTAACTTCATTACCAATTTTAACAGGTTCATGACCATCAACTCCAGTTTTAACGGGATTGTGATATTCTTCTTCATAAGTTTGTTTTATAAACTTAACACCTCCCAAATCATGACTGTTTACAACTTTAAAGTCCTCAATTCCTTTACTAGTTTCAATGGAAATACGACTGTCAATTTCGTTAGTAATTTTACCAGGCTTATAACCATCTGATTCGTGCCGTTCTATTGGTTTATCACCTTCAATATTTTTACTAGATTTATTAGATTTATCTAAAGCGGTTTCGTAATCGTAATCGTAATCATAGTCGAAATACCCATCATTTTCTGGTATTGGGTTATAAGCATCTTCAATTTTGTGGTCTGCATCAAAGTGTGTACAGATGTCATTCAAATTAGGATTTTTGTCGGCGTGATTAGTTTTGTTGGGTTTATTGCTGTCATAATTAGGTTTGCTAAGTTTATTACTATCTTTGTCATCTTTTGGTTTGCTTAGTTTATTACTATCTTTGTCATCTTTTGGTTTGCTTAGTTTATCGCTGTCGTTTACATACATTGTTTTGCTGAATGTATTACTATCGTTATCATTTATAGGTTTGCTGTTTTTGTATCCATCGTTATGATTGGTTTTGCTGGGCATAGCACTGATGTCAAGTACGGAGATGGTAGGTTTGTATCCATCATTGTCATACTTAGTTTTTCCGGGCATATAACCATCATTAAATTTATTTATTTGTATTGTATTTTTAATATCAATGTCATTATTTGTTTTGCTGGGTTTAAAATTAGAGGTATCGTAGACAGGTTTACTGGATTTGAAACCATTGGCGTTATATATAGGTTTACTGTATTTATAATCACCGTTGTCATAATTAGGAGTGCCAGGTTTATAATCATATTTATCATAATTTATTTTGCTTGCTTTATAACCATCATTGTATTTATTTGTTTTACTGGGTTTATAACCGTAGTTATTATATACAGGTTTGTTGAGTTTAAAACCATTTGTTTCGTGCATTTGTTTACTGTCATCATACTCTATATCAGTTTTGCTGTATTCATGACCATCATTTTCAAGTACAACTTTGCTAGGTTTATAACCATACATGTCATAATCAGTTTGGCTAGGTTTATAACTGACATTGTAATAAATATTTTTGATCGGTTTGTAATCATGATCATGATTATCAGGTCCTACAGGTTTCATACTATGTAAATTATATTTATATCCATCTTCTCCCATTTCAGTGTAAGAAAAATTAAATCCATCGTTGTCATAATAAGATTTAATGGGTTCCTGATTATTATAACCATGTTCATTTTCAGAAGAGGGAAGTTTAAAATCGTTTTTGTCGTAGAAAGTTATAACTGGTTTCTTATTGGGTACATAACCAATATCTCCGTTAACGGGGGAGGGACGTTTAATACCATATTTTTCATATAAATAATGAATGGGTTTATATTCATTTTCATTATCAGAGAAGGGAAGTTTAAAACCATTGATATCATGAAAACTTTTAATGGGTTTCTGATCGGGTATATAACTATCATCTCCGTAATCAGAAAAGGGCATATTTAACCCAATGTTGTTATAATAGGTTATATAACTGTCATAACCACCTTCTCCGTTATCACGGTAGGGAATTTTTGTCCTATCGTTGTCGTAATAAGTTTTAATGGATTTATAACCACCATCCTCATTATCACGGAAGGGAATTTTTAACCCGTCATTGTCAGTATAAGTTTTAATAGTTTTATAACCACTTTCTCCGTTATTTGGGACGGGAATTTTTAACCCATCTATGTCATATGATGTTTTAATTTCTTTATAACCTCTATCTCCGTTATCAGAGGGAATTTTTAACCCATCTTTGTCATAATAACTTTTAACAGTTTTATAACCACTTTCTCCGTTATCGGAGGAGGGAATTTTTAATCCATCATTAACGTAATGAGTTTTAATGACTTTGTATCCACTTTCTTCATTATCAGAGGAGGGAATTTTTAATCCATCGTTATCATAATAAGTTTTAATGACATTATAACCACTTTCTCCATTATTTGGGGAGGGAGTTTTTAATCCATCATTACCATATTGAGTTTTAATGACTTTATAACCACTTTCTCCATTATCATAGGGGGGAATTTTTAATCCATCATTACCATATTGAGTTTTAATCACTTTATAACCACTTTCTCCATTGTTTGGGGAGGTGGTTTTTAATCCATCATTACCATATTGAGTTTTAATGATTTTATAACCACTTTCTCCATTATCATAGGGGGGAATTTTTAATCCATCATTACCATATTGAGTTTTAATCACTTTATAACCACTTTCTCCATTATTTGGGGAGGGTGTTTTTAATCCATCATTACCATATTGAGTTTTAATGACTTTATAACCACTTTCTCCATTATTTGGGGAGGGAGTTTTTAATCCGTCATTACCATCATAGGGCGGAATTTTTAATCCATCATTACCATATTGAGTTTTAATCACTTTATAACCACTTTCTCCATTGTTTGGGGAGGTGGTTTTTAATCCATCATTACCATATTGAGTTTTAATGATTTTATAACCACTTTCTCCATTATCATAGGGGGGAATTTTTAATCCATCATTACCATATTGAGTTTTAATCACTTTATAACCACTTTCTCCATTATTTAGGGAGGGAGTTTTTAATCCGTCATTACCATATTGAGTTTTAATGACTTTATAACCACTTTCTACATTATCATAGGGGGGAATTTTTAATCCATTATTACCATATTGAGTTTTAATGACTTTATAACTACTTTCTCCATTATCATAGGGCGGAATTTTTAATCTATCATTACCATATTGAGTTTTAATCACTTTATAACCACTTTCTCCATTATTTGGGGAGGGAGTTTTTAATCCATCATTACCATATTGAGTTTTAATGACTTTATAACCACTTTCTACATTATCATTGGGGGGAATTTTTAATCCATCATTTCCATATTGAGTTTTAATCACTTTATAACCACTTTCTCCATTATCATAGGGGGGAATTTTTAATCCGTCGTTACCGTAATAAATTTTAATGGTTTTTTGACCACTTTCAATGGAGGGTACTTTTAATCTATCGTTGTCATAATAAGTTACGACAGGTTTACCAGAAATGAAAGTGTTGTCTTCAAAATCATGTTCAATGGGTTTAAAACCGAGTTTATAACCATTTTGAGGTCTAAAACCGTCATTAATGAAATTGTGATATTCATCATATTGAGGGTAATTATATTCAAACCCTGTTTGATAATTTGGTTTGATGGGTTTTTGGATACTTTTAGGTGGTTTACATTTTTTAGGTTGCTTTTGTGTTCTGACTGGTATTTTTTCATATGTGACAGTTTTGCATATCAGAGTGATTGTCTTTTTGACAATAGTATGTTGACCTGATCTCTGTTTAAATGTTCCGTTAGGGCTTTCACTGCTTTTTTCCTCTACTTCAATTTCCATACTGACGAGTTCAAATCCTTCATCTTCATCAAAGTCTTCCCACTCTATATTTTCTTTAAGTGCTATTTCTTCTTTTATATGTTCCAATTCATCATCGTCTATTTCCATTCCTTCAGATTCTTTTATACTGAGTTGTTTTTCGTCTAATTCTTTTTCTTCAATTTCCATTCCTTCATTTTCATTTCCTCTAATTGTATCTCCTTCAATCTTATTTCCTTCAATTGCATCTCGTTCAAATGAATTTCCCCCAATTTTCTTTCCTTCAAATGTATTTTCTTCAATTGCCTCTCCTTTTAATGCTTTTCCTCCGATTGCCTCGCTTTTATACGTATTTCCTTCTATTACCTTCCCTTCAAATGCATTTCCTCCAATTGCCTCTCTTTTAAACATATTTCTTTCTATTGCCTTCCCTTCAAATGCTTTTCCTCCAATTGCATCTTCTTCCAATGTATTTCCTTCAATTGCATCTCCTTCAAACGGATTTCCTCCAATTGCCTTTCTTTCAAACGTGTTTCCTTCAATTGCCTCTCCTTCAAATGCTTTTCCTCCAATGGCCTCTCCTTCAAATATATTTCCTTCAATTGCCTCTCCTTCAAATGCTTTTCCTCCAATTGCCTCTCTTTTAAATGTATTTCCTTCTATTACCTTCCCTTCAAATGCTTTTCTTCCAATTACATCTTCTTCCAATGGATTTCCTTCAATTGGCTCTCCTTCAAATGCTTTTTCCCCAATTGCCTCTCTTTTAAACGTATTTCCTTCTATTGCCTTCCCTTCGAATGCTTTTCCTCCAATTACATCTTCTTCCAATGTATTTCCTTCAAATGCTTTTCCTCCAATTGCCTCTCTTTTAAATGTATTTCCTTTTATTACATTCCCTTCAATTGCCTCTCCTTCAAATGCTTTTCCTCCAATTGCCTTTCCTTCAAATACCTCTTTTTCAAATGCTTTTCCTTCAAAAGAGTTTTCTTCAATTATTTTCTCCCTAATAATTTTTCCTTCAATTGCATCTCCACACGGATTACCACCGATTTCTTCATTGTTACTTGGTTCAACATTGATTCCTTCATTTAACATTGCAGGGTATATTACACCTTCCGTTAACTTGACTTTTGAATTCAAAAACTTACCTTTTTCTTCTCCAAAATCATTTTCTAATTTCAACCCATCATCAATATATTTCAATTCATCAATTTTCGTATTCGACTCAATTACTTCATCACTCGTTTCTGCATTTGCCCCACAAGAGAAAACCACCAAAAACACTATCCATCTCAACTTGTTCAACATTGGCACTTAATTATGTTAAAACTTTGTTAAAAAAAACCTGCTTCATTGGTTTGAAATTGCTCTGCGTTCTTCGCAGCGTTCCAATCAAAAGCCTTCAATATATTGTTACATACAAATCAGTCTAAATGTATGACAAAAGGAATTATGCAATTAGTTTTAAATAAGACCGTTGAACCGTTGCGAAGTAATTTATAAATTTTCTGATAAAACCTCCATTAAATCGTGATTTTAGGCCTTGCTTCCATGTTGTGTTTTATTTTATTTTTGTAAATTTCAAGCTTGTTAAGATTAGTACTGGTGTGAAAATATACACAGAAAGCTGTGCTATTATTTTAAAACTACTATTTTGCTATTAATGTCGACCAGTATTGAATTTACAGATTTTTTTATTGTACAAGGGTCCCAACTTTTTTTTTATATGAATACCGCACAAGTCTCAACTGCTCCCGTCTGGAGCCAGTGAGACTATGGCATCCCCAATTAGAGTACGTTGTGAGGCTGAAGATAGTGGGGAGGGGAAGGAGACAGGGATCAGGATGGTGGGGAAGTACCTGGCTTTCAGATCTGGTCACCAAACACAGCTAAAGCCATTTGAAGCAACATTTCAATTCCGAATGGTGGTCTTACACCAGGGCGATACTGAGAGTATCTTCCAATTCGATCAGTATCGAATTTACATTTTTTTTTATTGTACAAGGGTCCCAACTTTTTATTTATTTTTTTATATGAATATCTCACAAGAGTCCCAACTGCTCCCGTCTGGAGCCAGTAAGACCATGGCAACCCCAATTGGGGTATGTTGTGAGGCTGAAGGTAGTGTGGAGGGGAAGGAGGTAGGGACGAGGAAGGTGGGGAAGTACCTGGCTATTCAGATCTGGTCACCAAACATGGCTAAAGCCATTTCAATTTTGAATGGTGGTCTTACACCAGGGCGATACTGAGAGTATCTTCCACTCTGGAACGAGCCGCAAATATACTATATATTATTTTAAATGAGTAAATTGTGTATAACACAAATTAATCAAATAAAATTTTTTAGCCACGCCGAGATTCGATCCCGCGACCTTCGGATTGCGAGTCAATAGCCTTACCGAGCCTTACGCCGGCCCGACACGGATCCAAAGGTACTATGGCATCCCCAATTGGGGTATCTTGTTAGGCTGAAGTCAGCTGGGAAGAGCAAGGAGGCGGAGAAAGGGATGGTTGAGAAGTACCTTACTATTCAGAACTTGCCACCAAAGACTTTTTTTACATAAGCTCCATACAGAAAGCCCTGAGGCAAAAAATTCTTTTTAGGGAAAGGAAGGAGAGGGTGTTCTGGGAAGGAAACAAGTACAATGGGTAGGAATCTGGGAGTCAATATGACATATGAATCCATTCCTCCCACTGCGGTCCAAGTATGGGTCAAGGAAGTCTGACTGGAGAGGTCAAAAGGTCTCCCTCTACCAGTCTCTCCGGATCTAGTAGATGCAAACATATTCACCGCCAAGACTTAGATAAACCTCACCGCATGAATCCGGGCACCTCTGCTATGTCACCAAATGTAGCGAACCACTTTTGGCGACCTGCGGCATGGGTGTTGGTTATCCAATAAATGGCGGTACCCATGCACGCCTCCCAAATTGTAAATATGTTTATGGATGCATCATCATCACTCTTGGCTCTACAACCCCTGGTGGGTCTTGGCCTCCTCAAGAGTCTTCCTCCACTCATATCGGTTTTGGGCCAGTTCTCTCCAGTTTAGAATCTCCAATGTAGATGTATCTTTGAGGACGTTGTCGCTTAATCTTGATCTTCCCAGGCTCCTTCGCCCTGTCGGTCTTGAGTTCAGCAGGGATTTTGGTGCTTGATGCTCGGTCATTGTGTCCACATGTCCCAGCCGTAAATATGTTTATATATAGTTTTAAGTTTCACAAATAATAACTAATTCGGAACTGTGTGCGTCGGTTTTTCACGCATTAAATTTATCAAATTATCGTTAGTCAAAGCACAGCCAATTCGTTTCCGACAGCCATGTCAAATTCATTGTTTTGTAAATCAACGAGATTTATTTAAATTTTTCTCAGTAGATTTTCTTGCAAAAACTCAAATAATGCCAATCCAACAATGTTCCAGTAAGCACACGCACAATGAAAATACCAATTTTTACTGTATTGATAGTATCATTTACTGTTTTTGTTTCATCGAAATCAATATCTAAAGACTTTGGAAATGATTTGAAATCATTTGATGTTTTGAGTGAAGAAACAAAACACATGAAAGAAGAAATTGATCCTGCAGAAAAAGAATTATCGGTAGAACGGTCAGAAGAGAATATAGATCTAAAAGGAAAACAATTAAAAAATGTGTCAAATTCCACATTGGGTGAATTTAAAGAGAAGAAAGAAGAAACAAACCTAGTCGAAAAAGAGTCGAAAGCTGTTGAACCAAATCCTATTGAAGATAATGTTGCTGATGTATTTGAAGACAATAGTACAGGAAAAGAACTAAGTTTCGGTAATATAAATGAGACTAAGGATGAAATACAACCTGTAAAAGAAGAAAGTAAAGCTGTTAAATCAAATTCTAATAAAGATAACTTTGTGGAAAAAGTAAATAAACTTCCAGCAGAAGATTTTGAAGAAAAGCATGCAGAAAAAGATATTGATAATGATTCATCTTTAATGTTAGGCAAAATAAATCAAACAAAGGATGAAAAAAATCTTGTGGAAGCAGAATTAGAACCTGTTAAATTAAATTTTAATGATGCGAAAGAAGAAAAGAAACTTCCAAAAGAAGAAGTTGAAGATAATAATAGTGGAAATGGTGCAAATCTTATGCCCTCTGTAATTTTGGGTAGTATAAATGAAGCTAAAGAAGAAATTAAACCGATGGAAGAAGAAATTAAACTTCCAGAAGAACAATTTGAAAAGAATCATACGGAAAATGATATTGTTTACGAGTCACCGTTAACATTAGGTAAAATATATCAAACTAAACTTAAGAATCTGGCGGGAGAAGAAATAGGAGCCGTCGAACCAAATTCTGTTGAAGGTAAGGTTTTAATTGAAGAAATAAAACTTCCAGAAGATAACTTTGAAGTAAAGTACGCAGATAAAGAATCTTTAAGTTTGGGTAAAATAAATCAAACAAAAGAAGAAAAAAATCTTGCGGAAGAAAAATTAGAAGCCGTGAAATTAAATTCTGTTGGAAATAATCTTGCAGAAAAAGAAAAAAAGCTCCCAGAAGATGCAGAAAAATATTTTGATCCTGCGTCCTCTTCAGATCTGGTGGAAGGAGAAACAGGAGTTATTGACCCAATTCCTATTGAAGATAATGTTGCAAAAGAAGAAATGAAACTTTCTGGTGAAGAATTCGGGGAAAGGCGGGTAGAAAAAGATATTGATCTTGAATCCTCTTTTACGTTAGTTAAAATAAATCAGACAAAGGATGAAAGAAACCTGGTGATGGATGGAATAGTAAATGTTAAATCGAATTCTATTGAAGATAGCGCTGTAGAAGAACAAAAAAAACTTTCAGAAGAAAAATTTGATGTGAAGCATGGAGAAAAAGAAATTGTTCTTGTGCCAATAAATCAGACGAAGGATGAAAGAAATCTGATGGTAGGAGAACTAGAAGTTATTAAACCACTTTCTGTTGATGTTGCAGAAAAAGATTTCAAAGGGAAGCATCCAGTTAAAGAAATGAAGATTGCACGGTTTTCAGGGTTGGGTAATATAAAAGAAATGAAAGAAGAAAAAAAACTGATGGAAGAAGAATTAGAAGCATCTGAACCAATTTATATTACTGCCAATGTTGCAGAAGAAGAAATTAAACTTCCAGCAGAAGAATTTTTGGACAATAATGTGCTAAAAGATGTACCTCTTTCGTTGCCTTTGAAGTTGAGTAAAATAAAATCCACGGGAGAAACAAATGACATAGTGGAAGAAGAAATGGCAGCTGTTAAACCGAATTCTATAGTAGATATTGTTTCGAATGAAGAAAAAAACCTGGTAGAAGAATTAGAGGCTGATATATCCAATACTGTGAAAAAGGAATTAAAACATTCCGAAGAATATTTTGAGAAAAAATATGCTGAAAATGATATGAATCTTGTATCGTCTATAAAGTCAGGTAAAATAAAACAGTCAAAAGATGTAGAAAATCTGATGGAAGAAGAAGTAAGAGATGATGAATCGAATTATACTAACGATTATGTTCCAGTAGAAGATGTTTCCAAGCTTTCGGAAGAAGAACCAAAGCTTTCGGAAGAAGATCCAAGGCTTACGGAAGATGAACCAAAACTTGCGGAAGAAGATCTAAAGCTTGCAAAAGAATATCTAAAGCTTCCGCATGAAGAACTAAAGCTTTTGGAAGAAGATCCAAGGCCTGCGGAAAAAGGTCCAAAGCTCTCGGAAGAAGAACTGGCAGAAAAAAGTCTGGTAGAAGAAGAAATAGGGAATTCTGAATCAAATTATGTCAACGATTTTGCTGCAGTAGAAGATTTTAAACTCGCAGAAGAAAGTCCCAAAGTTTCAGAAGAATATTTAAAGCTTGCGGAGGATCCAAATATTGCCGTAGATAATTCAAAGTTTGCAGAAAAAAATCTGGTGGAAGAAGAAATTGGAGATTCTGGTGTTTCAAAAAATGAAATGAATTTTAATGACAATCTTTCTGGAGAAGATAAAGATCAATTAGAAGAATCAAATTATGTCAATGATTATGTTGCTGTAGAAGATTTTAAACTTGCAGAAGAAGATTTAAAGCTTGCAAAAGAACATTCCAAGCTTGCAAAAGAACATTCCAAACTTGCAAAAGAACATTCCAAGCTTGCAAAAAAACATTCCAAGCTTGCAAAAAAACATTCCAAGCTTCCAAAAAAATATTCCAAGCTTGCAAAAAAACATTCCAAGCTTGCGAAAAAACATTCCAAGCTTGCAAAAGAAGAATCAAAGCTTACGGAAGAAGATCTAATGTTTGTGGAAGACGAACCAAAGCTTGCAGAAGAAAAACCAAAACTTTCAGAAGAAAAACCAGAGCTTGAGGAAGAAGATTCAGAGCTTGCGGAAGATTCACATCTTGAGGAAGAAAATTTAAGGCTTGCGGAAGAATTTTTAAAACTTACAGAACAAGGTGTTTCAAAAAATGAAATGAATCTTAAGGACAATCTTTCTGAAGAAGATAAAGATCAAATAGAAGAAGAAATCAGCCTTTTTGATTCGGAAGAGATGAACCAACTCAAAAAGGGTGTGGAACTAAAGTCTAGATCTCTTTTGGGTCCCAAAGGGTATGGAGGAACTGGCTTTGCCCCGGAAAGAGCTTTCTACGATAATAGAGCCGCCGTCGGCGGTTGCAATAAGCGAATAATAGTAAAAAATCCTTGTGGTCCAAAGTTAAGACCACATAAAGTTCGTGACGGTGATGACAAATTTGATTATTTTGATGGTGGTGATGTTTATTATGATGGTGAATATATTGATTCACCTTGCAAAATACCTACTAAATCACCAGGATTGAAACCCATTGCTTGTAAACCTACTAAAGTACCAATTAAACAACCAATTGGATATAAACCCAGCAAATTTCCAGGAATTAAACCTGGAACTCCTATTGGTTTGCAACCTGTTGGATGTAAACCCAATAAAGTTGGGATCGGTTGGACTCCAGAGGAGAGCGTTGGTCAGAAACGCCCGCTTGGTTATAAACCCAATAAACCTTCAATTAGTTGGGAACCTGAGGGCGGTGACATTTATCCAATAGATGGATATAATCCCAACAGGCCACCGTCTAGTTTAACCCTCGGTGTCAACGATGGTCACAATGGTCAACCCAGCAGTTACAAACCCAATAATCCTTCAATAAGTTGGGAACCAGAGGGTAGTGAAAGCTACCGAATAGATGGTTATACACCCTATAAGCCCTACACTGGCTTAGCTCTTGATGGCAGTGGTGATTATGACGGCACTCCCAGCAATTATATACCCATTAAATCTTCAATAACATATGGTGACATACATAAGCCCGGTAGACAAGTTTTGGTTTTAAAACCTAATGATGGTACAATAAGAGGTGTTAAAAACCCTTACACACTCATAAAACGACCACCTGGTTGGCATTATATTGGTTCATATATAAACCATAAACCCATAACTCCATTGATTGAGTGGAATTTTGAAGATTCTGTTAATCATCCAACTGCTGGATTTACATCTAATACAGAGATCTTCGAAGGTCCAAATGAGGTCTTTAAACTTAACAAACCACAAATAAGTTGGGATGATGAACAAGGTTATAAACCTATCAAACCATTGATGAGTTGGGAACCTAATGATCAGGGAATTAATCAGCCCAACACGATAACAGTGAGTCGGGAACCGGACACTATTAAGACTCTTGCATTTAGTAGTTATAAACCTAACATGCCATCAGTAAGTTGGGAACCTGATAATATTAACACACTTGAATATGGTAGTTATAAACCTATTATACCATCAGTAAGCTGGGAACCTGAAAATGTTAATATGATTGAATCCGGTAGTTATAAACCGTCAGAGACTTTGGATTTTGATGGTGATGAAACGATTGTGCACAATAGTTATAAACCTAACAAAGCATCAATGAGTTGGGAACCCGATGGCGTTAAAACGATTGCTAATAAACCATCGGTGAGTTGGGAACCTGATATGGCTAATACGCTTGTATCTGGTAGTTATGAACCTAACAAAGCATCAGTTAGTTGGGAACCCAGTGATATTAAAACGATTAAATATGGTAGTTATAAACCTAACAAACCATCGGTGAGTTGGGAACCTAATGAATATAACATAAATAAACCCAACATGATTTCAGTAAGTCGGGAACCTGATGGTGTTAAAACGATTGTACACAGTAGTTATAAACCATCAGTGAGTTGGGAAACCATCAAAATTAATAAACCCGAAATTTCAGTGAATTATGAACCTGATGGTGTTCAAAAGCTTGAACAAGTCAGTTTTAAACCTAACACTCCATCCGTAAGTTGGGAACCTAATGAAGCTAAAATTCTTGAATCTGGAAGTTATAAACCTATCAAACCATTAGTAAGTTGGGAACCAGATGACCATAATTATAAACCTAACAAACTGTCAGTTAGTTTGGAAACTAACGGCCATAATACAAATAATCTTAACATGCCATCGATTAGCTGGGAACCTGATGGGGTCAATACAGTTTCGTCCACCAGTTATAAAACTATCGAGCCATCAGTGAGTTGGGAAACTGAAGGTGTTAAAACGATTAAACACAGCAGTTTTCAACCCAACGAAGCATCAGTGAGTTGGGAACCCGATGGTGTTAAAACAGTTGAATACGGTGGTTATAAACCTAACCCATCGGTGAGTTGGGAACCCAATGGTGTTAAAACGATTAAATACGGTGGTTATAAACCTAACCCATCTATTAGCTGGGAACCTGATGGGGTCAACACAGTTTCATCCACCAGTTATAAAACTATCAAACCATCAGTGAGTTGGGAAACTGATAGTGTAAAAACGATTAAACACAGCAGTTTTCAACCTAACAACCCATCAGTGAGCTGGGAACCCGAAGGTGTTAAAACTTTGCAATATGGTAGTTATAAACCTAACAACCCATCAGTGAGTTGGGAACCTAATGGTATTAAAACAATTAAAAATAGTGGTTATAAAACTAACAAAGCAACAGTAAGCTGGGAACCTGATGGTGTAAATACGTTTAAATCCGGTAGTTATAAACCTAACCCAACATTAGTACATTGGGAAACTGACAACCGTCAAACCAAGATAGATGATGGTTATACACCTAACCAGAAACAATTAAGTTTGAAAATAAAAGACGGTAGTTATAAACCCAATAAACCATCATTAAAGAAAGAACCCGATTGGCGTGATACGAAACAAACTGGTTATTCAGTCTCTCATGGCAGTGTCAACAAAACTGAAACTCCAAATATATCCAAGACTGGTGTTGAAGATGGTATGCATTAAAAACTTGATCCTACAACTAATTATGCAAAAAAATGATAATAAATAAAAAAACTGTCTTGTGTTACTTTATTTATCAATAAATTTTATTAATTTATTTATTTACACCCCCCTTAGGGCTTTAACACCCAACATGCTAATTTATTAGCTATAGGAACTACTTATACAGGTAAAGAAGGTGTTGTGTCTCCCTTACCATCATAGTTAGAAATATGATATAAACGGTGTTAGCTAGAGAAAACATCACGCTTTATTTTATGGCATAACACCCCAAAAACAAATAACGAAAATCACGCTTTATACTCAAACCTAAAAATTAAACACAAAGTAAGTAAAATGTACACCTTTATGAGACCAAAGTTTCAGATCGCATTTTGAAAAAAAAATTTCAAACTTTGGGAATTTTTTATTAATTATTTTTGCATGGTGTTAAATATTTTGGCCTTCACAAAGGAAGATACTGACTGTTTTTTTTTTAATGAAGCACTTTTGATAAATTAAATTCTTCGTTTTTTATTGTTATGATTTGGAAATTGTCGTTAATTTATAATTTCCAAATCATAACAATAAAAAACGAAGAATTTAATTTATCAAAAGTGCTTCATTAAAAAAAAAACAGTCAGTATCTTCCTTTGTGAAGACCAAAATATTTAACACCATGCAAAAATAACCCACCCAACGGACAAGGGTTCAATCAATATTTAATGTTTTTCAGTGCAAGTTGAATTAAGAAGTAAAGTTTTTTTAGCCGGCGTAGGCTTTTTGTAAGTATATTTCCTTGTCTGTGGAGAGGGGGAAAAGAAAAAAAAATTATTACATTACAGCGACATCTGCTGGACAAATGAGGTATCTTGTTGATACTGATATTCACTAATTTTATATTCATAATTGGTTTGAACCCTGGGTATAAATTAAAACACACGGACCGACAAAAAAGTGAGGTGACTATAATGTTTATAATAAATTCACAATTGGTTTGAACCCTGGGTATAAAATAAAACACATGGAACGACAAAAAAGTGAGGTGACTATAATGTTTATAATAAATTCATAATTGGTTTGAACCCTGGGTATAAATTAAAACACATGGAACGACAAAAAAGTGAGGTGACTATAATGTTTATAATAAATTCATAATTGGTTTGAATCCTGGGTATAAATTAAAACACATGGAACGACAAAAAAGTGAGGTGACTATAATGTTTATAATAAATTCATAATTGGTTTGAACCCTGGGTATAAATTAAAACACATGGAACGACAAAAAAGTGAGGTGACTATAATGTTTATAATAAATTCATAATTGGTTTGAACCCTGGGTATAAATTAAAACACATGGAACGACAAAAAAGTGAGGTGACTATAATGTTTATAATAAATTCATAATTGGTTTGAACCCTGGGTATAAATTAAAACACATGGAACGACAAAAAAGTGAGGTGACTATAATGTTTATAATAAATTCACAATTGGTTTGAACCCTGGGTATAAAATAAAACACATGGAACGACAAAAAAGTGAGGTGACTATAATGTTTATAATAAATTCATAATTGGTTTGAACCCTGGGTATAAATTAAAACACATGGAACGACAAAAAAGTGAGGTGACTATAATGTTTATAATAAATTCAAAATTGGTTTGAACCCTGGGTATAAATTAAAACACATGGAACGACAAAAAAGTGAGGTGACTAAAATGTTTATAATATATTCACAATTGGTTTGAACCCTGGGTATAAAATAAAACACATGGAACGACAAAAAAGTGAGGTGACTATAATGTTTATAATAAATTAATAATTGGTTTGAACCCTGGGTATAAAATAAAACACATGGAACGACAAAAAAGTGAGGTGACTATAATGTTTATAATAAATTCATAATTGGTTTGAACCCTGGGTATAAATTAAAACACATGGAACGACAAAAAAGTGAGGTGACTATAATGTTTATAATAAATTCATAATTGGTTTGAACCCTGGGTATAAATTAAAACACACGGAACGACAAAAAAGTGAGGTGACTGTAATGTTTATAATAAATTCATAATTGGTTTGAACCCTGGGTATAAATTAAAACACATGGAACGACAAAAAAGTGAGGTGACTATAATGTTTATAATAAATTCATAATTGGTTTGAACCCTGGGTATAAATTAAAACACATGGAACGACAAAAAAGTGAGGTGACTAATGTTTATAATAAATTCATAATTGGTTTGAACCCTGGGTATAAATTAAAACACATGGAACGACAAAAAAGTGAGGTGACTATAATGTTTATAATAAATTCATAATTGGTTTAAACCCTGGGTATAAATTAAAACACTTGGAACGACAAAAAAGTGAGGTGACTATAATGTTTATAATAAATTCATAATTGGTTTGAACCCTGGGTATAAATTAAAACACATGGAACGACAAAAAAGTGAGGTGACTATAATGTTTATAATAAATTCATAATTGGTTTGAACCCTGGGTATAAATTAAAACACATGGAACGACAAAAAAGTGAGGTGACTGTAATGTTTATAATAAATTCATAATTGGTTTGAACCCTGGGTATAAATTAAAACACATGGAACGACAAAAAAGTGAGGTGACTATAATGTTTATAATAAATTCATAATTGGTTTGAACCATGGGTATAAATTAAAACACATGGAACGACAAAAAAGTGAGGTGACTATAATGTTTATAATAAATTCATAATTGGTTTGAACCCTGGGTATAAATTAAAACACATGGAACGACAAAAAAGTGAGGTGACTATAATGTTTATAATAAATTCATAATTGGTTTGAACCCTGGATATAAATTAAAACACATGGAACGACAAAAAAGTGAGGTGACTATAATGTTTATAATAAATTCATAATTGGTTTGAACCCTGGGTATAAATTAAAACACATGGAACGACAAAAAAGTGAGGTGACTGTAATATTTATAATAAATTCATAATTGGTTTGAACCCTGGGTATAAATTAAAACACATGGAACGACAAAAAAGTGAGGTGACTATAATGTTTATAATAAATTCATAATTGGTTTGAACCATGGGTATAAATTAAAACACATGGAACGACAAAAAAGTGAGGTGACTATAATGTTTATAATAAATTCATAATTGGTTTGAACCCTGGGTATAAATTAAAACACATGGAACGACAAAAAAGTGAGGTGACTATAATGTTTATAATAAATTCATAATTGGTTTGAACCCTGGGTATAAATTAAAACACATGGAACGACAAAAAAGTGAGGTGACTATAATGTTTATAATAAATTCATAATTGGTTTGAACCCTGGGTATAAATTAAAACACATGGAACGACAAAAAAGTGAGGTGACTATAATGTTTATAATAAATTCATAATTGGTTTGAACCCTGGGTATAAATTAAAACACATGGAACGACAAAAAAGTGAGGTGACTGTAATGTTTATAATATATTTGTCTAATTTGACTGTAAAAGACTCAGATCAACTGCTGGCAGAATGTACACATTAAATTTTTTCCTGTCAATTAAAATAATTTATATGTCACTGGCAGAATCTATTATAAGATATGGATTAACAATATGGGGAAATACTACTATAACCAATCTGAAACAAGTCCAAGTTGTACAAAACGCAATTGTTAAATTATTAGTCATCCCTAATATTTTCAAACAGAGACATAATACACCATTGCTGTTTCAGAGTGCCAAAATTTTACCGGTTAAGGAAATACTATGGCACAAAATTATAATTCAACATATATTTACCCCGCAGCATAAAGAGAAATTAGAACATAAATACAGCACTAGATTCACGCGCAACGACGGGTTAATAGTTCCGAAATTTAACAATAAGTACGGACAGAGAACGTTTGAATACATCATACCGAAGATATTTAATTTATTACCTGACACTATAAAGCAATGTAATTCTATGTATAAGGTTAAATATATGGTGAAAAATTAGCTATCGGAAAAAAAATATTTATATTGATAATTGATATGTATGAAAAAATGTTGAATCTGTAGATATAAGATGTAAATTTTAAATGTAAAAAAATCTATATGTAACTAAAATATAAGCACCTGCTGACAAGCCAATTGAATTGGCTTAGCAGGACTTGTTTGTTGATTTTAATATGTATATCTATTTTTCAGAAAAAAAAAAAAAAATATGTGTGTGTTTTTATTTTTTTTTTCGTTATCAGTAATTTTAGTTAGAAAAAACGTAAGATGAGCCATTTTTTAATTTTTCTAAAAATCTAAAAATTTTATTCTTCAAAAATGATATATTTTTATCATTACATCATTACATAGTATAAAATGAAGTCGCTCAAAATATATGTGCGCGTTAATCTTTTAAACTACGCAACGGATTTTCATACGGTTTTCACCAATAGATAGAGTGATTGAAGAGGAATGTTTATATGTATAATACATGTAAATTATATTAGAGAAAAGCCGAGAAATTCAAAGAAAACATATTTTAGTGTGGTTTAAAACGGCTGGCGGGCCGTACTATGGTCACTTTTGAAATTCGTTCTACGGAAGAAATTGGAAAATAGATGTCCTAGAGTAAGTAGGTATTTGATTTTCCCTTTTCAAATATCCAGTGTTGCATTGCAAGCATTGTATAATTAGTGGCGATCGCTCGAATTGCATTACATAGTATAAAAAAATGTATGTGCGCATAGATCTTGTAAACTACGAAACAGATTTTCATGCGGTTTTCACCAATAGATGGAGTGATTCAAGGGGAAGGTTTATATGTATAATACATGCTTATTATAGTAGAGAAATTAAAATATTCAATTCAGGCAGCGGGCAGCTGGCAAGCGGGTGGTGTGGATTTTATAAAGGTTGGGTAATGGCGTTGTGTTTCGTTAGCCACAGCAACGTGTGGCCGGGTTTGCTAGTTTATTTATAAAACATGAAAGTGTATCTTACCACCACTCAAAAACAGTTTTTAGTTTTCAGATACGATCAGAAATATAACATTTATTCTTATTTTATTGCAAAGTGGAAATATTTTGACCCTTTGACAAAATACGGTCGAGGCCTGAGGGGTTAATAAATTATATTAGTGCATTAAAATCAACATAATAACAGCCTTACTTATAAAAAAAAACACTTCACGACTGTCAAACGGTGTTTTTGTTACACATAATATATAAGCCGGCGTAGTTCAGCGGTAAGGATATTGACTCGCACTCCGAATGTCGTGAGATCGAATCCCGGCGTGGCAAATAAATTTTATTTGATTAATTTGTGTTATTTCACAATTTATTCTTTTAAAATAATATATAGTACATTTGCGGCACGTTCCAAAGTTATCGCCCTGGTGTAAGACCACCATTCAGAATTGAAACGTTGCTTGAAATGGTTTTAGCCGTGTTTGGTGACCAGATCTGAATAGCCAGGTACTTCCCCACCTTCGTCTTCCCTATCTCCTTCCCCTACCCACTACCTTCAGCCTCACAACATACCCCAATTGGGAATGCCATAGTCCCACTGGCTCCAGACGGGAGCTGTTGGGACTCTTGTGCGGTATTCATGTAAAAAAAAGACTACATTTTCTTTTTTGGATTATTGATTAATAAAAAAATTATGGTAATTTTTCAGGATTAGTGTCCATGGTTATTATGAACAATTTTTAGAAAAAAAACTTTAGATTCGCCTTAATCACTATAAAAGGAAACTTTCTGCATCACGGCCGGCGGAAAATAATGCATTTTAATTTTCAATTGCGAAAATTTCACTTCGCGAACCGATACTATGACAACCCGGCGGAAATTGCTTCACTGTTATGTTGGTATCCCTGATACAAACAAGAGGTTTGCTTTACCAAACAAACCATTCTAAATATATACGAATAGAGTTTTGTTAACATTATAATTCTGTTTTTCATAATTACGCGCCTTAGCATGTATCCCACGAAGACAGCTACAAACGTATCTAGCTCTTGTTTCTATCAGGGATACCAACATAACAGTGACGAAATGGCCGCCGGGCTGTCATAGTATCGGTTCGCGAAGTGAAATTTTATTTAACACAATTGAAAATTAAAATGTTTTATTTTCCGCCGGCCGTGATGCAAAAAGTTTCCTTTTATAGTGATTAAGGCGAATCTAAAGTTTTTTTCTAAAAGTTATTCGTAATAACCATGGACACTAATCCCGAAAATTTACCAAAATTATTATATTGAACAATATGACCGAATCCGACAGGTACACATTAGCTCAGTTGGTAGAACACTGACCCGGCCACACACTGACCGAAGGTCCTGGGTTCCAGTCCCAGATGTGACCGTATCTTTTTCTGTTTCAGATTTTCTATTGAGTTTCGTTAATATTGTCTTCATTAATTTTTTAAAAAAGCTGTTTTTTTCTCCTTCGTATCAAAATAGCTTGCTTCAGAAAGGTCAAGGCCTCTTTTAACACTAGTAATAACAATCGATAAGTTATTAAAATATTCGTTATAAAAAGCATAATATAATAATATGTTATTCATGCATGTTAATATTTATTACGGTATTTCCAATGAAATCAACTAATTATCTACGGGTATTTCTCAGGGTTGCCAGTCACTATATATTGTTGGATATTCTTTTTCTCGTGCCCTGTCCGTTCAACAGACGTTGGCTATCATGTTGGCTATGTGGACTTTGTTTACTGCGGCCCGGAACAGCTCTACAGTAGACTGGCCAAACCACTATCTCAGCTTTTTTAGCCATGAGGTTCTCCTTCTTCCAGGGCCCCGTCTTTCGGCAATCTGAGATGCAAGATCTCGTACATCTCTGGATATCTCATCAGAAGTCCTAGATTTTGAAAATATCGGATTTTTATTGTTTTAGTAACTTCTTTTTCTTTATTCATCCAAACCATAACATCTTCATTTGTAACCCTGTCCATCCAGCTTATTTTGAGTATTCTTCTGTAGATCCACATCTCGAATGCCTCAAGTCGCCTAATTAGTTCTTCAGTAAGCGTCCATGCTTCCATTCCATAAAATTATATGGAAAACACGTAGCATCTGACCATTCGCATATTGTTGGGTAGAACATGATTTCAGAATGAGTTCGTATGAGGTACTCAAATACTGAAACGAAGTGTCCCACCCAGTGGCGTAGCAAGGGGGGGGGGCGAAGGGGGTGGAGTGCCCCGGGTGCCACCCGATAGAGGGATGACACTCGACCGTGGAAAAAAATTACGAAGGATATTGTCACCAAAGTATTGTATACATGAACATGTGGGGGGGGGGGGGGGATGACGACACCACGCCCCGGGGGGTGACATCCGCCAAACCCCCATCGATTTCAGTATTTTGTTGGAAAAAATACAATAGCCCCTTTTTACTATTACTGTGACGATTCACGTTTACATACGTTCCTTATCGCTATAATGCTGCAGCTCTTTCTTTCACATTAAAAATCAGAGTGTGCAATTCACACGCAGTAGAAGTGAAACTAGAAAGTCACTAGATGTCGCTTTCTTTTCTTTTGCCTGATTATTTTAAAGTGGTTTGAAAATTGGATATCGATCTCACAAAAATAAAAATGTATATTTTTTTTTTGGATTTGGTAGGTTTGGAACCTCTGTTCGCTGGATGTCTCTCTGGGCGCTGAGAGTCAGGCGCTTCATACCGCTGCGCTATTGGAGGCCCGTGCGTAGTCGTGAATTTACCGCAAGACCATCAAATAATAAATTTTTGTGACGCTTTTCCGTTTCATCCGAATTTCAAATCGCTAACGGGGCTAAAGAAGTTTCACTTCAAAAATGGTGACACAAAATATATGTGACTGTTTCCTCTAAAGTACTACTTTCTTACTTTGGAAGAAACAGATATATCTTATTACGGCGACGGGAATTGCGTTTCATTTTCTTCATATGTGTGAGGGAGATGCATGATAATGACCTTATGTTTCCTATGGGGAGTTGCAGACATACATTCACTGTTTGTCTTATTTTCGACTGTTGTTATTAAGTGTGTAAGAAAAAGCTGCAACATTATTAGTTTAAGAACAAAAGCTAAACCATCAGCTCGTTGACGTTTGCGGTTGTTGAATTTTTGAAATCATTGTAACTACATATTTGAAACTGTCAACGAGTTTGTATATCTCGGTACTATGGTGACAAATGACAACAATGTATCCAGCGAAATCAAAAGAAGAATAGTAGCTGCAAATCGATACTACTTTGGGCTACAGAAGCATATGAAATCTCGCCACCTTACCAGAAGAACTAAAGTCCTGCTTTACAAGACCCTTATACGACCTGTTCTTATGTATGGTTCGGAATGCTGGACAATCAGTAAGGGTGATGAAGGAGCCCTAGAAAGTTTTGAAAGGAAGGTGCTGCGAAGGATTTACGGCCCAGTCTGTGATAATGGAGAATGGCGTATCAGATACAACCAGGAGCTATACGATCTTTACGAGGACCCTAATATATCCAAAGAAATCAAAACTGGAAGACTCAGGTGGGCTGGACATATCCAGAGAATGAGCGAAGGAGATATTCCAAAGCGAATTATGGATGGTGCACCTGGGGGTCGGAGAAGAGTTGGAAGACCAAAGCTTCGATGGCTGGATGGAGTGGTGAAGGATGCAAGCACCATCGGCATCCGAAACTGGCGCAACGCAGCACAACACCGACAGTCATGGAGGCAGGCTCTGCTGGAGGCCAAGACCCGACCTGGGTTGTAGAGCCACAGATGATGATGATGATGTAACTACATATATAACATACTTTCAAAATTATTGTCACGTCTAGTAGTATTGTAAGGTCTACGGAGAAGTCATGGTGCGGTGTGTGAGAGAGCTGTGAGAAAATTATTGAAGTAAAACTTCTTAACGCACGCTCGACTTGAGGGATAAGCTGGTGAATGCGTTACGAAAAGTGGTGATTGTTTCGAAAAATGTCATGCGAACGGTAATCGATGCGAACGGTGATCGATTGTTAGGCGAACGGTTGGGCCATTACGCACGCTTGACTTGGGGAGTGATAAGTATAAGGAAGGTCACCCCAAGGTCGTAGGTCACCCCAAGGTCTTAGGTCACCCCAAGGTCGTTGGTCACCCCAAAATCGTAGGTCACCCCAAGGTCGTAGGTCACCCCAAGGTCATAGGTCACCCCATAGTCGTAGGTCACCCCAAGGTCGTAGGTCACCCCAAGGTCGTAGGTCACCCCAAGGTCGTAGGTCACCCCAAGGTCATATTTCACCCCAATGTCATATGTCACCCCTAGGTCATAGGTCACCCCATTCGCTACATTTGGTAACTTAGCAGAGATATCTGGGTTCATTGGGCGAGGTTTGTCTTGTAGTTTTACTTCAGTCGTGTGGTCTAAAGCACACTCGTTTTTTTTAACTTTCTAGCTTTGGGGGAAACGGACCTACATTGTGTATCTCATCTTTTGAAAGAGCTGCAGCATAATTGTGATAAGGAATATATGTATGTAATGTAAATGCATATGTATGCAAAAATTAACTGTCTAAGCTTCAGTGCACCTAAAGGCAATGTAGTCTCTTTCACAAGGGCAAAACAGACGATCATATTTGAATATTCAATTAACGGTAACATTTTTCATCGCTTTAGTCAAATTAAAGATCTAGGGGTTACTTTTGACAGCAAAATGACATTCCACCAGCACACAAATGACTTATGCAACAGAGCATATAAACTGCTGGGCTTTGTCATTCGCAATTCATGCTCATTTCAAAACCCACTAACAATTAGGCTACTTTACAACTCACTGGTGCTAAGTGTACTGGAGTCGAATTGTGTTATCTGGGCCCCATTTGAAGCATCCTGTATTTTAATAAACAAAAATTTTAACAAAACAAAAAAACGACTTCAAAAAATGCACTAAAAAGAAAAAAAATAATTTCGTATTCTTCTACAACTTTATAATCAACTTACCTTTTCTACTCATCAATATGTAGGTACGGTTGTTATTTTTGGAGTCGGTGTCGGCGGGAGAGGAGCTGTTAAGTGAACACGCCGGGCCGCGGGTACCTTGGTTGACACCGACTCCAAAAATAACAATCGTACCTACATATTGATGAGTAGAAAAGATAAGTTGAGATTCTGGCGCAAATCAATTTATTTGTACCAGAGTCTCACTCTCGGGCACGTCGCCATAGCATATTATATTTCCGATTGAGTCGTACAAATCTGTACCCGAATTCGCCCGTGGGAAGAGCGATACGCTATTTAAATATATTAGATAAAAATTTCGACATATTCTTCGAAAAATTCAATGAGTTTGTAAGGTTTTTGGCGCTACATTCTCACTGTGAAAATGATACTATTACAATTAATTAGATAAAATATCTGTAATGTTGTAAATTTTTTGTACACAAATAAAATGTTTATTGCCTTTTGAAAACGGGAAAGTGGAAGGGAAACTGGGGATGAAAAGAGGACGCGGGAGGGAATCGGGGGCCGTAACGGGAAAGATTGGGAAAGGACAAGCAAGCAGAAACAATTTCTGTGTCCGTATGGCATTGAAACGCATGCTGAGTACCCGCTAACAATAAATAATATATTTATATACATACAAAATAAAATATTCTTGTTATATGTACGCTTGTATGTGAGTTGTCTATGCATTGCTGAACCATTCATCCGATTGCGATGAAACCTTGAGGATTTGATGTGCGCATGCCCACGATGGTTTCTACATGCATTAGTGAGCTCTAGCATCATAAAATTATGCTTTGCTAACAATGCATTGCTAAACCGTTCGTCCGATTGCGATGAAACTTTGGCGAGTTGTTGTGAGGACGCATGTGTTGTGAGGTTTCTGTATATAATGGTGAGCTCTGGCATTATGAAATTGTATAAAAAATTGCAATAGGTGGGCACATAAGCTGTTTGAAAACTAAATCGGGACTGAATGTACGGAATGTGGGAGAAGGGAGGGAAACGCTGGAGGGGGTTCGCGGGACGGGGGAAGCATAGAGGGGAGTGGGGAGAGAGAAAGCGGAGTGGGAACGCGTGAGGGGAAGGGGAGGCAGAAGGGTAACGGAACGAATGGGAAAGGACACGCGGGGAGAAACATTTTCTTTATTTTGTGGCATTGCAACGCACGCTGGGAAATCGCTAGTACTATATAAAAATAATTTGGCGAAGTTTAAACAGTTTTCATGTTTGGTGAAATTATTGCAGTAGATTGTTTTTTGTGTTATATATTTTTTTTACATGAATACCGCACAAGAGTCCCAACTGCTCCCGTCTGGAGCCAGTGAGACTATGGCATCCCTAATTGGGGTATGTTGTGAGGCTGAAGACAGTGGGGAGGGAAGGAGATAGGGAAAAGGAAGGTGGGGAAGTACCTGGCTAATCAGATCTGGTCACCAAACACGGCAAAAGCCACTTCAGGCAACGTTTCAATTCTGGTGAATGGTGGTCTTTCACCAGGGCGATATTGAGAGTATCTTCCACTCTGGAACGTGTCGCAAATATACTATATATTATTTTAAATTAATTAATTATGAAATACCTAAATTAATCAAATAAAATTTATTTGCCACGCCGGGATGCGTATTTACAATCCCTAACGCGTTTCAGTCGCTTTAAATTTTCAATATCAAAATTTAAATATTTAGAAATAAAATTATTAATTTCTAATATACACATTGGAAAGATTATTTTATCTAGAATTTAGAACATTTTTTTGTTTTTGGAAAGTGATAAAAATTATCAATATAGAGGTGTATTTACAATATATGGGAATAATATTAAAATTTTAATATTTAGAAATAAAATTATTAATTTCTAATATACACATCAGAATGATTATTTTATCTAGATTTTAGAACATTTTTTGTTTTTGCAATGTGATAAAAAATAACCAATATAGAGGTATATTTAAAATGTAAATTGTCGTTACCGCGACTGAATCGGTGTAGGTTTTGTAAATACGCGGCCGGGATTCGATCCCGCGACCTTCGGAATGCTAGTCAAGCGTCTTACCGCTGCACTACGCTGACCGTCAAGTATTATATAGTGAATTTGTCTTATATATTGCGGCAATCTTGATGGGGCATGACAATATTGATGGCCAACACCTTTTCCCTGCAAAACTTTAATTGACAGGCAAGAAAATTATGTTCGGCAACAAGCAATACATAATGGGTAATATATATGTAGCTTGTTTGCCTTTAATTTTAATAATTGGCTACATACCAGTCTTAACTGGTTTACAAATAGTCTAGACATGGGCAGATTCATTCCCAGGAGTGAATCGATTCAGTCTGATTCCCCTGGCCTTTTGAATTCATTCCTTTTATTCATTCCTGTAATTCGTTTAAATCCAAAAAAAAATCTAAGTGTGCAGTTCACGCGCGGTAGAAGTTGAAACCTTCAGAAAACTAAACTTCGAGAGAATGAGACGAATGCAGAGTAACAGAAGTAGGATAATTGTGGGGTTTATTTATTATTGTTACCAACTTTAAAAATTATTTTACATTTTATTCTACGAAACACCGCACAAAGAGGACACTGATTAGTCTATCTCATTCTCTCGTAGGCTATATCCTATAGATGTATGCGTTTGTTTCTTTTTAGTGTCGCTCGTTTTCGTTTCATCGAGTTTCAAATCACAGCGGTGCTAAAGAAGTTTTCACTTAAAAAAACTTAAATAGTTTGTTTCACTTCTAGAATTTTTCTAATTTTATTTAATAAACTTAAAATAGTTCCACTTATCGTGATCTAATATAAACATACATTTTAAGGTTAATATTTTATTACAGCTGACCACAGTCGATTGTTCTTATAATATCTGCAAATTTACATTTCTACCCAAGATTGGTAGGTAATTGTACTCCAATATCTTCGGTAGGAGGCGTCTACTAATATCTACAGGAATTCCAAAAACTGAAAAAATCGAACTAATATCTATGAGAAGGAAAGTGTTGACGAATATCTACGGCTCAAACTGTAAACGAATATCTATGAGAACCAAAGTGTTGACGAATATCTACAACACTGGCAGAGGTTGGATTTGCAATTATGTATAGCATATTGGAATAACGTAATATTGCGTATGCAGTTTAAAAAACTTATTTTATGTGTCTTCTGTCTTGCCTGGCAGTGACTTGATTAACTCGCAAGCTGCAGACCTAGCAAGGACTGTAGCGTTCCGGACAGACCTGGGACCTGAGATCGATGAGATTGAACTGGGACGATGACGTCAACTGAATAGAGAATAAATGTTTTAATTCCTGAATATAGAGTGCTCCAGAAAAACTCGATAGCGACAGACTAGGTACGTGGACCTGGGACGTCAGGACTATGACTGGGATGGACTGGGACAACTAAATAGTTAATGTATTAATTCCTTGCATAAATGAAAGAGACCCGTTGCTCGGAATTCAGAACTAGTAATTCAGCTGACTCCCTACCGTTTTTCCTTTGGGTCGGGAACCACGATGATATACCTATGCGTGTTCTTATGAATGGCGGCGTGGGAGCGGGATAGGTACTTTTTTATTTATTTTTTTTTATTTAGAAGAAAAGTAAATGTTTACAATAATAATATGTTACATTATCAGTTTTTATGATTACCCAATTAGTAGAGAAATATTCTCGGGTCTAATTGTGGAGCTAGTCTATGTACTTATATTTAGAACTGCTTACAGATAATACGTTACAAAAATGAAAATAAAATACTGTAAGATATTACAAAAAATTGTACAATTAGAAAAATACAGACAATTATAGAAATATAATATCAACAAAATATTCGCATCAGATTATATCTGAAAATCATCGATACAAATAAGATAATCTGTTGCTTCTCTGTGAAAATACAATGCGAGTTTTTTTTTTAAATTCAAGATAGTTTTTTTCACTTTTTATTGCATTGGGTAATTCGTTATATAGCTTTGGGCCTACATATTCATAATGGTGTTGTGCAGCTGTCGTGTTGCATCTAGGTACATATACATTCCCAGATGTTCTAGGTCTTATACTTCGTGTTGAGGACACTTCATATTCTTTAAAAACTGTTAAAAAGCGCTTTTTTGAAATAGTTTTGAAACCGATAGGACCTTAAATTTTTCAAAAAGTTCGTTGGTTCGGAAAATTCTTGGTTTTTTTAATAATAACTTTGATGATCATTTTTTGTGTTGTTACTATCGGATAAAGATTATTCATACAGATGCTTCCCCATGCGATTATGCCGTACTGCAATACTGACTGCACAAAAACAAAGTAAACCATTTTAATATTTGAATGATTTAGGATATTTCTTAAACGTATAAAAATGTAAGTAAGTTTTCTAATTCTTTTGACACAGTTTTCGACATGTTTCTTAAATTTCATGTTACTTTCTATAGTGATCCCTAGATATTTGACATCTGTGGTTTTCTTAAGGACTAAATTTTACAATTATCGTTACATTCTCCTCCTTTACACGAACGACTGTGCACTATCACTCTAATATTGAAGTCAGTTACAGGATTAGTAATGTAAAAAGGTATATATGATGTTTTTTCTACATTAAGACTAAGTAAGTTATCATCAAACCATTCCTTCAATATGTTAATGTCAGCATTCGCAGCTATATTCACTCCTGTCCATGTTATTCCTTCGATTATGATGACTGTGTCATCCGCATATGAGATGACATTTCCATTAAGAGGGAGACTGAAGATGTCATTGACATAATATATAAGAAAAAGTATTGGCCCGATTACCGTGCCTTGTGGAATTCCATATTCAGAAGTCAAGGGTTCACTTAATGAATTATTTAGTTTAACGTATTGTTCTCTATTTTAAGTAACTCTGGAACCAAGATAAAGCTTTGTCTTCCAGTCTAATTTTCTCTAGCTTAGCGATCTGTCTAGAATGCGACACACTATCAAAAGCCTTTTTTAGATCGATAAATATTCCCAGACACTTCCGACGTCTATCTAAATTCCCCATAATTAGAGAAGTCAATTTTGTAATGGGATCATGAGTTCCTAGATTAGGTCTAAATCCATATTGGTTAGAATGCAGAATTTTTTTCCTTCTAGAAATAGGAATAGTATCTTTTTAAATATTTTTTCAATTATTTTAGAAATGTTAGATGTCAGAGATATTGGCCGGTAGTTAGTCATTTGCTCTGGGTTGCCAGATTTAAAGATTGGACTAATTACAGTTTTTTTTGTAATTATTTGGAAATCTTCCAACAGAAAAACTTAAATTAATGATATGCACGATAGGTATTTTTAGAAAATCTTTAAGATTTTTTATGGTTGCTACTGTTATTCCATCATATCCCGGCGCTGAGCCACCTCTCAGTGAACTAATTACATTTAAAACTTCCGGTTCCGAGGTGGGTTCCAGAAATTGCATTTTATTTATATCCATTAAATTTCTCTCAAAAGCCTCAGTGGTTTTGCTAGCAGCTAAAGGGTTAATTTGTTGTGCTAAATTTTTTCCAACATTTGCAAAAAATTTATTAAATAAGTTCGCACATTGAGTCGGCGCATCTTTTACGTCTATAGAATTACCATTGTACGTCATGAATTTCCGACCCTTTCGGTTTCTTATCAATAATTTCCTTGATTATCGACCACATTTTTTTTATCATATTCTACTTGTGACATTTTTGTCTTATAATATTGTCCTTTAGTATTCCTTATTACATTTGTAAGCATATTTCGATATTTGACAAAGGTATTTTTTAATATATAATTGAAAAGATTTTTTTTATAAAGTATGTATAAATGTTGTTTTTCTCGCACAGATTTCACCAATCCAGGACTAATCCATGGTTTTATTGGGCGGTATTTAGAAACTAACTTCTGTAACTTAGAAAACGGTGCATGCCTTTATATGTTTTGTTAAAATTTCCTCAAAGAGGCGAGAGCTCTCTAAAATATCCCGGCTATCTAATACACACGCCCAGGATTCCTTAGAGATTTTTTCCTGAAGAAGCTCTTTATTTAGCACTAATTTAGTATATTCTCTATTTTTTAATTGATTAGTACGTGTTATTGCATTATAATACAATAAGCACATGTAGTAGTGGTCTGTTATACCGGTTTTATATACAATAGACTGAAATCTCTTGGTATTATTACTATTTACCCAGACGGCCGGGGTAGTGCATCGGTAAGGCGCTTGACTAGCATTCCGAAGGACGCGGGATCGAATCCCGGCGTGGCAAATAAATTTTATTTGATTAATTTGTGTATTTCACAATTTATTCATTTAAAATAATTATATAGTATATTTGCGGCACGTTACAGAGTGGAAGATACTCTCAGTATCGCCCTGGTGTAAGACCACCATTCAGAATTGAAACGTTGCTTGAAATGGCTTCTGCCGTGTTTGATGACTAGATCTGAATAGCCAGGTACTTCCCTACCTTCCTCTTCCCTATCTCCTTCCCCTTCCCAATGCTTTCAGCCTCACAACATACCCCAATTGGGGATGCCATAGTCCCACTGGCTCCAGACGGGAGCAGTTGGGACTCTTGTGCGGTATTCATATAAAAAAAATAAAAATAAAAATATGGTCAATACAGGAAGGTTTCTGCCCAGCGACGTGACGAGTAAAATTGTTAATGCATGATTTAAAATTCATCTTAGTTAGAATATTAATATATTCATCCTTTAGGTGAGATCGATGATTTTCAGATATATCCACATTAATATCACCAACCAAAAAAGTAAATAAATCCCGAGTTTTGCAAAGAATTTCATTTAGTTGACATATAAACTACGAAAGATCTGACAAGTGTGTCCTGTAGATTGCAATTAAATTAATTGTCAGTTTATTTACACATAATACTACACGTAAACAGTTTACCTTGTCAATAGCAACTTCCTCAATATTCCGTATTATCAATGTATTTCTAATGAATAATAATATTCCAGAGGTTTGGTTGATTTCGAGTGTTGTCGCAATGCAGCTATAGCTCGGTATATCGAAGTGAATATTGTTATTGGAGTGACATTCGGTTAACACTATAACTCCCGGCTTTTTAAAATTAAATCTAATTGCACTAAAAATTCACAATTTTTTTTGTTGACACTTCTAATATTTATATGCATTATACTAAACAGTGGATTACACTCGTACAGAACCTCATTGCACTCGTCGCTAGTATCACAAACATTTTCATTAATTTTGTACAGCTGGTCAATATTTTCCGTCATACAATCTTCCATTTTTAGTAATCTATTTTTTGACGAGCAATTGTCATCATAACCTGTTTGTATTCACATTTATCACTGTTCGCACTGTGATTAATTGGATTATTTGTAGATCTTCTTTCGTTGTTTAAGATGCAATTTTTGCATTTTGGTGGTTCTTGTTTGTTATTGCATTCTTGATATTTATGGTTGCCTGCGCAATGTGAGCAGGCTGGGTCTTTTGTTTTATTTAGACATCTTAGGCTCGAATGGTTAAATTTAAGGCAGTGGTAGCATTGCATAATTGGATTGCAGTCCTCTACCTTCACTTTGTGGTAGGTATCCGATATTAACACTATTTTTGTTCAAAATAGTTCTTCTCATAGCTCCGCTAGTTTCCACAATGATATTCGAGAATTCAGTGTTTTTTCTCTTAATTACCTTTTTTATCTCCATTTTGTGTAAAGTAGCATCCATTTTGTGAAAATTTTTGATATCTTCGTTTTGTAGTAAAATGCTCTTTACTTTAGGCAGCTTCGCGGCGGGCCGCCTATTGAATAATATTTAAATACCTATGAAACATTATAATATTTAAATCGTTTACTGCACACATAATTATTTTTTTTTTTTTTATTGAAATTTTTTGATACAATACATATAATACATACATGAAATAATGAAAAGTATATAAAAAAACTTAATATAATTAATGTATGAACAAAAAAATCCCACAAAGGCAATGCCTGTGCGTGGGTATAATATAGATTTTTTACTTTTATTTCTATGGTTATAGTGAATATTTTAAGTATACATAAATAAGGGATTTAAAAAAAAGTAACTGAATAAATGCATTTAAAAACTACAGCATAATAACAGTCTGCACTGTTATTATTGTATTTGTAAGTTTTGTAAGAATAGATGTTACAAGTGCAATTTAAAAACATAAAAAAAAAAAACAAACAAAATAAACTAGCAAACAATATTATAAATCTTCTCTAAAAGCTGTCCAATGATAGATATATTTAATGGCTTTATTTAAACTTGTAGGAAAAAAATATCTGTTTCAGTGTTTTTTAGCCAAATTTTGGTATATTTTTTATAAGATTGAAGATTTTGACATATGTTCTCTTTAAAGGTTGTACATAGTAAATTATACATTTTTGGAGCTATAAAACTAATATGCCTTTGGGACAACCTAGTTTTGCAGTGGCGTACTGCATACTCACATGTGCCACGTCTTTGGCTGGTACGATTTGAATTTTTTAGAAAGTTATTTGGACGCATGTAAATAAATTTAAGACATTGAAGTCCATAGGTCTGTCTAAGGTCCAAAATATCAGTTTCCTTAAACAATTGTTTGGAGGGATACGATTTATTTTTTTTGTACATAATCTTAATAATTGATTTTTGGGCAATTTCTAAAGGTTTTACATGATTATTGTAAGCTCCACCCCAGCCAATTATTCCGTAGGAAAGAGATGAATGGACTAGTGCATCATAAACTAGTTTTATGGTTTTTATATTTACTATGTTACACATTCTTTTAAAAATATAATTTAAGTATCTGAGTTTGTTAACAGTATTTTCTATATGGTTGGTCCATTTAAGTTGACAATCTATGGTTACACCTAAGTACTTGAAATAATTTAACAGTAAAATAAATGGAAAATAAAAATGTATGGTGCCGTTAAAAATCATAGGATGCAAGGTCAAAGTAAGGAATGAAGAATCAATTCCTTTTAAAATTGAAAATCAGATTGAGCGTGTCACAAGATTGAATTTATTCATTTAATTCAGTCATTCAATTTTGCCTATGTCTAGTTTATAAGAAGTATATAAGAATATCCTAGAAGTGTTTAAACACGTATGAGGATAAACTGGTATCGAATAAATAGCGAAAAAACTTCTTCCCAACATTATCATTTTCCTTAAATTAGAAGTTTTATTCCAAGAAATTTAATATCAGCTTGTTTGTTGTTGAGAGAGGTCGAAGTTTAGTTTACAGAAACCAAATTTTCTACCATTGTAAAGGTAAGTCTCCTAATTTTTTTATCCTTTTATGAAATTATATTGCTGATCTCAGTAGCAGAGTGGTAAAGAAAGCTTGGTTGAGAAACCCAGAGGTAACGAGATCGAAACCCAGTACGGTCGGTACTTTTTAATTTTTTTCAACCACTGGAGCAATTATTGTCAAAAAAATAGCAGTCCAAAATTGAACCACATTTTCCCAACATTCGTAAAACATTTATTGTAAGTAATTATTTCAAACATTTCCATGACCAGCCATTTATTTTAAAACGAAGTTATTAAAATGCTTTATCTATTATGACCATAGATGTCGCGAATCCGAACTTCGTAGACTATTTTAGAACGATGTTTCAAAATCCATGTAAATGGAATATTTCTAAACACATCCGAAAACTACAAACTGTTTATGAAAGGTGATAAAATGAATAACGGAAACTAAAAAGGGTGCAAGAGCCATTGACAAAAAGGAGATAGACGGGAATTTAAAGTGCGCTCAAATATTTAAAGAAAACCCTATTTTATTTTTATGCCAAATAAACATAATGGCATCATTTTCGTTATTTGTTTTTGGGGTGTTATGCCGTGTTGCGCTACCTCCTTCTTTAGCCAACGTTTCGGACATCGTTGCAGTGTCCGGATCTGCCCTGATGCAGGGCCGGATCTACGAAATCTAGCGCCCTGTGCAGTAGGTACCGATGGCGCCCCCCCCCTACATTTTTATTTTGATTAAAAATTCGTTTACCCCAATTTTTTTTTTTTACACTAATTTATCAAATAAAATCAAGACATATAAAGGGTGTAACCCTATCTAATAAATAAATTTTCGAATAAATAAGCCACGATCTATGTAATTCTTCTCCATTAGGCAGTTTCTTGTAATAATATTTATTATTAAATTTACGCTTGTTCGTAATAGGAAAATCAAAACCTTTCAATTGTACAGGACCTTCCTGAACTAATAAACTAATGGAATTTTGAGATAACTTTGGCCAGCATCCGGGATCTTTCAATTCAAGCTCTGAAAACAGAATTAAATTTAAACTGCTATCAGTGACGTTATTTTTATCTTCTAATAATTCGACCGGAGGAATTTGTGCGATAGATATCTGTTTAGATGTGCTCGGGACCATTGTAACGTCATTGCGCGGGACATCATTTTTTATCGGTGCTGGAGAAATTGGAATTAAAAAATTCCCAATGGAAACGAGTTTTTTTATGTCATTATGCTCTTTAATTCTAAGTTTTAGATTCTGCGAGCCTGAAAGTTTTTTTAAATTATTGTTCTATTCATTGTAATCCACAATCCACAACCTCTAAGAACCAATAGAAATGTAGTTATAAATTAAAAAAAATCTAATAATATAACCTCAAATTTGTAGCTTGCATTTCCATTTCCCCTGTGTTCTGTGTTGAGCGAACAAACACGAACGTATCTATGGTATCAACGGCTTACGAAAGACGCTTACACTGATTATTACTGACTGTAAAATAACAAATCTAATAGAAATTAATTATAGGTACATTTAAGGAACTTCAACTGTCAAAACAATGATGAAACTGTTAAAAAGTTGCAACCTTGCAAACCGTGCGATGTTTATGCTAATGGAATTTACTAAAGATTTCATAAGAAAATGGTCTTTAAGTCCCTTCTCCTAGAGACTTAAATCGTACAAAAGCATTTTGAAAGGCGCCGTCGGTTTGTTTGTTCTCTTGAATAAAAGTACGGCGCTGTGATTGGTTAATGAATTTGGATCGCACTCATTCGTCGTAAAAGACGGTAAAAGATATATAGAAAAATAGATCTTACGTTTAAACTAAATATATGGAATTTGTAAAAAAATTCTGTAACTGACTATAAATTCGTAAATCGTTGAATTCAAACCAGATGCGTGCGCAGTCTGTATCTTTGGAAAGTGTTGCTAGAGCGTAATAATTATTTCGTACTATGGGTAATTTTTAAACGATTCAGGGAATATTATAACAAATTTTTAATACAATATTTATTTTCTCACGGCGCCCCTTCGGAGTTGGCGCCAGGTTTTTTGCACGTTTTTGAACGTATGGCAGATCCGGCGCTGCCCTGATGATGGACACTGCAACGATGTCCGAAACGTTGGCTAAAGAAGGAGGTAGCGCAACACGGCATAACACAATTATGCCGTGTTGCGCTACCTCCTTCTTTAGCCAACGTTTCGGACATCGTTGCAGTGTCCGGATCTGCCCTGATGATGGACACTGCAACTATGTCCGAAACGTTGGCTAAAGAAGGAGGTAGCGCAACACGGCATAACACCCCAAAATCAAATAACGAAAATGCTTTTGGTCGTGAAAATCTTAAAACTTATCATAATGGCATCATGTTCGAGCGTACTCTAAATTCCCGTCTACCTCCTTTTTTGTAAATGGCACTTACACCCTTTTAAGTTTCCGGTATTCAAATATGCTTTCAAATTTTATATAATTTTTTTAAATTTAATATGTTTTAATGAAAAAAGTGGCTCATCTTATATTTTTTCTAACTAAGCACACACATATTTCATTAGGCAAATGTATTATAAACGTTATCGTCAACTCACTTTATTGTCGTTCCATGTAAAAATAAAAAATAAAAAATTCCCAAAGTTTCATAAATTTGTTTCAAATTGCGGTCGGAAATTTTGGTTTCATTAAGTAGTATATATTAATTATTTTGTTAAGATGAAGTCATAGTAAATAATGCAAAATCATATGTTTTTGTTTTGAAAATTTGATCGCTTAGAAGTATTGTAGATGCTTCAATTAAATACTGCGTGTAGAACATACCTTGGCCCTTAAAAATGTCGGTCATTTTTTTTATAAGTTTTTTAATAAGCCTATAAAAAAATAAATTATAAGGTCTAAAAAACACTCTTTCAAGTCCAAACTCTCCTATTTATAAACCCCTTTTCGGATATGGTTTTATTGTGTAATGTGGCAAATTCAGTTTATTTTATAATAATCACAAAAAAAGTTGATATTTACACCCAATCTTCCCAAAATAAAATAAAATATGCATTTTCGCGTTGATATTTTACAATACGACCGCTAGTCAACGAATTCGGTTATTCAAAGTGACCCCTATGGCGTCCACCGAAGAACTACTGTCCACGGCACAGTAGTGAACTAGTGGATCGCCTTAACTTTTAGATTTGAATATAAAGTGTAGCGTTTTCTCTTTCTAACACCGTACAGATCATATTTCTACCCATGATAGTAGTAGGAGTGTTTAAAAAAACGAACAAATTCAATTTCGGAGGCGCGTATGGGTTTCGCCGCCCCTGGAACCATTTATTGAATTACCAACACCTCTGCCATAGATCACCCCAAGTGAATTTCTGCATTTGGTGACTTAGCAGGGGTGCCCGAGTTCATGGGATGAGGTTTGTCCGGATCTTGGCGGCGGATGCGTCTGCCCACCAACTGCATGGCAGGCCGGATCGGGAGAGACTGGTTGAGGAAGACCTGTAGACCTCTTCAGCAGGACTCTCGGAACATCACCTTACCCACAGTGAGAGGGATTGTTTCATATGTCCGTCACTCCTGGACACACTGACCCCCAGATTCCTAACCACTCCTCATACCTTTTTCCTTCCCACGAATATCTCTTAAAAGACCCTCCACTTGGCATCCCCAAAGATGACAAATGTCCTGAGGGGGATGTAAGAAAAAAATTAGCCTGAGGGGTCAAGGAAAGGAGGTTGAGGAAGTTTGAAAAAGAAAAAAGTATGAGGAGAGTGAGTAGGAATCAGGGAGTGAATGTGACAGGGAGTGACAGACATCCTCGTATTGCGGTGCACTGCGTTGGTCGAGAGCGTCCGGCTGGAAAGAGGTAAAATGGTCTCCCTCAACCGGCTTCTCCCGATCTAGCCCCACATCATCGATGGCCGTGTTACATAAAAGTATTTGTAAAAATGTGTGACACCTCCAGTACTTGCCCATTGACATTTGGGCATTGGTTATATTGCGAGCCCTGCAATATTTTGGAATTCAACAGTTATTTTTTTTTATTATTATTTATTAAATTGAATATAATTACATCTAATACAATATAAGATATGGGTAGTCCCACAAAGCTGTGACAGATCAGCTTGTCTGTAGGTTCTACCATTTAATATTATTACATAACACACGTAAAGTTACAAAATTAATACGTAATATAAGATTTAGGATAGACAAATATGTTGTTCATTTATTAACCACTTTTTTGTCAGTTTATGGCAGGGTTCCTCATTTTTTTAGTAATAATAATAATAATAATCTTTATTCAATGAAATAACGACAATATAACTAAAAAAAATTACATGCTCAAAGTAGTTTACAAATAGATTACATCAATCAGTACAGAAAAATTAACAAATAGGAAGTAACGTAAGAAAGGTTACGCAGAAGTAGAATGGGCGTAGCCAGGGGGGGGGGTTTTGGGGGTTCAAACCCCCCCCCGAAAAGTTAAAACATCAACATCAATAATATTAAAATAAGGATAGTTAAGAGAATGTTATTTGTAACACTGACATCTCAAAATGATATTATGTATCTAAAAAGATAAATGGGGACCTCTGAAAGAAATAAAATAATTTAACTTTTAAGATCCGTTTTTTCGGTGAATGCGGTTGATTTTTTTTGGAATTCCGTTTCTAATCAGTGGTAAGGGAACGTACCCATACTACGTGACCAACTTTTTGCATATGGACCCCCCCCCCCGGTGACCAAAATCCTAAGCAACCCGCCGCTCATTTGTATGGAGCGTGACATTTTGAAGACCCCCCCCCCCCCTAAACGTGTCATGTAGTATGGGTACGTTCCCTAAGTGTATACGTACTTTGAAATTATTAGTTTACTTAGCAACAAGTGTTAAATAAACATATATCAGGATTAGTGTTACAGACAGGTGTTAGTGTATTGTGATTAGTGTTACAGTCAGTCAGCATAAATGTGATTATTAGAATAATTTGACTGCTTAAAATGTTTTAACATGTACTACTGACGTTTATTATGTATTTTGTTTTGAAAAGTTTTATTTTCTATACACATTTATTACTTTAATTTTAATTAAAAAAAAAAAATTAAGTAGTTACATAGAAAATAAAAATTTTCAAAGCAAATGCAAAGTCCGACAATACCCCCCCCCCCCCTCCCCCCCCGACACGTGTTTTGCACTTTCAGTATATTTTCTTGAACCCTCCCCGAAACTAAAACCTGGCTACGCCCGTGAGGAGTAGTATAGTTATACAGTATTTTAAGTTGTGCATAGCCTGCCCCACTAGGTGAACCTGTATTGAGGCAGAATTTTTGTTAATTGTTTCTCGCAATTTTATCTATGGTTTTTTTATAAATGTGTAAAGTAGGTTTCCATACAGCAAAAACTTTATTTTAGTTAACATTATTGTTTGCGTATACCTACACAATTCATAAACTGCAAGATTATTACTACAATAACAACTGTCAATGACTGGGCGTTTGGGTGAGGGCACCAGTATAGGCTCGATCATTAGAATGTATCCATATTTTAACATATTTTTTAAACTCTCTCTGTGTTTGACTCAGTTTGATGTTTTCTGGGAGAATGTTGAATATTTTTGTGGCAAAGTATCTAAAGCTACGTTGACCAAAGGCGGAAGAGAGTGCTGGAACTTGCAATATGTCTTTGTTGTAGTTACGTGTAAATCTTAAGTTTTTTTTTTTTTCGTAAAGTACATGTTTGTTTTTAAAGAGATGCATGGGGATAGTTTTTACATAGTTCTGTCGAACATCAAATACTCTCATTATTTTGAATATAAGGTCACTGTTTGCAGTTAGAGGAAGTTTGAGAATAATTTTCATAATTGTTTTCTGCGCCTTTTCGACAGGATCTAGAGCTGATGAAGTGCCCCCTCCCCATGCAATGATACCATACTCAATGATAGATTGGGTGATTGCAAAATAAATCGTTTTTAGGAGTTCTAAGTTAAAAAAGTTCCTTATGGATCTGAAGAAGTGTATTGTTTTTCTAATTTTATTTGCAATGATCTGGGTGTGTAGGTTCCATTTGAGGTATGGGTCAATGGTGAGGCCGAGGTACTTCATCTGTGAAGTGCGCTCTAAACTGGGGCACTTTGGGGCATTCATTGGAATTCGTACAGCTATGAATTTTTATGGAGTAATCATCATTAGGTTGGCCTGTAGTATTGATGCTTGAAGTAACATATTTTGTTTTCTTCGTGTTAAGGGTAAGTGTGTTGATATCTAACCATTTTTTAATGAAGTTAATATTTTCTTCAGTTTTTTTAAATACAGCTGACCAATTTTTGTCTTCGAATAATATGACAGTATCGTCTGCAAAGCTAACAATGTGTCCCTGAATTTCAAGGTTGCAAAAGTTGTTAATATACAGTAAGAACAGAGTCGGTCCCAAAACGCTTCCTTGTGGAATTTCATAGTCAGTTGAGCGCTGATTACTGAGGGTATTCTGTATTATTTTTTAAATTAATGTTTTGATTTAACATGTTGTAAGTCAAGGGTATCATATATTCGAGCGTTCTGCTACCATACTTATTTGATATTCTTGGTATTTTTAGGCCTTTGTTTTCGGTAAATCTTGTTGTGTGACTATGCACGAATAAATTTTTAAACGTGCTTTCTCCCGAATTATCCATTATTATAATGTACCAGAGAAGCCCTTTAATTGGAAGTAGGCCCTCAGACCATACAGTAATTTTAAGTAGTTTCTTTGTTTGTAAGTGCTAGGTTTAATTTTTTTTTTTAATTATAGCCGTTTGTAAATTTTGAATGTATTCAATATTAATTTTACTCGAGTGTCCCCAGGTTCGGATTCCATATCTAAGTATGGATTCGACCATAGAATGAAAATAAGTTTTTTATGATATATTAGTTCAAGCACAGATTCAAATCATCAGATTTGAAAAGAAAGTGGGCCATTCCTTGTGCAGCAGCCGAGAGCTTTGGGCGGTCCTCTCGACCACAATACGACAAATCATTTTTGAAGATCATTTTGATCATGATTGTAAACCTTGGACGCGATACTCGCCATCTTGTTAGCTGACGAGGAATCATACTAAAGGGATGATTGGCATTTAAAATCATCCGCCTCTCCTGCTATTGAAGAGTCGTTTTGGCTGGGAGCCAATTCTTCAAAAATGAGTTCTGCCATTCTCATGATGTGAGATTTGTTTCACAAAAGGAGATTACATCATATGTCATTTCAACTTACCACGGTATCAACATGAACTATTTAACTTAAGCAACCCCTTGCCAAACAGCCTTAGTTTTCAGGATGTCATTTTAGTCATTCCTTTGTATTTCTGATATCTTCTTTTCTTTCAAAATCTATAACGGCGGAGTCCAGCGGTAAGGCTCTTGATTCGCACTCCGAAGGTCGCGGGTGTGGCAAATAAATTTTATTTGATTAATTTGTGTTACTTCAAAATTTATTCATTAAACTAACTGACTAACTAACTATCATGTCGTTTCCGCAGGGGCAGGCAGAGAGGACGGACCGCCAAACAACTCGGTATTGGCACATACTCTTTGCCTTCACTCACATTCATACATCGTATCATACATACTATTCTATTATTCTGACTTTTGACATGGCCCGACTCAAGTATCTGATTCGCTTGATCGTGCCATGTCTTCCTCGGGCGTCTCCGACTTCTTCTACCATTCACATTCGCGTTGTATATTCTTCTTACACTACTTTATTAATTTAAGATAATATATATTGTATATTTGCGACACGTTCCAGAGTGGAAGATACTCTCAGTATCGCCCTGGTGTAAGACCACCATTCAGAATTGAAACGTTGCTTGAAATGGCTTTAGCCGTGTTTGGTAACCAGATCTGAATAGCCAGGTACTTCCCCACCTTCCCCTTCCCCTCCCCACTACCTTTAGCCTCACACTATAACCCCAATTGGTGATGCCTAGAGACACTGATTCATAGCTTTAATTTTTAAGAAATGTAGCATTAATTATTGAAAAAAATAGCTTTTATAGCTTTAATTTTGCGTTTTCATAGCTTTTATAGCTAAATAGGATAACGTCAAGGAATGGGAGCCGGCAAGAGGGGAAAAACAATTAAATTGGCAAAATCACTTGAAACATGTTTATTTTATTATTGGTTGAAACTCAACATGGCACATGTTTCTACAGAAGAGTGTGTCATGTTCGTTCTACGATCTGTCAATACAAGATTATAGCAACTAAAAAAATCTTTCTGCGTCAACACTATTCACAGGGGCCCACACAGTCATCAGAGCTGCCTCAGCAAATTCTCTGTGAACAATTTTTACAGCTAAGAGTAGCTGAATTATGTCTACAGTGACTCCATCCCTCACTTGCTCTACAAGCTGTCTTTGAAAATACCTGTTACCTTCCAGGAATTTACTGTCATCAACAGATTTAAACGTTGGAGCAAACCTACTTTTACTTGCTAAAAGAATAGCGTCTGATCGCTGGACATTCTGACCTACAATTGCAGGATTGAACATTTTACCTGCATGCTCAAGAAATTGATTAGTGCTGTTGTCGAGTTTGTTGAGTTTTGTTGTAAAAATCGCTGCAATTTCGCGTTTTAACGTTTTTATAGCTAACAACATCATTTATCGCTTTAATTCGCTAATATATCGTTAATGCGATGAATTAGTGTCTCTAGTGATGCCATAGTATCACTGGCTCGAGACGGGAGCAGTTGGGACTCTTGTGCGGTATTCATGTTAAAAAAAAAAAAAAAAACTTCTCAATCAATGAGTCAATCTTGCTCAAAATAATATGTATATCACCTCATCACCTCATCCCCGATATCAGTCATCCTAAAAGTCGTACAAAATTAGCAAACAGTGTAAAGATTTAACGTTTGCCACTCAATTGCAGAATGTTGGCGGTACTTTTCTTCCTGCTGGTGGCGTCTTCGTGTGTAGATGTAGGGAGAGGGCAGGCCAAGGGAGAAGCATGTAAAATTGGCGGCCAGACGGGCAAGTGCGTGGAGTACTACCTCTGCAATTCTGACTTCTCAGAATCTGCCAGCGGCCTGGACAGCAAGGAAAAGTAAATAGTTTATTACCTTTTATCATTCATCCTATGTGCCGCTTGAAGTTATGAAAACCCAACTAAAGTGACAGTGGAGGTAATCCACCTCTTGCCCGCCCTAATATATGAAACTGATGGGTACTCCTTCAAGGCTCTCGCAAGATTCTAATTTTTTTTGTTAAACGAAGCTACATTTATTTATTTTGAACGAATCTAGACCTCCAGTGTCCATGCATACGTTATTAGTAAGCAGTATGCAAGTGCTTAACAGGAAAAACAAAATGCAAAAAATAGGTTAGGAAGACAAAGATAAATTAAACAGGGCAAAAGAAAAACTCATTCATGAGGCTCCATGAGGCGGCATTGCATCTGTAAAAACCCGCAAGCACCTGCATAAAATAGAGAACATAAGTAATACAATAAATCTCAAATCAATTGGCAAGTACCAACAAAAAATGTGAATGGCTTTCGGTCTGATCATAAACTACACTTAGCTTCCGTGTCCCTTAGCCAACCACTCAGTGAAGCCTCAAAGAATGTTGGGGAATATTTGGGGTAAAATACCCGAAGACTAAAAGAAAATTCAGCGTTGGGTAGTCAGAGGCAGGACAAAGGACAGTCAAGGTCGTCTGATCAAGCCTCAAGCCTGCACATATCATTGGGGGAGGCGCAGATGATTTATTTTTTATTTTTATTTAACTAAAGTGACAGGTCAGGTGGAAACTTATGGGGCAATCGGCTGACGTGAAACTTTTATATCGTTTGTGGGATCGTTATTAGATAACGGACGTGATCGCCTGTCAGATTTGTGTGATTTTTATGGCTGTTATTTGCTTTTTCTATGTACAACTACATTATGAATAAATAATCATGCATAGAGTCTGTCCAATAAGAGAAAAAATATAAAAATTGAACTACAAAATTTGTAGGCTGGCAACACCAATTTAACTGTCAAATATTATTTTAAAATGCAATGTCACTGAATGTATAGAAAACAATAAACCACATTTTTTGTTCATGACATAAATTTGATTAAAATGTGTTTTATGAAAGGAAGAATCACTAACGGTGAGTTTAGTTACACTACTTTTAGATCTGAATGAGTTAAATATATTCAGATCTAAAATTAGAGACATGATCTACAGCCCAGGCAACGCTAGTAGGTACTTTATCTAGTATTAAATAAATGTAAGCAATCTCTAAACTGTGCTTTATATTTTATTACATTATCGTTTTTCTTCATTATGTTAACACAAAATTGCGAAGGTATAATAATAATAATATACCTATACGCAATTCTAATTTTGAGATCAGGGTAGCTATATTGGAGTGGGTAGCTATATTGTAATGAATTTTTTTTTTTAATCTATAATATAAAAATGAATCACTAAATGTGTTGCTAAGCGCAAATCTCGAGATCATCTGAACCGGCTTCGCTAATTCTTTTTTTAGAATACTCCTTGAAGTACGAGGATGGTTCTTACGGAGAGAAAAATTAAGAAAATTACTCAGAAAATTGGATAATTTCAGAAAACCCGCACTTTGACAGTTCGCGTGTTTGAGAATGACATTTGCAAAACAATAATTGTTAAATCAGGATTCTATTTTTGAAAATCTTTAAGTTGATAAATTTATTTAAAGTAGGTACTCCCCTAATAGTTTGAATTGAATCAAGAATTTAAGATATTTTAAATAGGTACCTATGTTAAGTATCAAATTTAATGTAAATTGTCAAATTTAATACAAAAATTGTAAAAGGTGGCACGCGGATTGTTTAAAAACTGAATGTACTGGGATTGAATATATGGAACGTGGGAGGAGGATTGGCGGGACAAGGGAGAGGGAAAGGGAAGAAGGAAGGCGGGGAAGGTGGAAGGGGAATGCGGGAGGGGAAGGGTACGTGTGAGGGGGGAGGGGAACTCGAAAGGGTGGTTAGCAGGAAGGGGGTGGAGTGGAGTGGGGAGAGGGAAGGTGGAGGTGACGGAGGGGGAACGCGAGAGGGGAAGAGGACGCAGGAGAAGAAGGAGAGGCGGAAGTGGAACGGGACGAATGGGAAAGGACGCTCAGGGAGAAACAATTTCTTTATTAAATGGCATAGCAACGCATGCCGGGACCAGCTAGTTTTTTATAAAAATGTAGGTTACACAGTTTTACATCAACAGCATGAGTTATATGTTTAGTATTGCCAGTTGAGATGGTATAAGACCATCAGACTACACAGTGAGGCAGGCAATGTCTATGGAGCTTCATCGACAGTCATCCAGAGGAAGACCGAAGAACTCCTGGATGACTCAATGCTCTAAAATTCTTCAAAGAAACGGTCTGGATGAGGGCGATACCCAGAACAAAAGAAGTTACAACCTGAGAACGAGAAGAGCCGACCCTAACAGCCTACCTAGGCAATGAGTTGGGACAGCGCAAGGAAGAAGATTGCCATTTGAACTACAGTGGCGCCCTCTTTTATTTATTTATTTTTTTTTATTGAAAGAATAGATATACATATTAAAATCAACAAACAAGTCCTGCTAAGCCAATTGAATTGGCTTGTCAGCAGGTGCTTATATTTTAGTTACATATAGATTTTTTACATTTAAAATTTACATCTTATATCTACAGATTCAACTTTTTTTTTTATACATATCAATATCAATATAATTTTTTTTTCTGATAACCAATTTTTCACCATATATTTAACCTTATTCATAGAATTACATTTCTTTATATTGTCAGGTAATAAATTAAATATTTTCGGTATGATGTATTCAAACGTTCTCTGTCCGTACTTATTGTTAAATTTCGGAACTATTAACCCGTCGTTGCGCGTGAATCTAGTGCTGTAGGTATTTATGATCTAATTTCTCTTTATGCTGCGGGGTAAATATATGTTGAATTATAATTTTGTGCCATAGTATTGCTTTAACAGGTAAAATTTTGGCACTCTGAAACAGCAACGGTGTATCATGTCTCTGTTTGAAAATATTAGGGACGACTAATAATTTTACAATTGCGTATTGTACAACTTGTACTTGTTTCAGATTGGTTGTAGAAGTATTTCCCCATATTGTTAATCCATATCTTATAATAGATTCTGCCAGTGACATATAAATTATTTTAAGTGTTTCAATTGAAAGAAAAAATTTTAATGTGTACATTCTGCCAGCAATTGATCTGAGTCTTTTACAGGTTTTTTTAATATGTTTGTCCCATTTAAAAAAACAATCTACTGTGACACCAAGATACACGTATTCCGTAACTAATTCTAAGCTTTCACATTTACAATTAGTTGGAATATTTTTATGGATGCAATTAAAATCGTGAGAAATAATATTAGGATTAAATAGATATTTGGCATTAGGTGATCTTATATGCATTACTTTGGTTTTTTTAGCATTTATTAATAGTCCTGCATCATGTGACCATTTACAAAGTTGATTAAAGTCAATTTGCATGAGTTCAATTGCATTTTTTAGATCTTTATGTGATATGACCAGACCAATGCCGTATCATCTGCGAATACAAATCATAATCATTTTAAATTTTATACTTTTATTTGACAGATTGTGCTTACAGGAATTCGTGTTTAAAACGATCTAAACTAAAATATGTGACAGTAAATATGTAAAATCACACAAATCTGACAGGAGATCACGTCCGTTATCCAATTCCACAAAAGATATAGAATCGCGCGGCTGGGCTCTCACTGTCTCTTAACCTGTCTTTTGTCTGGGCTCCAAAAAAAATTTAAATGTGATTTTAACCCTTATGTATAAAGAAACTGTAAAAAATATTTTCAATCTTTTTTTTAATTTGCTATTCTGGAAAAACCTCTTACTATATTATCATGTATCTACTTACTATTTTTTTTAATGTATTTTGTCAAATAAGAAATTTTTCTCACACCTCTAAATAAACGTTCCAAAACAATAAAAAAAAACTCTTCACAATATATTTGTTTAATTTTTCTGTTTCTTTTGCAGTTCCTATTGTGATTTCTACGCTGATGTTTGCTGCCTGAGTGCCAACATAATCGCCTAGGGTCTCTAAATACGGACTGTTTTATAAAATCCGGATAGTAGGTTTTCTCAAATCTAAATCTATATTTTTGGAAAATGTTTAATATAAAATTTATTTTCAATAAATAAAAAGTTTTCTTTAATTAAATAATTTATTTATTTATTTATTTATTTTATTTTATTTAAGTATATAAAATAGGCATGGTGCCCAAAAAATTATATACATGAATGTTTAAATAACGAAAATACATAGTATCGAAAATGATAATATTAACATAGTGATTGTATAATAACAAATAAATGAAATGATAATAATAACAAAAGTAATTAAGCTGAGGTCAATGACAAGTAGGAATGGGTAAAAGGTAAGTACATGGTAGGTAAATGTTCATAAACAATTTATAATTGTTACCTGTACTGGTGAGACGCTGATTTGGTAGGTACAATATTGCCTCTCTATAAATAAAGGGCTTCATCACAGTATCAGCTTGATATGATAAAAGGTAAAACTTTTTTTTTGAAATGTTTAAATTGGTCATTAAAAATGTCTATTTCTTTATTAGAGCAATGTATAGCGTTATAACTTCTCAGTGTTCGTGGTAAAGGGGAGAAATACCCTGCATTTGTGAGGTAGGCTTTAATATAGAAAATGTCTTTCATCCTCCTTGTTGACTTTCTTGATGATGTGTTAATGTTAATTTGGGACAAAATGTTTGGTGTATCAACTGATGAGTGTATAATTTTGTGTAAAAGTAATAAATCAGAAAGTTTACGTCTGGCTGTTAGAGAGTGTAGTTTATAGTGTGAATTTCGGTCATTGTACGTTCCGAATTGATCAGATATACCTTCACGATAAGCAATTACACGGGTTAATTTTCTTTGTGTGGATTCGATCCTATAATTATGAATTTCATAATTGGGAGACCAAATTGTGGATGCATATTCGAGGATATATATATATAATGTTTGTTTGACTCCGAGAAACCGATAAAAACACAATAAATATATTTTTTTCTATCCTTAAATTAAATACAATGCATTGATTTTTTTTTGTTCTAAAATATTATTAAAATAAATACATATATAAATAGGACAAAAATAGGTAATGGGAACCCACTAAGGCACTGCCTGTGTGTGGGTAATATAAACTAAAGTGCTAAATTACAATAAGAAATACAAGTAAAAAAAAGTGAATTTTAAAGTAAAGATTTAGAAATATTGATATCTACATTAAATTGTACCTTGGACGTGTTTACTAATTTTTCGTAAAAAGTTGTTTGGGGTAATTCTATATTAACAGTTGTGGATGATTTTAATTGTTTGTGTGTCCAATACTTTAAATTTTCGATTTGTTTCTCAAATGTTACATTTACCATAAGGGTCTCTCTCTCTCTGGTTTCAATCCTAGGATTGGTTTGCAGCAATGTTATCTGTTCGTTTCTTCCACTCTTCCCTGTCTTGTGCGGCTCTTTTGAAATCTGCATATGATGAGCAGCGCACGTCCACCAGCAGGTCCTCCAGGTACTCTCGGCGTGGGCGTCCCCTAGCGTTTGTCCCCTCGGTCATACCCTCCATTATGGCATGCAAGAGGCCTTCTTGTCTTATTACATGGCCGATCCATCTTGCGCGCCTTTCGGACAAGGTCCTGAGCAGGTGCCTTCCTCCTTCGATTATTCGATCCAGGCGCTATACAAGAATGAGGCCGCTATAATTAGATGTGACAATGATACAAAAGAAGCCAGTATAAGACAAGGGGTGAGACAGGGATGCTCTCTGTCACCTGTTCTTTTTAAAGCTTATATACAAAGTGCGATTGACGACTTGAGAGAGAGAATGAGTCACAGAAAAGGTGTTAAGATACACGGGCAAAAGGTAGATATGATAAGGTTTGCTGACGATATTGCCATGGTTGCTGAAAGCGAAGAAGAACTCCAAGAGGCCTTAACAATCATGCAAAGCATTCTTCAAAACAATTACAACATGAAGATAAATAAAGACAAAACAAAGCTGCTGACTGTAGGCCATAAGGGTAGTTTCGTTAAAAAGACAATCAAATTCTATTGGATGTAATTTTGATGTGAGAGCAGTGTGTATGTAAAGTAAGTACGTACTGACATTATCTCGGATGCTGTACCACTTCTTCATCTCCTGTGTGATCCAAGTCCTCCGGGCTGCTGCAACTGCAAGTGTGGCTGCAAGTGTGGCTTGCAGTTGCTCCTATCAACTTTTTAGATATATGTATTAAAATCGTTAATAACAAATTAGAATTTTCAATATACAGGAAACCTACATATAGCGATAATATCATTCACAGCTCCTCAAGACACCACATTTCACACAAATTGTCGGTATTCCATTATCTAATCCATAGACTATTACATGTACCACTAAACGATATAAATTACAATATTGAATTAATGACTATAAAAACTATTGCAAAAAATAACGGTTATGATAGCAGAATAATTGATAATTTAATAAAAAAGAAGAATAAAAAACTCACCTTAGCTTCAATTACATATGACCTTACGCCAGACAAGGAGATAGAAACAAAGCGATGGAATAAAATACCGTACCTTGGAAAAATATCAAATAAAATTTCAACGTTAATAGACAGTGACAAAAAATGTAAGACAGCCTTTTATAACGTAAATTCTTTGGGTAAAATATTTATAAACAATAAAGATAAAAGGGATAATTTGGAAAACTCTGGAGTCTACCAGGTGAACTGCTCGAACTGCCCTGCATATTACGTAGGACAAACGGGAAGAGCAGTATCAACCCGTATAAAAGAACATTTCGCTAGTTGGGTTAATCAAAAAGGGGATCTATCGAATGTCGCCTTGCATTTACTAGAAAACCAACATACTTTTGATAAAGATAGAGATGTCAAAATCCTTCATGTTTGCAACAAAGGACAAAAATTAGACAGGTTAGAGTCACTAGAAATTAATCGCCTAACGAAGAAAATAGATCGAAAATACGTCATGAATAAACAGTTGGAACATAATGCTCAATCACCATTAATATACCCATTATAATTCACTTAGAATAATTTTACTTCAGAGAGCAGTGGGGTAATTTAAAAATGTAATAACCCAAATACACGGAGAACCAGGGCCGGATCTACGAAATCTAGCGCGCTGTGCAGTAGGTACCGATGGCGCCCCCCCCCCCCTACATTTTTATTTTGATTAAAAATTCGTTTACCCCAATTTTTTTTTTTATTTTAATTTTTTTTTTTTACACTAATTTATCAAATAAAATCAAGACATATAAAGGGTGTAACCCTATCTAAAGTTTTCGAATAAATAAGCCACGATCTATGTAATTCTTCTCCATTAGGCAGTTTTTTGTAATAGGTAATACTTAGTATTAAATTTACGCTTGTTCCTAATAGGAAAATCAAAACCTTTCAATTGTACAGGACCTTCCTGAACTAATAAACTAATGGAATTTTGAGATAACTTTGGCCAGCATCCGGGATCTTTCAATTCAAGCTCTGAAAACAGAATTAAATTTAAACTGCTATCAGTAACGTTATTTTTATCTTCTAATAATTCGACCGGAGGAATTTGTGCGATAGATATCTGTTTAGATGTGCTCGGGACCATTGTAACGTCATTGCGCGGGACATCATTTTTTATCGGTGCTGGAGAAATTGGAATTAAAAAATTCCCAATGGAAACGAGTTTTTTTATGTCATTATGCTCTTTAATTCTAAGTTTTAGATTCTGCGAGCCTGAAAGTTTTTTTTAATTATTGTTCTATTCATTGTAATCCACAACCTCTAACAACCAATAGAAATGTAGTTATAAATTAAAAAATCTAATAATATAACCTCAAATTTGTACCTTGCATTTCCATTTCCCCTGTGTTCTGTGTTGAGCGAACAAACACGAACGTATCTATGGTATCAACGGCTTACGAAAGACGCTTACACTGATTATTACTGACTGTAAAATAACAAATCTAATAGAAATTAATTATAGGTACATTTAAGGAACTTCAACCGTCAAAACAATGATGAAACTGTTAACAAGTTGCAACCTTGCAAACCATGCGATGTTTATGCTAATGGAATTTTGAATTTACTGAAGATTTCATAAGAAAATGGTCTTTAACCACATTCTCCTAGAGACTTAAATTGTGCAAAAGCACTTTGAAAGGCGCCGTCGGTTTGTTTGTTCTCTTGAATAAAAGTACGGCGCTGTGATTGGTTAAGGAATTTGGATCGCACTCATTCGTCGTAAAAGACAGTAAAATATATATGGAAAAATAGATCTTACGTTTAAACTAAATATATGGAATTTGTAAAAAAATTCTGTAACTGACTATAAATTCGTAAATCGTTGAATTTCGTTGAATTAAAACCAGATGCGTGCGCAGTCTGTATCTTTGGAAAGTGTTGCTAGAGCGTAATAATTATTTTGTACTATGGGTAATTTTTAAACGATTCAGGGAATATTATAACAAATTTTTAATACAATATTTATTTTCTCACGGCGCCCCTTCGGAGTTGGCGCCAGGTTTTTTGCACGTTTTTGAACGTATGGCAGATCCGGCGCTGCGGAGAACCCTAATAATAATAAATACCATAGTACATCAATATTTGTCAATTAAGCCCTAAGCAACAAGGAGGGAATAACCCAACATTACCAAAATAAAATATCAGTAATCACAAACCTTTTAAATTATATAAATTCATGTATGTATATTCATTTGAAGTAAAAATATCTATTTAATATGTAACATCATTCATAATTTTAATAATAAACTTTATAATTACCTGTATGTACCTAAAATTAACAAAATAACTTATAATACCTTAAAATTAACAAAATAGAAATATTCATTATATAGAGACAATGTTGTGTACCCCTGACTAAGAGTGTATAAATACCGTAGCATAAGAATTTCAACTACCAGTCTGAAAATGTCCGTAATAGGATGAAACCGGTCCTGGTGAAATATAAATTAGTGGAAGAAAGTACAAAAGTGTTTTAATTTCAAATTCTAATATAGGCTATAGCTTAGAGCTCTGGCCTTACTTATTTATTTTTTATTTATCTTATTAACGCCGATTATGACGGCTTTTACAAAATAATTACAATTATTTTACATATGAATACAGAATATACATAGATAAAAAAAAGAAAAATATAAATATATAATTCATAAAAGAGAACAATAGAAATTGTAGTATCAACATAAAAAAGTACAATGAGTAGGTTATTATAAATACAATACAACATATTATAAATCCCGGGTATTATGTATTAAGAAATTAATACTTTAAATCTGTATTTGATTATAGTCAAACTGAGAAGCGCTGACAGACAGTCTTAATTAAGTAGTGTTTGTATGAGGTTAAACCAGCAATGTTTATAGATTCATCCAAAACATATTTATTTCCAAGTACATGCAGGCGCTTCATTATGGCAGTGTTTTTCAACCTGTGGGTCGCGACCCCCTGGGGGGTCGCGAAGCCTCTACAAGGGGGTCGCAGATGGTCCAAAGTAAAATATTAGTAAATCCTAATTTTAAATAGTTGTCGTCATACAGGCGTTTTTTCTTTGGTTCCGTTTCAGTACTCTCACTACAACTAGAAGTTGACGGTTGTGTTGATATTTTTATAAATTTATCCATTTTTTATTATCACTACAAGTCACTTAAATAAATTCAAATACGTGAGTTCAACACAAAACAAACGCGCGCATATGACACCGAATCGCCGATTGACAGGGTCACGTTATTCCCGCCGTCCGACGTCCGTCATAGCCCGCGTCGCCCTGTACCCTTGTACCCTTCGACAACCCCGCAACGCTCATTTTGTCTCGCTCTTTAACTCAACCACATTCGTCGGCACGGCGCGGCCTCGCTCGCCTCAGTCTTGAGTCGGCATCGGCCCGGCCTGTACGTTGTACGAATGGGCGATAGCTCTACCTACTATTCCTTGGAGACGTTTGGCGAATTAGTTTGACAGCAATTTCCCTGACATGTCCGAAAATTTAGCGGTCCGTCAGAGAAATTGTTAGGAATTTTGAAAAATATTATGAAAAAATTTATAGAATTTTGTGGGCAACGGAATAATACAGGCGAAATTGCCCTGAAAAATTCACAACCTGAAATTCTCTAGCCACCCCCCCCCCCCCCGGGAACCATGGTCGTCAAAGGTAAATTGCAGGCGAAGGGTAGGGGGTCGCGAAATATTTTTTACATAATAAGGGGGTCGTGCCATGAAAAAGGTTGAAAAACGCTGCATTATGGAATTGAGTTCAGCGTTCGATCCTGTATTGTTGCAATGATAAGGTAGTTTGAAACGAACTGATCGACTAGGTACATGGAAACATATTAGCGTAAGAAGTTCAGGGGAGTTCAACAGGTTGGTAACGATTTTAAATAAATAAAATAGGTCTGAACAAAGTCTTCTCTCTTTTAATGTATCGAGTCCCAATAATTGTAACAGAGAGGGATAATTAATGTTTTCGAAATATATATGAAAAAATTGCAATAGGTGGCACGATTAGTAAGATATATATAATTCTTTAATCGATTCAAATTATTAGGGAAGCAAGTACTTCAAATAAATTCGCTAATTTAAAATATTTTTGTAGCTACCTGCGCTGTGAGAAGTACTTACTTAAGAATTCAAATTCAAGCAATTCAAATTCCAATTCTTTTGAACAGCAAGCTGAAACAAATTGTACTGTTTTATTATTTTTTGGACTGTCACACTCCATATGTTGATAACATTGTGAAAATTTTAATGGCACATAAAAAACTATCAACCGATGATTCTAGAGCTTTCTTTTAACTGTGTTTACGTAGCACGTTCAATTGCTACATTGGTGACACCGACGTTCACAATCCGACAGTGAACACGACGCGTGCAAGTACGTCTACCGCGAGCACGTCGCGCACGAAATAAACTCTTCGGTGATAAATTTCGCGCACCAATCATCATCATCATGTCCCTCACGAGCGGTACATCCGAGGAAATGGGTAAACCCATCAATCAGCCACTACTAACACGGATGGAGCGGTTGATGCAGCCTCTCCAACAAGAGCTCGCTACTTTGAGGCACGAAGTTTCGACACTACGCTCTGGCCAGCATAGGAGGAGCGCCACCCCGCATCGTTGGAGCAATCATTCCCGCAGTCGGTCCAGAGGTCGTCAGCCCGAGGGAACATGCTGGTACCACTGGAAGTATGGGACGAAGGCAAGCAAGTGCACCAAACCCTGCAACTTCCAGCAGGAAAACGCGCGGGGCCCAAACTGATGGCGACCAGCACCAGCCCCAACCAAGTCAGTCGCCTTTTTGTTACCGACAGGGTAACCCGTACCCAATTTCTTATAGACACCGGCGCAGATCTCTGCGTTTTCCCACGACGACTTGTCCAGGGACGCCCCACTAAAGCGACATACGAACTGGCAGCAGCAAATGGCAGCACAATCGCTACTTATGGCAGCCTAACGCTCAACCTGGATCTGGGATTGCGACGCGACTTTACTTGGAGCTACGTCATTGCAGACGTCTCCAGGCCAATCATCGGGGCAGACTTTCTCGCCAAGTACGAGCTACTGGTGGATGTCCGAAATAAACGGCTGCTGGACCAGGTGACGAATTTGACCATCACGGGAAAACGAAGCGACAACAAGATCGCTTCCATTAAGACGGTCACAGGAACATCCCCGTATCATAAGCTTCTTCAACAGTTTCCTGACATCACTCGCCCTGACGGCGCCAGGAGGGAAGTTCGTCACGCAACACTGCACCATATTAACACCACGCCAGGACCTCCAACAGTCGAACGCCCACGACGCCTTGCTCCTGACAAGTTAAAACGCGCCAAGAAGGAGTTCGAGGCCATGGTCCGTCTCGGAATCGCTCGCCCTTCCGAGAGCTCTTGGGCATCTTCCTTGCACATGGTACCCAAGAAGGACGACCAGTGGAGACCATGTGGCGATTATAGAAGATTGAACGCCAGAACTATTCCGGACAGATACCCCGTACGCCACATCCAAGATTTTGCACAGGCACTGAGCGGCACCAAGATCTTCTCAACGATTGATCTGGTGCGGGCATATAATCAAATCCCTGTGGCTCCCGAGGACATTCCGAAAACAGCAATCACTACGCCATTCGGACTCTTCGAATTTCCGGTGATGTCTTTCGGCCTCCGCAACGCAGCCCAGACCTTCCAACGCTTCATGGACGAGGTTACCAGAGGCTTAGATTTCTGTTACGCCTACATAGACGACATCCTTATTGCCTCAACGTCAGAGGAAGAGCACCTAGCCCACCTCAAGATATTATTCCAGCGCCTGCAGGAATATGGTGTTGTCATCAACACCGCCAAATGCCATTTCGGCCTGACTAAGGTCAAATTCCTAGGATACCTGGTGTCCGACGCTGGCACTTCACCCCTCCCAGATAAAGTGGAGGCCATCAACAACTACAGCCAACCAGCTTCCATCAAGGATCTCCGCCGTTTCCTGGGAGCAATAAATTTTTACAGAAGATTCATTCCCAACGCCGCGAGGACACAAGCTCCACTCAATGACCTCCTAAAAGGGAACCAAAAAGGCAAACAACTCGTGTCTTGGACTGCCGAAACAGTAGAAGCTTTCAGCAAGTGCAAGGAAGCTCTGGCCCAGGCAACCCTGCTCGTTCACCCGAAGTGCGACGCCCCACTCTCTATCGTCAGCGACGCGTCTGATACTACAGCCGGTGCCGCACTCCACCAATTCGTCGCAGGTCACTGGGAGCCTCTAGCATTCTTTTCGAAGAAGTTTTCGGCAGCTGAAAAGAAATATGGCGCATACGACAGAGAACTACTAGCCATCTATCTCGCTGTGAAATACTTTCGCCACATGGTGGAAGGCAGGTCGTTCACCATATTTACAGACCATAAGCCTATCACGTTCGCCTTCCAACAAAAAGCAGACAAATGCTCACCAAGGCAATTCCGCCATCTGGACTATATCAGCCAGTTCACAACTGACATCCGACACGTCTCCGGAAAAGACAACATCGTCGCGGATGCTCTCTCCAGGGTCGAGACGATAGATACTCCTCTGGACTACGCAGCGCTGGCAGCTGACCAGATGTGCGACCCTGAACTGGAACAACACTTGCAAGGAAGTTCTAGCCTACAACTTAAAAAGATTAATATTCCGGGTACTGACGCGCATCTCTACTGTGACGTCTCAACTACCATAGCCAGACCCTTCGTCACGAAGAAGTTCAGACCTGCGGCATTCAATGCGGTCCATCAGCTGGCTCACCCTGGAATTAAGGCCACGGTTAAGCTCATAACTCAACGTTATGTCTGGCCGGCCATTAAAGCTGAGACTATTAAGCTCGCACGCAATTGCCTTCAATGCCAACGAAGCAAGATTACACGGCACGTGTCAGCACCCATGGGAGCCTTTCCCAGACCCTCCGCTAGATTCGAGCACGTCCACATCGACATAATCGTCATGCCTTCTTCAGAAGGATGCCGATACTGTCTCACGTGCGTAGACAGATTCACGAGATGGCCAGAGGCATTCCCGATCCCAGACCAAGAGGCTGAAACAGTGGCGCGTGCTTTCTACAAGGGCTGGATAACAAGATTCGGCACTCCACTCCGCATTACTACGGACCAAGGGAGACAATTTGAGTCGAGGCTGTTCAGGCAGTTGAATTTCCTGGCAGGCACGACGCAATTCCATACAACTGCATACCACCCCGCAGCAAATGGCATGGTGGAACGATTTCATCGTCAACTGAAAGCAGCGATCAAGTGCCATCAGAATAACCGTTGGACGGAAACACTTCCCACCGTACTCATGGGAATCAGAGCAGCTTGGAGAGATGACCTCGCGACAACCTCAGCCGAGCTAGTATACGGCGAGCCGCTCCGCTTACCCGGCGAATTTCTATGTACAGCACGACCTAATGTTAACGACGACACCGGAAGCTTCCTCAAGGAACTACGGAAACATTTCAACGAGCTGAGACCAGTTGAAGGTACCCGCCATGGTTATGGACATCGTTTCGTCTTCCAAAATCTTCCCACAGCTTCTCACGTCTTTCTGAGGGACGACACAGTCAAGAGCCCGCTTCAACAACCCTACAGTGGCCCTCATAAAGTCGTTCGTCGGCACGAACGAACATATACCATACTGGTAAAAGGGAAGGAAATCACCGTGAGCATCGACCGCCTCAAACCAGCATACGTTGCTCAAGATCTTGAGAGTTTCACATCACACTCGCAAACCGCATCAGAGTCACCAGCCGCCACATCACAACCAACCCTTCCGTTGTTCGATGGCAGTAAGGATCGGACACACACAACCACTCGTTCTGGAAGGCGGGTTCGATTTCCCGATCACCTCGGTATCTGACTATTCCTCTTTCCACCGCAGCCATGTCTGCGTTGTCTGGGGAGGGAGTACTGTAGCTACCTGCGCTGTGAGAAGTACTTACTTAAGAATTCAAATTCAAGCAATTCAAATTCCAATTCTTTTGAACAGCAAGCTGAAACAAATTGTACTGTTTTATTATTTTTTGGACTGTCACACTCCATATGTTGATAACATTGTGAAAATTTTAATGGCACATAAAAAACTATCAACCGATGATTCTAGAGCTTTCTTTTAACTGTGTTTACGTAGCACGTTCAATTGCTACATTTTCTAAAATAGAATTTTTATTTAAGAATCTTTGTTTTGCAAAATGTCATTCTCAAATTTTGACATTTTCTACCACACAACAATGATTGTTTTAATTGGATAGACAGGTATCGCATTTTTGAAATATAAAACTGCCGTACTGGATTTTTTGGTAGAATATAAAAAGAAGAAATTAATTTATCGATAAGCCGCCGCATTTTTATGTGCAGATTACGGAAATTATACTTCATTTCAACAATTATATTAAGAAACAACTATTTACGAACACAAAATAGGTTATTAGGTTCTTAGTTTAGGTAAATTAAGTAATTCATGCGTTTTTAGTTTGAAACGAAACTTCGCAAATGTCTAATATTAAATGAAACACGTTGTTTTATTCAGGAGACAGCGAGAACTAATATTAAGTTAAGAACTAATATTAACTAATATTAAGCTTAGAAACATAGACAAAGATGACATTAGTGGTAGGTACTTTGATAACTAAATAACACCCCCACTTATCAAAATAACGTACATAATACCCATATTACAACAAGGGTATATAATATAAACATGTTAATTCTTTACATCCTGCATACCCAACAATTGCATAAAATAATAATGTTTGGTACTAGCCAAACCTTTTGTAAATAGACCTGCTGGCATTTCAGCTGTTTCCAAGTATTTCAGTTCTACAATTTTATCATTAATACATTCTTTACAAAAGTGGTGTCGTATGTCAATATGCTTAGTTCTTTTATTATAGCTATTATTTGAAGACAACTTAAGTGCACCCTGATTATCATTAAATAAGGATATGGTGTATGACTTATTGTTTATTTCTTTTAACAAATAACTTAAATAAATAGCTTCCCTACAAGCTTCGGCTACACCAATGTATTCAGCCTCAGTGCTCGAAAGAGCAACTGTTTTTTGTTTCTTAACCTCCCAAGAAATAACACATCCAGCTAAAATATAACACAAACCTGTATAGGACTTGCGATCAATGATGTTACTTCCCCAATCTGAATCAACAAAACCCTCTAATTTTGAATTACCACATTGACTATATTTTAGTCCAAAATGCTTTGTTTTCTTGAGATATCTTAAAATACGTTTAGCGTATAACCAGGTTTCCTGGTTATAGCAATTATTAAATTGACTCAGAAAACTTACTGTAAAGGCTATATCAGGTCTGGTTAATACTGCTAAATACATAAGTCCACCAATAAGCTGTTGATAAGGAATTTCACTGTCAGGATTTTTATTTTCTTTGTTAATATTCAATTTAGCCTCTAAAGGTGTATCTGCTACTTTACAATCTGCCATGTTAAATCTATTTAGCAACTGATCAACATAATTCTCCTGGCTTAGAGTAACTGTACCATTAACTTTATCAATATTAACACTCATCCCTAAACAATTTTTGACCTGACCCAAATCTTTTAACTTAAATTGTGAAGCCAATTCCTTTTTCAAATTATTACATTTTACATTATCATTAGAAAATATAAAAAAATTATCCACATACAAAGTAACTATTGTCTTTTTATCATTCTTATTTTTTGTGTATAAACATGGTTCTAACGTACTACATTTATAACCAATACCAACAAGACATTCATCGACCTTTTTGTACCAGGCCCTTGAGGATTGCTTAAGACCGTAAATAGCTCGATTCAATTTAAGTACTTTATTATTGTCTTTTTGAGAATCTAATAAACATTCTGGTAATTCCATATAAATTGTTTCCTCAAGGTCCCCGTTCAAGAATGCAGTAGTAACATCTAGATGTGTAACATCTAATTCAAGTTTTACAGATAATGCGAATAACAATCTCAAAGTTGAGTGCCTAACAACCGGCGAGAAAGTGTCTGAATAGTCCACATTTTTCTTCTGCATGTAGCCCTTGGCTACTAAACGTGCACGGTATCGAACATTATTACTATTATCAATTTTTTTTCGTAACACCCATTTGCATTTCACTATGGTTTTACCATCCTTTGGCATATCAACGAACTCCCATGCATTATTTTCTTTAAAACACTGAAGTTCTTCTTTTACTGCACTTAACCACTGCTTTTTTTCATTTCCCTGTAATGCTTCTTCTAAAGACAGTCCATTAGCATCATCAAACAATAAGCATCTAGCCTTCTCGACAATCGTTCGATTATTACGTTCTGACAAGCCATTCTGCTCTGGGGTATATGGGTTACTTTTTTGGTGCGTGATACCTTCCTTCTTGAGATATGAATCAAACTCCTTGTTGCAGTATTCACCACCATTATCGCTTCTCAATATCTTTATTTTCTTATTTGTTTGTTTTTCAACTTTTGCTTTAAATTCTGCAAAACATCTAAGTGCTTCATTTTTGTGTTTGATAAAATATACAAATGTCATACGACTATAGTCATCAACGAAGAGTATGAAGAATCTTGAACCTGCAAGCGATCCTTTCTCCGTAGGTCCGCAAACGTCAGTATGAACTAAATGAAGTAATTCTTTGCTTCTTGTACCAGTTTTTGAGAATGGAAGACGACACTGCTTTCCCTCGCAACAAACTGTACACGATGTCTTGCCAAGATCAACTTTTTCTCGAAGATTCATTCCTTCTACAGCACTGGTCATTTTATTCAGATAATTACTATTGACATGACCCAATCTGCGGTGCCAAGTGTTGCCTGAAACCGCTAAATTAGACATTATTCTTTCAGGAACTTTTAACTCGTATTCCATCCTTAGTTTATAAACACCATCTGTCAAATCTGCTATAGCAACTAACTCGTTCTGTTTACTATAAACATAGCAGCATTTTCTTTTGAAGTCCACTTTATTTCCATTTTTGATTAACTGACTGACAGATATCAAGTTTGTCGTAAGTTTTGGCACACATAAAATATCTTTTAATATAACTTCATATTTACTTTTCGGGGTTAAAGTAATAATTTTAGCTTCTCCCGAGCATAAAACAGGCATAGCACTTCTATTAGCTGCATTTATTTCCTTCACACTCGTCCGATTCGACGTATTACACATAATGTTTACATCTGGTGACATGTGAAAACAAGAGCCCGAGTCTATAAACCAATCCATTTTGTTCAAAAACACAACAGAAAATGCATTTGACGTCTTTTTTCGCTCTGATTGCCCAACAGGACATTGATTTTTAAAATGCCCTTCTTTTTTACATCTATAACATCTAATAGATTTCATTACGGTTTTGACCTTCGATGTATTTCCGTCAACATTGCGGCGCGGGCGCACTCTGGCGGAAAATGCCCCAACTGACTCCGTGTCATTTCCTGCCATATCAAGCAATTTTGTTTTTATTGCATCTGCAGTAATTATTATTCCACTATGCTCGATTGCTAAAATCATGGGGTAGAATTTTTCTGGTAGACCAGCAAGCATTAAACAGCCTATCCATTCATTGTTCACATTAAATCCGGTTCCGGATAATTTCTGGCCAGTTTCAATAATTTGCGTGACGTAACTCTGCATCGAGTCACAAGTTTCAAGACGAATCGATATCAAACTCCTTAATAAGGAAATGCGCCTTGAAAAACCATTATCATCGAACATTTGCTTTAGCCTTTTCCACAAGTCTGCAGTAGATGTAGCTTGCTTGATGTGTACATACAGTGACGGATCTATAGTGAGGATTATCTTCGCTTTTGTTTTTGCATCATCTCCAACTGCAACAGTTTCTTCGGCCTTGATACACTTCTCCATGCCTTCCAATATAAGTAGGTTTTCAACGGCATACGCCCATACATCGTAGTTTTGTCGTCCAACCAACTTGGGTATACTTGTGAGATATGATGCCGCCGCCATTTTTGTTAAAAATGTCCCGACACTAATTACGAGTTTGCATTCGCAATAACTCCTTGCCCTATTCTCAATACGAACAAATACATCCGCGACAATAAGAAATGAATTTTTAACACAAATACCATTTAAATTATCGTGACTGATTATTTAAAAAACGCTTGGGAATCTTCTGGGCCCATAACCTATTAAATGAAACACGTTGTTTTATTCAGGAGACAGCGAGAACTAATATTAAGTTAAGAACTAATATTAACTAATATTAAGCTTAGAAACATAGACAAAGATGACATTATTGATAGGTACTTTGATAACTAAATAACATCTAATCCATACAAAAAAACATGACCGTAATGGAGATGGTAATTTTTAAACTTTGAATGAAAATCGTATTTTAATGCATATTTTCCCGTCTATCTCGACTGAAACCGATGGTTCTTGTGGTACTTAAGTTTAAAAGTAGTTTAATTTTCAAATTGTATGCCTATTTAAAGTGTAGCGGCATGCGGCGACTTGTCCATAATTTACCAAGGAGAATAATAATAATTATGCCGTCTAATTATGTAAGTCTAATCTTTACAAAAGCTCCAATAAAGCTCGAGCCATGAAAGTTGATAGACTTGACGAGACGTTTCCACAAGCTGAACTGCGAAGGCTTGAACAGGCGGTGCGTGAGCCAAACACAGAGCTGCTGAGACACCAGAACAATCCCATACTCGGCGTCAACAAAACGCTCAATATCTGGCATCCAAACGAGCTGGTGAGACAACAGAACAGTATCAAGCTCACCGTCTACAGCATGCTGAATATCTAGCATCTCAACGGGCTGCTGAGACACCAGAACAATCCCATACTCGGCGTCAACAGACCGCTCAATATCTGGCATCCAAACGAGCTGGTGAGACAACAGAACAGTATCAAGCTCACCGTCTACAGCATGCTGAATATCTAGCATCTCAACGGGCTGCTGAGACACCAGAACAATCCCATACTCGGCGTCAACAGACCGCTCAATATCTGGCATCCAAACGAGCTGGTGAGACAACAGAACAGTATCAAGCTCACCGTCTACAGCATGCTGAATATCTAGCATCTCAACCGGCTGCTGAGATGGAGGGGGGTGGTGGAGGGGGTCAAGGGCGGATCCAGGATTTTTTTTTGGGGGGGGGGCACAAGGGGCGAACGGTCAAAAAAATGTTTGATAGAGACATTTTGGTGGAATCTCCACAGTAAAACAAAATACTTTCTGGGGGGGGGCACGTGTCCCCGGGCCCCCTCTCTAAATCCGCACTTGGAGGGGGTAATTAATCCTACTTCCTACTAATATTATAAAGGCGAAAGTTTGTATGAATGTATGGGGTATGGGGTGGGGGAGGGATCGGTGGAGAAGGAGGGGAAGGGAGAGGGGGGTTGATGGATGAGTGGAGTGGGGAGAGGGAAGGTAGAGTGGGGAAGAGTGGGGGAAGGGTGGGTGGAGGGGGGAGGGGGAGGGAAGTTGATGAGGGAGTGGAGTGGGGGGAGGGGTGGGTGGAGGGAGGAGGGGGAAGGGAGGTTGATGGGGGAGTGGAGTGGGGGGAGGGGTGGGTGGAGGGAGAGGGGGGAGGGGGTTGATGGGGGAGTGGAGTGGGAAGAGGGAAGGTGGAAGAGGCAAAGTGGGAAACCCCTAATACCATGCGAGCGAAGCCGCGGGAAAAAGCTAGTGATTAAATAAATATGAAAGTGCACATATAAAGGCTAGAAAATTCTATAAAATATTTTTCATACATTTTTAAAGCACCGTAATATATATTATGTTCACAAAGCACTCGTTTTAGGGTGAATTGTCTATATCAAAAAATGTATATATTTATACTAGCTGAAGTCCCCGGCGATACCCGGGCTTTACACAGAGTTTTCCAAATCAAGTGTAGACAGTGACCTTCCTCTTGTTTTGAAAAAAAAATGTGTAAACTTTCATCAACCTCGGAATAAAACTCTAGATTTGCATACAAATCAAATCCACACCGCCCGTTTGCCAGCCTGCTCGTCCACCACATACAGACTTTATCCTTTATATGTATATTAGGGTGGGTCACGACTGTATGGAGTAAAAAAAAAATGTTTTGATTTGTCAAAAGTGATAAAAGGGTATTAAATAGAGATATAATATCACTTAATTTTTTTAATAATATTTGGATATCATCTTCTTCCTCCGGATTGACTTTGAAATTTCACATAATACAGAAAACCCACCCTGATTTTGTAAAAATATACTATATTTGCTATGGAAGATTACAAATATATGGTTTAAAGGATTCATTATTACTTTTATATATACTTGAAATAACCCCATAAAATGAACATTTTTAAAACTTCGAAGTTGTAGCGACCAGAACAAATCTTCGCCACGTACATAACTGCCGCAACGGTCGTCCTATTGTAAAATCCATTGCAGCGCCACTGTTTAAGGAACACACCGGAAACAAATATCTAGGTGCAAGCCACCACCGGCATCTACCTACGGCCGATAAGTGCTTCTATCGCCTAGTAACAATTACGGCAACCTACTGGAAAGTTCCCGTCTCAACAATAATCTATTAGCATAGTGGCGGGAGTGTTCGCGAACTTTCTCAATTTGACGGGGCGGTCGAATATCACAGGCCGTTCTCGAAACTACTTGCCCAGCCGGCAATAATATAAAAGTCGGCAGCAGGCCTTATACTTCAGTCGTTAAGTCGTCTCCTCAAGTCACACATGCAGTAATACAGTGCACAGTGCATCAGTGAATACGTTCCAGTGCAGTAACTGCCGACTGGCCAGGCCCACAGCGACTCACTGCCGGAACCTGTGCCGGTGCGCCCACAACCTTCGAGGAACATTATCTCGCAGCTCACATGGTTTGCGGCATACTTACAGCTCAGAGATACAATTCGCTTCACAAGGTTCACCGCTGTCCATCTCCGTGACTCAAAGCGTCGAGCAACATCCTGGATGACTAGGTCTTCTCCACCACCACGGTGCAGAGCTACATGCTGGTAACATGCAGATCCATGGTCTGCTCCACCACAGCACCACTTCTGCTTGCACTCACTACTACTCGTGTCTACACCATCTGACTATTTGCTACGTAGCTTAACAAATAAAGACTTCGACTCAATACATCGACCTGACGCCTTTCATTTCGTCCCCCGTCTCTGCCGATCCGGAGTCCGCTTCCTCAAAGTGAACCCGGAGGAGGAAGATCGTATCAGAAATTTAAAAAATTTTAAACACCTCGTTTTGAACCCATTTAGCACCCTTTTATCACTCTTATAATTTAAAAACATTTTTTTTTAAATGACCAACCAATGTACACAAAACCTTGACAAATTATATACGTAAGGTAACGAAGTTCCTCATAAATCACTCTATCTATTGGTGAAAACCGTGTGAAAATCTGTTCAGTAGTTTTTGAGTTTTTTGCGAACAGACTGACAGATAGACGCGGCGGAGGACTTTGTTTTATAATATGCAAAGATCTTGGGCACCTTTAATTATTATATAATAATTGGCTGCATACCGTCCTAACCGGTTTATAACAGACTACACACGTATGTGGATAAAAATCTTGAACTTTACGATGTTTGAATAGTTAAACAGCCTCTTAACCATCCTAAAAGTGTCTAAACACGTTTAAAGTGTATTGTAGACAAACCGGCAGCGAATAAATTATTTTAATAAGTAGTCTTGAAAAAAAAAATTATCATTTTTCTTGTGAGAGGTTTTATTCTAAATAATTTAATATCAGCTTGTGTGTCGTTGAGAGAGGTCGACGTTTAGTTTACAGAAACAAAATATTCTACAACTTTACAAAATAAAAGTAAGTCTCTTAATTTATTTACCCTTTCGTGAAATTATATTGATGACCTCAGTAGCAGAGTGGTAAGAGTTTGAATGGGAAACCCAGAAGTCACAAGATCGAAATCTGGTGTAGCAGGTACTTTTTAATTTTTTTCTTGCATTACTCCACACAGGAGTACTGAGGAAAATAGTTTCCCTTTATGCACCAGATTTAAATGTCCGGGTTAAATTTTCCCCAAAAAAAAAAAAAAGGAAAAAAAGAAGGAAAAACTAAACCCTTTCACACACTTCCCCAAATGATCATCTAGTCAACCCACGCTATGCAATTGCACTATATAAGTATTATAAATACAAGAACAACATGTCAACCTACTAGAGACCAAATGGGAATATAATTCACCGACTCCAGACATTTTCATATCAGAGGGTTCGGCTCTGTGGCATTTCTAATTGAACCTATAAATCCTACCGATCCCTCAATATAAATATTTAAAAAATCCTTTGTAATCCTAAATGTATTTAAAATGACTGATTTTTGCATTTTTATATACAAATTCTTTGACAAATCTAATATGCTTAAATTTTGAATCAGATTCCTAGGTATTATGCCAGTGGCCGAAATAACAAATGGCAATATTTTTATAGTCCGAGAAAGCCAAATTCTTTTCATCTCATTTCCTAAATTATTTTATTATTTTATTATTATTATTATTATTGTACAACGGAATAATTCCAATTACAGTACAGTTTAGTTAAGCCTCGATGACACACGGCGAGTTACAAGCTACTATCTACTAAGTTTTAAAAGCGGGTAAATCGGCGAGTGAGATTGTCATGATGACACACAAAACTGTCCACTCGCTCAGAAGCGTAGGAAACTGAGGCCGCTGCTAGCGCCAGTAAAAAGAATAACGACGCCTGCGTGAACTAATTCTTCAGATATTTGACAGTCGAAATCAGCTGTTTATCGGAAGCCATGTTGGAAACATAAATAAACCAATCACGAGCAATCGGAGCAAGCGTGTAGGCGAATAAAGTTGACGACCTTTCAACTTTTTTTCGTAGATTGTCTATAATCTGCTAGTAGCTGCTAGTTAGCAAGTAACACGATGACACTGGGCGAGTTTACTAACAGATAGTGAATTTCCCAGATAGTAGCTTGTAGACTCGCCGTGTGTCATCGAGGCTTTACCCTATCAGCATTTAGGCAAGTGACTCTTCAATAATATTTTTAAGGCATATAAAGAACAGTCACTTACATCCAAATGGTTTGCAATTTCATTTAACAGCACCACTCCCCTCGTCATGCTATGCTTTGCCAAGACGTCTGTTCTGCCGTTCGGTACTTTAAATAAGTCGTGATGTCGACTTCGGCTGTAGTGGTCTGGTACATATAAATCATAGCATCCAAAGAGAAGTGGGCTATCGATGAAATTGTTCCAAATTTTGAAAGACAAAATAGCAAGACTTGCTTTCCGTCTAGTTTCTAGACTCACAGAATCAGTTTCCTCAAGTAAGTCAATATGGTGCATGAACCTTGGATAGGTCATGCAAAGAAAGAAGAAGTTCTGAAAAGAAAAAGGTATGAAGGTGGGTAGGAATCTGGGAGTCATTGTGTCCAAGGGTGACAGACGTATGATATTCATTCTCGCAAGTTAGAAAGAATTCAAAATAAATTCTTAAGGTTTATTAATTTCAGAATGGGTGTATTACAGGGAGATTTTTTAATTATAATTATCTGCTTTGTCAACTTGATTTATTATAATAATTATTCAGCGGCCGAGAATTCAAATTTCATCGAAAGACGGTCTTGAGATTGTACCCTTTCAACTGTTCAGGGCGGTTCCGATGAGAAAGATTATTTATTCTCCATACCTTCATTTTTAAATAATAACTCAATATCGATTTTATTTCAATCAGGATTTGCATTCATATATAAATGTATTCAAAAATGCTAAATGTGTAATTTTTTTTTTTTTACATGAATACCCCACAAGAGTCCTAACTGCTCCCGTCTGGAGCCAGTGGGACTATGGCATCCCCAATTGGGGTATGTTGTAAGGCTGAAGGTAGTGGGGAGGGGAAGGAGATAGGGAAGAGGAAGGTGGGGAAATACCTGGTTATTCAGATCTGGTCACCAAACACGGCTAAAGCCATTTCAAGCAACGTTTTAATACTGAATGGTGGTCTTACACCAGGGCGATACTGAGAGTATCTTCCACTCTGGAACGTGCCGCAAATGTACTATAATATATTATTTTAAATTAATAAATTGTGAATAACACAAATTAACCAAATAAAATTTATTTGCGACCTTCGGAGTGCAAGTCAAGAGCCTTACCGCTGCACTACGCCGGCCGTGATGATAAAAGTATTAAAATTATGTACTTTTTGTAATCTTTTTTTGATCATAAGTATTTATAATTTTTCAGTAACGTCGAAGCAAAGTAAGGTGTAAAAAATCTTATATTAATTTATTAGTTTGTAAGACCGTAAATAAATAGACAAACTGAAGTATTTTCGTCACAAAACACGTGCGCGGATCATTTTTTAAAGATTTTATTGGAATTAAAATTAAAATTCTGAAAAGTAGCTTTCCTAGATTATTTATTGATTTATTTTACTGAATGATTTTATGATTTGAAATGTGTTTTGTATAATACATTTTTTTTAATTTAACTAATCTGTCAACGACCTACGGTATAACCTTGTTATAGGCTAAATTTTCTTAAAATTTAAAACATACCTTTACTGGATAAAAGAACAATCTTTCGAAATCAATTTATACTTTTTTGTGGAAATAAATAAATTTGTTTCGATTGCTTGAGATTTCCCAGAAGATCATTTTTTGTATTTGATTCTATGATTTAAGATTTCGCCAACATTAAAAAAAATCACATCTTTGAATTTTAACGTGGAGACATAAAAACTTATTATTGTGCAATACAACGTGTCCGGAAACTCGTAGTACAAGCGGGAAACTGGTGAATCTACATCACGTAGAGAACCCAAAAAACTTATTTTTTTCGATCTGAGCATTTCGATTTTAATATTATTTTTTTTTCTATTTTTCCATTTTATCTAGTGAAATTTTTTTTCAAATTTAACCTAAAAAATTCCAACTTCGGACCCGATTTACTCGAAAACGAAAGCTCAAATCAAAAAAAGTTAAACCACAAAATCGACTCCAAATGTGATGTGGATTCTCCAGTTTCCCGCTTGTACTACGAGTTTCCGGACACCTTGTATAGCCAATTAATTAACCTGTATTTTACCATTTATCTCATATTTGTAGGATTTATCAAAAAAATCGTTAAGTTTATAACCACGCGAATCCTGCGTGTTGTTACTTTGAAACTACCGTGAGGGGTACTTATTCGAGTCTACAAAGAATATTTTCGACTTTTTTATGTAGTCTGTGGTAAACTTGATAATGAAAGGTGCATATCTATGGAAAAATGACTTAATTTCAACCGTAAACAGCTGATCAAAATTCGGCAGGAAGAAAATATTTTAAAAATTTATTTTTAACATCGTTCTAAAATAGTCTACGAAGTTCGGATTTGTGACATCAATGGTAATAATAGATAAAGCATATCAATAGCTTCGTTTTAAAAATTAATGGTTGTCCAAAGAAATGTTATAAATAATTACAATAAATGTTTTACGAATGGTAGGAAAATGTGATCCAATTTTGGACCACTATCAATCGCAGTAACATTAAAGTGCTTCATATTTCGACCATAATCGCTCCAGTGATTTTAACGTTAATTACAGAATGTTGGTGGCACTTTTCTTCCTGCTGGTGGCATCTTCGTGTGTAGCGAATGGACAGGCTGAAAAGACAGGACAGCCAGCAAAGTACGGAGAGGCATGTCAGACTGCAGGCCGGTTGGGGAAGTGTGTGGGGTATCTCGAATGCAAACCTGACATCTTAGGAAGCTCAGGCAACGTCGCCGTCGTGGACACCAGTATAAGGTAAATAGTGCATTACCTTTGAAAAATAAAGCAGTTGACTTGAATGATAACCTGTATATTGCTGAAACGAAACTAGAGAAGGTACAAAGTGTTGTATTTTTGGGCCGCAATTTAAATGAATGGTGGGATCCTTCAGTTGAAATCAAATGCCGCATTGAGCAAGCACTTGCAACCTTTATCAGTATGAAAAAGATGTTCTGCAGTCATGATCTCAGCCTTGGATTACGAATGCGAATGGTCAGATGCTAAGTGTTTTTGGTATTATTTTATATTTTTTTTTTACTTTTACTCCACACAGGAGGCCCTGAGGAAAATAATTTCCCTCAAGGCCTATGTCATCTTTAAATATGTTATGTGGAGGGTTGAGGAGAGAAAGGATTGAACATGAGGCTTGAAGAGGCCCATGTTGTAGGAGGGAGGAAACACAGAGGTCGGCAAAACTTTCCACAGCCGAGCTGTTGAACTCAAGAACGAGTCGTAGAAACGACAGCATTCCCACCTGACGCCTGTGCTCTAAAGATTGCAATCTGTCTGTTAAGAGGGGAGAATCTATCAAATGGATTGCCCGTTTCTGCACAGAGTCATTTTTTTTAGGTACTTTGGAGCTCCAGACTAGAGGTGGCTGCCAAATTCAACCGTGGGCCGCACTTGCGATTTGTACAGGGTTAGCAGTTGTGTACTATTAAAGTATGTGTACTATTACAGTATGCCCAGTTTCTGAGAAGCTAACTTAACGGGAATGGAAGCATGGACGCTTACTAAAGAACTGATAAGGCGACTTGAGGCATTCGAGATGTGGATCTACAGAAGAATACTCAAAATAAACTGGATGGACAGAGTTACGAATGAAGATGTTATGGTTCGGATGAATAAAGAAAAACAAGTTCGAAAAAATCCGAAAACTTCAATATCTAGGACATGTGATGAGACTTCCAGAGAAGTACAAAATCTTGCATTTCATAATGCAGGGAAAGATTGCTGGAAGTCGGGGCGCTGGAAGAAGGAGAACATCATGGCTGAAAAAGCTGGGACAGTGGTTTGGTTTGGCCAGTCTACTGTAGAGCTGTTCCGGGTCACCGTCATGATAGTCATGATAGCCAACGTCCATTGAATGGAAGGGCACGAGAACAAGAATGATTTGCATAATGATGTCGACTCTTATCCTGTGTGTTGCTTGAAGTCCTGAAAACCCAACTAAAAGGACGGTCAAGTGGAAACTTACGTGGCAATCGGCTGACATTAGAATATGAAACAGCGGTTCTCACTGACTTTAGAGCAGAATTCATATTTAATAATTTAAAGACAAATAGTCCATTAACAATATAACAATAATACATACAAGAAAAAGAGATGACATTGAAAGGAGAGTTCATATAAATGAAGAGCATTGAATATATCATTACATAGTATAAAATGAAGTCGCTAAAAATGTGTGTGCGCGTTAAAGTTGTAAACTACGCAACGGATTTTCATAGGGTTTTTTACCAATAGATAGAGTGATTGAAGAGGAATGTTTACATGTATAATACATGTAAATTATATTAGAGAAAAGCCGAGAAATTCTAAGAAAACAAACTTTTGTGCGATTTAAAACGGCTGGCGGGCCGTACTATAGTCACTTTTGAAATTCGTTCTACGGAAGAAATTGGAAAATAGATGTCCTAGAGTAAGTAGGTATTTGATTTTCCCTTTTCAAATATCCAGTGTTGCATTGCAAGCATTATATAATTAGTGGTGATCGCTCGTAATTGTTATAAAATGAAGTCGCTCAAAATGTATGTGCGCGTTGATCTTTTAAACTACGCAACGGATTTTCATGCGGTTTTCACCAATAGATAGAATGATTCAAGAGGAAGGTTTTTATGTATAATACACGGTTATTATAGTAGAGAAAAGTTAAGAATTTCAAATATTCAATTCAGGCAGCGGGCAGTAGGCAAGCGGGTGGTGTGGATTTTATAAAGGTTGGGTAATGTAATGGCGTTGTGTTTTGTTAGCCACAGCAACGTATGTCCGGGTCTGCTAGTACAATATAAAAGTACATATTGAAGTAAACTATAAGTCAAAGCTTGAAGATGGATTTAAAAGCTTTAAAAATTACGCATTGCATATTGACTGCCGAAAACCATTTAGGCTAACTTAAAAAATCAATGCTTTGACTTGCGTTGACAAGTCTCGACATTCTGGATAAAGGAGAATGATTTCCATAATTAGTAGAATGTTGATTGAGGAACAGCAATTCATTATTTGGGAGTCTACGGGATGGGATGTTAAGCTGGATGAGTTGTAACAAAGCAGGTGTATCAGTAATACTGTTGATAATTTTGAATATGCAAATTAGATCAGAGTCCTTTCTACGTTTTTAAAAAAAAAATGTTTAAAGTTTGTTTAATTTCATCATACGAGTACTCGCCTCTTTCAAGTCCTAACCTCCAAGCAATTCCTCGTAGGAAGCGATGTTGTACAGATTCAATGTGACAAATGTGGAGACAGCATAGAAAGGAGACCAAATGACACTAGCATATTCAAGGTGAGGGCGAACTAGCGAACAGTAAAGAGTTTTAAGTGTATTTATATGTTTAAAGTCAGATGTAATTCTATGAATGAAGCCGAGTAGTTTAAGTGATTTGTTTACTGTGCTATTAATGTGATCACGGAAAGAAAGTTTGCAGTCTAGACTGACCCCAAGGTCCTTGATAGATGTGACAGTAGAGAGACAAACATTATTTAGTTTTATTATCAAACTGAATAGGTTTTTTGGTTCTATAAAAGGACAACATTTTTTATGATAATAAAAGCACTCAATGAGGTCGTGCTCGACGAGCATATCTGGTGCACACATTCACACAGGAATTTTTACAAAGTGATTTTCTTTCAATTAATTTAATATAATAATAATAATAATAATAATTGGATAATTTGTATAGCGCCGTTTTTGTGAAAAATCACCTCAAGGGCTAATATAAATTTGAATTTAACAGTAGGTAGAAAGGAAGAATCACTAATGGTGAGTTTAGTTACACTACTTTTAGATCTGAATGAATTAAATATATTCAGATCTAAAATTAGAGACATGATGTAATGCCCGGGTAACGCTAGTACTTAAGCTAGTATTAAATAAATGTGAGCAATATCTAAACTGTGCTTTTATTTTACTAGCAGTTACGTTACCACACGTTGCTGTTCAAGCCATTACCCAACCTTTATAATCAACGCCATCTGTTAAATCATATCCACACCGCCCGCTTGCCAGCACGCTGCCTGCTGCCCGCTTGCCAGCGCGCTCCCTTTATTTGTATATTTCAACCACTTTACACAAAACCTTTACAAATAATGTACCTATAACCTGCATCATGAATCACTCTATCCATTGGTGAAAACCGCATGAAAATCCGTTGCGTAGTTTAAAAGAACTAAGCGCACAGATAGCGGGAGCAACTTTATTTCATATTATGTTAAGATTACAATATCGTTATTCTTCATTATGTAAACACAAAATTGCAAAGGTATAATAATAAACATACCAATATGATATAATATAATTTTAAGGGTTACCGTAATATACTTTATAATTTACGCATTCATAGATGGCGCCAATTAAATTATTTTACGTTTTTAATACTTTTTGCACTTTATGCTTCAAAATATTAGGGTAAATTAATTATTTGCGCCCGTACGCGTATTTACAAAACCTATACCGATTCAGTCGCGGTAACGACAATTTACATTTTAAATATACCTCTATATTGGTTATTTTTTATCACATTGCAAAAACAAAAATTGTTTTAAAATCTAGATAAAATAATCTTTCCAATGTGTACATTAGAAATTAATAATTTTGTTTCTAAATATTTAAATTTTTATAATGAAAATTTAAAGCGACTGAAACGCGGTAGGGATTGTAAATACGCCAAATTCAATTTTGTATCGGTGACTCAAACCAAAATCGTATTTTTCAGCCTTTCTTAAAAGGTTTTGGTTTCTTTATGGACAAAACTATTTATTTATATTCATATTAGGTACGGGCGTAAACAATTAATTCACCCTAATATTTTAAAGCATAATGTGCAAAAAGTATTAAAAACCTAAAATAATTTAATTGGCGCCATCTTATGCCTTTTTAATTTTTTATAAAAAAACTATGTTACACAGCTTTACATTTTCACCACGAGTTATATTTTTAGTATTGCCATTTGAACTACAGTGGCGCCCTCCTATGTTTTCTACTCTTGTTTTACAAACTGTATTCTTTCCAATTAGATTTTTTTTTGCACACTTTTAAATAAACATTCCAAAACAAAACTATGTGTAAATTTTAATTTTTCTGTTTCTTTTCAGTTCCTACTGTGAGCTCAGTATTGATATTTGCTGCCCGATTGCCAACATCAAATCCGGATAATTGGATTTCTTGTAACTTTAAATCTGGATTTTAGAAAAATAATTAATAAATATTAAAAAAAATTATATAAATAAAAAGGTTTCTTTTAGTTTAGTAATGTTTGTTTTATTCTGAGAACCCATAAATTTCCTTACTTATTCGAATGAGAATCGGACATTGTTCCGTTCCTTCTCACCTTTTTAAAATCCATGTCCTTGACATTGTTGTTTTTTGGTTGTCCCTCTCTAAATAAATATCCTCTTCCTATCGAGCGCTATCCAAAATAGCCTCCCCTCCATTCAACATCTCATCTCTTTTAAGTCTGAACTCCACTCCAATCTTCCATAAAATTCTGAAATTTGCACATCTAAATAAAATTCATATATAAATTCACCTTTCCTTTCTCTGTAATTATAAATGATGGCCTAGAACACCCTTGAAGGGTGAAAGCCAGAAATAATTGAAAAAAAAAAAAATCACAATTTAATTTTGTTTTTTCATTAACTCCACACAGGAGGCCCTGAGAAAAATTGTTTCCCTCAATGCCTATATCATCTCAGGAAAGAAAGGAGAGGAAGTTATGGAAAGAAAATGGGTATGAGGGGTGGGTAATGGACATAATCCACTCCTACAACCACGGTGCGAGGCAAGAGATTCCGACTGGAGAGGATAAAAGACCTCCGTCAACCAGTCTCTCTCGATCCTGCCCACCACACGGCAGGTGGGTAGACGCTTCGGACAAAACCATCAGACCTGGACAAACCTCACCCCTGCTAAGTCACCAAACGTAGCGAACCACTTGGGGTGACCTATGGCAAAGGTGTTGGTTATCCGTGCACTTTCCACGTCCACCTTTCCCCCCCCCCCCCCTCGGCCCCCCTCCCGTAAACCCCCACCTCCTTCATTCCCCTCCACCACTCACAGATTCCCCTCTTCCTCGCGCCTTCCCTCCCTGACACTAAACTACTTAAAATACACTCATTTTTCAATCCACTTGTGCGCCACCTATTGCAATTTTTTTTATACAAATTTTATAACGTCAGAGCTCGACAGTATATATTGTAAAAACCTACACATTGCACACAACAATTTACCACAGTTTCATGGCAGTCGGATGGATAGTATAGGAAATAATTTCATAATGCCAGAGCTCACTATTATATATAGAAACCATAGCGGACATGCTCACATCAAATCACCAAAGTTTCATCGCAATCTGATGAATGGTTTAGAACAGCGCTTTTCAACCTTTTTCATGGCACGACCCCCTTATTATGTAAAAAAATATTTCGCGACCCCCTACCCTTCGCCTGCAATTTACCTTTGACGACTATGGTCCCTGGAGGGGGGGGGGGGGGGCTAGAGAAATTCAGGAATCACGAATTGAATGAAATGAAAAAAGAATGACACCCAGTGAACACCAACAGGAGGGTTGCTAGAGAATTTGGTTTGAGATTAACATCAAAGGATATATACCTGGTATGGAAATGGTTTTGCAGAATTTGAAAGAAGAAATGTGTCATTATTTCTCGGTGCAAGAACTATCACAGAACGCTGGGAAAAGGTGGATCATAAACCCGTTTTTGAATGCAGCTATAGATGAGGCAAGTTTAGAAACCAACCTAAAAGTAAATCTGCTGGAATTATCTGCCGATGGAATGTTGCACTTGGAATTCAAGTCTGTTAAATTGGATAACTTTTGGTTAAAAAGAAAATTAAAATACCCAGAATTGACCACAGAAGCTTTGAAGTACTTGATTCCATTTGCCACCTCTTACTTGTGCGAGTTGACGTTTTCGTCAATGGCCCAAATAAAAAACAAACAGAGGAATCGATTAAATTTAGAAAACGACTTAATTCTAAATGTTGCAAAAACAGATCCGCGATGGCAGAAATTGATTGACGAAAAACAGGCGCAACCTTCACATTAATGTGTATGAGACTTAACGAATTTTTGACCCATAGAAATTTTATAATTTAATTTTCACGTTAACTTCAAAATGTCCTATAATTATTATTTTCATAGTAAAAATATTTTTGAGCTTTAAGGTTTTTTTTAATATTTTACTTTGGACCCCTTTGGACCCTGCGACCCCCTTGTAGAGGCTTCGCGACCCCCCAGGGGGTCGCGACCCACAGGTTGAAAAACACTGGTTTAGAAGAGCACAAGGGACAAACAGAGAAACATTCATTTTTATATATTAAGATTGACATCTTTTTAAATGAGAATATCGTACAAGAGTCCACTCCCAACCGTTTGGAGCCAGTGAGACTATGGCATCCCCATTTGTGGTAAGTTGTGAGGCTGAAGGAAGTGGGGAGGAAAAGGAAGTACCTGACTATTCAGATATGGTCTATTATCCACTGGAGTGCTTTTTACCATAATATGGCACTATTTAAAATACCTCGGATTGCTTTGCTGCCAGTTTTGCCAAATTTCACCTTATTTGTAAGTAATTAAGTAGAAGTTAATGATTTTATATTATTTTTTTTATAAATCCTACAAATATGTGATAATCAACAAAAGATAGATGAATTCATTGGCTATACAACGTGTCCGGAAACTCGTAGTACGAGCGGGAAACTGGTGAATCTACATCACGTAGAGAACCCAAAAAACTTATTTATTTCGATCAGAGCATTTCGATTTTAATATTTTTTTTTCTATTTTTCCATTTTTCGGCAACTAAAGGGTTAAAAAAAATTTGAGCCCGGTTTATCCTTCGATGCATTTTATAAGACATTACACAGCTGAAATCAACGCCCTAGTGAAAATTTTTTTCAAATTTAACCAAAAAAATTCCAACTTCGGACCCGATTTACTCGAAAACGAAAGCTCAAATCAAAAAGTTATATCACAAATCGACTCCGAATGTGATGTAGATTTACCAGTTTCCCGCTTGTACTACAAGTTTCCGGACACCGTGTATAGAACTATAATCAGTTTGTATATCGCCATAATAAAATTCGGAGATATGATTTTTTAATGTGGGCGGAAAATATTCAACCAAATAATATCGCGCAATCGGAGAAAAGTTTTAAATTTGCGTTGTCATTCCAGTGGCTATATTGTAAAGTAATTCAATCAAAATAAAAATTTATTGCACACACTGGGATTCGAACCCTTGTCCTTCGGATTGCCCTAGTCAAAAGCCTTACCCCTCAACCAGGGAGGCGGTCATTCCAAGAACATATTATAACTTTTTATTTCTTTTTTTCTAACCTCAAATTATTTACAATTTTGTAACCCGCTGAACAATAAAATTAAAATATTAATAATGAAATTCAGAGACATTTGAACAATATACTTAAGGCGATCCACTAGTTCACTACTGTGCCGTGGACAGTAGTTCTTCGGTGGACGCCATAGGGGTCACTTTGAATAACCGAATTCGTCGACTAGCGGCCTATTTGTAAAATATCAACGCGAAAATGCATATTTTATTTTATTTTGGGAAGATTGGGTGTAAATATCAACTTTTTTTGCGATTATTATAAAATTAACTGAATTTGCCACATTACACAATAAAATCATATCCGAAAAGGGGTTTATAAATAGGAGAGTTTGGACTTGAAAGTGTGTTTTTTAGACCTTATACTTTATTTTTTTATAGGCTTATTAAAAAACTTATAAAAAAAATGACCGATATTTTTAAGGGCCAAGGTGTGTTCTACACGCAGTATTTAATTGAAGCATCTACAATACTTCTAAGCGATCAAATTTTCAAAACAAAAACATATGATTTTGCATTATTTACTATGACTTCATCTTCCATTTATTTAATACTTTTTTCATGTGAGAGTTCCAAATCCTTCTAACCGTCTGGAGCTAGTGAGACTATGGCATCCCCAACTGGGATATTTTGTAAGGCTGACGGTAGTTGACGGGGAAAGGAGGCGGGGAAGAGAAAGTTTGGTTGGGTTATTTGTATCCAGTCACCAAACATGGCTAAAGCCATTTTAAGCAATTTTCAATTCTGAATGGTGGTCTTTTCCAGGGCGATAGTGAAAGTACGTCCCACTCTGGAACATGCCGCAAAGAAACTATATGTTATCAATAAATAAAATGTGAAATAACACAAATTATTAACAGACAATATACACGAATCCGGCACTTCAATAGACCGATACGTCCAATAATCCGGCACCCTCCGCTCGCGCCTCCCTCGCCCCTCTTTGCCTATGCGCTCCATCGCCGCGTCGTCGTCGTCTAGCAGTCTAACCTCAAAACGTATCTCATGTGCACATGCGTACGTATTTACCTGTTGTTTTGAAGTGTGAATAGTGTGTATATTCTCTTTATGAAATGCTTTGTTTTATTTATTACTAGCAGGTCCCGGCATGCGTTGCTATGCCATTTAATAAAGAAATTGTTTCTCCCTGCGTGTCCTTTCCCATTCGTCCCGTTCCCCTTCCGCCTCCCCTTTTTTCACCCGTTCCCACTCCGTCACCTCCACCTTCCCTCTCCCCACTTCACTCCCACCCCCCTTACCCCGTCCCGCGAACCCCCCTCCCGAGTTCCCCTCCCCCTCATACGTCCCCTTCCCCTCCCGCATTCCCCTTCCACCTTCCCCGCCTTCCCTCTTCCCTTTCCCGCTCCCTCGTCCCGCCAACCCTCCTCTGGCGTTCCATATATTCAATCCCAGTATATTCAGTTTTTAAACAGCCCGCGTGCCACTTTTTACAATTTTTATTCAAATTTCCATTTTTCATGTATATTAAATTTGGTACCTATTTAAAATATCTAAAATTCTTGATTCGATTCAAACTATTAGGGGAGTACCTACTTTAAATAAATTTATCAACTTAAAGATTTTCAAAAATAGAATCCTGATTTAACAATCATTGATTTGCAAAATGTCATTCTCAAACACGCGAACTGTCAAACGTGCGATAGTCGTTAGATTTTCTGAAATTATCAAAATTTCTGCGCAATTTTCTTAATTTTTCTCTCCGTAAGAACCATCCTCGTACTTCAAGGCATATTCTAAAAAAAGAATTAGCGAAATCGGTTCAGCTGCTCTCGAGATTTGCCCTTAGCAACAAATTCAGCAATTCATTTTTATATATAGGATGATGTTTTCTCTATAATCCAGTAATCCGAATATCCCAATAATCCGGCACCATCTGGTTTTTAATAGTGCCGGATTAGTGAGATTGTTTTGTACTTACACATGCTGGGATTTGAATCTGCAATCTCCGGATTCGTAGCCAAGGATGTTAACCACTCAACCGTGAAGATTGTGAACAGATAATATTTTTATCAATCGGATGAATGGTTTAGTAACGCATAGACAACTAATATAAATTTAAATAAATTTAAAAATCATTTTCTCACATGTACACCCAAGCAAGCATATTTTAATTTATATATATGTTTATAGTTATTTATAAAAAAGATATAAAAAAACCGTTACAGGAATATCGTCGTACATGAAGTTGGGTTAATAACTAAGAGTTTTTACTTTAAAATTTTGATTTTGGAAAATGTTAGGTTTGTTTAGACATTTATCTTTTTGATTTCGATATTTGAGGGGAATTTGATTTTATACATTATCAGGAAGAATTCAGTACTTGGGTACCTCGCACAATCTCATTATGAAATCTAAGGAGAATTTGATCTGAAATCTAGGAAGAATTTGATCTGAAATCTAGGAAGAATTTGATCAGAAATCTAATGAGAATTTGATTTAAAATCTATGGAGAAATTGATTTGAAATCTATGGAGAAATTGATCTGAAATCTAGGAAGAATTTGATCTGAAATCTATGGAGAAATTGATCTAAAATCTAGGAAGAAATTGATCTGAAATCTAGAGAGAATTTCACACAACCACTCTGTAGGACAATTAATTGCGAATGAGGTCATGCTCAGCGGCGAGTCGATCCGTTGCGTACATTGATAGATGGTTCTGCTCATGACGGACAGACGGACAGCAAACTGGTGAACTGAGCTGATCTGTTCGTCGCAGAAATGGGCAGATCTGTCTGCCGAGCATATCCGTGTGTGAATTTTGCGCATTATTCTTTGAAACAGGTTGCAAAAAAGTGATATAATAAATTTAATGTATTGAAAAAGCTTTTAAGTGATGCCGTCAGATGTCAGCAGGGAAATTGCTTCCATCGATGGCCGACAGAGTGAGTCCAGCAGATTCAATAACCCATTAGAACAGACAGGTCGTGAGACTTGTAGCATTATTATTGTAAACTTGCTTTTTCCCCGCGGCTTCGCTCCTTCAGGGCCTATGTCAAGTCGAAAATCTGAAAAAAAAATTGCATAATTTTTTAGAAAATTTGATAAAAAAGCTTCATTTTTTAAATATATATATGTTGAACACCTTTAATTTTAATAATTGGCTACATACCGGTCTAAACCGGTTTATAGTAGTCAAGAGCAGAGGTTCCCAAACTTATTTTTTTCATAGACACCTTTCAAAATTTTGCTGATTTCGGTGGACATGTAGATGACTCAAAAAAATGTTTTAAATTTTTTATTTCCTAAATTGTTAGTATAACTATTTAAGAATATGTTCCCAAAGTTTTAAATAAAAATTTCAATTCGTTCCGGTAATTCGAGGGTGTTTGTGCCGAACCGCGTGGTAAACTTGAAACGCATTTTTCTCGAAATGACTTTTTTGGAATTTGAGAGCACTCTAGCTCGGAAAGTTTTTAACCAAACATTGCAGATACCTTATTTATATAATTACGCTCTATGTGAACCGAAATTCGTAGTAATATCATTGTCAAAAGTATTTTTTAATTGCAAAAAAAATTAAGGTTTCATGTTTACACACCTGTAAAAAATTTAATTTCCATTTTTTGGGAAAAGTTAGGTTTATATAGAAGAGACACATGTTCTTAAATTAAATTCAAAACCCTATTGATTTGAGATGAAAACTGTGGCCTCCAAAATGCACACAAAAGCTACGTCTGATGATGACGTTCGTTGTATAGCAGCTGATGATTTTCATATTTTCCGAGGAAATGCTTCGAAAACTTCACAATATTTTCTTAAATAAATGTATAAAATGACCTCAACGTTTCAATAAATTATACACATTTCTTCCAAGCCAAAAAAATCATGAAAATCACTGGTTAAAATTGATATTTATTAAGTAGGTACTTGTTCTATGGGATTACTTCTAGGCAAGTACCTACCTAATTTTATTATTTTATTTCTGTTTCATTATTCGAATTAGTTCTATAGAAGAAAACAAAAGTAGGTAGCTTAAATGTCTTACGAAAAAATGTGTTCCAATAAGCAGATCACAATGTAAATCCTATAAAAAATCAGGATTATATAAATAAAAGAATAATAAATTACGACCAGATAAACAACACAAAACAAGCGTTTGATTTACAAAAGTGAGTACCACAGAAAACCTCCACCTGAAATCAAAAAAGAGCGTAAAAAACGCCAATCACTAAAAAACCTAGTCCTGTATTTCCCACCTTATTAGAATTAAATATCGAATATGCAAGTTTTACAAGTAACAGTCGCTGACCTTCTTAAAATACTTTACTCAAAATAATTAAGGGAGATTTTAAAAAAAGGAAATTGTTGTTAAATATTAAGGCTATCTGATTCATAAGCCGACCTAACTGAAAACAAAAATTTCAAACCCGTGTACCAAAAAAATAGCAAAAAATTAGGATTGCATGAGAAACGTAGTGCTATCTATAAGGATTGCATGAGAACCATAGCTCCTAAAAAATTTGCCATAATTATGAAAATTATAATCTTAAAGCTTCAAAATGCTTTTTTTAATGTCTCAATACGACCACAGCCTGTCAAAAATTACATTACAGCCTGTCAAAAATCACCAAAAAAGGGATTTTTTTAACTCCCTTAATTTTTTTAAGTAGTGTATTATCTGCCTACATTGATAGGTAAAGCCAAGCCAACATTTTTGTTCTTTACTATCGAAACCAGATAAATTTCATGGACCCCCTCATACAACTTGTGGACCCCCATTTTTTATCACGCCAACGTAGACCCCCGTCGAGTCTCCCATGGACCCCTGGGGGTCCACCTGGACCACTTTGGGAATCACTGGTCTAGAGTCTAGACACGTATGTGGAAAAACAGACGGTGAAAATATTATGATATAGCATTATTCAAAACAAAATTATCATTTTCCTCAATTGAGATAATTTCTTCAAAGAAAATTAATATCAGCTTGATTGCTGTTGGGAGAGGTCGAAGTTTAGATTAAAGAAACCAAGTGTTCTACGATTTTATAAGTAAGTTTCTTAACCAATTTATCCTTTCACAAAATTATGTTAATAATTACCTCCATAGCAGAGTGGTAAGTGCTTGGTTCCGTCGAAACCTGGTGTGGCTGGAAATTTTAATTTATTTCTTTTTCAATAACTTCACACGGGAGGGTCTAAATTGAGAAAAATCATTTCATTCAGGGCATATGTCAAGTCGAAGAAAGAGGAAATTCTTAAATTAAATATGAACCATTTTAAAAAGTTTAGTTAAAAAAATTATTTCCAATTTTTTGTTGAATAAAATTCTTTACGAGGCTTTACTACAATTTTATTTCCAACTTTTTGTTGAATAAATTTATTTACAAGTCATAATATCAAAAGGATGTTATTGTTTTATCTATTTTGCATGTAAAAAAAAATATTATATCCATTTTCACCAGGCATGCCAAACCTGTGGCCCGCGGGCCACATGCGGTCCAATTGAAGTTTTTTGTGGTCCAAAATGAAGTCTTCAACTTTCTATGTTTTGGATTTTGATATTCATACAAAAAAGAAAAAAATCGTTAACGTAAATATACATTTCGTCGCCTTCATTATTTCAATGAAATATTATGACAGGTGTTTAAGATAAAGCTATTTCCGTAAAGGTAAAGGTCTCATTAGTTTAAATAATTCTTTGTTTAGTGATTAACTGTCATTTTTTATAATTTATTTTTAATTTTAAAGTGGAGATTGAGCAAAAACTAAAATGGTTTATTGAACAAACAAGAACTGAGACGACGATTTATGTTATATTTTGTGAAATTATATCTTTGAATGCAACTGACCTGATTTTAATAAGTGCAGGGTGTCCAAAAATGCTATTATTGTGAAACCGCGACCTTTAATGCTAGAAGGCATAAACTGACTGTACACGCACCTTTGTGCATATATATGTTCACAATTATAGCATTTTTGAACACCAAATGGCAGATAAAAATATACACTATTATCCGCAGTTTACCCCCCCCCCCCCCACGAGTGGCCCATTATGCTCAGTAATAATTTTTTTTCGCCCTCCAAATGATTTGGGTTGGGCTCCCCTGATTTACACCATTTGCTCACACATAAAATTTTTAAGTGATGGTTGTTAATTGAAATGAACCAAAATAATTAATTTATTGTAATGAACAAAATTAATTAATCTATATAGATTAATTATTTTTTTATATACATCTATGTATAGATAGAAGATAGATAATTTATATTTTATAGCATTTATTTTCAGAAAATTTCTATTTTTATTATTATATAAATAATTATAATTATTTTTGGGAAAAATTCAAAATATATAATAATTATAATTAATTAATTAACATAAATAACATTATTATATATATAAATAAAAATCAATCACCGAAATGTATGTACGCGCATAACTTCCGAACGACTGCTCCAAAATGGATAATTATATAAAAAATTGCAATAGGTGGCATGCGAGCTGTTTGAAAAATGAATGTACAGAGACTGAATGCATGGATTACGGGAAAGTGTGAAGGGAACTGGGGAGGGGGGAGGGGAACTCGGGAGGGGGGTTCATGGGACGGGGGAAGGGGGGGAGTGGAGTAGGGAGAGGGAAGGTGGAGGAGGCAGAGTGGGAACGCGTGAGGGGAAATGGATGCGAGATAGGAAGGGGAACAGGATGAATGTGAAAAGACACGCAGGGAGAAACAATTTCTTTATTAAATGGCATAGCAACGCATGCCGGGAACCAGCTAGTTATTAATAAGTTGTAATATATTGTAATTAACAAAATTAATTTATTGTAATTAACAAAATTAATGAATTATTAATTTATTGTAATTAACAAAAATAATTAATTTATTGTAGTTAACATAATTAATTAATTATTAATTTATTATAATTATCAAAATTTATTAATTATTGATTTATTGTAATTAACAAAATTAATTAATTATTAAAATTAATTAATTATTAGTTAATTTCATACTAACACATAATGAACCACAAAATGATTAAAGGCCCAGAGCTGTGTCGAGCCAAATCTTCGAAATCTTCCCAAAACCGCCATCTAATTTTTTTTCTTAATGTTTAACGTTTGCTATTTAATTACAGAATGTTGGCGGCACTGTTCTTCCTGCTGGTGGCATCTTCGTGTGTAGCGAGAGAACAGGCTAAAGGAGAGGCATGTACGAAGGACGGCCAGACGGGCACGTGCGTGGACTACTACCGCTGCAATGAAGACAGCTCAGAGTCCGCCACTGCTGTGAACGGCACGAAAAAGTAAATAGTGTTTCTTTCTTCTTCTCTCCTTATTGTGATAAAGAATGTATGTTTATTGCCTTTTTACCGTAACCGTGAATCGTCACGGTAAAAATAAAAGCGTTTATTTCAAAACATTCTCGGAAATTTCTGTCAACTTTAAAATTCTCTAGAATCTGAAACTAATCCCTACCTGTCTTATCCTACTAATATTATAAAGGCGAAAGTTTGTATGGATGTATGTTTGTTACTCTTTCACGCAAAAACCACTAAATGGATTTTAATTAAACTTTACAATAATATAGCTCATACATCAGAAAAGGCTATAGGCTATAGCTTGGGGAACGTACCCATACTACGTGACTAACTTTTCGCAATTTTTAACCCCCCCCCCCCTCCCGGTGACCAAAAACCTAAGCAACCCGCCGCTCATTTGTACCAAGCGTGGTATTTTGACGACCCCCCCCCCCCCCTGAATAGGTCACGTAGTATGGGTACGTTCCCTTAGAGCTCTGGCATTATGAAATATATATATAAAAATTGCAATAGGTGGCACGCGAGCTGTTTGAAAAATGAATGTAACGGGTATGGAGGGGGGGTGAGTGGGGGGAGAGGGTATGGGGACTGGGCGGAGGAGGGTAGGGGGGAAGGGGATGGGGAGGGCGAAGGCCGGTGAGGGAGGGTGAGGGGTGAGGGTGGGATTTTGAGGGGGAATGGGTAAGTTGGAGAGGGGGCGGGGGGGGGGGGGGGGGGGAATGGAGTGGGGATAGGGAAGGTGGAGGAGGCGCTGTGGGTACCCCCCTAATACTATGTGAGCAAAGCCAGGGGCAAAAGCTAGTAAATACATATTCAGAGGGAATTCGGTACTTGAGTACCTCATATAATCCAAACACGCACCCAACATATGTACACTGTTGGCATTTGTCACATGAGAATGGGTCGTTTCTACGACTCGTTCTTGAGTTTAACAGCTCGGCTGTGGAATGATTTGTTGAATGATTTGTGTCCTCCCTTCTACAACACTTCTGGCTCCATCGATGCCAGAGTAAAGTCAGCCTCTCGAAAACTGGGCGTACTGTACAGGGCCCGCAGATACTTTAATAGTACACAACTGCTAACCCTGTACAAATCACAGTTGAATTTGGCAGCCACCTCTGGAGCTCTAAAATACCTGAAAAATACCCACGACTCTGTGCAGAAACGGGCGGTCTATTTGATAGATTCTCCCATCTTAACAGACGGATTGCAATCTTTAGAGCACAGGCGTTGGGTGGGAATGCTATCCTTGTTCTACTGGTATTTCAATGGAAGATGCTCCGAGCAACTAGCATCATTGATTCCTTCAGCACCGGTGCATAGTCGGGAAACTCGCCAAAAGCGTGCCCAAAATTTGTACACGGTTGACATTTGTCACATGAGAACGGGTCGCTTCTTCGATTCGTTCTTGTGTTCAACAGCTCGGCTGTGGAAAGTGACACTACGAAAGTAGACTGAATGCTGTTGAAATGGAGGCGTCTACTAATATCTACAGGAATTCCAAAAACTAAACAAATCAGACGAATATCTATGAGAACCAAAGTGTGGACGAATATCTACAGCTCAAACTGCTGACTAATATCTATGAGAACCAAAGTGTGGACGAATATCTACAGCTCAAACTGCTGACTAATATCTATGAGAACCAAAGTGAGGACGAATATCTACAGCTCAAACTGCTGACTAATATCTATGAGAACCAAAGTGAGGACGAATATCTACAGCTTAAACTGCTGACTAATATCTATGAGAACCAAAGTGTGGACGAATATCTACAGCACTGGCAGAGGTTGGATTGGCAATTTTGAATAGCATATTGGAATAACGTAATATTGCGTATGCAGTTTAAAAAACTTAATTTGTGTAAGTATGTATGTAAAAATCCCTAATATCGGACTATTGGACACATTTTGCTGGTGATTAAGGATTTGAGTTTTTGTTTTAACAGCTTTCTTTATTTCGAGTGCTTCTAAATTATTTAGTCTGTTACCATGACCTTTTCTACGTCAGTTAGGTTAGGTTAGGTTGTGGTGGCGTGTATTTCGAAATAAATAAATATCTTTGTGTTATGACATCAATGTTTGTTCAATAAATTATTGTTTCCGTAAACAGCAAAATACGTAATATTATGCAAAAACTTCATGTACGTGCTTAAAACGTTTAAGCCTTTACGTAATTTTTATTTACGTAATTGAAGTAATTTATGCTTTTTCGTACAACCTCTTGCTCAGCTGCCCTCTGTAGATATTAGTCCAACCTACGCTCCATAGATATTAGTCAACACTCTGAGGTTCGTAGATATTAGTCCAACATATGAGCTGTAGATATTCGTCCGACATACAGGCTGTAGATATTAGTATCTGGAGTCCTCTTATGAAGGTACTATATTTTAAAATGTTTTCTTTCTTTTTAGATTTTTTTTTGCAAATGTCTAAAAAACAGTTCCAAAACAAAAATAAAATTATGTGTAATTTTCTATTTCTGTTGCAGTTCAACCTGTGAGGACTACATGCAAGTTTGCTGTTCGACTTCTAACCTAACTAACATAACCCTTGTAATCGATATTTAGAATTTGAAGATATCCGCATAATCAGATTTCTTGAAATTCTAAATCTGGATTTTTTATAAAAGATTTACTTTATAAAAAAAAAAGTTAGAAAAAAACAAAAACTTACCTAACATAAAGTAACTAAATTGTCCTAATCTACCTTTTATATTAATAATGTATATTCTGTTTTATGCTGTTAACCTTTTTCTAAATATCATTGATCAAAATCATAATTAAAAATTTTTACAAGAATTGAATTATTTTATTTTTATTTGTTGTAACATTTTTTAATATGTTTAACCCGTCGAGCAAGGGCGGATCCAGGATTTTTTTCTGGGAGGGGCCAAGGGGTGAACGGGCAAAAAATCAACAATTAATGTTAGAAATAAACTTGAAGTATAGATGGGGGTATTTGTGCGCATTTACTTTTCACCAAATAAGGGGATCCTCACGGAGAGGTAGTCTCTTCTCTTTCTTGTACTCCCGAAGATGTGACTGTATCTCTAAAAATAAATTGTCACCATCGTCAGTTGTCGAAGGGTTCTCCTTCTTTTTTTTAATGTGAATACCGCACAAGAATCTCAACTGCTCCCGTCTGGAGCCAGTGAGACTATGGCATCCCCAATTGGGGTATGTTGTGAAGCTGAAGGTAGTGGGGAGGGGAAGGAGGTGGGGAAGAGGAAGGTTGGGAAGTACCTGGCTATTCAGATCTGGTCACTAAACACGGCTAAAGCCATTTTCAAGCAACGTTTCAATTCTGAATGGTGGTCTTACACCAGGGCGATACTGATAGTATCTTCCACTCTGGAACATGCCGCAAATACACTATATATTATTTTAAATGAATTAATTGTGAAATAACACAAATTAATCAAATAAAATTTATTTGCGCATGCCGTGTTCGAACCCGCGACCTCCGGATCGTGAGTCAAGAGTCTTACCCACTGGCCTACGGAGGTCGTCAAACCTGGTCTTCATTTACACTTAATATCGATTCCAATATTTGTAATGATGATGATGATTCGACGTGTTTGTGTACCGCCCCCTGTCCAGTCGTCCACGCGCCCTTCACCCCCGCGCTGTATTCTTTGTTTAGAGTTCTTTATAAAGTTTGCGGAACAAGAAACGGAAACGGAAGTGAAAAAACTAGCGGAACTTCTGCAGAAGCGGAAGCGGAAGCACAGTTCTGTTGCAACACTAATAGAGAAGCGACGAGAAGTGAGAAGTTGATGGGTAAGTTATACCCGCCTGGCGCTCGGTGTTACTATTTGTCACAAGTACTAATATTAGTTTAAGAAAAAAATAACTATTATAATCTGTGTTTATTATAATTAAAACTTTAAAAGATGTTAACTGTTTTGTGAATTTATTTATTTTTATCCACTGGAGCAACCACGCAATATAAATAAATTTGCCTCGATTACTCGAGATTTCTCAGGAGATCATTTTTTAAATTTTTCGCCAACATTAAAAGAATCATAACTTTGAAATTTAACATGGAAACATAAAAATTATTAGTAAGTCTAAAGTCATGGTGTTTGAAAGAGAGAGTAAGAAAACAGTGTGCAACATAGTTGTGAATGATGAATACTTGGAGCAGGTGGATGAGTTTGTGTATCTGGGTAGTGTGTTTACGAGAGATGGGAAGGCTGATAGAGATATTGAAAGAAGGGTGAATGCCGGTAACTCCATTAATGGTGGACTGAATGCCGTTGGCGCTAATAAAAAACTGTCAAAAGAAGCGAAGCTAGCAGTCCACAATGGAGTCCTGGTACCTACCCTGATGTATGGCAGTGAGGCATGGAACTGGCAGAGGAAGGATGAAAGTAAGCTGAATGCTGTTGAAATGAGATCCCTGAGACGTATGTGTGGTAAAACAATGTATGATCGTGTGAGAAATGTGGATATCCGCAAAGAATGTAAGGCTGATGTAAGCATAATGAGTAAGATTAAGAAAGGGACCCTCAGATGGTTTGGGCATGTAGAACGAATGAACGAAGAAAGTAGTGTAAGAAGAATATACGACGCGAATGTGAATGGTAGAAGAAGTCGGGGACGCCCGAGGAAGACGTGGCACGATCAAGTGAATCAAATACTTGAGTCGGGCCATGTCAAAATTCAGAACAATAGAAGAGAATGTATGAGACGATGTATGAATGTGAGTGAGGCAAAGAGTGTGTGCCAAGACCGAGTTGTTTGGCGGTCCGTCCTCTCTGCCTACCCCTGCGGGGAAACGGCGTGATGGTTAGTTAGTTAGTTAAATTTGTAGGATTTATAAAACAAATATTAAAAAATCATAAAATTTATAACCGCGTGAATCCTGCGTGTTTGTTACTTTAAAACCGCCGTGAGAGGTACTTATTCGAGTCAACATAGAATATTTTCGATTTCTGTATGTTGATAATGAAAAGTGCATTTCTATGTAAAAAGGACTTAATTTAAAACGTAAACAGCTGATCAAAATTCAGCGTGCAAAAAATATTTTAAAAATTAATTTTTAACATCATTCTAAAATAGTCTACGAAGTTCGGATTTGTGACATCGATGGTCATAATCATAAAACATTTCAATAGCTTCGTTTTAAAATAAATGGCTGGCCATTGAAATGTTTTAAATAATTTCAATAAATGTTTTACGAATGGTAAGAAATTTTGGTCCAATTTTGGACCTCTGTCAATCGCAGAAAAATAAAAGTGATTCGTTTTTTACTATAATCACTCCAGTGGATATATAAAAATGGATAATTAAATACCATAAGTTGAATTCTCTAAGAAAAATGTTGGTTAGAAAAAAAGTGATTAAACTGCTTATTATACACGGTGTCCGGAAACTCGTAGTACAAGCGGTAAACTGATCAATCTACATCACATTTGGAGTTGATTTGTGATATAAATTTTTTGATTTGACCTTTCTTTTTCCAGTAAATCGGGTCCATAGTTGGAATTTTTTCACTCAAATTTGAAAAAAATCGGTCACTAGGGGATTAAAATCAGCTGAGTAATGTCTTTTAAAATGCATCGAAGGGTAAATCGGACTCAAAAGTTTTTTTTAACCCTTAAGTTGCCGAAAAAATCGAAAAAGAGTTAAAAAATAATATAAAAATCGAAATGCCCAGATCGAAAAAAATAAGTTTTTTGGGTTCTCCACGTGATGTAGATTCACTAGTTTCCCGCTTGTTCTACGAGTTTCGGGACACGTTGTGTATTAGCAGCAGTGGCTAACGAAACCTTTATAACCAACGCCATCTGTTAAATCATATTCACGCCATCTGTCAGCCCGCTGCCCGCTGCCCACTGCTTGGCCAGATATATTATGTATTTCAACCAATTTACACAAAACCTTTACAAATTATATACCTAAAAACCTTCCTCATGAATCACTCTATCTATTGATGAAAACCGCATGAAAATCCGTTGCGTAGTTTAAAAGATCTAAGCGCACATACATCGTGAGCGACTTCATTTTATACTTAGTATAAGTTGTTATGTTAAGATCTCTATGATACAATATTGTCTATGGGAGATCCGGAAATGGGATCACCCACTTTGTACTCTCTGTTCAAGATGTCAACAAGTATTCCAAATAAATGTTATCTCAACTAATAAATCTTTTAATGTTAATACCTAACATTATAATATGGTGTCAGAAGTTAAAAAACATCAAAGTCTCAAGTGTAAAGTTTATTTAAAAATAATACGTTACGTGAAATTATAAAGGATTGAAAAGATTCTAAGTGATTAAAAATAAAATTAAAAATGGCGAGTGTAAACGCCTGTCCGCCAATGAGTTTCGATGGTAATCTATCACACAACTGGTCAAAGTGGATCTTAAAATTTGAATTATTTTTGCAAGCATGCAATCAAGATACCGCTACAGATTCCAAAAAGGTTGCTCTACTTTTATTTTCAATGGGCGAGAATGCTATCGAAATTTTCAACACATGGACCGATATCGATATCAAGACAGCAAAATACACCGTGGTTATTAAGAAGTTTGAAGATTATTTTATGCCGAAAAAACATAAAACAATGGAAAGGTATAAATTTTTCACAAGAAAACAAAAAGAAGATGAAAATTTTCAAGATTTTTTATTGTCACTTCGTAAATACATTGCGTCATGCGAATTTGGAAATATAAAAGACGATATTTTAAAAGATATTTTTATCATAAATATGCACAAAAAACACTTCAGAATTCGAGAAAATCTATTACAACAATCCGATATTGACACTGACAAAGCATTCAATATTGCTCAAAATATGTTGTTGTCAAATGAAGCTGTAACAGAACTTCAAGAAGAATTTCATTCTACTAGTGAAATACATAATATTCACAGTCGTCGGGATACATTGAGGAATACGTCAAGAAACCGAAGAAGTCCGTCAAGAAACCAAAGAAGTCCATCAAGGAATCGATTTGGAAGTCAATCAAACCAGTACACAAGTCATAATCCAGTCGGAAAGGAAAGGTCATTTCAATTCTCACAGAGAAGGTATTCAAAAAATCAATCATGTAAACGATGCGGAGAGATTCATCGCACCAGATGTCCGGCAATGAGAGTTAAGTGCTACAAATGTCATTCTTTTGGTCATTTTTCGAAAATGTGCTACAGTAAAAATATTAATTCTAAAAATAATGTAGGAATGTTATTTTCTAATAATAATAGTGATTTAGATTTTAATATTGGTACAATCAATTTAGATTTAAACTCAGATAAATATTGTCAAAATAATTCAGTACATATGAGTGGTCAACTAATTTTGAATAATAATACTCAGAAAATCTGTCAAAACAATTCAAATGTAAACAAACGAAGTTATGATTGTTACATGTCTAATTTAAATATTCCAGTCAATGATTTTAAAATCAAGTCAGAGTCTAACAATGTGAATGAGGAATTATTTATAAGTCATATTAATATCCAAAATGTTAATAATTTGCATAGTACAAATTGGATAATTGAAATAACAATTAATAATTGTAAAATAAATGCCATAATCGACACAGGAGCGATGGCAAATATGATTTCGTTAGAAAATTTTAATAAATTAAAAATACCTAAGTCGTTACTAAGAAACACAAATGCTAAAGTGACAGCATTTGGAGGATTCAATGTACCTATAATTGGAGAATGTAATTTAAAATGTTATTACAATGAAAACAGAAGTCAAATAATAACATTTATAGTATGTAAATTTAAATGTCAAACAATAATTGGTTTAAAGATGTGTGAAAAAATGAATTTAATTCAAAAAATTTATCAAAATTCTTTTGTGAACTATAAAAATACTGAAAATTTATTAAGGCAATATAACGATGTGTTTCAGGGTCTTGGATGCATACCGTACACATGTCATCTGTCAGTGGATCCGAACATAATTCCAACAATAGATGCTCAACGCAGAGTTCCTTTCAAACTAATGGACCGACTAAAAGAGGAACTAGATGGAATGGTAAAACAAAACGTTATAGAAAAAATTACAAAACCTACAAAATGGGTGAGTTCGTTAGTCATCGTAGAGAAGCGTGATGGTAAATTGAGGTTATGTTTAGATCCCAAAAATTTAAATAAGGCATTACAAAGGTCACACTATCCATTACCAACATTTGAGGAAATTAGATATAGAGTTCATGGAGCAAAATTTTTTTCTCATCTAGACGCAACATCAGGATATTGGTCAATTCCGTTAGATAAAGAAAGTGCAGAATTATGTACATTCAATAGCCCATTCGGGAGATATGGTTTCAAACGTTTACCTTTTGGTATTAAAAATTCTTCAGAAATATATACTAGAGTAATGAAAGAATTATTTGAAAATATTGAAGGAGTAACAATATTTATTGATGATATTTTAGTTTTTGGAAAAGATCAAGAGAGTCACGATAAATCTTTAAAACAAGTGTTAGATAAGGCACGGGAAAATAATTTAAAATTTAACATGAGCAAATGTAAATTTAACGTCAAAGAAATTACATTTCTAGGTCATATATTTTGTGATGAAGGAATAAAAGCTGATTATTCACAAATAAGTGCTATTAGGGAAATGAAGTCACCTAGAGATAAAAAAGAATTACAAAGATTTTTAGGAATGATTAACTATTTAAGTCCATTCATCAAAAATATGTCAGAAAAAACTAATGTATTAAGACAATTATTAAAGAAAAACATTGAATTTTTGTGGGATGAAAATTACGAAAAGTCGTTCAATGAATTAAAAAATACAATTAGTTCAGAACCAATTTTGACACATTACGATAAAAATAAACCAATTACATTATCTGTAGACTCATCAAAATCAGCAGTAGGTATGGTCATTATGCAAGACAAAAGACCAATAGCATATTCTTCAAAAACACTCACACCAGCACAGACTAGATATGCACAAATAGAAAAAGAATTATACGCTATAGTTTGTGGTTGTTATAAATTTAATCAATATTTATATGGTCAAACCGTATATGTGCAAACTGATCATAAACCCTTAATTACTTTATTTCAAAAATCATTATATGACATACCAGCCAGATTGCAAAGAATGATGCTAGATTTACAAAAATATGATCTCATTGTAGAATATATTCCGGGAAAAAATTTGTACATTGCAGATACATTATCAAGGTCGGCATTGCCAAATACAGAAACATTAACTTTTGAAAGCGATATTAATTTACATGTTAACACTATAGTTAATAACATGGCAGTAACACCACAAAAATTAGAAGAAATTAAAAAAGCAACTAGGGAGGACACAGATTTACAAATTCTAATAAAGTACTACATTGAAGGTTGGCCGACATCCAAAAATAAAGTTAATTCTTTAGTTAAACAATATTGGAATATACAATCAGAAATAAATGTTTGTAACGATTTAGTTTTTAAAGGTCATTCTTTAATAATTCCTACAGTTATGATACCAGAAATATTAAATAAAATGCATGAAGGGCATCAAGGGATTATAAAAACAAAGAAATTGGTTAGAGATTTTCTATATTGGTCAAATATGAATTCAGATATTAAAAATATGATTGAACAATGTCAAACATGTCTAAAATTTAAACCTTCTAATCAACCCGAGTCACTTATATCACACCCAATATCAAACTACCCTTGGGAACGTATTGGTGTAGATATTTTAACATTTAATAATACTTATTATTTAGTAGTAGTTGATTATTACTCAAAGTATATAGAAATTGCAAATATGAATAAGCATTACACAGCAGATGTAGTAGTAAAAAATTTAAAATCAATTTGCAGTCGACATGGAATACCATTAGAATTAGTCGGTGATGGAGGTCCACCATTCAATTCAGTTGCATTTAAATCATTTACGTATGAATGGGATATTTATCATATAACAACAAGTCCGTATCATTCTCAGTCAAACGGACAAGTTGAAAGTGCAGTCAAAATCGTAAAAAATATTTTAAGAAAATGTCAAGAAGATAAAACCGATCCATATTTGTCATTATTACATTATCGTACGACGCCAAAAGAGAATTTACCTTCTCCGTCACAATTATTAATGTCAAGACAACTTCGTTGTAACTTACCGTCTACTAAAAGACAGTTAAAACCAAAAGTAGTCAAATTTAAAGAATATAAAAAAGAAGCAGAAAATCGTCAAAATAAAATGAAAAAATATGCCGATAGAGGTAGTCAGAATTTAAAACCATTAAATATTGGGGATAAAGTAGTTTTTAAAAGAAAACCAGAAAGTCATTGGGAGCCAGCAATAGTAAAGGAGTTGTGGAATAAAAGTCCAAGGTCATACATAATTGAAACTTCAAATGGAAATAAATATAGAAGAAATAGAATTCATTTAAGATATGATAAGTCAAATGAAAATAATAATTATAATAGTCAAGAAAAAAGTCAACAAGACAGTCAATCATCAGAAGTAATAAATAAAAGTCAGAATACTAGTCAAATGTATTTTCCAAGTTTAGATTTTGCGGTTCCATCTACCTCAAGTCAAGTCATTACTAGATCAGGAAGAGTTGTGAAAATTCCTGACAGATACATGTAAAACTAATTAAAAATATTTACATAAAATACAAACATATTATATGTTTTAAATGTGTTTATATAAAAGCATAGTCTTCAGAAAAAATATGTTTTGTTTTGTTTATATAATTTATTGCAAATGTATATGCATTGTCTAATGAAGAAGACTGTTTTTAGTTTGTTAAAAAACATTAAATGTGTATTTAAGTTTTCATTATAATTTTTGTTAAAAATGTCATAATTTAGTAGTAAGTAAAAATGTCGAAAAATATTTAGAGACATGAGATGAAAATTAAAATTTATTATGTTAATTAAAAAATAAAAAATATTTATTTTTTTTTATAAAAAAAGGGAGATGTTATGTTAAGATCTCTATGATACAATATTGTCTATGGGAGATCCGGAAATGGGATCACCCACTTTGTACTCTCTGTTCAAGATGTCAACAAGTATTCCAAATAAATGTTATCTCAAATAATAAATCTTTTAATGTTAATACCTAACATTATAATAGTTGGTAGTTTCAGAAACTGATGATGTAGAGGTGGATCGTCGAGCAGAACTACTAATTGCTAGATTAGTAAAGTAATATTTTAATTGTTTAAAACTCGCATCATCTTCAGAGTCGGAAGTGTGCAATTTAGAATAAAGGAAAAACTGTTGACAACACTTGTATCGTAAAAGTATATCCCAAGGATCAATTAACACATGTCCATTATGTATTATCACTATTAAATGAATAGAAGAAATCCTATTTTTCACAGTAAAATCAATTAAAATTAATAATAACAAACAGTTGGTTGTTATGGTACTTATTTAACACAATTTATTGTCAGGGAATTTAGTCCCCGACACGAAAGAACGAAATTCAAATTCCAAATCGTTGATATTGAGCAGAATGTCAGAAAAAAAATATATTACGTCAAAATTAAATTAATTTTGACAAAAACTAATAAAAACACAAACTATTTTGCACAAATTATTTTAAAATGGTAAGGGAATAAGTTTTAAAACCCAAATAACACAATTTTACTCTACGAACAGCGTCAATAAACTGTTTTTTTGTAATTATATTACAGAGAAAGCCAAGTACGTGCGACCTGTACGTACAGTTTGACAAATAAGAGTAGAAAATATATGAGGGCGCCACTGTTGATCAAATGGCAATACTAAACACATAACTCATGGTGTTAAAGTAAAGCTGTGTAACCTACATTTTTATAAAAAAATAAAAAGGCATAATAGTGGAAAAAATATTTTTTCATTGCAGTATAGATACCCGCCGATCTCAAAATTAGAATTGCATATAGGTAGGTATATTATTATTAATTTTTTTGTAATATTGTGTTAACATAATGAAGAATAACTATAATGTAATAAAATATAAAGCTCAGTTTAGAAATTGCTCACATTTATTTAATACTAGATAAAGTACCTAGCGCCTGGGGCTTTAGATCATGTCTCCAGTGGCGGTTCTTCACAGGGGGACAATGGGGACGGTCCCCGCCAGTTACACTCAAAACCTGCTAAAGGAAAAGGAAATAACAGTCGATGTTGTTTCAAAATGAATGAATTTTTTAAACATAAAAGTAATTAACATTTGCAGAAATAAAATACAAATAATTATTCCGGATGATTTTAATAAGACCCTACGCGCGTACAGCGAACAATGTAGGTACGGAGCACAAAACAGCGGGTCAATTTCTCAGTGCGCAGAATCTAATGCGCACTTGGGGGACGATCCGAAGTATCCCCATACTTTCCTTGCATTGTTTCGCGATCGTATGCAACTGCGCATGCGCAGTCGTATGTGAATTCAAATACCCGCGGGGACAATTCTTTGGATCCCCACAGAAACATTTGTTTGCGAAGTTTCGGGCGGGAATCGCTCGCGTTCAAATTAGTTTGATAATAATCTTGCAAGATAAAGCTTTATTTTTATTATACTATATTGTAAATTGGCATATATCTTTGGATATTTTATATTATTTTGTGTTTAGATATCCGACTAGCATGATTAGACCATAAAATATTTTTTTGAGAAATTTTATATTATATTCTACGGGTGGTGAGATTGCGGTACAGTACGTAAAAAAAAATATCGATCCCCACCACTAAAAAAAGTGCTCGAGCCGCCACTGCATGTCTCTAATTTTAGATCTGAATATATTTAACTCATTCAGATCTAAAAGTAGTGTAACTAAACTCACAATTAGTGATTCTTCCTTTCTATCTATTGTTAAATTCAAATTTATGTTAAATTAAATTAAAGCAAATCGCTTTATAAATCACCTTTTAATCAAATTTATGTCATGAAGAAAAAATATTTTTTGAAATGTGGTTTACTGTGTTCTACACATTCAGTGTCATTGCACTTCAAAAAAATATTTGACAGTTAAATTGGTGTTGCCAGTCTACAAATTTAGTAGTTCCAGTTTTTATATTTTTTACTCTTCTTTGACAGACTATAGCATAAATATACCAAACCACAAACCACCCATATACGGAGGCAAGAACTGAACTAATACAAGCATTAATCTTTGTTAGGTTGCAAAATTGTATCTATATTCTTCCATCCCATGTCCATAATCCATATCTTTATGCTTCTTTTGAAGCCGGTTACATTTTTAATTGTTTTTATTGCAAGTGGGAGTAAATTAAATAATTTTATAGAGAAGAATTAGTATAGGCAAGTAGGTTGGTGGAATGTATGTTGTAATGTAGATCTTGTGAATCGGCCCGAGTTTGTCTCTGTAAAGTTATCCTGGTTTTTGAAGGCGTGCATCAGAATATCCTTTGTATATATTTGTTTCAGTGACATTAAATTCAGCGCTTTAAAAACGTAGTCTGTAGGAGTTCTGATGGGGACTCTAAGTATAATTTTCATAATTGCCCTTTGTGCTATGAGGACTGATTTTATAGTGGAATCACATGAGCTTCCCCATCCGATAAGACCATATTCCATATTGTAGATGAGATTTGGCTAATGCATAATAGATTTTAATTAGCTGTTTTTTTCAATTATTTCTGGCTTTCACCCTTCAAGGGTGTTCTAGGCCATCATTTAAAATTACAGAGAAAGAAAAGGTGAAATTATACAATAATTTTATTTAACCCTAGATCACTAACCTTCGTCGAATCGACGACGCAAGATTAAAAAAATTGCAATAATTTTAGCGCTCGCGGCCGTAATTCTTTCATACTCTGGCTAATCTCAATCGGCCCGTTACTTCTGCTATTGACGGTAGTGCGGACGATGATGGGGGGAGTCCGCGAGCGCCAATTCAGCAACCATGGCTCGTCGCACCGACGAAGGTTAGTGATAACGTGACTTTTTATTTTCGTTAGATTTTCACCAAATTTTTAAGTTTCTAGATTATAACCAAAACTTATATTTTATTAGTTAATTTAAGTCTTTGTTTTGATATTTGAATTGTTTTTTTTTTTAATTTAGTTATAACTAATTCATATACCAACTTTAAAAATGTTACAATAAATTATTTCTAAATTCACTCCAAACTATTTAAAACAGTAAAATTAGAGCGACAGATTCAACACATGACCATACAATTTTGTATGGGCGGCCATGTTGTCACGTGATCAAATGGAGGCTTACCATTGGTCAAATTGGAGAATGCTGGTTTTGTTTCTTAAGTGCGTTGGAGATTGCTGCATTTGATACTAACGCAGTTTTTCAAATGGATTTTTAAAGCATAAAGAGTTGGTTTTAATGCCAAATAACTGCTTTTCTAGGTAAAAGAGTGAATCATTAACAAAATTGCATCATTAGTCCATTTTTGAAAAAAAAGTGGAGAATGCTGCATTTGATTCTACACACCTCAATTGTTGATTTTGCATGAAAACTATGGTCTCATTCTTAAGGCTTTTGATTAATAAATTTGATATTTTTGTTTTTCTAATATGAGAAATAATACAAATAAACACTGTTCATTAATAATAAAAAGAAATATGTACATATGTTGTTTTAATAAAACCCTTAAACCCCCTTTATTTAGTACCGTAGTCAAAACGACGAAGGTTAGTAGTAATAAGCGTCGAAAAATAAGGTTAGTGATCTAGGGTTAAATGAGCAAATTTCAGAATTAAATTGAAGATTGGAGACGAGTTCAGACTTAGAAGAGATGAATTTTTGAATGGAGGGGAGGCAATTTTAGATAACGCTCGATAGAAGAGAGGATATTTATGTTCTTTGTCTAAAATGTTTCTTATTATTTTGAAAAAATAGATTTTTTTTAATTTGGTAATATTTTGTAAAATTTGGTTTGCATGTACGTCTTTTTTTTGGGAACCAATGTATTAATATTTTATCTAATCTTTCGTTTTATTTTTTTTTTGCCGTATATATTTTTTTGTTTTGTATAATTTTTGGCTTCAAATTCCTTTTTTCTAATTTTAATTATTTCTTATTCCTTATTATGTCGTTTTACTATAGGTAAAATCACAAAGACGTAAACTTTGAGAATGGTTTTTGTGGTACTCCTGCTTTTCAAATATGCAAGAGCGAGACGGCAGAAACAGGGTATAAAAGGTGATGGATGTTACTGCTCGCTCTCCTTTATCTCCAACAGCTCTATTAGCTAGCACTTAGCTTTACAACACAGTCAATATTGTGCAAATAAATAACCAACTCGTCCACGCACGTTTTATTAAGATCAGCAAGATCTCTACACCAATAAATAACAGTCTAAATAACGGAAACCATAATTGATTTATTTTGGCCATATTACTCATGTACAACCTGAAAAATGTTAACTGTCGATTTCCCTAAAATGGATAAATAAAATATCATACAGATAAAACGTACCTCGAGAAGAACAAAATTATTAAAATAAATATTTTACAATTGCATCTTAATTTCAAAATTCTTCAACTGGATTTGCCGCACACACGCCTTAAGAATATCATTTTTATAGCATTCTGTATAAAAAATCTCCAATTTTCTTATTATTATTAGAACACGAATAATTAAAATAATATTTTACTCAATTTTTAACAAACTGGCCGATTTAAATTAAAATTCCTCAATAAAACTTTAAAAATAAAAATTATTATCGAAAATGTCGACGTCGAACTTTTAAAATTTTTTTTTTTAATTTGGAAGCACTGAATTTGAAATTCGTCACCACAGAATTTAGACAATGTTCAATTCAAACACCAATGTTGTACTATTTTCCCAAAGAGTGTTACAATGTATTATAAAATGCGAGTATATTCATTATCACAACGAATGGCTAATTTGTATTAATTTGACCACACAGGATATAGTAATATACGATAAATATATTGGAGAATTTTAATAATTACGCTTCTCGGGTGTGCTATGATTTGTCTAATCACACTTGGTACAGCGCGCAGCTGCTTTTGCGATAAGCAACTTAACCCTAGAAGCCCAATCATATTTTTGCAGCTATAAAGCTGAATCACACGTCAAAACGACGTGCAATATTTAAATCTCTGTTTTAATTATTTTTATTTAAAATTATATACTTCTCATTAGCCCATATCGAGCTTTGGCCTCTGGCAACAGTCGCCTCCACTCCTCCTGTCCTCAGCGGCTGACTTCCAATTTGGTACCTGGAGAAGCTGTGCTGCATCCCCTCTTACTTCGTCTTCCCACCTCAGTCTGGGTCTTCCCACTTTTCTCTTTCCACCTGGGTATCCAGTCAAAATTCTTTTTGGGACGCGTGTATCTGGCATTCTCTGTACATGCCCAGCCCATCTCAGCCTGAGGAGTTTCATATGTGCTGAGATGCTAGGGGCCTTATATATATATCATACAATTCTGTATTGTGCCGGATGCGCCACTGTTCACCCTCTTTCATGGGTCCACATATTATTCTCAGCACTTTTCTTTCAAAAGTATCCAGCATTTCAGCCATCTTTACCGTCAGTGTCAGCGCCTCACATCCATATGCCAATACAGTTTATAAAATTATATACTAGTTCTTTATTATTTATTCAATATACAATCTAATGAAATACAAAAAAAAATTATTTGACAAAAGTTGCTTTTTATTTATACTTTTATAACATAACTTTGCAAACATAACAAAATTGAACAAAAAGAGTTTTGTTCAATTTTGAGTTTTCTTGAGTTTTCTTATGTAATAATAAAATTTTCAAAAATCCACTTTATTCTAATTTGTTTTATTAAAATTAAATCAACTCTTATTAATACCAAATACGTAAAATTATAAAAAAAAGGTCTTTTTATGCAGTTTTGACAAACATCAATTTTATGTTCACATCATATAGCTTTTTGGCATTTGCTACACAGTGCTTTTAATAATATAGCTTTATTCAATGAAATTGGCAACATTACAACTAAAAAAAGTACATGTTCAATGTAGATTACAAAAAAAAAATTAACAAGTAGAAAGTAATGTAAGAACGGTTACACAGAAGTAGCATAATTATCCAATATTTTTAGTTGTACATAGCCTGCCTCACTAGCAGTGGCGGCTCGTGACTTTTGGGTGTGATAGGTTGCTGATATTAAAAACATGGCATCATGGATGTTGTCGAATGGGAAAAATATATTTTTTTTTTTTTCAAAAATCGGTGTTTTGTATGAAGATTTTTCAGGAAATCGGTGCGGCGCACCGCCAAACTGAAAACTTCCTGAAATTTTCCATACAAAAAACTGATTTTCAAAAAAAAAAAAATTTTTTTTTCGGCTACAACAACATCAATAATGACATTTTTTTAATATCAGCACTCTAGCACACCCAAAAGTCACGAGACGCCACTGCTCACTAGGTGAACCTGTATTGAGGCAGAATTTTTTGTAAATTGTTTCTCACAATTTTATCTATGGTTTTTTATAAATGTATAATGTAGTTTTCCATGCAGCAAAAACTTTATTTTAGTTAACATTGTTAGTATATACACAATACAAAAACTGCAAGGTTATTACTACCATAACAACTGTCAATGACAGGGCGTTTGGATGAGAGTCATCGTCATCTTTCGTCATCCTTCCTTTTTTATTAGAAGCAAAATCACAGAAAGTATTTGAAGTTGCTTGTGGCCCATTCTTTAGTATATTATACTCCTCTTTAGAGTTCGTATCACGCGGAGAATAATCGTCCTCATTTTCCAATAAAGCTGATATTTCGTCAGGTTTCAAGTGTTGTCGAGACGCCATTTTGTATCTTCGTAACTAAAGCAGAAGTACCGATTAAGAAATGTAAGAAAATAAATGAATAAATAAATGAAAAATACATAAAAGCACAATATATAAAAACGATGGGCAGTGGCCAAAGTTACAAAAGCCCAAACATACGTCGAATGTACGTGCAACATTGTTGTTACGACAAAATTGCGGCGCTTACCGAAGTGACGCTGCCGTCACGTGCAAGGTCTCGGCGGGTACGGAGTTGGTTCGGACGGTCACGGAAATCCGATCACGAGGGTGAAAGAGATTATGATAATTCGTCGGCGTGTACGTCTAAACGACGTAGATTGGACTTCTAGGGTTAAGGGGGTATTCTAGTCTAGATCTATATTTCGGCAGGTAAGATATACAAGAATTTCTCATTAAGAGAAAATAACCAGACAAAACCGGAAATATGTCATATTTAAATCAAATTTTATTCGTATTGACTCTTTTCCACAAAAAAATATAAATTGATTTCGAAAGACTGTATGTTTATTATTAGTACAACAAGGTTTTACCGTTGGTCGTTGGCAGATTTGTTAAATTTTCAAACAAAATTTTGTATTATCCAACACACATTTCAAATCATATAATCTTGCAATAAAATAAATCAATAAATTATCTGGGAAAGCTATGTTTCAGAATTTTAATTTTAGTTTAAATAAAATCATTTTAAAAAAACCGCACACAATCATGTTTTGTGACGAAAATACTTCAGTTTGTCTATTTATTTACGGTCTTACAAACTAATATATTTAAGATTTTTTTACATTCTTATTTTGCTTTGACATTTTTAAAACATTCAAAAAATAATTACAAGATTGATTTTAGTAGTTTTATCATCACGCCTTTCAGCATTTTTGAATGTAGGTATAAATTAAAGCAATTTTGAATTAAATAAAATCGATATTGAGTTATTATTTAAGTAACTTTATAACACAATTGTTGGTAAAGGTTATTTATTTAAGAAAGTAAGTTCACAGATCACATAATATGGTAAAAATAGTCACAATGTATCAATTCACTAATTAACTGAGCAAGGGATCGGAGGGAACCTTGCCGTTAGGCTTTGGGAACAACAAAACTGACTGTGGTTCTGCTTAGAGGGTCGTACCATAGGACGAAGCGCAACTAAGGCAGCAGTCGGGGGTCTGGTTGGTGCTTTACTTATGGTAGTAGAATACTCCTTAGAGGGTCGTGCCAGATGACGAAGCGCAACTAAGAGAGCGTACTAGCCAAGAGCGAGCTGCAGACGAACTGACTAATTTAGGGCGCGCGGCCTGTTATATAGCCCATTCCTTGTTGCGGGGTGTGGTTTATGTAGCGGCTCGAGGGTGGGAGATGCGCAGAAGGCGTCGGCGCATCCTGGTTTGCTTAGGGGTGGGTGAGCAGGATGGCGCTGTACGGGGGAAAGAGATGGTGTAGTGGCAAGCGTAAAAACGGCGCGCTACAACTTTTTATTTTTTTTTATTGAAAGATTTTTATTTTTTGGTACAGTACATACAATAGATACATAAATATAATGAAAGTATATAAAAAATAAAACTTAATACAATTATTAAATACAAATATACATATTTTTTAAAAATATTCTCCCATAATAAGCAGATGCTTGTTATGGGAGAAAGTATTATTTGTTAGGTTATTTTGATTTTATTTTTTTGAAATTTAGTTTATATAAAGAATAAGAGAAACTTATGTGTATATATGTGTACATGTGTACATTTTTTTAAATTTTTATTTATTATTTATTTTTTTTTAGTTAAGGTTTTCAGTATATTTTTTTAATTGTGTTTTGAAATTTTTGAAACTGTCCTTAAGGGATCTTATATTTTCTGGTAATTTATTAAAGAAATTTGTTCCCAAGTATTTGTAGTTTTGTTGACCCAAAGTTTTTTTACAAATGGGAATTGGTAACATGTATTTTTGCCTGAGATTTACTGGGTTTTTGAAAGGTATGGTTTTGTTTAGGATATCCTCTTTGTAAACTTGTAAGGTTAAATGATACAGGAAGAGAGTATTTAATTTTCTGACTTTAAATTCTTTGAATATGAGTTCAGATGGATATAGAAATGATTTTTTTAATATTATTTTAATTATTAGTTTTTGCGCAATGTAGAGAGATTGTGTGTGAGTTTTATAGGCGCCACCCCATCCTATTATACCATATTGGATTATTGATTGACAGAATGCGAAGTACGTCATTCTCAGTAGTTCTTTACTTAGAATGTGTCTCAAACAGCTAAAAATATATAAATTTTTCGAAGAAAACTTCTTCTAAAAGGTTGTTACTTTGTGATGTTTCGTAAACCATGTTCACTTCTTCAGGAATAAAAGTATACTTTTATAAAACAGAGTATACTTTTATTCCTGAAGAAGTGAACATGGTTCACGAAACATGTTGATAGTATAAAATATAATAAAAAAATAAAGTGATGTAAACTTAAGTTATTTTCTTTTAATAAATAAAAATATATGTCAATTTTCGTACTCTGTTTTTAAGAATGGTTATATGCGGTATCCATTTTAGACATTGGTCAATAGTGATTCCTAGATATTTGGTTGAAGTTTTCATTTCAATATTAGTACACAATAAGTTACAGTGGTGTTGTTGAGTGTGTGGTGCAGAATGGATCCTTATGTTTATTTCATACGGCGTGTTTGGTTTTTTTGTTAAAAATGGTATGTAATGTGTTTTTTTAGAGTTTAATGTTAGTAGGTTATTGTCAAACCATGTTTTTAATTCATTTATGTCTATGTTAGCTTTTTTAGTCAGTTCTAACCATGTGTTTGCTTTTAGAAGAAGTACTGTGTCGTCTGTATATGAGATAATTTACCCGTATTTAGCAACTTCAAATATATCATTTACATATAATATGAACAAAAGTGGTCCTAGAACTGTGCCTTGTGGTATTGAGAAGTTACTACTTTCGGAATCACTTAGTTCATTTAATAATTTTACTTGTTGTGGTCTATTTTCCAAAAAGCTTATAATCCAGGATAGCACCAGTCTATTTATTCCAATTGATTTGATTTTTTTTATTAAGTTAGTATGAGATATACTATCAAATGCTTTTTTAAGGTCAATAAATATTCCAATGCATTTTTCATTTGAGTCTAGGGCGGTATATATATAGTTTGTTATTTTCGCAATGGCATCGTGGGTGCTGGTGTTTTTTTTGAAACCATACTGTTTAGAATTTATAATGTGCTGTTGTTCTAAGAAAGCCCAGATTTGGTTTTTTACAATTTTTTCGAATATTTTTGATGTATTAGATAAAAGGGATATAGGGCGGTAATTTTGTGGGTCTTTTGGGCAGTCTGCTTTATATATCGGTGTTATTATTGTTCTTTTGTAATTATTTGGAAATACACCTTTTATAAGGATTGTATTTATTATATGAGTTAATGGGCAAATTAGATATTGTTTCATTGTTTTTAATATTTTTACATCTATGTTGTCATTTGACCATTTGGTCATCTATGTTTCACAGTGTGTCATCTCAGGTCTCATTTCTCCTCTTCACTCCTCTTTGGTTCCCTGAAGACCCCACGAATGAAGAGGGCCTCATATCTCCTCTCCCCTCCTTAGTTCCTTGAAGGCTCAACGACGGAGAGTTCAACTTCCTTTAGTTCCCTGAAGGCCCCACAAGGGAAGTGTCCACTCCACCTTAATTCCCCGAGGGCCCCAGGAGGGAAGAGAACGTCATCTCTCCTCTTCGCTACTCCGTGGTTCCTTAAAGACCCCACAAGAGAAGAGTTCACCGAGATGGCCTCATTTCTCCTCTTCACTCCTACATGGTTCCCTGCAAGCCCTACATGGGAAGAGGACGTCATCTCCCCACTTCACTCCTCCTTCGTTCCCCGAAGGCCCAACGCCGGAAGAAAGCACTTCCTCTTGGTTCCCTGAAGGCCCCACAAGGGAAGAATTCATGGAGGTTGCCTCAGCTTCCTCTCCACGGCTTCTCCTCTTGGTTCCTCCTGCAGGCCACACGAAGGAAGTTCACAGAGATGGCCTCTGCACTCCTAGGTTCCCCAAAGGTCCCTAGTTTTTTAATGGTCCAATGTTTTGTCCCACGAGCGACCAGGGAAATAGAAGGTCCACTCCAGCAGAGCCCCGAGTGCTGGAGTAAGGTCTAAATACTGGGAGATGCGACCTTGTTTCTCGGAGGCACCATTGGTGACACTGTTCCCCAGGATATTCAGCCTGAGCACGGCAACTCACACCTTGGCTTAGGATGGCTATTGCAGGTTTGTGTTTCCACTCCCTGAGCGATGGGTTCGCCACACTCCCTATGCTAGATGTCATCAATAAATATATAACACAAATAATTACTACACAATGTACATGCCAGGATTTGAACCCGCGACCTCCAGATTCGTAGCCAAGGATAGTAACCACTCAACCGTGAAGACTGTGAACAGGCAATATGTTTGGCTAGGTATAAATATTCACCAGGTAAACATATACGGCAACTCAAATATTACCTATCTATACGTTAGGGGAGGGTTCAAGTATTACGTAACGCACTTGGGGGGGGGGTCTTATGAAACGTTACTGTGCGTTACGAGTTTTTCTTTGTTTAGATAAAAAAAAAACTAGGGAATTAAAATCTTTCAAATTGGAAATCCTTTTCGTTCTCGAAATCTCGTGTTTTATTTATTGCCGCAAACGCGATTAAAACAACAAAACAGGTATTTAAGCGACTTTCCAGTACTTTGCGCAACTTCATTGGGACTTTCAGGTAAAAATTGTCACGTTACGTAACGTTTAGGTGGGAGGGAGGGTACGGAAAAACGTTACGGTGCGTTACATGGGGGGGAGGGGGGTCCAAAATCTTCAAAAATTGCGTTACGTAATACTTGAACGCCCCCTTACATAAATATAAATCGAAACACAACGCCATCTACTGGCAGGTTACCCAATATTGTGTTGACAAATTAACTCACCGCCATCTATTCGCAGAAACTTATGGAACTTACAAAGCATTGTCCTGTAACAAACATTTAATGAACATTTAATTTGCAATAATAAATATTGAGGTCAATAATTGAAATAAAAAACTATCCTCTCTTTTTAGTTAGACCAAATTACACACAGGAAGCTAAATTTTATCAAAATCGGTTAAGTAGTTTGGGAGTTTATCGCGAACAAACATTGTGGCGTGAAATTTATATAAACAAATATATTTAAAGTTAAAGATAATCATTAAAAATAATAATAAATAAATTATAAAAAAAATAAATATTAAAAACACGTGAAACAACAGCAGACAGAACAATTAGTCATAATAGACCTGATATAGTTTTACATGACAAAATTAAAAAAAATAACTTATATCATTGATGTAGCTATTCCAAATTCCTGTAATATTCAAAAAACTGTTTCTGAAAAAATTAGAAAATACACAAATTTAGGAAATGAGATTAAAAGAATTTGGCATTCTCGGACTATAAAAATATTACCATTTGTTATTTCGGCCACTGGCATAATACCTAGGAATCTGATTCAAAATTTAAGCATATTAGATTTGTCAAAGAATTTGTATATAAAAATGCAAAAATCAGTAATTTTAAATACATGTAGGATTACAAAAGATTTTTTAAATATTTATATTGAGGGATCAGTAGGATTTATAGGTTCAATTAGAAATGCCACAGAGCCGAACCCTCTGATATGAAAATATCTGGAGTCGGTGAATTATATTGACATTTGGTCTCTAGTAGGTAGACATGTTGTTCTTGTATTGTTTTGTATTTATAATACTTATATAGTGCAATTGCATAGCGCGGATTGACTAGATGATCATTTGGGGAAGTGTGTGAAAGGGTTTAGTTTTTCCTGTGGGGAAAATTTAACCCGGACATTTAAATCCGGTGCATATAAAAAAACGTGACAGGAATTTCGCCGTACATGAAATTGGGTTCATAAATTAGATTTTTTACTTTTAAATTTTGATACATATTTGACTTTGGAAAACGTTATGTGTGGTTCTACATTCATCTTTATGATTTTGATATTTAAGGGGAATTTGATTTTATAAAAAAATGTTCGGGGGGAATTTCGTACTTGGGTACCTCATATGTACAATCCTATGATGAAATCTAGGGAGAATTTAATCTGAAATCTCGGGAAAATTTGATCTGAAATCTAGGGAGAATTTGATCTGAAATCTAGGGAAAATTTGATCTGAAATCTAGGGAAAATTTGATCTAAAATCTAGGTAGAATTTGATCTGAAATCTAGGGAGAAATCTAGCGAGAATTTGATCTGAACTTGATATTGTGTTAAACTACGTTTTGTAAAAATGTTGCTTAATAAATACGTACCTAGCTTAAACACCAACTTCTTGTACTTTTTGGTGAAACCCCTACATTTTTGCAGCTGGTAGCAATCCCTAAAACCACATTTAAAAAATTGAAAATAAACTGCATCATTTTTTAGACACATGAAAGGGTATAAACAAAGGCTTGATATTTCGAAAAAAAAAATTTTGTATGTTTTTGAAGCACCTTTAATTTTAATAATTGCATACACCGGTTTATACCAGTACACATATGTGGAAAACCCGACAATGATAAAATTGTGATAATTCTTCAAAACAAAATTATCGTTTTCGTTAAATACGTCGTTTTATTACAAGAAATTTAATATCAGTTTGTTTGGTGTTGAGAGAGGTCGAATTTTAGCTGCCAAAAATCAATTTTTCTACAATTTTAAAAGTAAGTCTTAAATTTATTTTTCCTTTCATAAAATTTTGTTGATTATCTCCGTAGCAGAATGGTAAGAGTTTAGTTAGGAAACACAGAGGTCACGAGATCGAAACCTGGTGTGGCCGGTAATTTTATGTGTTTTTTTTTACATTAAGGACCATTGCTCACAGAGAAACCGAAAACTGATTGGCAACTCAATTTACGGCGCAACTCAACTTTGCGATTTCAGTAATTATATCAGCTTGTTTAAAAAATATATAATACTAGCTGGTTCCGGCACGCGTTGCTATGCCATTTAATAAAGAAATTGTTTCTCTCTGAGTGTCCTTTCCCATTCGTCCCGTTCCCCTTCCGCCTCCCCTTCTTCTTCTGCGTCCTCTTCCCCTCTCGCGTTCCCACTCCGTCACCTCCACCTTCCCTCTCCCCACTCCACTCCCCCCCCCCCTTTCCCCGTCCCGCCAACCCCCCTCCCGAGTTCCACGTCCCCTTCCCCTCCCACGTTCCCCTTCCACCTTCCCCGCCTTCCCTCTTCCCTTTCCCGCTACCTTGTCCCGCCAACCCTCCTCCCGCGTTCCATATATTCAATCCCAGTACATTCAGTTTTTAAACAGCCCGCGTGCCACCTTTTACAATTTTTATTAAAATTTCCATTTTTCATGTATATTAAATTTGGTACCTAACATAGGTACCTACTTAAAATATCTAAAATTCTTGATTCGATTCAAACTATTAGGGGAGTACCTACTTTAAATAAATTTATCAACTTAAAGATTTTCAAAAATCGAATCCTGATTTAACACTTAGCAAAATGTCATTCTCAAACACGCGAACTGTCAAACGTGCGATAGTCGTTAGGTTTTCTGAAATTATCCAATTTTCTACCCAATTTTATTAATTTTTAACCATCCTCGTACTTCAAGGAATATTCTAAAAAAAGAATTAGCGAAATCGGTTAGCAACACATTTAGCGATTCATTTTTATATATAAGTTATGTTAATAATTTATTAATTATCAACTATATAATAATAATTTATCAACCTTCTGAACAAAATCGATATTTTCTTACACAGACATAATATCGCAAATTGTCTATGTACAATGTAGGTACATTAAATAAATAAATTATCATGAATACTTGCAGAAATTCGTGTTTAAAACGATCTAAACCAAAATATGTGACAGTAAATACGTAAAAATCACACAAATCTGACACGAGATGACGTCCGCTATCTCATAACGATCCTACAAAACATATAGAATCGCTCGGCAGGGTCTATGTCATCTTTGGGGATGCTGTGTTGAGAGTCTTTTTATGGAAAGGAAATAGTGGGAAAGAAAAGGGTATGTGGGGTGAATAGGAATCTGGGGGTCAGCGTGTCCAGCAATGACGGACGTATGAATCCATTCCTCCAACCATGGTGCAAGGCGATGGGTCAAGAGGTTCCAGCTGGAGAGGATAAAAGACCTTCGTTAATCTGTCTCTCTCGATCCTGCCTACCACACGGCGGGTGTGCAGACGCATCGGACAAGACCATCAGACCTAGACAGACCTCACTCCATGAACTCTGGCACCCCTGCTAAGCCACCAAACGTAGCAAACCACTTGGGGTGACCGATGGCTTAGGTGTTGGTTATCCAATAAATGGTTCTGGGGCGGCAGTATCCATAACCGCCTCCCAAACTGGGATTGAGATTGAGTTGCCAATTGGTTTTTTTCAGTTGCCCCATGAGCGGAGGGCCTGACTCCACACAGAAAGCCCTAAATTGGGGAAAATAATTTCCTTCAGGGATTTATTCATTATCGTATCAAAGAAAGAGGAAGTTTTTTGGGGGGTGGGTAGGAATCTGGGAGTTAGTGCGTCCAGGAGTGAGAGACATATAAATTCATTATCATGTCGGGTCGATAGAGTCCGGCTGGAGAAAGGTCAAATGGTCTCCCTCAACCGGCTTCTCCTGATCTGGCCGCCAATGTCAAACCTCACCTCATGAACCCGGGCACCTCTGATAAGTCACCAAACGTAGTGAACCACTTATTTTATTACATTTATACTGATCTTTGGCTAAAAAATAGGTTAGTAAGACAAATGTGTCTAATTCATATGTGTCTAACTAACCTATTTTTTGCATTTTGTTTTCCTGTTAAGCACTTGCATACTTTTTTTTCCTTTTTTTCCCACTACACATACATTTCAAAAGTAATTTTTACATATTTTCTAAATATATATAACATAACACAAGATAAAAATAATTTAAAAAAATTAAAAATATATACACAAGACAAAAGTAGATAAAGGGAACCCACTAAGGCACTGCCTGTGCGTGGGTAATATCACATAACTAAAGTGCTAAATAAAATTACACCAATAAGTTGGCGGTACAAGTAAAAAATGTAAATTTCAAATTGAAAGTTTAAAAATATAGGTAATGTATCTTTGAAAATATTGTAGTAACAAAGTGACACATACAAGTTAGTTAATTTTTTGTTACTGTTTCAAGAAGATAAATAAAGTTAGTCTGCTAGTTATACTGCTTACTAACAACGTACGCAAGTACTCTGAAGGTCTAGATTCGTTCAAAATAAATCAATGTAGCTTCGTTTAACAAAAAAAAATAGATTGTTGCGAGAACCTTCAAGGAGTTCATGAAATCTTTCTATATCTGCCTTGTAAAATGTTTTATAAATATTTCTTCAAACTTCGCAAATACACTTTGTGGCATCAATATTGATTACACGAAAACAAATAATATTAATAATATACATAATATTAATCTCTTATCCTAACAAAGAAAATATTGTTTTTGAAACATGTTGATTATTGACATTATCAACATGTTTCAAAAACAATGTTTTCTTTGTTAGGATAAGAGATTAATATTATGTATATTATTAATATTATTTATACAAATAATAACATTGTTTTTGAAACATGTTGATAATGTCAATAATATATTTATGTTTACAAAGTTATTTCTTTTCATTATAAGAGATATTTTGTAAACGTTTAACCACTGGAACAATTTTTGCCATGCGCCATTTTAAATGTCTCCGATTGCTTTTCGGATAGAAATGGCTTTTTTTTAATATTTGTAGCTCCCGCGTTTATTATTTTGAACTTAAAACGAAGCTATTGAAATGCTTTATCTATTATGACCATAAATGTCGCAAATCCGAACTTTGTAGACTATTTTATAATGATATTAAAAATAAAAAAATTTGCCTGCAGAATTTCTGATCAGCTGTTTACAGTTAAAATTAAATAATTTTTTTCCATAGATACGCACCTTTCACTATCAAGTGTACCACAGACAACATACAGAAATCGAAAATATTATATGTTTTTTTTTTTATTATAGCGACTATACAAAATTTTTTACATACAACATATAATGGTGAAATTAAAAGTAAAATATTGTATTTCTTAGTCCTCCTCACTAGGGGGTCCTGTGCCGAGGCGGACTAAAGTTATTTAAATATAGTTCATTTGTCTTCTATGTCGTTTTTAGCGTCTTCGCTAGGGTTTTCTCATTGACGTCTTTAAGCCATAATTTTATTCTTGATTTGTATTCAGTTGGATTTTTTATTAGTTTTATGTCTTGGGGAAGTATGTTATGAAGTTTTGTTGCAAAATATGTATAGTTTCTTTGTCCAAATGTGGTTTTATAACTTGGAATATTTTTTATATCATTTTTATTCGATCTAGTGTTATGCATACACGGTCTATTAGAGGATTCATTATTTTTGAAGAACTTCAATAATATATTTTTGGCATATATTTGCTGTACATTTGGTACGTCAAAGTTATTGAAAATTTCAATTGAAGGCGTTCTAATTGGTACTTTCAATATGGTCTTTATGATTTTTTTTTTTAATCGTATTCAGGTTGTGTAGGTACGTATGTGTAGCAGATCCCCATCCTATGATTCCATATTCAATTCGAGAATGACATAACGCGTAGTAGACCTTTTTCATATCCTTTTTATTTAACACATTTCTTAAATTTTTAAAAAAATATATAAGGCTAGTGAGTTTTTCCGTAATACCTTTGATGTGTAGGTCCCATCTAAGATTTTCGTCAATTATTACTTCGAGATATTTAATGTTTTGTGTTTTTTCGATAACAGGGCAGTAACGTTGTGTATTATTTCCATGGCATTCATGTAATTTTAGTTCTAGTGATTTTATTGGTTGGCCCCTTGAGTTCATTGAAAATGTTATATATTTTGTTTTGCTTATATTAAGGGTAAGCGAGTTGATTTTAAGCCAATTTTGAAGTGCACTAAGCCCTTTTTCAGCCTCCTTAAATGTATCCGTCCAATTTTCTTCTTGAAATAATAAAACAGTATCATCAGCAAAACTGATTATGTTTCCTTTAATGGTAAGGTTAGTTAAGTCGTTGATGTAGATAATGAACAGAATCGGTCCCAGTACACTCCGTTGAGGGACGCCATAGTTTAAAGATAGAAGTTTGCTCATTTGTTTACCAATTTGTATTTGTTGTTTTCGCCCTGTTATATATGACTCCAATAAGTTCATTGTTGATTCGGTCATTCCAATTTTTTTTAGTTTAGTAAGTAATATTTTATGGTCTATTGTGTCAAAAGCTTTTTGAAGATCTATGAATAAAGCTAAACATTTTTTCCCATCATCTATGTTTTTTATGGCCATGCTTGTTAGATTTTCTATGGCATCATTGGTGCTCAGATTTTCTCTAAAACCATATTGGGATGGTGATAATAATTTGTTTTGTTCAAGAAATTGAACAATTTGCTTCTTCATTACAGTTTCCAAGATTTTTGAAAAGGAGCTTAAGAGACTTATGGGTCGGTAATTATATACATCCTTTTTGTTACCACTTTTATGTATGGGTACAACTGTAGCTTTTTTAAGACATGAACGGAATACATTTGTAGATATAGACAGATTGACCAAGTATGTCAATGGGAAGGTCAGTTCTTTTTGTAGTTGTTTTATTGTTTTATTTGAGATTACGTCATTTCCCAATGATTTATTAATATTAAGGGATGCAATTACGTTTCTGATTTCAGTATTGGTTACTTCAGTTAACTTTAATTTTTCTATCTGGTTCATATTTTCCGTTTCTTCTGGTAGAATGCTAGTTTTTGGTGGTCTGATTTTCTTTGCTAATTGTGAACCTATATTAGTAAAAAATTCATTAACATATTCGAGAATTTTGTCCGGATGCTTTGCGAAAGAGATTTGGGTATTTTCAATTGTTAATTCCTCAATGTTCTTGTACTGGAATGATTTTGAATTTGTAATTTCATAAATGATTTTCCATAATTTGCGCGGGTCATTGTTACATTCATCTATTTTCTTCTTATAATAATTTTCTTTGACATTTCGTATAACATTTTTGCAAATATTTCTGTACCTTTTATAGTATCGTTGTATAAAAATATCACAAGGATTTAATTTAACTTTACTATGTAATTCATCTCTTTTTCTAATGCAATTTATAACGCTTTGAGTTATCCATGGTTTAAGATGTTGGTTTTTATGCGAAATCTTTTTTTCTATTGATTTGGTATTTGACATGATGGTGTATGTTATATATTCAATGAATTTACTCCAGGCATTATTTGCATAAAGGTTCTCCAGTAGGCTTATCCAGTTTGTATTGAGTAACTGTTGTTTTACATCATTCCATTTGATTCGAATAAGTACCTATCAAGACAGTTTCAAAGTAAAAACACGCAGGATTCGCGCGGTTATGAATTTTAAGATGTTTTAATATTTTTTTTATAAATCTTTCAAATATGAGATAAACGGTAAAATATTGGATGATTTATTGGCTAAATAGCACTAAAATAAGTTTTTATATTTCCTTGTTAAAATTCGAATTTATGATTTTTTTTAACGTTGGCAAAAAATTAAAAAAATGGTCTTCTGGGAAATCGCAAGCAATCGAGGCAAATTTATTTATTTGTCTCCAGTGGTTAAAAGAAATGTTTTGTAAATGTTTAACTTTGGCTATTTAATTACAGAATGTTGGCGACACTATTCTTCCTGCTGGTGGCATCTTCGTGTGTAGCGAGAGGACAGGCTGGAGGAGAGGCATGTACGCAGAACGGCCAGACGGGGAAGTGCGTGGCCTACTATCTCTGCAATGATACCACCACCTTGGAAGACTCAGACTCGTTGGGTGTTATTACCGTGAACAATACGTGAGTAAATACATAGTACCTCTTCTACAAACATAGTAAACATATTTTGTTGCACCATTTTAATTCAAAATCAATAGATTACTAAGTTTTAACCACGTTTATTGTTCAAAACATCTCTACCATAGGTCACCCCAAATGGTTCAATATGTTTGGTGCCCAGGTTCACGGGGTGAGGATTGTCCGGGTCTTGGCGGCGGATGCGTGGAGGGGTTTGAGAATGGTTGAGGGAGTCCCTTTGACTTCTCCAGCCATAATCTCTCGGAACATCGCCTCGCAGCGGAGTGGATGGGATGGATTCATACGTCCGTCACTCCTAAACACGCTGACCCTTTTCTTTCCCACTATTTCCTCTCCATAAAAAGACCCTCAACACAGCATCCCCAAAGATCACATAGACCCTGCCGAGCGATTCTATATCTTTTGTAGGATCGTTATGAGACAGCGGACGTCATCTCTTGTCAGATTTGTGTGATTTTTACGTATTTACTGTCACATATTTTGGTTTAGATCATTTTAAACAAGAATTTCTGCAAGTATGCATGAATATGTATTCATCCAATGTACATTGTACATAGAAAAAGCAAACAAATCTGACAGGAGATCACGTCCGTTGTCTCATAACGATCCCACAAAAGATATAGAATCGCTCTTCTGATGGGAATTGTCTTCCTGTGTGGAGCTTATGTAAAAAAAAAATCGACTCTAGGAGTTTGCCAATCATTTATTGGAGAAGAATCGCACTTTTGGAATTGAGTTACTATATTTTAATTTTAATGGTTTTTATTTTGACAAATTAGAAATTAGAATGAGCATAAATATGAATTTAAATATTTTAAATAATCAAAAAATATTTTTAAATGACCCATTATTAAATTTGTTCTCTTTTGTAAATTAACATTGTCATGAAGTACTTTCTTGAATTATAACTTCCTACCCCTGTATGAATATTTCCGTCGTCAAGTACTAAATATTTAATATTAGTTGTCAAAAGCTTGCAACATTGGCTAGATCTTTTGATTGAATTCGGTGTGGGAGGGGGGAAGCGGTCAGCGAGGGGGCTGCGGGCTTCTTCCCGGTCTCTTCTGGTTTTAACTGCGCTATGGGTCGGTCTTTTTGCATTTTGGCTGGGGCCGCCTAGATCCTTTTGGTTCCAACGTTTTTTGGAACACGTAATTTAAAATATAGTTAAATTTTATATATCAAAATCAAGTCAGTGGTGTTTTCGGACGAGGTTCTCTGCCCAGATGAAACCCGAGACGGCGTAACGTACGTAAAACTTATATAATTATGTGTTATCCATTCAACCCTTTTATTACATTTTAGAATCAATAATTTCACGTTCACAAAGGGATTAAAGCTTTTCCTAGAAGCGTCGAGTCATTAATAAATTCACAAATTATTTAAAAGCGACAAGAGATCTTCTAATTTATTAAAACCCTACCTATAATTATTCCAACAATAAAGCGACAAACGTTTTGAATCCCAAATCAGAACGAACTGAGAACACAATTTCCCTGAGAGAAGCTGGCCGGAGGTTTGTATTATAATTTGGTTTTTGTAAGTATTTAAATTGACCCATTGTTGTTGTGTCTTGAACATTGTGGTGTTATTTATTATTAATTTGTTATAAGTTCGTAATCAGGCGGTTCGATCCCGTCGTTACGTAACAACACCTTTAAGGGCCTTCGGTCATGGAGAAACTGATAAACAAAAATTTTAACAAAACAAAAAAACGACTTCAAAAAAAGCACTAAAAAGTAAAAAAATAATTTCGTATTCTTCTACAACTTTATAATCAACTTACCTTTTCTACTCATCAATATGTACGTACGATTGTTATTTTTGGAGTCGGTGTCGGTGGGAGAGGAGCTGTCAAGTGAACACGCCGGGCCGCGGGTACCTTGGTTGACACCGACTCCAAAAATAACAATCGTACCTACATATTGATGAGTAGAAAAGGTAAGTTGATTATAAAGTTGTAGAAGAATACGAAATTATTTTTTTACTTTTTAGTGCATTTTTTGAAGTCGTTTTTTATTTTTTTCTAAATTTTTGTTTATTTTTTGATTTTTAGTGAATCTGAAGTACACTAACTAATTCGATTAAGATTCGGCCGAGTATCGTAAATTTGTTCTTCAGAATTGGAGAGTTCCGTTACTTTGTCATGGATCCCATAATCAGAACCTAACCAAACTCTCATCAAACTACCCTTGAGGTACATCCTTTCCAATAAAAAAAGAATCATCGAAATCGGTTGGCGTGATATTGAGTTATTCGTCCATTTGTCGCGCACATATTTGATGCAAATTTAAGACTTATATGATTTTCTCATGGATGCCATTGTCAGAACTGGACCAAATTAAAATGGGACCACATGGAAAGCACCAGCTTTCAAATAAAAAAAGAATCATCAATATCGGTTCACCCAGTCGAAAGTTCTGAGGTAACAAACATAAAAATAAAAAATAAAATAAAAAATAAAAAAAATACAGTCGAATTGAGAACCTCCTCATTTTCGAAGTCTTTTAAAAAAACCGGTTGCCGATGCAATCACTATCAAACTCCTGAATCAAATCGATAATTTTCTGGTCTGACATATCGCAGATTACTCGAAAACTTGACAGTTCCTGAGCCGCTCTACCATGGTAACCTGCTAACAAAGCAACTGAAGCGCCACTACGAAAACTCCACCAGCAGTGCTGGTCGTGCGGCAGTCGCGTTTTCGTGCAAACTGCCAAGTTTTCTGCGTTATGTCAGATCAGAAAAATATAGGATGCTGATTACGGTTGCGTCGACAACTGGTTTTTTTTCCAGATTCTCCATGAGCGAAGGTCCTAAGTCCAAGGGCGGATCCAGGATTTTTTTCTGGGGGGGGCACAAGGGGCGGACGGGCAAAAAAATCAACAATTACTGTTTATATCTACAAGTTCATATATGTTTAGGGAGGTTTATGATAGTGTCAAAACAATAGAAAAATTAAATGTTTTTTTTTTTTTTTTACAGTGAATACCGCACAAGAATCTCAACTGCTTCCGTCTGGAGCCAGTGAGACTATGGCATCCCCAATTGGGGTATGTTGTGAGGCTAAAGGTAGTGGGGAGGGGAAGGAGGTGGGGTAGAGGAAGGTTGGGAAGTTCCTGGCTATTCAGATCTGGTCACTAAACACGGCTAAAGCTATTTTCAAGCAACGTTTCAATTCTGAATGGTGGTCTTACACCAGGGCGACACTGATAGTATCTTCCACTATGGAACATGCCGCAAATATACTGTATATTATTTTAAATGAATTAATTGTGAAATAACACAAATTAATCCAATAAAATTTATTTGCGCATGCCGGGTTCGAACCCGCGACCTCCGGATTGTGAGTCAAGAGTCTTACCCACTGGACTACGGAGGTCGTCGTGTTTAAAATAAAGACAGTTTTTTTTTCTAAGTATGTACTGTGATAGAATCTTCACAGTACACAAAAATACCGTCTGGGGGGAGGGGGCACGTGCCCCCGTGCCCCCCCCCCCCCCCCCTAAATCCGCCCTTGCCTAAGTCTATGTATGTCTATTGTTGTAATTACTTTTAAAAAAGCCCTGATGAAGTACGTGTAAGCATTGCTTGCGAAACATGTGGGTTTTTTTTTAACAATGTACGTGGTTAAAACTAAGAAATCTTTTAATTTTGAAGTAAACAGTGTATTACCTTTGCACGATGATGTCGCTTCTTATGCTGTGTGCTGCTTGAAGTTCTGAACATCCTACTAAAAAAGACAGGATCGTCGTATGATTATTGTCGTAACTTACCGTGACGATTCACGGTACGATAACCGTGACTCGCCCCAGAGAGTATAAAAGCGTTCATTCTGGGGAGATTTCAAAATATTCTGAGAAATTTCTGAAAACTTTAAGAACCTAAAACTAATCACTAACTTACTACGATAATACTTGAGTAATACTTGGGGGAATTCAATACACGAGTACAATCCAAAAACGCGCCCAACATATATACACATCTGACATTTGTCACATAAGAATGGGTTGTTTCTACGACTCGTTCTTGAGTTTAATAGCTCGGCTGTGGAACGATTTTCCGGCCTTTGTGTTTCCTCCCTTCTTCAAAATGAGTCAAGACCCATGTTCACTCCAATATCTCCATTAAAAAACCCTCCACACAGCATCCACAAAGATGACAAAGTGTGTAGAGTCAATATTAAAAAAATGTCATTCTGAAATCCAGGGATTTTTTCTTCTCCCAAGCCTGTTGTGTTGTAGAGGAAACCGGGTGGCGTTTAACAACTCTGGATTTTAACATTATTTCGATTGTTTTTTTTATTCTAATGTAGATATCGTCCACTAGCGTGCCGTTACGTTTTGCTTTTTTAGATAAATTACTCTTTGTTGGAGTTAGGACCTTTCAAAAATCGTTAAACTTTAACTTTTTACCCGCGTTGATCTACTCCGTTTTTTCAATACCCATACGCGGTATGTATATGTCACATTTCAAGTACCACGAGGCACGAGGACACATTCACTTGATTATAGATGTTTTTTACGAAAAAAAAATTTTACTTTCGAAATATGCCTGAATATGTCAGCATCGTGATAGTTACACGAATATCCTAGCGAGCGGGAAAAAATACTGTGACATAGTAGCGCTGTTATATCGGCAGTCGAAGTTAGCGTAACAAGGGCTGATACGGGCGCGTGTGAGGCATGGCTTTTGCCGTATCAACTGTTGTTACGATCGCGTGGAAAAGGAACACCATCAACAGACATTCAGTATACAAACTAGACAATTATTTTTTTAAAGCAAAACATACACAGCCTATTTAGCAAAAAAAAATCTTAAAATCGTTCCAGTTTTGGAGGAGGATTTTGATGATTTTATTTCTTTACTAGCTGGTCCCGGCATGCGTTGCTATGCCACTTAGGCCGGTTACAGTGCTCGACCGACGGTCAGTGCGTACGTCGGTCGCGCTTGTCATTTGTATGAAAATTCATAAATCGTTCAGTGCAGGACCGACCGTACGCTTGCGTATATCGCTACGCAGGGCGTATGAGAATCGTCGGTCGAGCGCGTGCGCATCCGTACCGTCGGTCGACCGACGAGCTAGAAATGCTCTCGGGGCGACGATCGGGTGTACGTGATATCTACGTCTTCTGTTACTAATACGTCTACGAAGATAATAAGCAGCTATTAATTAATTAATTTCGCGTACGACGTCCGGTCAGCTTGTTGGTCAAGCGTGAACTGACGGTACGCACCGACGGTCGGTCGGTGGTATGCGTATCGTCAGGACCGAACGTGCGCATGCGTATCGTCAGGACCGACCGTGCGCACCGACCGTCGGTCGAGCACTGTAACCGGCCTTAATAAAGAAATTGTTTCTCCCTGAGTGTCCTTTCCCATTCGTCCCGTTCTCCTTCCACCTCCCCTTCTTCTCCTGCGTCCTCTTCCCCTCTCGCGTTCCCACTCCGTCACCTCCACCTTCCCTTTCCCCACTCTACTCCCCCCCCCCCGTCCCTCGTCCCGCGAACCCTCCTCCCCCCCTTCCGTGTTCCCCTTCCACCTTCCCCACCTTCCCTCTTCCCTTTCCCGCTCCCTCGTCCCGCCAACCCTCCTTCCCTGTTCCATATATTCAATCCCAGTACATTCAGTTTTTAAACAGCCCGCGTGCCACCTTTTACAATTTTTATTCAAATTTTCATTTTTCATGTATATTAAATTTGGTACCTAACATAGGTACCTAAGTATTTAAAATATCTAAAATTCTTGATATTATTGAAACTATTAGGGGAGTACCTACTTTAAATAAGTTTATCACCTTCAAAAATAGAATCTTCATTTAAAATGTCATTCTCAAACACGCGAACGGTCAAACGTGCGATAGTCGTTAGGTTTTCTGAAATTATCCAATTTTCTGCGCAATTTTTTTAATTTTTCTCTCCGTAAGAACCATCCTCGTACTTCAAGGAATATTCTAAAAAAAGAATTAGCAAAATCGGTTCAGCTGATCTCGAGATTTGCGCTTACCAACACATTTAGCGATTCATTTTTATATTATAGATTATCAGCCTGAGGTGCAGTTGTCCCTATTGCTCAGTATTCAGGGGAGTAAGAGCGACAGTGACAGCAACCCATTATTAAAATAACTATTGTTTAAATTTCTTGGTGAACTGTATTTTTAAATGTATTCTTTCCTATTATTTTTTTTTTTGCACACGTCTAAAATAACACTCCAAAACAAAAATTGAATTATGTCTAATTTTTTATTTCTGTTACAGTCACCCTGACTCCTGTGATAGCTACATGGATGTTTGCTGTCTGATTGCCAACATAACCTCTACTGCTGCCTAGGGGTCTGCAAATCCGAATAATCGGATTTCTTGAAACTCTACATAAATCTGGATTTTTCTTAAATAATTTTTTTATTAAAAATAACCTAACCTAAAGTACCTAACTAACCTAACCTAATAATGTGTTCTGTTTTATATGGTTAACCTTGTTCTGAATATTTTTGATCAAAGATATAATAAATGTTTTTACAAGAATTATCTGTTTTATTTTTATTTGTTCCAACAATGTTCATTCCTGATTCGGTATTCGGTCCACTTTTGGGAGGCAGGTATGGGTACCTCTGCCCCGGAAATCATTTATTGGATAACCAAAACCTCTGCCATAGGTCACCCCAAGTGGCAAGCTATGTTTGGTGACTTGGCAGGGGTGCCCGGGTTCATGAGTTCAGGTTTGTCCGGGTCTTGGCAGTGGGTGCGTCTAAACACTAACTGCATGGCAGGCCGGATCAGAAGAGAATGGTTGAGGGAGGGAACATCGCCTTGGGCGTCAGTGTGTCCAGAAGTGATGGACGTATGAATCCATCCCTCCTGGATACACTGACCCCCAGATTCCCACCCTACCCAAATACCCTTTTCCTTCCTAGAAATTCCTCTCCTTTCTTTCCTAAAAAGATCCTCCACACAGCATCCCCAAAAGATAAAATAGGCCCTGAGGAGAATTATTTTTCTAACGGCCCGTAACTTATAGGAATTTTACTTTTACTGTGAGATCCCCAGAGCGGAGTTCTCAATTCAGAGACTTGTATTACCTTTCTTCTAATGTACTTTCAGGTGCTCTCGGCTAGGCTCAGCTTTCCCGGGGCGAGGTTCTCAACCCAGTATCATTGTTTGTTCAGGACTTGATAAAGAAAACATCGTGTAGACATATCTGTGTATATTGAAAGATCAATGGACATGTTTACAAATAGTACAAAACCCTACCTAGGTTGGCTCTGGAAATAATTAAGTTTTAGAACGATATTGGGGAATTCCGAGGTACGTTAGTTGGGATCCTTTCGCGGAGCCAGGGCTGGTGTTCAACTGGTGTTACTAAATATGTACATAAAGATGTTTTATAGACATGCGTATTAATTGTGACAATCTATGAATTTATATTATAAATTATAATAATATTATGTTTGCATGTTGTACAATTTAAATTAACATTCTGAATCTTTATTGAATAATTATAATTGAACCATTATCATCCTATTGACAAACTGCTTAATTGCGACTTCACGGGATTGCACTAGGGTCCTTCAAAAAGTGATGCCTCCATTTTTTTTTCCTTTAATTGTCAAGAAATAAAAAATGCAATTGTTGAAACCCATACTACTGACGATTAATTTGTTACTTTTTAATATAATCTCCGCTCATTTCCATAGCTTTGGTCCGTTTTTTAACAAGGGCATGTATCACAGTGTTGTAAAAATCCAGAACACCATGGCCATAACTTTCCCCGCCGATCACACAGTTTGGAATTTGGAAGGAATGCAGATCCCGCCAACGTCTGGAAATTAAATAAAAAGGCACTTTCTAGATGAGAAAAGTGTGGAAAAGCTGAATAAAACAAAAATTAAGGCACGCTCGGCAAAATTGAGGGAGATACAAACGTTCAAAGTATTTAAAATTTCACTTCGCGAACTGATATTGACAGCCCGCCCGCCATTTTGTTATAACATAATACGCTAAACATGGTTTGTGATACAAAAAAGGGGCCCTTTATAACGCCTACTCGCGTCAAGGCAAGAAAAACATTCCAGTTTTCAAGTGGTTTAGCGGCTACGCTAGGTTTGAGTAACATGGTTTGTGATTCTGGCGTACTATTAATTCTGTATTAGGTCTGGGATCCAACATAAGCAGTGGAAAAATGGCGAACGAACTGTCAATATCAGTTCGCGAAGTGAAATTTTAAATACTTTGAACGGTTGTATCTCCCTCAATTTTAATTTAATAAAAAGTGCCTTTTTATTAAATTCCCAGACATTGGCGGGATCTGCATTTCACCCTGGAATTTTTGGTCCTTGGTGAGTTTGTGTGATGCCATTCCATTGACTGCCTCTTTGGTTCAGGTACAAAAAAATTAACCCATATTTTGTCTCCGGTCACAATTTTTTCCAGAAACTAAGCGATGCAAGTGGTGTAAGACTATTGTTTTTCTCGTTTCTTTATTCTGGCCGGTTAACTTTCTTGGTACCCACCTTGCACAAACTTTTGTTGAATAATCAGTTGTCGAATAAACGTCATTACACTGCCTTTACTGAGGGAGAGAATGCGACATCTGGGCTATGTCACCACGAATGATGTCATCAACTTGCTCAATTTTACATGAAGTCATTGCAATCAACGGCCTGCCGCTCCGCTTTTCGTCAGTCAGCGGTGTTTGTCCATCAGCTTCGTTACAAATAACCATCGTCTAGCAGTGCTGACATCCACTGTTGCATCTCAGTACTATTTCATAAATGCGAAAGGTCTTTTCACCTTCTACATTCAAAAATCAGTCACAGAACGCTGTCTAATACGTAGGTACATCGATGTCGGCCATTTTGCAAGCGACCGCAGTGCTGCCACCTGCTGATGCAAAAAGTTACTACTGCACCAGATTGTAGAAGGTTTGAGGAATTGCATCAAATTCAAAATTTTCACTTAACTAACTTTATTTAACCCGTCTGCTTGTTTAGGATTAAATACATCCCAAAACACGTAATCGCGTTATAAGACCAAAAACGTCCCGAGCGATCTTACATTTTAAAAGCTATATATCTCTTTTCCTCTCACGCAAAAATATGTATTTTTTCTGTTGACCAGAAATAGAACAAAATAATGCTTCTTATTGTCTTTGAAATATAAAAGCTATCTTGCATAGATATTTTACAATCTCGATCCAAAGTGACGGTTTCAGAATTTTCGCAAGAAACTGAGGCTTCCGGATTGTGAGGTGGGAACAAAGATATTGAAATATAAGTGGATGTGCTATCTGCTGTTTTTACTATGTGGGTCTGCGCTTCCGGGTGTCGCCGATATTGTTTACCAATCAACAAATTAATAAACTAAAAGAATAAATAATTAACGAATAAACCAAACGAACGTTAAACTAAATGAACGAATTCTTTCCTTATTCAAAATATATTGTTAACCAATATTAATGCACATTTTCAAAAAATCAACGAAATGAACAAATTCTTTTTGTATGAAAACTACGCTAATTAGCGCGTAGTCCGGCGACAGTTGCGCGGACACCATAGCATATCTCTTCTGTATTTGAATATTTTTGGGTGGGAATATATTTTATTTTGACATTGCTGCACTAATTTCAGATAATGCAAATTATTAGACCTTATCGCTAACAACTCGAGCAGTGACATATAACCCCAATGAAAGGTCATATATAAATAACATTAGTGTCACATACAAACAGGGAAATCACGTATTACCTATTACGAATGGGAAATTCCAAAATAATCAAAGCTAAGTGCAATGAACAAGATAAAACAAGCGGTATTTAGAGCAAATTTACTTATATTTTATTGTTCTTCAAAGTACGAGGATCAGTCAAAAAGTAATGCCTCCTGTTTTTTTCTACTTAAATAAAGTTAGTTAAGTGAAAATTTTGAATTTGATGCAATTCCTCAAACCTTCTACAATCTGGTGCTTAAAAAGTGTTTGGAGAAGAAGATAAGGAGGCGTCTACTAATATCTACAGGAATTCCAAAAACTGAAAAAATCGAACTAATATCTATGGGAATCAAAGTGTTGACGAATATCTACAGCTCAAACTGTTGATTAATACCTATGAGAACCAAAGTGTTGACGAATATCTACAGTACTGTCAGAGGTTGGATTTGCAATTATGTATAGCATATTGGAATAACGTAATATTGCGTATGCAGTTTAAAAAACTTAATTTATGTAAGTATGTATGTAAAAATCCCTAATATCGGACTATTGGACACATTTAGCTGATTAGTCCAACCTACGCTCTGTAGATATTAGTTCAACCTACGCTCTGTAGATATTAATCAACACTCTGAAGTTCGTAGATATTAGTTCAACATATGAGCTGTAGATATTCGTCAAACATACGGGCTGTAGATATTAGTATCTGGAGTCGAAGATAAGGTGAGTTGAGGAAAATTCGGATTTGGGGAAACGTATGATGGCCGGCGTGATCGAGTGGTAAGGCTCTTATTTGATTAATTTAACAGAGTTAAAATGGCTTTAGCCGTGGTGACCAGATCTGAATAGCCAGGTACTTCCCTACCTTCCTGTGTCGGACGTATTTGGCATATTATGTATTATGTATTTGGCTATGTAAAATATTGTGTTTAAGAAATAAATTGTCAGGGTGAGGCGAGCAAGCAGAGGGAATTTTGTTGCCATCGGGCGCTTTCACTGGATTCTCGGAATCCGGAGCCGATGGCCAACGTCTTTAATGGGTTCTACGAATCCTTCCTACGTATAACGGCTAACGGCCCAACAATGACATAGCAATGGCAGAGTGCTCTAGCATTCTACCTTGGCCTAATTAATAGGGTCTAGAAGCCCTTCCAAACCAGTCAGTAATCAATTAACCACCTTCGCGTCAACATCTCTCTCTGCCTGCCCGCCCTTGCTCTGACCTGCTTCCATTCGCCTCTTTTCTTTTCTGACCATCGCCTTACCCCTGGATCTCGGACACTCTACGCTCTACGGACCAGACAGACCAGGAACTACGAGCCCTTGGATCACCTTCAGACAAGCTCTCCAAGCGGACAGCCCTGAGACGCTCTCCCGACTTCTTAACGCCTTCGTGGACTGCGATCAGCAACCTGTTTCTACAGTCTTGTGTGCCTCATCCTGTGTGGTACACTTCCTATTATCCATCTCCTTCCCCTCTCTACATTTTTTTTTTAAATGAGCTCTACACAGGAGGCCCCGAGGAAAATAATTTCCCTCAGGGCCTATGTCATCTTTGAGGATGCTGTGGGGAGGATTTTTTTAAGGAAAGGAAAGAGAGGAGAGTTCTGGGAAGGAAAAGGGTTTAAGGAGTGGGTAGGAATCTGGGGTTCAGTATGTCCTGGTCATCCGCTTCCAAGACCTAGACAAACCTCACCCCATGAACCCGGGCACCCCTGCTAAATCACCAAACGTAGTGTTAAAAGCATGTGTGTTATATTGTTATAGGGAAATGTAATGATGTACCTTTGTCAGGCTCGGATGTAATCTGCAAGTCAACTTTGATTTCCTCTCAGGAAATCTTGGACGCCAAACTCAGTCTAATGTCTATGTCAACAAGCGGAGATCACGAAACTCATTTCTCAGAGTGTGGGCCATTTATTTTCATAGCATTCCTGAAAAGGCTGCACAGGGAATCTATATAATAAAACAAGTGATAGGGTAGAAAATCGGTACACTGTATTGTGTTGTTATGACATATTAAAATAAAATGTATGGACTCACCCCGGGACCAATATCGTATTTTATGCTATGCCTAGCTAAACTAAGTAATTTACTGCCGCCGTTCCCCCGAAGTCGTGAGAAACCATCACCACCTCCTGGTGGCAAGGGAGGTCCCAACCTCTGCGGCACAGCTTGGACCTGCGACCTCCACAGCGGTCGCATGGAAGGGATGATAGACCTGGACCCTCAGAGAAAGGAAGGAGTACCCAAACTCTCCTCCAAATTGGCAAGGAAGGCTCATCAGCAATGGCGGCGGGGAATTGTTCAACTCTGCGGTTTTTTCGGGTTTATTCCATAAATAAACCCCGGTGGGAATTCGATAGTTGCCCTGCATGCAATCACGGGCGTGGCGGGTTATTATTTAAACCGATGCCACGGATAAAGAGGTACAATAATCGTTACTCTCGAACATCGCCATCAAACTCGTGGGTCACTTGGGACCCTCGCGAAAACTCGCATTTTACGCGAATAAATCCTTGGAATATATATTTAAAAATACACGACGTGTTTCCTTTGCCCGAACGCAGACGCCCAAAACTTGGATTCCACTCACATGGTTTCAAAACTTAAAAATTAAGTGTTTGTTATTTGCACAGCGATCCGCATAAATCGCCCTGCAAACTCGAGTCCGGAAACTGAAAAAAAAACAAAACGCCGCCTACCGACGCGTTGAACAAACTCCTCGCAGCCTTGCCAACCTATCCAATAAAAATGCATTAAAAAAATAGTACCTAACTAACGATAAATAAAATCGCTTCATAACAGTAGCGAACCACTTGGGGTGACCTATGGCAGAGGTGTTGGTTATCCAATAAAGGTTCCCGGGGCGGCGGTAGCACTACCTTCAGTCTCACAGCATACCCCAATAGGGGATTCCGTAGTCTCATTGACTCCAGACAGGAGCAGCTGGGACTCTTGTGAGGTTTTTGCGGCACACTGGCAACCTGTATTATGCACCAAGACCTCTAGAGTAGCGCTATTTCATTACTCATCACTCCTTCGGTCGGCTCGAAGCTAAGGTGTTTAGATCTTTGACGTGTCCCTAATATCCATATTTTTAATTCAATATATCGATATTTTTAGCCGATATATTTTGATCCGATATATCGATACAAAATATCCAATATCGAAAATTGAATCAAAAACGATATTTTTAAAATTTATGTATTTACAGTCACTAGAATCCAAAACCGTATAGGAACGAACGGAAAAAAGTAACTGTATTGGGTCATGACATCTGGCGGTTGAAATTTCCAATAAAGGTTCCTGGGGCGGCGGTACCCATTCCCGCCTCCATAATATAATATTGGAGTTACCTACATAATATTGGAGTTTTACCTACCATTAAAACTCTTATTATGTTGCCTTCCTTATCCAGAATATTCCTCATCCCCTGTCTGGTGAGACTACAATTGAAGAAAATGGCGTCGCGTTTGATTGAATTCACAGAGGGACAAATTCGCGTGCCGAATGGCGCGAAATTTGAATATTTAAGAAGGTAAAAGGAGAAGAAAGGCCGAAATCGGATAGAAACAGAGATGCCATCTCTCACTTAGGAATATTCTGGATAAGGAACGGCACTACATAATATTGGAGTTTTACCTATCATTAAAACTCTTATATGTTGCCTTCCTTATCCAGAATATTCCTCATCCCCTGTCTGTTGAGACTCCAATTGAATAAAATGGCGTCACTTCGACGCTTGCGTGTGCCTAGCTGTTGGCGACAGTGATTGAATTCACAGAGAGACAAAATCGGATAGGCCGAAATCGGATAGAAACAGAGATGCCATCTCTCGCTTAGGAATATTCTGGATAAGGAACGGCACTACATAATATTGGAGTTTTACCTACCATTAAAACTCTTATATGTTGCCTTCCTTATCCAGAATATTCCTTAGTGAGAGAGATGGCATCTCTGTTTACTTAGGAATATTCTGGATAAGGAACGGCACTACATAATTTTTTTTTCGTTATTTGTTTTTGGAGTGTTATGCCGTGTTGCGCTACCTCCTTCTTTAGCCAACATTTCGGACAGCGTTGCAGTGTCTATCTATCCAGTAGATCCGGAACACATCTGCCGGATCTGCCCTGATGATGGACACTGCAGCGCTGTCCGAAACGTTGGCTAAAGAAGGAGGTAGCGCGACACGGCATAACACCCCAAAAACAAATAATGAAAATACTTTTGACCGTGAAAACCTTAAAACGTATCTAACAGATAATAAGGCGTGATCATTGAGAAAGTAAGTGAAAAACGATAGGTTTTTTTTCCTGTGAAATCACATCACTTGATATTTTTTCACAATAAGAGTTAATTTATTTTTAAAACACCAATCGGAAAAGCAATTAAGAGCGTTTAACCAGCCAGTGGACGAAAATCCACATTTCGTCGAAAGTTATTCTTACGATCGTGCAGGGCGGTTACAATGAGAAAGATTAATTATTCTCCGTACCAGCTTTTTAAAATTATAACTCAATATCGAATTTATTCCAATTCAAATTAGCTTTAATTTATGCCTTCATCCAAAAATGCTGAAAGGCGTGATGATAAAACTATTAAAAAAATGTACTTTTTGTAGTTATTTTTTGATTATAAGTATTTATCATTTTTCAATAATGTCTAAATTTAATAAGAATGTTAAAAAAATCTGAAATATATTAGTTTGTAAGTGCGCAAATAATTAATACACAAATGGACCAACTTTCGTCAAGAAACACATGTACGTACATATTTTTTAATTATTTTATTGAAACTAAAATTAAAATTCGAAAACATGCGTTTGCTAGATAATGTATTGATTTGTTTAAATGCATGATTATATTATTTGAAATGGGTGTGGTACAATACAAAAACTTTTTTGAAAATTTAACAAATCTGCCAACGACCTATGGAATAACCTTATTATACTAAAAATTTAAAAAAAATCTCAAAATTTATTACATACGAATGCTAGATCAAAGAACAATCTTTCGAAATCCATTTATAATTTTTTGTGGAAAAGAGTCAATACGTCTAAAATCTGATTTGAAAATGACATATTTCTGGTTTTCTCTGGTAATGCCCTCTTAAGATTAGATTATAGGGACAGACGGTCCTCGATATTATCAATAATTCTGTATGTCTTCAAATCATCTGCAAACATTTTTTTTTTTAATAAATGTTTTATTTTTAATATTATGTTTTACATGGTATTTGTATGATAATTATACATCTGAGGTTTATTTTTAGTACCCTTCCATTGAAAGCATTTGCTTGTGTATGGAAGGGGAGTGTACATTAATGTTATTAGTTAGTACTTAAATAATTCATTGTACATAAATATATTTGAGCTGCAGTATTTATTTTGATTACAGTGGGTATTTAAAAAAAGGAAGAATGTTATCGAAAACGAATTTTTGTAAGATTAATTACTAATTGACAGTGGTTTTTTTCTTAAGAATATTTTTGAAATGTTTCTTGACAGAGAGCAGTATTCGGGTTTTATCATTAATGCTTCTGATTTCTTCTGGTAGTCGATTGAAAAAAGTTTTTCCCTGGTAAGTGTAATGATGCAAAAAAACGTATTTAGTTTTGGGCATAGAAAAACATGTTTAAGTCGAGTTCTGTTTTCATTTAAAAATGGATATTTATCTTTTTCTTTTATAATTTGAATTAATGAATTTTTAATATATAAATCTTTAAATGTGGGTACTTGAAATTCTTCAAACAGGCGTTCTATTGGGTAGTCTAAGGATTTTTTTAACATAATACCCAACAAATAATAATTGTCCTTTGTACAATTTCTATTGGAAGAAGGTTACATTTATACGCGGATCCCCAACTAATAATAGCGTATTGTAAAGTAGATTGAACTAAGGCATAGTAGATTAAATATAGATTTTTTATCGACAGAAAATTTCTAATTCTTAAATACATATATATTAATTTTTTGATTTTGTTTACTACTTGACATATTTGTTCCTTCCATTTCAGATTTTTATCAATAATTACTCCGAGATATTTAATTTTATTTGTTGTTTTTAATATTGTACAGTTTGATTTGCAATAATGTTGGCTATGCATTTTAGTGTTATCGTGTATGACAATGTTAAAATTTTTGGGAGCGTCGTTTGGATGGATTGCAAATGGGATTACAAATGTCTTTTCACTATTTAGTGATAGTAAATTAGTGTTGAAAAAATTCTTAAGCGTATTGATGTCTTCTGTGGCCTTTAATTCTACATTTTCCCAAGTCTTTTCACTTATTATTAATACTGTATCGTCGGCGTATGATGTAATTTGACCATGTAGATGTTGAAAAAAATATCGTTTACATATATGGTAAATAGGATTGGTCCAAGCACTGTACCTTGGGGGATTCCAAAGCTTGAAATCTCTTGATCACTATTAACACGATTGATTTTTACCACTTGAGGTCGGTTTTTTAAGTAGTTGGTGATCCATTTAATCGCGTTGCCTTTTACGCCAATATTATTTAATTTTTTTAATAGCATCTCATGGGATATGCTATCGAATGCCTTTCTGAGGTCAATAAATATACCCGCACATTTTTTACCTTTATCTAATGATTCGTAAATGTATGAAGTTACGTTAGCAATGGCATCTTGTGTGCTGAGTGATTTAATAAAACCAAACTGGTTTTTGTGTAGTATTTTATTACTATCTAGGAAACTATTTTTTCAAAGATCTTTCCTATGTTAGAAATTAGACAAATTGGGCGATAATTCGTTACTTGGTGTGGATCACCAGATTTGTAAATAGGTGAGATTATTGTGTTTTTGTAGTTCATTTGGAAATATTCCTTTCGTTAAACTCGAGTTTATTAAATGAGTGATAGGTTTTATTAAGTAAGATTTCATAGATTTTAACATGTGTGCCGTAATAGAATCAAAACCGGGAGACGAACCTCCTTTCATATTTTCTATTATTTTTAAGATTTCACATTCTGTTGTTATTTCAAATGTTGAAAGTATATTACTTTTACATTAAAATAAGAACATGGGTGAATATATTAGTTGTCGTATATAAATAAATTAAAATGTATAGGACGGAGATGCGAACCTTGGGAACCGAATTATGCCAAAATTATGCCAAATGAATACGTCAATAGAGGTGTTGCCCAAGTATGTATTACTTTTACTAAATTTTTAGCAGATTGATTGCATTTTAAAAATTTTCTGATCCAAGTTTGAAATTCAATCCTAATATCATTTTTAATACTCATCATCATCAATATTGGCTCTACAACCCCTGGTGGGTCTTGGCCTCCTCAAGAGTCTTCCTACACTCATCTCGGTTTTGTGCCAGCTCTCTTCAGTTTGGAAGCTCCAAGGTAGATATGTCTTTGAGGACGTTGTCGCTCCATCTTAGTCTTGATCTTCCCAGGCTCCTTCGCCCTATTGGTCTTGAGTTCAGCAGGGATTTGGTGCTTGATGCTCGGTCATTCTCTCCACACGACCCAGCCATTGAAGTCTTTCCAGTTTATAAATTTTGCGACGTTTAGCTCCTTAAACAAAGTATAGAGCTCATTGTTATAACGTCTGCGCCAAAATCCATTTTCTAGAACCGGTCCGAAGATGCGCCTCAAATTTTTTCTTTCAAAAACGTCCAGTGCTCGCTCATTCCTCTTAATTAGTACCCAAGTCTCAGCTGCGTACGTAAGTACTGGTCTGATAAGTGTTTTGTACACTAATATCTTCGTGTTTCTGGACAGCAGTCTGGACTTTAATAGGTTTTGTAGGCGGAAATAACAGCGATTTGCGTTCACTATGCGTTTCTGGATCTCCTCTGTGGTATTATTGTCGTTTGTTATCAGGGAGCCTAAGTATGTGAATCTTGGTACCGTTTCGAAATTTTGGTTTCCACACGAGAGAGTTGGGATTTGTTGGGTGCATCCTACAGTCATGTATTTGGTCTTTTGCTGGTTTACTACGAGACCCATATTTTTGGCAGAGCTTTCAAGATTTATAAAGGCGTTACGTAAAGCATCTGGAGTTTTCGCGATCATTTTTAATACTAGTATGATCTAATCTATTCGATTGCGGGTATCCTCCTTTGACCTCGGGACCACGAATCTGATTTAATAGTATTTGGTTTCGGTTGTAGCCTTCTTTTCGGTCCTCCCCCTTGACATATTTCCCGGGGAATATCGGAATATAATCCTATCGATCTTACCCCTTTTTCGTTTTCCATACAAAAAGCCATATATTCTCAGACTTTTAGAGGAACGTATGGGCGAATTTACGATGGTGGTGGTGTTGGTGCAGGACCTAGACAAAACCACTGGAGCGGTCACGCGAAATAAATAAATTTGCCTCGATTGCTCGAGATTTCCCAGACGACAATTTTTTTAATTTTTCGCAAACATTAAAAAATCATACCTTCGAATTTTAACATGGAGACATAAAAACTTATTATAGTGCTATACAGCCAATGAATTAATCTGTATTTTACTCTTTATCTCATATTTGTAGGATTTATAAAAAAAATATTAAAAAATCGTAAAGTTTATAATCGCGCGAATCCTGCATGTTTTTTTACTTGAAACTGCCATGAGTGATACATACTTATTCGAGTCAACATAGAATGTTTATGATTTCTATATGTTGTCTGTGGTATACTTGATAATGAAATGTGCATATCTATTTCTCACCCTCTACTATGGGATAAACTCAGGGAAAGAGGCATATCACCGGCGGTGATACATATCCTCGACTTGTGGCATAGACAGCAGGAGAACTTAGTAAGGTGGAAAGATGGACTCTCCGAACCTTTCCTCCTGAAGAGCGGCGTTAGACAGGGAGGATGCATGTCCCCGATATTGTTCAACCTGTACATGGACGAACTCACCGATAGGCTAAACAATGCAGGGGTAGGCTGCCAAATCGGAGGACAGTTTCTGAACAATATCAGTTATGCGGACGACATGGTATTGATGGCACCATCTATAAGGGGCCTACGTATTCTTTTAAAGATCTGCGAAGAGTTTGCTGAAGAAACAAACATGCAATACAACCCCACTAAAACGGCTCTACTGGTCGTAAGATATGGACAAGGACCAAAAAATATTCCTCCAGCTACCCTGAATGGTGTGAACCTGCAGGTGACTGAAGGAACTAAATACCTTGGACACATAATCACCAGTAATCTGATGGATGATGACGACATCGATAGGCAAAGAAGAGCTCTCAGTGTAAAAGCAAACATGCTCAGTAGAAGATTCCGCCTTTGCAGTACTGCTGTAAAAAGGACGCTCTTCCTTTCCTTCTGCGCAACACTGTATACGTCTGAACTCTGGGCAAACTACAAGAAGAGTAGTATAGAAAGACTTCGGGTTCAGTATAACAACGCCTTCCGCATAATGTTTGGTCTCCCCAGATATTGCAGCGCTTCCCGGATGTTCACGGAGGGGCGAGTTCCTGGCTTTGCAGCCCTTATTAGATCCAGGGTGGCAGGAATGAGGGAAAGGATAACCAGCTCTGGAAACATCCTCGTCATGGAAGCCCGCCTCAGTCCATCATCCAGTATTGATGCACACTGGAGAAAAATACTGGCTCCTTACGTGCTCACAGAATCCTGAAAGCTTAATATTATTATTTCTTTTGTTTTCCTTTTACTACTATTAGCTTATTATCTTTTTTTTGTTTCGTGTTCATTCATATCCACCTTCTTTTTCTTTTTTTTCCTTTCAAATACTTTATACTTTGTACATGTATGTTTATATTATACCCTTATGGAATGTGTGGGATTGCACTCTCCTCCCCACATACTGGAATAAACACTTATTTATATATTTTATTTATGGAAAAAGGACTTATTTTTATCCGTAAACAGCTGATCAAAAATTAAGCGGGAAAACATTTTTTTAACAAAATATTTTTAAAATCGTTATAAAATAGTCTACGAAGTTCGGATTTGCTATATCTATGGTCATAATAGATAAAGCATTTCAATAGTTTTGTTTTAAAATAAATGGCTGACCAAGGAAATGTTTTTAATAATTAGGATTTTAAGGATAGTGGGAAAATGTGGATTGAAACATTTTTGTACCAAAATCAATCACAGAAAAATAAAAGTGGTCCTTTTTTCGACCAAAATCGCTCCAGTAGGTAAAGTCACTGCACTATGCCGGCCGGACACAGCTTTTCCCGAATGCGATAAATGCCAGTATCGGTTACAAGACCGAGCAGTTGAACAAGAAGGGTTAGTGGTTGGTATAAGAACATTCATATTTGACTATTTATATGTATATAAGATTTGATAGTTTAAAGTTTCAAAAATGTGTTCCTTAACCCGGCCGTATCCATAATGTGACGATAGTCTACTTTGCTCTTTCAGCCTTCCTTAGCTCAGTATTTTAGGTTTTCCTAAAACAAATATTTTTGCAACCATTAAAATATATTTTAAAAATTGCAACTATTTTGTACAAATAATAAAAACATTTTAATAAAAATGAACCCCATTTCAATGTCAGGTGCAACGGCAAATAATGAATTTCTTTGGGATAGACAGAGAAAACAATATATTATGTCATTTCAAATTTGTTAAACTGCTTTCAACGTGACGTCTTCTTTTAGTCATTAGTCAGAGAGAGATGTAACATAAATTGTTAAAATTTATTAATTTATTATCTTTGAAGTCTCCTTTTTTGTGCCTGAGGCCCAGGCTACACGAGCGGTTCTTCCGCCGCGGAAACCGCAGCAGACACAATTTACTATGAGCGATATATGGCTCAATCTACACGAGCGGTTCTCCCGCCGAGGCTGCTCGCGGTTAACAGGCAGGAGAAACTCGACCGCCACATGCAGCGGTTCTCCCGCGGCGGATAACCACCACGTTCATACTAGACGTGTTTTTGAATGTGCTTAGAAATATTCCAAATATTTGCATTTTATTGTATAGCGAAAATATTTTGACCATCTGAAAAAAATGATAAATTTTTGTAGAGTTAAGCATAGGAAATGTTTGAAATTTTTAAAACCTTCTTAAAACCCTCTCAAAGGTTTTTGGATTATTTCAACCACATGAAAATACATTTGAAAAGTTTTTCAATTATCACAAAAATTCTTGCGAAACTGTCAAAAATTTGAGAATGATATTTTGCAAAACAATGACTGTCAAATCAGAATTTAATTTTAAGAACTCTTCAAATTAATTAATTAATTTGAAGTACTTACATAATAATTTGAATTGAATCAAGAATTATAGATATTTTAAATAGGTACCTATGTTAGGTACCAAATTTGATTGATTGTTCTTATAATTTACAAAAAGAATATTTAAAAAAATAATAATATAATTAAAAAATTTAAATTTCATTAAACAAATTGTAATGGGTGGCACAAGAGCTGTTTGAAAACTGAATGTACTGGGACTGAATATAATCTGAAGTCTAGGGAGAATTCGATTTGAAATCTGGAGAGAATTTGATCTGAAATCTAGGGAGAATTTGATCTGAAAACTAGCGAGAATTTAATCTGAATTTAACATTGTGTTAAACTAAGATTTGTTAAAAAAAATTGCTTAATAAGTACGTACCTAGCTTAAACACCAACTTCTTGTACTTTTTGGTGAAACCCAAAGATATTCAAATACAAAAGAGATATGCTATGATGTCCACGCAACTGTCGGCGGACTACGACCTAATCAGGGTAGGAGGGAAAAAATAAATGCTAACATGTTGTCTTTTATTTATTTATAGACAGAAACAAACACTACATTATTCATACATAGATGAAAAAAATACTATTAATTAGTACATTTCATGGTGGGTACCAAAGATATTCAAATACAAAAGAGATATGCTATGGTGTCCGCGCAAATGTCGGTAAACTACGACCTAATTAGAGTAGTTTGCATATGAAAAGAATTTTTTCATTTCGTTGATTTTTTTAAGGTGTGCATTAGTATTGGTTAACAATATAGTTTGAATAGGGAAAGAATTCGTTCATTTAGTTTAACGTTCGTTTGGTTTATTCGTTAATTATTCGGTCATTTAGTTTATTTGTTAATTGGTAAACAATATCGGCGACACCCGGAAGCGCAGTCCTAACTAGTAAAAACTGCAGGTAGCACATCTATTGTATTTCAATATCTTTGGTGAAACCCCTACATCTTCACAGCTGGTAGCGACCCCTAAAACCACATTAAAAAATCTGAAAAAAACTGCAAAATTTTTTAGACACATGAAAGGGTACATAATATAAAGGCTAGAAAAATTGAAAATAAAATTGTCATGTGTTTTTGAAGCAACCTAATATACAGGATGTAATAAGACGTACACGAGATATTTTAAGCAGCGATTCCTGTGCATATTTGGAGTAAAAAATGTACTGGTCATTTTGGTGTCCGATGATATTTTTTTCTATTAAAAACATTTTTTTTTAATTACACGTCGCTACTGTTCCCATCACCATGCAATATATCCCGTCGTGACGAGTTCGCTGTTATGCTGATTCCAGACTCACGGCGAGAAGTCTCGGCGAGAAGTTCTCGCCGAGACTTCTCGCGAGAACAAGCACTTATCCACACTCTCATTTTTCTCACTCGTGATCTGTTTCCCATCCGGTATGGACGACATTACAGACGATATTCAAAATGCAGCAGGTTTGGCTCTGTGCGATAAATTGCAACTCTTGTTGATTGTTCCACATTTTTAACAAAAGGAAACAAAATTTTCGAAACAAAAACAAAAATATGACGCACGTCTACTCTCAACTGCTTACTAAACAACACTGAGACAAAACGTGAGTGTAGTAGTCTTCTCGCTTCTTGCCCGAGAAATCCTTTGAAGCGGCCAAATTTACCGACAGCTATCCGAGAACAGCCGAGCCCGAGAAAGAGAATGCGAGAAACTCATCACATTCACGCTTCTCGGGTGTTCTCGGGGCTTCTCGCCATGAGTCTGGAGGGGCTATTAGAACGAGACGCAATGCTTATCAAGGGTCCGCTAGGCTATAAACGGGCTACTCTTTTAACTAGTCAGTTGCGGCATATAATGGAAAAACATTTTTAATATTTTTTATTTCTTTAACCTGTCGAGCGACAGACCAAATAAAAACTTTTTTCTCGGATTGCTTCCAATTTTTTGGAGCCCATTTTGAATATTTTCCGCCCACATTAAAAAAATCATACCTCAGAATTTTAATACGGAGACATACAAACTGATTACAGTTCTAAATAGCCAATTGACGGCCGGCGTAGTCCAGTGGTAAAAGGCTCTTAACTCGCGCACCAAAGGTCGCGGGATCGAATCCCGGCGTGGCAAATAAATTTTATTTGATTAATTTGGGTTATTTCACAACATATTCATTTAAAATAATACATAGTAAATTTGTGGCACGTTCCAGAGTGGAAGATACTCTCAGTATCGCCCTGGTGTAAGACCACCATTCAGAATTGAAACGTTGCTTGAAATGGCATTAGCCGTGTTTGGTGACCAGATCTGATTATTATTTTTTTTTTACATGAGCTCCACACAGGAGGCCCTGAGGAAAATAATTTCCCTCAGGGCATATGTCATCTTTGGGGATGCTGTGTGGAGGGTTTTTTAAGGAAAGGAAGGAGAGTTCTGGGAAGGGAAAGGGTTTAAGGGGTGGGTAGGAATTTGGGGTTCAGTGTGTCCTGGTCATCCGCCTCCAAGACCTAGACAAACCTCACCCCATGAACGTAGCGAACAACTTGGGGTGACCTATGGCGGAGGTGTTGGTTATCCAGTAAAGGTTCCCGCGGCAGTTGTACCCATTCCCGCCTCCCAAATTTAACGATTAGCCAAGTACTTCCCACCTTCCTCTTCCCTATCTCCTTCCCCTCCCCACTACCTTTAGCCTCACAACATACCCCAATTAGGTATGCCATAGTCTCACTGACTTCAGACGGGAGCAGTTGGGACTCATGTGCTGTATTCATATAAAAAAAATGAATTCATCTATTTTTTGTCGATTATCACATATTCGTAGGATTCATAAAAAATATATAAAATCGTAAACTTCTACTTAATTACTTACAAATAAGGGAAAATTTGCCAAAATTGGCAGCCAAGCAATCCGAGGTATTTTAAATAGTGCCATATCGTGGCAAAAAGCGCTCTAGTGGTTAATAGAAAACAATGTCTTTGGACAATAAAATCCTTCGGTTGTATCCTGTTACACCCTGTATATCAGTGGTTCCCAACCTTTTACTGAACCGGGACCACTTGTGCCTTTATTTTTTCGACAGGGACCCCCCCCCCCCCAGGACGGAGCAATTTTGTATGAAGTCGAAATTTGTGTTTGTCAACTTTAATGGGGGGGGTGATGACACCACGTTGCCACGTTATCCGCCCTATAAGGTGAGCTTGTCATCAGTGGCGTAGGCTAGCATGGGTGGCACCCGGGACGGATTGCACAACGGGAGGAGCGTAATGGGATAGGGTTGGACGGGCTCTAGCAGAATAACCACAACGGAGGGGGCGGAATGGGATAGAGTGGGACGGGCTCTAGCAGAATATTTACCACAACGGAGGGGGCGGAATGGGATAGAGTGGGACGGGTTCTAGCAGAATATTTACCACAACGGAGTGGGTAGAACGGGGTAGGATGGGTTGGGGCGAAACAGAATACCATAATGGCCACTGACCACAAGGTACAATAATGATAAACTGAATATTAGCCCGATTTTTTTTATTCAGACCCCTCGACTAGGGACCGCCCGAGAGCTGGCTCGTTTATTGACTGGCAGTCCATCGCGGACCATCTTCTTGCCTCTCGCAGACCACTCCTCTCGCGGACCACTGGTTGGGAAACCCTGCTGTATATAATATGTTGGGCACCTTTAATGTTAATAATTTGCTACACTAGTTTATACCAGTCTAGACACTCATGTGGAAAAACCAACAATGATAAATTTGTGATAAATTATTCTTCAAAACAAAATTATCGTTTTCCTTAAATAAGAAGTTTTATTCAAATTAAGTTTAATATCAGTTTGTTTGTGGTTGAGAGAAGTCGAAGTTTCATTGACAGAAATCAAATTTTCTACAATTTTAAAAGTAAGTCTTTTAATTTATTTATCCTTTCACGAAATTTTGTTGATTATCTCAGTAGCAGAATGGTAAGAGCTTAGTTAGGAAACGCAGAGGTCACGAGATCGAAACCTGGTGTGGCCGGTAAATTTATGTTTTTTTTTTTTACATTAAGGACCACTGCTCACTGATTGGCAACCATCTGTTACTTATATTTTTATTTTTATTTTATTATATTTTATTTTATTTATTTTGGAAAATCAACAGATATTTTACACTTGTAGTAATAACAATAATAATATACATAATACCCAATGATAGATTTTCACATAATTAAAATTATAATTAAAAAGTAAAACAAAAAGTGAGGGTCCTGTACCCATAAGAACTTAACAAAAATATAACCCTGAAAATTATTAAAAAAAAAGATATAAAAACACAATATAAACTGTAATAATCTGCTTACTAAATTTCAAACATGAAGTAGGAGTCAGGAATTTGTTCTCACTTCACAACACCAATAATAATAATATGTACATTGTACATACCTACAACTCAACAGTAAATACAATAGTAAGTCGAATGACAAGTATGCAACTGGAAAGGATTCAAAGCAATAATATGGTAACTTGCAATACGGTCAAAAAATTATTTAATGTTGACTATGATATACTTTTTTAAGGTACTTAAATTACATGAGAATATATCTATATCATTAAAATTCTTATCAAATACATTACATGTTCTGAATATAAAAGCATTTTGTCTGAGATTAGTAGAACATTTTTGAAGATGAAAAATTGATTTTTCTCTGGTTCTAACGGAGGGGACTCTAAAATTAATCTCAGCCAAAAGGGGTGAACAATCAATAAAACCATTGATAATTTTATGAAGATATATTATATCTGCAGAGTCTCTTCTAATTTTTAATGATTTAAGTCCATAAGGGTCCTGCAAGCTGTTAATGTTATGATAACCAATATTAAACTTGAAATTTAAATGATGAACAAATTTTCTTTGGATGGCTTCAATGCGTTTAATATAAATATTATATTGAGGATTCCATATTTGAGAAGGGCGGGTAAGTGGTGGATAACCTCCAATGAGCTTTGGCTGTAATTTCTGTTTCCTCAGTGATTCCTTTTACAACAAACCTTTTATAACAAATTTAATTAATTTATTTTAATCAACAAAATTGATTTCTTAACAAAATGAATTAATTATTACTTAATTATAACTAACCAAATTAATTATTTATTCAAATTGGTCCATCCCGAGGGGGGGGGGGTGGCTAGAGAATTTCAGATTCTCCACAAATATAGGCTATATTCGCCTATAAAAAGACCTAGACACAAAATTCGGGGCACTCCACGGGGAACATTTGAAAGAAAATAACAGACCGTGTTCATGTATACAATACTTTGGTGACCATATCCTTCGTAAATTTTTTCCACGGTCGAGTGTCGCCCCCATATCGGGTGGCACGCGGGGCGGACCGCCCCCCCCCCTCGCTAAGCCACTGATTGAAATCTTCCTATATCCGCCTTGTAAAATGTTTTATAAGTATTTCTTCAAACTTCGCAAATATACTTCGTGGCATCAATATTGATTAAACGGAAACAAATAATATGAATATAAATATTAATCTCTTATCCTCACAAACAAAACATTGTTTTTGGAACTTGTCGATAATTTCAATAATATATTGATGTTTACAAAGTTATTTGTTTTCATTGTAAGTTTTGTAAATATTTAACCACAGGAACAATTTTTGCCAAATATTGGCGCCATTTTAAATGTCTCCGATTGCTTTTCGGATAAAAAAGGCAATTATCTCCTTGATTCGGCAATTTTTTTTTAATATTTGTAGCTCCCACGTTTATTATTTTGGACTTAAAACAAAGCTATTGAAATGCTTTATTTATTATGACTAAAGACCGGATTATATGCAACAAAAACAGCCCAAAATATGCAATAAAAATAGCTAAAATATGCACGAAAATCGATAAAAAGGGCCAAAATATGCAACATGAAATAATACACGAAGTCATATTTTTTATTTTAGTAAACTATTAAGTTCTCAAAGATAACAATCGTATTTTCGAAAATATCAATTACAAAATGTATTTAAGAGCGTTTAACCAGCCAGCGGACGAAAATCCACATTTCGTCGAAAGTTGTTCTTCCGATCGTGCAGGGCGGTTACAATGAAAAAGATTGATTGTTCTCCGTACCAGCTTTTTTAAATTATAACTCAATATCGAATTTATTTCAATCCAAATTAGCTTTAATTTATACCTTCATCCAAAAATGCTGAAAGGCGTGATGATAAAACTATTAAAATAGTGTACTTTTTGTAGTTATTTTTTGATTATAAGTATTTATCATTTTTCAATAATGTCTAAATTTAATAAGAATGTTAAAAAAATCTAAAATGTATTGGTTTGTAAGTGCGCAAATAAATACACAAATGGACCAATTTTCGTCAAGAAACACATGTACGTACATATTTTTTAATGATTTTATTGAAACTAAAATTAAAATTCTAATACATAACTTTGCTAGATAATGTATTGATTTATTTTACTGCATGATTACATTATTTGAAATGGGTGTGGTATAATACAAAAACTTTTTTGAAAATTTAACAAATCTGCCAACGACCTATGGAATAACCTTATTATACTAAAAATTAAAAAAAAATCTAAAAATTTATTACATAACTATGCTAGATAAAAGAACAATCTTTCGAAATCCATTTATAATTTTTTGTGGAAAAGAGTCAATACGTCTAAAAACTTTTTTGAAAATGACGTATTTCCGGCTTTCTCTGGTAATGCCCTCTTAACAATGAAATTTACAATTTATCTTTAAATACGTATATGACTAGTACTGTTCTAAATGTTCTGTTGACAAATGGTGTCTACGATCGCTCAATATATTTTTGTAAGCGGAAGAGGAGCGTTCTATTACTACTGATGTGACTGGACAGAATTTAAATTCGGTGCGATTTTTGAACTTATTGTGCCGGGCAAAATTTCACCTGCCCCGTTGATGAAGCTATCAATTTGGCACAAGGGTTCAAACCCTGGGTTATTGTTCAGTAAGTTTTCAAACTTTTCTTTGAGTTTACTCGGGAATAGCTTTGGCAATGAGGAATTCATAAGGCGAATTTTCTTCATAACCTGAGTAGATTCATTCAACGCCAATCCATGAGTTTCAATCGTTTTCACTAGCCGCGGAGTGATGAGTTCACTAGCCGCGTACTTAACCATCTGACGTATATAGTGTCACTATGTGAACGATGAACGAGATCGAGCGTAAATATGCAAGATCTCAAATTTTTTGCTAAAACATGCAATTACCGCTGAAAAGGGTTTAAATATGCAAATATGCATTTGCATATAATCCGGTCTTTAATTATGACTATAGATATCGCAAACTTAACTTCATAGACTATTTTATAACAATGTTAAAAATAATTTTTTTAATTTTTTTTGTACACAGAATTTTATAGTTTACGGTTAAAATAAAGTCCCTTTTCCATAGATATGTACCTGTCACTATCAAGTGTACCACAGACAACATACAGAAATCGAAAATATTCTATGTTGATTCGAATAAGTACCTTTTTTTTACATTAACTCCACACAGGAGGCCCTGAGGAAAATAATTTCCCTCAGGGTCTATGTCATCTGGGATGCTGTGTGGAGGGTCTTTTTGAGGAGAGGAAGGAATGAACATTGGTCTTGAAGAGACCCATGTTGTAGGAAGGAGGAAACACAGAGGCCGGCAAATCATTCCACAGCCGAGCTGTTGAACACAAGAACGAGTCGAAGAAACGACCCGTTCTCATGTGACATATGTCAACTGTGTACAAATGTTGGGCACGCGTTTGGCGTGTTTCCCGACTATGCACCGGTGCCGAAGGGATCAATGATGCTAGTTCCTCGGAGCATCTTCCATTGTAATACCGGTAGAACAAGGATAGCATTCCCACCCGACGCCTGTGCTCTAAAGATTGTAATCCGTCTGTTAAGATGGGAGAATCTATCAAACGGACCGCCCGTTTCTGCACAGAGTCGAGGGTATTTTTCAGGTATTTTGGAGCTCCAGACCAGAGGTGGCTGCCAAATTTAACCTCTCGAGGCAGTTTCAAAGTAACAACACGCAGGATTCGCGCGGTTATGAATTTTACGATTTTTTTATATATTTTTTATAAATCCTTCAAATATGAGATAAACGGTAAAATATAGCGTGATTTATTGGCTGAATAGCACTAAAATAAGTTTTTATATTTCCTTGTTGAAATTCGAAGGTATGATTTTTTTTAATGTCGGCAAAAAATTAAAAAAATGATTATCTGGGAAATCGCGAGCAATAAGGAACTCCAGTGAAAAATATTATGGCTTTAAAAAAATATATTCATACAGACCAATGAACGCTGATTCTGAATATATAAGGTTTATTTCATAATATTAAACGTAGAGTTCTTAAAAAAATATTAAAAAGTGCATTTTTAAACCTCTCGTCAAAACACACAGTAAAGTTGGCATTACTGAATGGTTAGTGCTGACGTCACGCGTCACCAGTCATTGTATTGAAACTTTGATTATGTAGGTATGACAAAAGCCATCATCAGTATTAACAACATTTCATTTTATTCGTTATTTCATACTGTTTATAGAAATTTAGTTGTTGTGTTTATTAAATCAATATTTAAGCCTAAATAATTCAGTATCAAAAATAGAGGTATCTCTATTATTTAAAATATTGAAAAACTTTAAACTGTACGAAAAAATCGTATATATATATATATATATATGCTATATCATAATGCTACATAGGCCAAAATTTGTCCGTGGAGTTGAAACAAAATGGCCGCAATCGATCAGCTGTTATCGTTTGCCTACACTTTTGTGGGTGATTCTTCGTTTTTGATAATATTGATTTTAACTAAAAAAATAATAATTTCAAACAATTTTTATACCCCTCCCCCGTAATAATATTCAACAATATAATAAATATAATATAATAAATAATTCCACCTAAATAATGTTTTAACTTATCTAATAGTATCATCTTTCTTCCGTATAATGTATAATTATCATTCAAAATGATAACACCTGTTGAAAGTAAATAAAACTATCGATGGGTGATGACGTCACACAATCCACCATAGATACGGTGATTTTCAGGGGGTCTTGAAAAATTAAAACTTTGACAATTATTTTAACTATTAAAACTAACTATAAAAATAAAAATAAATATGCAGTTATTTAAATTTGAAGGTCTTTATTCATTAAAAAAATAAAAACATTGGACTGGAGTTCTCTATTGAGACAATTTTTTATTTCGCGTGATCGCTTCAGTGGTTAAAAGAAATATTTTGAAAATGTTTAACGTTAGCCGTTTAATTACAGAATGTTGGCGACACTAATCTTCCTGCTGGTAGCATCTTCATGTATAGGGAGAGGACAAGCTGCAGGAGAGGCATGTACGGAAAACGGTCAGACGGGGAAGTGCGTGGCCTACAATCTCTGCAATAATACCTCCATCTCGTCAAAGTTAGACTTGTTGATAGATAAGCTGTTTGACAAAACGTGAGTAAATAGTACCTCTTCTTCAAACATAGCAAACATATTTTGTGGCATCATTTTAATTCAAAATCAATAGACTACTTAGTTTTAACCACATTTATTATTCAAAACACATCTACCATAGGTCACCCCAAGTGGTTCAATATGTTTGGTGCCCAGGTTCATGGGGTGAAGTTTGTCCGGGTCTTGGCGGCGGATGTGTGGAGGGGTATGAGAATGGTTGAGGGAGTCCCTTTGTCTTCTCCAGCCATACTCTCTCGGAACATCGCCTCGCAGCGTAGTAGCGCATCGCCCCAGATTCCTATTCACCCCTCATACACTTTTCTTTACCACTATTTCCTCTCCTTCCCTTCCATAATGAGACCCTCAACACGGCATCCCCAAAGATGACATAGGCCAAACCAAAGTTTAATATTCGTTTTATTATAATATACTAGCTTTTGCCCCTGGCTCCGCTCGCATAGTATAAGGGAGGTTTTTCACTCCACCTCCTCCACCTTCCCTATCCCCACTCCACTCCCCCCTCCCCCTAACCCCCCTGTCCACCTTCCCCCCTCCCCACTCGCCCCCTTCTCCACCACCTCCTACCTACCACCCCTCTCCCCACCCCCCCCCCCCCTCACCATCCCCTCCATACCCGTTACATACATTTTTCAAACAGCTCGCGTGCCACCTATTGCAATTTTTTTTATATAAATTTCATAATGCCAGAGCTCTGAGCTGTAGCCAATTTGTATATATTAAATACACATTTTCATTTATACAAATTTCATATAGCCAGGGCTTACCATTATACACGGTGTCCGGAAACTCGTAGTACAAGCGGGAAACTGATAAATCTACATCACCTTTGGAGTCGATTTGTGATATAACATTTTTGATTTGAGCTTTTGTTTTCGAGTAAATCGGGTCACTAGGGGATTAATATCAGCTGTGTAATGTCTGCTAAAATGCATCGTAGGGTAAACTAGCCTCAATTTTTTTTAACCCTTTAGTCGCCGAAAAAATGGAAAAATTGTTAAAAAATAATATAAAAATCGAAATGCCCAGATCGAAAAAAATAAGTTTTTTGGATTCTCCAGGTGATGTAGATTCACTAATTTCCCGCTTGTACTACGAGTTTCTGGACACGTTGTATATAGCCTATATTATTCAGATGTATGAACCATATTATTGTAAAGTTTCAATAAAATCTATTCAGTAGTTTTTGCATGAATGAGTTACAAACATACATACTTCCATACAAACTTTCACCTTCATAATATTAATAAGATTATGACACAGGCCCTGATGGGAATTTTTCCTTATGAAAATGTGTTTTAAATTTTAAAATAATTTGTCATGTATTTTTATATACATCTAAAAAAATGTTGCAAAACGAAGTTATGTTTATTTTTTTTTTAATTTTTACTTTTATGGAAATGCGATTAAGTACTGACAACCATTATTTAAATCTATAACTAAACCGAGTTATGGCCACATTGGTCACGTGACCAATGTAGTGCTCCCAACTTCCGTCGGAGAGCGCCGCCATTCTAGCTACTGAACTCGGCCCGACGACACGTCTCGGGAATTTAATCTCATTTTCATACTTCTCCCGCGATCACAAAATTCTGTAAATACTTTTAACAAAACGGAATAAATTATTAAACGTAGAGAATTCTTTTCACTGATACAAAATACACGCAACCCTCTTCCTTGGAGACCATGTAAGTATCCTGGCGACAGCAAGCAAAGAATCCCTACATCTGGTGACCCTACGACAAGAAAAAATGATTAACGCAACTAGTGACCGCGTGTTTAACTTTCAACGTTTAAACCATTTTTTTAAATTCCTTTACACGTGTTCTTGGACCGCAGTTCAGTGGCTGGATTCCTGGGATTTATCTGGTGAGTACCGTTTTAATTTTGGTATTTTAAAATCATCATTTCAAATTCAAATAATCAGTGCCTTATTTACAGCTATTTTATATCCCAGTATTTTTTAAAAATGTATACCCCATGTTTTTGGTTCTCAACGCTCATCGAATAACATCACAAATTTATTAAAATGTGTAATGAACGAAGCTCGTGTGGATTTCGGAAACCGATCCGCACGTGTCAAATAGCCATTTTGTTTTAAGCAAATTCAACTTGAGTTACAAACTGATGAATGTCTCTGTGGAAAAGCTTGAATATCATCCAATATTTTGTTTTAGCACTCACAACTTTTGCGAATTTGATTTACGAACATGTTCTGTAAAACGTCCAGATTCATCATAGGTGACGTTCTATACAATCACACGTATAAATCTGCAATGCAAAATGACCCTATTTGTGACTATTTGCCTATGTATTATTCGTATCTCGGATTAAGTGCGTGTTACCCTCTATTCTAGGCATCGAACATCTTCAGCAACGCGTGATGCTACCAAGGGAGCTTCTTCAGCCGAGTCACACTTCCTGCAGCCCCGTCAACAGCTGGACGCAGCCTCCATTGCCAGCATCAGCGGCGGACACCCTCGGAACGCCATAGGAGCATCACACCTCCGAGCCCCTGCTCCAGCAGCCCGGTCGACTGATCGACGCAGCCTCCACCACAAGCATCAGCTGCGGACCCTCTCGGAAAACACACATCTTCATCATCTCAACAACGTTCAACCACGTAAATTTTTAACACAGTTTATACGATATTTCTGGAAATAATTTTTGCATACCCACCACAAAATTTAGCAAAACAATATGTTACAATTTTTAACACATGTCTGATAATAAGATTCTCTACATCTGAAATATTTCTACATATCAATTATTAATAATTAATCCGAATTATTCTCGCATGATTCCTACTTAAATGGTAACAGTCGATTTTTGTAAAGGTTTGCGTCTTGAATAATTTTCTAGTAACTTCAGTACATGTCACATAGATGTCAATAGCTCTAATTTTCTCCTAAAATTATTACGGATTTTTAATACATAATCCGAAATATTTCAAAAAAATCACTATCTTTGCGTGCTTATTTCCGTATAAATGTTGAAATGACCTCGGATGAAGAATCTCCAGCGACCACACCGACGCATCAACTCAAGATTTTGTTTCAACAATCAATTAATCCGGAACCAAAACCAACCAACATGGAATCAACTGGCGAACCTAGCTCTGCGACAGCAGTAAATCACGTGTCCGTTAGATTACCTAATCTATGGAGGGATCAAATTTCGCTTTGGTTTATTCAGGCTGAGGCCCAATTCGCGAACTCGCGCATTAAAGAGGATTTCACGAAGTATAATATAATTATAGCAGCTTTGGATTCACAAACCTTACAATGTGTGAGCGACATCGTGACACATCCACCGACCAATGACAAATACGCCAATTTGAAAGCAGCCCTGATTGACCGACTCCAAGACTCCGCTGAAAAACGCCTCACACGCCTACTAACAGGAATCCAACTGGAGGATAGGAAGCCAACCGACATTGCGACATATGCTAGAGCTAGCAGGACCTACCTTAGCGGATAACGCAATTGTGCGGACATTGTGGCTACAACGATTACCTCAACATGTGCAAGCAATACTGTCGGCACTTCCCGATAACGACATTAACCAACTTGCCACAGCTGCAGACAAAATACTAGATGTCTATCAATCAACCGATTGCAGTGCCATGGAAGATCGCAACAAACCCAGTTCATCTCGTCAGGAACCAGCTGAACATTCCTTATTACTACAACTGCAGAAACAAATAGCAGCACTTTCGCGTGAAGTAGCCCAGCTACGGTTAGCCAAAACTGAGCCCACATCAACTTATAGAGGACGGAGAAACCAGAGCCCCCGCCGAAAACCTGGCCGCTCAAGTTCCGGGTCACGCAATTCATCTCCTAATAGGAATCAAGATGGAAAATGTTTCTACCATGCAAGATTTGGAGAAAATGCTCATAAATGCTCCAAACCATGTTCTTATGTAAAGAAGAAGTCGGGAAACGACAGCGGGAACTCCCAGTAGAGACATGTGAGATCCCTAATACCTCTTGTCGTCTCTTCATCTATGACCTGCGAACAAGACATAAATACCTAGTAGACACCGGCGCGGACATCTCAGTCATCCCTAGGAACATGACCTTTGAGAAAGGCAACTTGACCTCCGACAACTGCCCTTCCACATTATATGGAGCGAATGGGAAGCCAATAAGAACGTACGGCACGAGAACAATCGAACTCTACTTCGGCCTACGCCGCACAATGAAGTGGCGCTTTATCGTAGCCGATGTGTCCAAACCCATCATTGGCGCAGACTTTCTTCACCACTACAACTTGACAGTCAACTTGAGACGAGCCAAACTTGAAGACCAGTCTACTGGATTGAAAATTAGAGGATCTACCTACAAAGGACCAGCATCAGGCATCGCCACAATTTCCTCTGCTCAAAAGTATCTTGACATTTTGAAGAAATACCCCTCGTTGAGAAGGCCTACCATGCAGACACCGAATGCATTCAAACATTTTGTGACTCTTCGCATCAAAACCAAAGGCCCCCCAGTATCTGAACAGGCACAACAAACATAATCCACGACACGCAGTATGAATCATGTCGCCGTTTTCACCCACAGGAACATCACGCTACGACAACTAGTCTAGCTAACCCTGCCTCTGTTCAACTAGAACAAGCAGCCAAACTGGTTTCGCGGCAGCAACTAGCCCCGCACACAAACTTCACCATTGCTAACCGCAACTCGCGGCAATGCTGAACTCTGCCTCTGTTCAACTAGAACAAGCAGCCAAACTGGTTCCGCGGCAGCAACTAGCCCCGCACACAAATTTCACCATTGCTAACCGCACCACGCGGCAATGCTGAATACATCATAATTCTCTGCTTCTGTTCAACCAGAACAGACAGAGAGCCTTGCCTCCGTTCAACCAGAACAGGCAGCCAAACCAGTTCCGCGGCAGCAACTAGTCCCGCAAACTAATTCCACCATTGCTAACCGCACCAAGCGGCAATGCTGGATACAGCATAATTTTTTGGTTCTGCACGTAACAACATATTGTCATTTGGAAGACACCAAAAAAACAAACCCTGCACCTACGGCTTGACTACTTCCTGAGCAATCAACATCACACAACTCCTGCAAACATGTCCAAAACCATTGCCTGTAACACCGATAACCAAAATCTCAACGCGTCTACATTGACCGACTCAAGACCGCTTTCGTTCCGGTTGAAGAAAATGTCACTACACACCCACCAGCTCCCGTACACCGATAACCAAGACCACATCCACAACTGGTCACAAGATCACAACTCGTCAGGTCGGCATGTACATTCCCCAAAGAGACTTGGGACGGAATAAAGCACAAAAAGATATTTTGATTTGACATTTTTCTCATTCATAACTCATGATAGAAATTAAATTATAAATTTCGCCTAGCTTTGAATTGCAAACCTTTTTTATAAAGTTTACTTTTCGTTAAAATACTGCGAATAACACAATATTTAAATGCACGGATTTTTTTTTTACGGAAATCTTACCTATAATATTGTAAATTGTCAATCAACATAATCTAAAACTTAGATCATTATTGTGTATTCACAAGTGTGAAACGCCTTCAACACGATGAAACAATTCATCATTTAACTGCATAACTCATGCATTTTAAATCTTACCTATAATATTGTAAATTGTCAATCAACATAATCTAAAACTTAGATCATTATTATGTATTCACAAGTGTGAAACGCCTTCAATACGATGAAACAATTCATCATTTAACTGCATAACTCATGCATTTCAAAAAACATTACATATTAAGCATGTTATTACAATTTTAAATCACTCCTAATTAGATGAAAACTTTTCATCATTCAACTGCATACTTTGTGCACTTCAAAGGTACTACAAACACCACTGTGTTTTTACAATTCTTAAAAACGTTATAATTAAAATTTATAATAAAAAATGTAAAATTCACATCATACAACCGCATTCATGTGTTACTACAAGCATTACAGCACTATTGTAATCAACTTTCCAAACAGTCAATTAAAATCATCATATTATATAATATTATGTACCAAGGTACACATTATCTACTCTACAAACTATGTACATAGTAGGTAACTCTTTACCACATGATAAACATTGTTATTCATGCATTTTGTCTTTTAACCACGCTTCTCTGGATGTACACGGCACTCTTATACATCTAGTGAATCATGTGGTTGAAATCATTTATTTTAAATATACTTTTCTGCTTTTATACACTTACAAGTTAAAGCCACTTTGTCTTACGTACGTAAAAGAACATGGTTATTCGACTCACATCAACAAAAAACACACTTTTACGTACTAAAGACAATGTGCAGCCTCTTTGACTTAAAAATCATCATTTTTTGCTACAGAATAGCATAAACCCTTATTATTTATAATTTTATGATGAACGCCTAACTAGGGCTCCAAAAAATATAATACTTTTAGGAAGAAAGCTCTACCATATGTATATGGTATATTATGTATCAATTTAAATATTTCTTACACTAGATATAGCTTATTGTTAAACATACCTGCTACTATAGTTTTCTTTTTCAATATAACTTATAAAAAATACAGCATTCTGCTATTTACAACCTACCTGCGAAATGTTTCTCAAGTAAATTACAACTTTTGACCATACATTTGCGAATATATTTTTAAACATGTATAATGTTATTTTAAGGTTACTTTAAGTCATAGTCTTAAATATTATCTTGTATACAATCAATGTACAATGATTTTACAACCAGCGCTTTTAATTGCGCACGACTGGTAAAACAATTCTACTAGCTCTGAACATAGTTCATTGAGGCAACAACATTCAATGTTCATACATTAATTGAAAAACAATCAACTGGAATCATTTCTCAAATTCCATGTACCACTACAATCAGCTGGAATCATATCTCTAATTCCAAGTATCACTACAATCAGCTGGAATCATATCGCAAATTCCATGTACCACGCTATATCATGTACACCAATGCTCCGAACGCCTAGTTCGTCGATGCGTTTACCACGGTAAATAAAGTAAAGAGCTCATACAGCTTGACAAGTTTTAAAAAAACATTATTTAAAACTAACTTGTAAATACTCACATCAGAATTAACTGATTTCAACACCAAATAAAATGTTTATAGTATACAATAGTGTAGTAATTCTCAACATTACGTGTCATGGTTACACATTAATCTTATGATTTCATGTATTAGAATTAAGATTTTCAGCTTAAAAAATTTCTTTTTGGTTAAACCTTTAATACCTTCCAATGTGTTCTTGAAAGTATAACAACAGTCTACTTCATTAACTGATCATTCTACTCTGCTCGAGTAACGTAATCCTTATAATTTTTCGAACACATTGGAGGCTATTCTTGTTTGGACTGAAGGTGCCTCAGTCAGAATAAGATTAGTACCAGTAATATAATCTCCTTTAACGATTTTCCATTGTTTACATTATCGTTAGCACTGGAGGGGAGGCTATGGAAATGCGATTAAGTACTGACAACCATTATTTAAATCTATAACTAAACCGAGTTATGGCCACATTGGTCACGTGACCAATGTAGTGCTCCCAACTTCCGTCGGAGAGCGCCGCCATTCTAGCTACTGAACTCGGCCCGACGACACGTCTCGGGAATTTAATCTCATTTTCATACTTCTCCCGCGATCACAAAATTCTGTAAATACTTTTAACAAAACGGAATAAATTATTAAACGTAGAGAATTCTTTTCACTGATACAAAATACACGCAACCCTCTTCCTTGGAGACCATGTAAGTATCCTGGCGACAGCAAGCAAAGAATCCCTACACTTTCATACATCTAAAAAAACGTTCAAAACGAGGTTATGTTTAATTTTTTTTTAATTTTTACTTTCATGCATCTAAAAAAATGTGCCAAAACGAGGTTATGTTTAATTTTTTTTTTAATTTTTACTTTCATACATCTAAAAAAACGTTCAAAACGAGGTTATGTTTAAATTTTTTTTAATTTTTACTTTCATACATCTAAAAAAATGTTCAAAACGAGGTTGCGTTTAATTTTTTTTTTAATTTTTACTTTCATGCATCTAAAAAAACGTTCCAAATCGAGGTTATGTTTAATTTTTTTAATTTTTACGTTCATGCATCTAAAAAAAGTTCCAAAACGAGGTTATGTTTAATTTTTACTTTCATACATCTAAAAAACATTCCAAAACGAGGTTATGTGTAATTTTCTATTTCTGTTGCAGTTTCGACTGTGAGGTGTTCTTGGAAGTTTGCTGTCTGACAGCCAACATAACCTCTACTGCTGCCTAGGGATCTGCAAATGCGAATAATTGGATTTCTTGAAACTCCACATAAATCTGGATTTTTCTTAAATTATTTTTTTAATTAAAAAAAAGATAACAAAAAATAACCTAACCTAACCTAAAGTAACTAACCTATCCTAATAATGTGTTCTTTTTTATAAGGTTAACCTTTTTCTAAATAATTTTGATCAAAGTCATAATAAATTTTTTTACAAGAATTAACAGTTTTATTTTTATTTGTCGCAACATTGTTTATTCTTTTAAAAGTGATTCGGTATTCGGTTCAATTTTGGGAGGCAGGTATGGGTACCGCCGACCCGGGAAGCGTATTTACAAAACCTATACCGATTCAGTCGCGGTAACGACAATTTACATTTTAAATATACCTCTTTGTTGGTTATTTTTTATCACATTGCAAAAACAAAAATTGTTCTAAAATCTAGATAAAATAATCTTTCTGATGTGTATATTAGAAATTAATAATTTTATTTCTAAATATTAAAATGTTAATATTATTCCCATATATTGTAAATACAACCCTTCAATGATAACTTTTTATCACTTTGCAAAAACTAAAATTGTTCTAAAATCTAGATAAAATAATCTTTCCAATGTGTATATTAGAAATGAATAATTTTATTTCTAAATATTTAAATTTTGATATTGAAAATTTAAAGCGACTGAAACGCGGTAGGGATTGTAAATACGCACCCGGGAATCATTTATTGGAAAATCAAAACCTCTGCCGTAGGTCAACCCCAAGTGGCAAGCTATGTTTGGTGACTTGGCAGGGGTGCCCGGGCTCATGAGGAAAGGTTTGTCCGGTTCTTGGAAGTGGGCGCGTCTACCCACCAACTGCATGGCAGGCCGGATCAGAAGAGAATTGTTGAGGGAGGGAACATCGCCTTGCACTGCAGTGGGAGGGATGGATTCATACGTTCGTCACTCCTGGACACACTGATCCCCAGATTCCTATCCACCTCTAATACCCATTTTCCTTCCTAGAAATTCCTCTCCTTTCTTTCCTAAAAAGACCTTCCACACAGCATCCCCAAAGATAAAATAGGCCCTGAGGAGAATTATTTTCCTCGCCGCATTGTATGTGAAGCTAATGTATAAAAAAAGGAAAAAATTAGATAACTGAAAGAACAGTAATAAATTTAGAACACATTCTTTCACAGAATTTGAATACCTACTTAAATACATCAAAACTCAAAGGTAAAATTCAAGTTCTGATATTATTTCACCATGTACCGGTTGTTTCACGGTAAGTACTTGAATAATAACTTTCACAGAACTTTGATGAATTGTTCAAATTCTTTAAACAACCCATCCTAAATGTTTTGTATTCTGATTTTTGTATTCTGAGAGTCTATTAAAAGCATAACTCAGTTTTCTTTTTTCTAACCTCAAATTATACTACTCCCAGACAGAACTTGTACACACGTCATCGATGTTTGTCCTCTTGTATGAAAACGAAAAATGCGGAAGACACTAGAACGATGACTTCACATACAATCTCTCTCTGGGACTAGTGTAAGCACAATTTTGAAACCCACTGAACAATAAATTTTTTTAAATAAATAAGAGAAATGAAAAATACTCAATATTTTGACAGCCTATTTAATTCCTTAACCCCTCAGGCCTCGACCATATTTAGTCAGACGGTCAAAATATTTCCGCTTTGCAATAAAATCCAAATAAATGGAATGTTTCTAAGCATCTCCCAAAACTAAAAACTGTTTTTGGAAGGCGATAAAGAAAGCTTGCAAATTTTATCGATCAAAATAAACATGTAATTTTTGCGATAAAAATTTTGCAAATTTTAAAACTGGCTCACCTTAAGAGGGTATTACAAAAGAAAACCAGAAATATGTCATTTTTAAATCAGATTTTAGACGTATTGACTCTTTTCCACAAAAAATTATAAATTGATTTCGAAAGATTGTTCTTTTATATAGCATTCGCATGTTTTAAATTTTTAGAAAAAATGTTTATTTTTAGTATAATAAGGTTATACCATAGGTCGTTGGCAGTTTGTTAAATTTTCAAAAAAGATTTTGTATTATACCACACCCATTTCAAATCATATAATCAATCATGCAGAAAAATAAATCAATACATTATCTGGGTACCGCATGTTTTAGAATTTTAATTTTAGTTTAAATAAAAACATAAAAAAATATTTACCTACTTACATGTATTTCTTGACGAAAATTGGTCCGTTTGTGTATTTATTTGCGCACTTACAAACCAATACATTTCAGATTTTTTTAACATTCTTATTAAATTTAGACATTATTGAAAAATGATAAATACTTATAATCAAAAAATAACTACAAAAAGTACACTATTTTAATAGTTTTATCATCACGCCTTTCAGCATTTTTGGATGAAGGTATAAATTAAAGCTAATTTGGATTGAAATAAATTCGATATTGAGTTATAATTTAAAAAAGCTGGTACGGAGAATAATTAATCTTTCTCATTGTAACCGCCCTGCACGATCGTAAGAACAACTTTCGACGAAATGTGGATTTTCGTCCGCTGGCTGGTTATACGCTCTTAAGTAAAAATAATAATTGAAATTCCTAAAGTTTCATCATTTTTTTCCAAATTTGCGGTCTGAAACTTTGGTTTCATAAAGGTGTATATTTTACTCCTTTGAGGTTAGCTTTACGTGTTTTTTTCATCATATTTTATTATATTAACGGTGTAAGAAAGAAAAAAACATGAATTTGTAAACAGAATGGGAATATCCTTCAACATTGATGACAATATCCTTCAAAAGCTATACAAAGGGAGTTTTTCTCATAAAAAAAATTGAATATTCATGTAGACTTTTATAAAAAGTCAATAGTTCCATATGAATAAATTCGGATATATTTATCCGAGACGCTATTCAGGATACAAACCAATTCTTAGAATGATTGTTTCCAATAAAAGGGTGAGTTGCCCGTAATATGGAAAAAAAGAATTAGTTGAAGATAATATTGTTAAATCTAAAATTTGAAATATGAGATTGACAAATATGACGGTTTTACAGAAGGTGGCAATAGCGAAATTGGTTAACGCTCTCGTCGCGGTTAGACGAGAGTTCTGGTTTTGAGTCCCAGTTGCGACCCTTGTCTTTTTCTATTTTTCTGTGTCTTGTTCTCTTTCATATGTTCATTTAGATTATTATTGTTATCTTCTTCTTCAATGATATATTAAATTGATGGGAATAACCCTCAAAAGTTATAAAAGAGAGTTTTTCTTATAAAAAAATAGATTTTTTACTTTTAAATTTCGATACATATTTGACTTTGGAAAACGTTACTAATCCAGTCAAAGAAGGAAGTGTAGAGTGCGTGAGCAGGGACCTAAGCGATTCCTTCAAAAACTTGTTCAGGGTGCTTAGGGTATGAACATACCATAAGTCCTGATGTCTAGGTGGTTAGCTAGAGGGGGGGAGGGAAAGGGGAAGGTCCCAATTTTCGGGTTTCCGCTTATATCTCAAAAACGATGCTTTGCAGGAGAATTTTTTTTTTCTTCATACACTCAGTCCCGGTGCATTTAGTTTTCAAACAGCTCGCGTGCATCCTATTGCAAATTTCATAAAGCCAGAGCTCACCAGTAGTTTTATACAAACCTTGTCCTGACAATAACGAACACAAATAAAAAAGAAATATCCAATTTGGTACAGTCGTTCGGAAGTTATGCACGTACATACATTTCGGGGATTCATTTTTATTTATATAGAAGAAGAAGATAGAGATAGAAGATAGAAGATAGAAGATAGAAGATAGAAGATAGAAGATAGAAGATAGAAGATAGAAGATAGAAGATAGAAGATAGAAGATAGAAGATAGAAGATAGAAGATAGAAGATAGAAGATAGAAGATAGAAGATAGAAGATAGAAGATAGAAGATAGAAGATAGAAGATAGAAGATAGAAGATAGAAGATAGAAGATAGAAGATAGAAGATAGAAGATAGAAGATAGAAGATAGAAGATAGAAGATAGAAGATAGAAGATAGAAGATAGAAGATAGAAGATAGAAGATAGAAGATAGAAGATAGAAGATAGAAGATAGAAGATAGAAGATAGAAGATAGAAGATAGAAGATAGAAGATAGAAGATAGAAGATAGAAGATAGAAGATAGAAGATAGAAGATAGAAGATAGAAGATAGAAGATAGAAGATAGAAGATAGAAGATAGAAGATAGAAGATAGAAGATAGAAGATAGAAGATAGAAGATAGAAGATAGAAGATAGAAGATAGAAGATAGAAGATAGAAGATAGAAGATAGAAGATAGAAGATAGAAGATAGAAGATAGAAGATAGAAGATAGAAGATAGAAGATAGAAGATAGAAGATAGAAGATAGAAGATAGAAGATAGAAGATAGAAGATAGAAGATAGAAGATAGAAGATAGAAGATAGAAGATAGAAGATATATAGATAGATTACTAGACTACTTAGGGAACATACCCATACTATGTGACCCACTTTTTGCAATTTTTAACCCCCCCCCCCCCCCCCTCCCCCCTCGGTGACCAGGTGTAGTACAGGGTTGGGCAGAGTGGAGTTACTGGTTTCAAAAAATTACTGAAGGCCCCCCAGACCGAGCAGAGGGACGGGGTGGATGCCGTTAGGTCGGGGAAATGATGCCGTTTATTCTAGTGACCATGCCGTGGTCAGGTAAGTACTGGGACTTTATTGTGGAGACTTTTTTTAAAAACAGGGAAAGCGTGGTGGCTTTGGAGCTTTCCGGGTCCGGTTCGAGTTAAATCGTGATGACAGTATTCCTGATCTCAAAAACCATTCGGAAATGAATCAGTAATGTAAGGTGGACAGGAACTGCAGATCCTAAAATACCAGTTGGGCGACCTAAAAGTATACAAACACCTGAAAACATTGTGGTAGTAAGAGCGTTAATTGAAGAGTCTCCAATCCGAGCAGCGCGGAAACATGCCGCTTCGCTTGGAATATAGTCCAGTATTAAAAGGCAAATTTTACACTCTGACCTTCATCTGTACCCCTACAAGATGATGCGTACACGGGAATGGAGCCCACAAGATTTTGTGAAACGTAGAGATGTTTGCATTGCATCGTTACTGCTGTATCCCTCGGAGCTGTTTTTTGAACTGGCGACGAAGGATTAACCATTACCGTTATTGAGTTATTCATCTCACTATTGTGAGATGTTGAAGAACCTTAGGCGTCCCAAAATGAAAGAGTATCGCGAGGAACACGACACAGAAGCCTTCTGGTTTCAACATGATGAAGCCATGGGCGCCATGGCCCATGCTGTCCATCGTTCTTGCGAAATTTTGCAAAAGCTCTTTCCAGGTCACCTGATTTCTTTGCGGGGGGATATTCCATGGCCCCCTCACTCTCTCGATTTCACCCCGAGTGACTTTTTTCTGCGAGGATACGTCAAAACTGAGGTAAACAAACTTCGACCTCGAACCCTTGAAGCTCTAAACGAGGCGATTGAGGACGTCATCGCTGGAATTCCGCAAGATATGCTGTGAAGAGTGGCCGAAAACTTCTTTGAAAGGTTCAATATGCGTATTGCTCGCCAAGGCCGCCACGCCAGACGACATCATTTTCAAAACATCGTGAAAAAAACGGCATCATTTTCCCGACCTAACGGCATCCGCCTCGCCCCTCTGCTCGGTCTGGGTGGCCTTCAGTGATTTTTTGAAACTAGTTACTCCACTCTGCCCCACCCTGTATATTCCAAGACCCCCCCCCCCTCCCCCTACAGTTTTCATGTAGTAATTAATAAATATGGTTTTGAATCATTTCCTGCTAACAAAAAGTAAAAAAAAAAATTATTTGGCTTATATTTGTCTTTATTAATACGGCGCTTGCTGCGTGAGGGCAAGAGTACATGCATACCTATAATTACAAGTGGAAAAAATATTATCAAGTTAAAACTTATGTATGTCAAAATTTAGATTTCTAGATTGACTGTATGATAAAAAGCTAAGCCCCCCGCCCCTCATTGTGACCAAGCGTAGTATTTTGAAGATCCCCCCCCCCCCCCACCTGAATGGATCACGTAGTATGGGTATGTTCCCTTAGTTTTAACCACATTTATTGTTCAAAGCACCTCCACCGTAAGATCACCCCAAGTGGTTCAAAATGTTTGGTGACTTAGCAGGGGTGCCCGGGTTCATGGGGTGAGGTTTGTCCGGGTCTTGGCGGCGGACACGTGTAGGGGTTTGAGAATGTTTGAGGGAGGCCTTTTGACTTCTCCAGCCGTACTCTCTCGGGACATCACCTCGCACCGGAGTGGAAGGGATGGATTCGAAATTCTGACTTTTGATTTGAATTCGGACTACGAAAACCCTACCAACCTGAGGTGCAATTGTCCCTTTCACTTAGTATTCGAGGCAGTAATAGCGACAGTGACAGCAACCGTTTGGTAAAATATCCGTTGATTAAATACCGCAAAATTAGCGATATTGCAGAATCTATCTATCTATCTATATTCTATATAAATAAAAATGAATCGCCGAAATGTATGTACGCGCATAACTTCCGAACGACTGCACCAAATTGGATAATTATTTTTTTTTGTGTTTGTTATTGTCGGGACAAGGTTTCTATAAAACTACTGGTGAGTTCTGGAATTATGAAATTTGTATGAAAAATTGCAGTAGGTTGCAAGCGAGCTGTTTGGAAACTGAATGTACCGGGACCGGATATATAGAATGCGGAAGGGGAGAAGGGGGAGGGGAACCCAGGTAGGGGGTTCGCGGGACGGGGGAAGAGGGGAGTGGAGTGGGGAGAAGGAAGGTGGAGGAATCGGAGTGGTAACGCGAGATGGGAAGGGACGCGGGAAAGAAGGGGAGGCGGAGGGGAAACGGGACGAATGGGAAAGGACACGCTGGGAAAAACAATTTCTTTATTAAATGGCATAGCAACGCATTCCGGGAACCAGCTAGTTAGTAATAAAGACCGTATATATTCTGAACTTACGAAAACTTTAAATGGTAATCCATCTTTTGCCACTATACGGGACACTTTCATAAAAAGAGAATCAGTTTTTTCGAAATAGTGTGAAATCTTCCTTTTTTTCGCCGGTGATTGTAGTTTTTCAATGTAGTCATCTTCGTCAATTAAGGTAAAGGTTGTAGCTGGTACCTCGGTAGATTGGCTGCGACTCGTAGTTGGTGTTGCGCTAGGACAATCAAACTATTCTGATATCTCGTCGGAGTTAACATTTTTAGCTCCAATTCCGTGCTTAGTGCGTAAATGAGTATATAGTCCGCTTGTTGATCGTGCACTAGTTTGGAACTGGACAGACAGAATTTATACTTCGTTGACTGACTATCTATGTTTAGATAATAAAAAGTTTCCACACTATGCAGAACTTTTTAAGTTTTTGAATTCAATACCATTAATTGTAGCATTCATTTTTTACAAATAAAAGTTTGATACACGGATACAAGTATAATACGTTAATATATTAGTCAAAATAATTATTTTTTCACGCGTTCACGTAGTAAACAAATAAAATAGGACAGATTAGTCACTCACTTGTCCGACTTGCGAGTAGTTGCGAGTGAGACTGAGACTTAAGCCTCGATGACACACGGCTAGTTTACAAGCTACTATCTACTAAGTTTAAAAGCGGGAAAATCGGCGAGTGAGATTGTCATGATGACACACAAAACTGCCCACTCACAGGAAACTGAGGTCGCTTTTAGCGCCAGTAACAAGAATAACGACGCCTGCGTGAACTAATTCTTCAGATGTTTGACAGTCGAAATCAGCTGTTTATCGGAAGCCATGTTGGAAACATAAATAAACCAATCACGAGCAAGCGGAGCAAGCGTGTAGGCGAGTAAAGTTGACGACCTTTCAACTTTTTTTCGTAGATTATCAACAATCTGCTAGTCGCTGCTAGTTAGCAGGTGACACGATGACACTGGGCGAGTTTACTAACAGATAGTGAATTTCCCAGATAGTAGCTTATAAACTAGCCGTGTGTCATCGAGGCTTTAGTAAGACTACAAACAAACGTTATTTGCTGTGGGAATTCGGTAATTCGGAAATTCCCCGACGCACTATTCTTAGCAGGGATTTCCCTATCACGGTTCGTTTTTAATACAGCGAAATTCGCATTTCTAATCTCGCTTTTGCGGTACTTAAAAATAGCGCGAAATTGCGATATAACAATATTGCATGCTCTAATAGGCTACTTGCATCAATTTTTTTAAAAAAAATTTCCGGTTTAGGCAAATGTTCTAAGACACTCTGTATTATTATTTTTTTAATCGTATTTTTGAAACCCTGGGGATTTTTTGAAAATTTCAATCCGAAAAATCAAACCATTTTTTATAAACCGGAAAGACGGGACATAATTTTATAGGTGAGAAAAAACGATAATTACATGGCCGAAAATCATTTTAAAAAAAAAGAACGTTTCCACACGAATGGCACTGGAGAATAACGAGACATACCAAAAATATTACATCTCATAAATATTTTTTTCCTTGATCCATCTTATTGATCATAAATCATTATAATTTACAACGTCTATATTAATAAATCCAATGTAATATACTTGTACTTGCAAATTATAATAATAATAAGAATATTATAAAATTTGATTTTGTTAAAATCAGCACCATAACCATTATACCTCTAAAACACGTACTGACATCTAAAATGTACGGGGTTCTCTTCACAACATCTATCAAAAATTCAAACCAAATGATAAGTTCGCAGAGAACAAACAATAAATCTAGTGAACGTTAAATGTCAAATTCAAAAATTCGCCTGAAATCAAAGTGATGCCATATAACAAAAAAATAAATCAGTGTGGAATTTTACACAATTAATAGGAACATTTTCGGAGACGGGACATTTTCATGTGGTGACGTCACGAGCCCAAATAATGGTTTTATTTATTTAAAAATAAAAAAAAATTGTACGTTTCTACAAAATTTTACCAACATTTTCGTAATCTTAGTAAAAAGATCTATCAACACGATTTTTTCCAAGTCGTTATGAAATGCATGCAACCATGCAAGTGGCCTATTCTTTCCTATTAGATTTTTTTTGCACGTGTGTAAAATAGCGTTCCAAAACAAAAACAGAATTAAGAGGGCATTACCAGAGAAAACCAGAAATATGTCATTTTCAAATCAGATTTTAGAAGAACAACTTTTCCACAAAAAATTATAAATGGATTTCGAAAGGTTGTTTTTTTTTATCTAGCATTCGCATGTTTTAAATTTTGAGAAAAAAATTTAATTTTTAGTATAATAAGGTTATTCCATGGGTCGTTGGCAGATTTGTTAAATTTTCAAAAAAGATTTTGTATTATACCACACCCATTTCAAATAATATAATCATGTAGTAAAATAAATCAATACATTATCTAGCAAACGCATGTTTTAGAATTTTAATTTTAGTTTCAATAAAATCATTAAAAAATATGTACGTACATGTGTTTCTTGACGAAAATTGGTCCATTTGTGTATTTATTTGCGCACTTACAAACTAATATATTTCATATTTTTTTAACATTATTATTAAATTTAGACATTATTGAAAAATGATAAATACTTATAATAAAAAAATAATTACAAAAAGTACATTATTTTAATAGTTTTATCATCACGCCTTTCGGCATTTTTGGATTTCGGTATAAATTAAAGCTGATTTGGATTGAAATAAAATGGATATTGAGTTATAATTTAAAAAAGCTGGTACGGAGAATAATTAATCTTTCTCATTGTAACCACCCTGCACGATCGTAAGAACAACTTTCGACAAAATGTGGATTTTCGTCCGCTGGCTGGTTAAACGCTCTCAAATGTAACTTTGTCTTTCTGTTGCAGACTCTGCGATAACTACTGGGAGGTTTGCTGTATGAGTGCCAACACAACCACTGCTGCTGCCTAGTGTTTGCAAGTCCGGATAATCGGATGTCTTGAAACTCTACATAAATCTGGATTTTTCCTAAAAGGTTTTTTTTTTATAAAAAATAAAGATGACGAAAAAATAACCTAACCTAAAGTAACTAACCTATCCTAATAATGTGTTCTGTTTTAAGGTCTATGCCCACTACACCGTTCCATACCATGACCGTACTATGAACGTATCAGACACGAAATAAATACGCTACGCCCTACTATGCCCACTGGAACGTGCTAACACCGTATTGTACCCGTACGTTACGGGTATAGTGACCGTATGATAACCGTACACACCGCGGTTAGTGTCCGTACCATCCCCGTTCAAATTTCTGTCTACCGCTGGCGCACGTCTCACAGAACTGAACACAAATTACGAACTGACGGAGTGGCAACGCGGTTAGAACGAGGATCATCCGCGTATGATCCCCGTACTAACACCGTCGGGTGCCATGCATAGAGCGGACCGGCACCTGCAAAATATTGTCATCGAGAATTCGCCGTCAGTCCGGTCATGGTACGTGACTATGTTGGTCGGTGACGCGACGGGCTAGTGGGCAGCGTTTCATACTGATCGATACAAAGAATATTTTTTTGCATGCGCCGCTATGGTTACGGTCATGGTATGGAACGGTGTAGTGGGCATAGACCTTTATAAGGTTAACCTTTTTCTAAATATTTTTGATCTAAGTCATAATACATTTTTTTTACAACAATTAACAGTTTTATTTTTATTTGTTGCAACATTATTTTAAAAGTGATTCGGTATTCCAGTATTGCAGCCCCGGAAACCAATGGATAACCAAAACCTCTGCCATAGGTCACCCCGAAAGGCAAGCTATGTTTGGTGACTTAGTAGGGGCACCCGGGATCATGAGGTGAGGTTTGGCGGCGGATGCGTCTGTCAACCAGCTGCATGGCAGGCCGGATCGGAAGAGATTGGTTGAGGGAGTCCTTTTGACTTCTCCAGCCGTACTCTCTCGGAACATCGCCTTGCACCGCAGTGGGAGGGATGGATTCATACGTCCGTCACTTCTGGACACACTGACCTCCAAATTCCTACCCACCCCTACTACCCTTTTCCTTCCCAAAACTTCCTCTCCTTCCATTCCTTAAAAGACCCTCCACACAGCATCCTCTGTGGAGCTAATGTAAAAAAAAGAAGGAAAAATTCTGATTACTGAAAGAACAGTAATAAATTTAGGACACATTGTTTCGCAGAATTTGAATACTTAAATTCATCAAATCTCAAAGGTAATATTCAAGTTCTGTTATTATTCAAGTACTTACTGTGAAACAACCGGCACATAGCGAAATAATAACAGAACTTGAATTGAACTTTCACAGAACTTTGAAATTTGATGAATAGTTCAAATTCTTTTAAGCAATCCATTCTAAATGTTTATTGTATTGTCTGACTGAGAGTCTGTTAAAAGCATAGTTTTTTTTTCTTTTTTCTAACCTCAAATTATACTATTCTCAGAGAGAGCTTGTACACACTTCATCGATGTTCGACCTCTTCATTCTTACTCTTATGAAAACCAAAAAGACAGAAGACACTACGATGATGGCACGTACAATCTCTCTCTGGGACTAGTGTAAGCACAATTTCAAAACCCACTGAACAATAAATTTAAAAAATAAATAAGACAAATGAAAAACTCAACAAAAAATTTTAACAACCTATTTAATTCCTTAACTCTTCAGGCCTCGACCTTGTTTTCTCAGATGTTCAAAATATTTCCGCTTTGCAATAAAATTTAAAAAAAAAATTGAATGTTTCTGAACTTACCCGAAAACTAAAAACTGTTTTTGAAAGGTAATAAAATAAGCTTTAAAATTTTATAAATCAAAATAAACATAATTTTTGAAATACAAAATTTTGCTAGTTTTAAAAATGGCTCAACTTTAGTTTTTTCTAATTAAAATTAGGGGCAATCCATAAATAATTACGTCACACCTTAAGGGGGGAGGGGAATAGAGAAGTGTGACATTGTGTGACAAGGCGTATGGGGGGTCATCAGCTTTGTGACGTCACATAAAAATCTAAATTATTACTACTGTTTTGATTATTAAACGACTTTAAAAATACGAAATTATTTTTTTACTAAAAAGTAAAAAAATAATTTCGTATTCTTCTACAACTTCATAATCAACTTACTTTTTCTACTCATCAATATGTACGTACGATTGTTATTTTTGTAGTCGGTGTCGGCGGGAGAGGAGCTGTCAAGTGAACACGCCGGGCCGCGGGTACCTTGGTTGACACCGACTCCAAAAATAACAATCGTACCTACATATTGATGATTAGAAAAAGTAAGTTGATTATGAAGTTGTAGAAGAATACGAAATTATTTTTTAACTTTTTAGTGCATTTTTGAAGTCGTTTTTTTGTTTTGTTAAAATTTTTGTTTATTTTTTGATTTTTAGTGAATCTGAAGTACACTAACTAATTCGATTAAGATTCAGCCGAGTATCGTAAATTTGTTCTTCAGAATTGGAGAGTTCCGTTACTTTGTCATGGATCCCATAATCAGAACCTAACCAAACTCTCATCAAACTACCCTTGAAGTACATCCTTTCCAATAAAAAAAGAATCATCGAAATCGGTTGGCGTGATATTGAGTAATTCGTCCATTTGTCGCGCACATACTTGATGCAAATTTAAGACTTATATGATTTTCTCATGGATGCCATTGTCAGAACTGGACCAGATTAAAATGGGACCACACGGGAAGCACCAGCTTTCAAATAAAAAAAAGAATCATCAATATCGGTTTACCCAGTCGAAAGTTCTGAGGTAACAAACATAAAAAAAAAAAAAAAAAAAAAAAAAAAATACAGTCGAATTGAGAACCTCCTCCTTTTCGAAGTCGTTTAAAAAGGAGGAGGTTCTCAATTCGACTGTATTTTTTTTTTTTTTTTTTTTTTTTTTATGTTTGTTACCTCAGAACTTTTGACTAGGTGAACCGATATTGATGATTCTTTTTTTATTTGAAAGCTGGTGCTTCCCGTGTAGTCCCATTTTAATTTGGTCCTGTTCCGACAATGGCATCCATGAGAAAACCATATAAGTCTTAAATTTGCATTAAGTATGTGCGCGACAAATGGACGAATAACTCAATATCACGCCAACCGATTTCGATGATTCTTTTTTTATCGGAAAGGATGTACTTCAAGGGTAATTTGATGAGAGTTTGGTTAGGTTAGGTTAGGTTATTTTTGGAGTCGGTGTCAGCAAGTCGCTTGTGCGACACAAGCACATCTCACCTGTAACTATGTATGTAGTTACAAACCTACCTTGACTGACATCGACTCCGACTCCAAAAGTAAGAATCGTACCTACATATTGATGAGTAGAAAAAGTAAGTTGATTATGAAGTTGTAGAAGAATACGAAATTATTTTTTTACTTTTTAGTGCATTTTTTGAAGTCGTTTTTTTGTTTTGTTAAAATTTTTGTTTATTTTGGGATGTAAAATTGCTAAATATGTGACGTCACACTAGGGGGGAGGAGTCTCACAGATGTGACGATGTGTGACATGGACGGGAGGGGGGGGGAGGCAAAAAATCACGAAATTCGTGTGACGTAATTTATGGATGACCCCTTACTGATAACGAAAAAAAGCATATAAATTTAATTAGATTAATGAATTACAAATGTTTTGTCATTCCAAGTAAAAATAATTAATTAAAAAATTCTCAAAGTTTCATTTTTTTTTTCAAATTTGCTGTGTGTAACTTTAGTTTCATAAAGTTGTATATTTTACTACTTTTGTGGTTAAATTTTAGGTTTGAATATAAAGCGTGATGCTTTCTCTTTCTAACACCGTTTATATCATATTTCTCGCTATGATAGTAAGGGAGACACAACAATTTCTGTGAGACCTGTGTGAGTTGTTTAAAACAGTGAACAAATTAGCCTGAGGGGTTAAAACAGGCAATATGAGATACAACAATTTCTGTGAGACCTATATGAGTTGTTCCGAACAGCTAGCCTGAGAGACTCCAGATACTAATATCTACAGCCTGTATGTCGGACGAATATCTACAGCTCATATGTTGAACTAATATCTACGAACTTCAGAGTGTTGACTAATATCTACAGAGCGTAGGTTGAACTAATATCTACAGAGCGTAGGTTGGACTAATCAGCTAAATGTGTCCAATAGTCCGATATTAGGGATTTTTACATACCTACTTACCTAAATAATTTTTTTTAAACTGCATACGAAATATTACGTTATTCCAATATGTTATACATAATTGCAAATCCAACCTCTGCCAGTGCTGTAGATATTCGTCAACACTTTGGTTCTTATAGATATTAGTCAACAGTTTGAGCTATAGATATTCGTCAACACTTTGGTTCTCGTAGATATTAGTCAACAGTTTGAGCTATAGATATTCGTCAACACTTTGGTTCTTATAGATATTAGTCAACAGTTTAAGCTATAGATATTCGTCAACACTTTGGTTCTTATAGATATTAGTCAACAGTTTGAGCTATAGATATTCGTCAACCAGTGGCGGTTCTTCACAGGGGGACAATGGGGACGGTCCCCGCCAGTTACACTCAAAACCTACTAGGTAAAGGAAAAGGAAATAACAGTCGATGCGTTGTCTTCACCAAAATGAATGAATTCTTTAAACATAAAAGTAATTAACATTTGCAGAAATAAAATACAAATAATTATTCCGGATGATTTTAATAAGACCCTACGCGCGTACAGCGAACAATGTACGGAGCACAAAACAGCGGGTCAATTTCTCAGTGCGCAGAATCTAATGCGCACTTGGGGGACGATCCGAAGTATCCCCATACTTTCCTTGCGTTGTTTCGCGATCGTATGCAACTGCGCATGCGCAGTCGTATGTGAATTCAAATACCCGCGGGGACAATTCTTTGGATCCCCACAGAAACATTTGTTTGCGAAGTTTCGGGCGGGAATCGCTCGCGTTCAAATTAGTTTGATAATAATCTTGTACGGTAAAGCTTTATTTTTATTATACTATATTGTAAATTGGCATATATCTTTGGATATTTTATATTATTTTGTGTTTAGATATTTGACTAACATGATTAGACCATAAAATATTTTTTTGAGAAATTTTATATTATATTCTACGGGTGGTGAGATTGCGGTACAGTACGTAAAAAAAACATCGATCCCCACCACTAAAAAAGTGCTCGAGCCGCCACTGCCTTTATTATTTTTATAATTTTAATAATAAATTTTTAAAAATCTCAATTTAAAATAAAGTATTCACCTATTTATTGGGTTTTACGTTTAATACAAATGAAACAAGGAAAATAAAAAAAAAGATAAGTGATAACACTCAAGTCGATAATTTAATTTAAACTATACATATAATATGAGGAGACAGCAAAGATGTTAGGAGATAGTGATGCTATGGCATCCCCAATTGGGGTATTTTGTGAGGCTGACGGTTGTGGAGGGGGGTGGGAGATGGATAATAACGATGGGAAAGTACCTGACTATTCAGGTTTAGTCACCAAACATGGCTAAAGTCTTTTTTTCGTTATTTGTTTTTGGGGTGTAATGCCGTGTTGCGCTACCTCCTTCTTTAGCCAACGTTTCGGACATGTTGCAGTGTCCATCATCAGGGCAGATCCGGCAGATCCGGTAGATGTGTGACATGTGGTAGATGTCCACATCTACCGGATCTGCCGGATCTGCCCTGATGATGGACACTGCAACGATGTCCGAAACGTTGGGTAAAGAAGGAGGTAGCGCAACACGGCATAACACCCCAAAAACAAATAACGAAAATGCTTTTGGCCGTGAAAATCTTAAAACTTATATGGCTAAAGTCAATTCAAGCAAAGTTTAAATTCCGAATTGTGCTTTTACATCAGGGCCGTACTGAAAGTATCTTCCGCTCTGGAACCTGCTGCAAATATACTGCATATCATTTGAAATTGTGAAATAACACAAATTAAACAAATAAAATTTACTTGCGCACGCCGTAATTTGAACCCGCAACCTCCAGATTGCTAGCCGAGAGCCTACCCCCTCCACAACGGAGACGTTTTTTACAAATAGACAAAGACAAACATCCATTTTACGAATAATCCAACAATCTTTGAAAATCTCCTACTGCAACCACAGTAAGCGAAAAATGTTGCTTGTGTCATGATGGAGGACTTAGCCAGCTGAGGAATCGAACACAAGACGCCAGGGTGGGACCCAAATGCGATGCCCACTCAGCCACTGGCCAGTCAATTATTATTTTAACAGGTAGGTAGGCACCGATCTAAGTGTAGATTCTTGACATATTGCGTCAAAAGATAGTCGTTAAAATGTCTGCATTTAACAATTTTGTGTGTAACCAATTACACCATTTCCCCACAGGAGAAGACAAGAGTGATTGTCTGACCTGTATTTGAACCCACTCCTTGCATCATTCACATTCACGCATCGTCTCATACATGCTATTCTGTTGCTACAACTCGTGTCTCAAAATTTATTTGGTTCATCTGATTGCTTAAGCGTCATAAATTATTTTTTC